>OZ008370.1:163630360-164830360 GCA_963931995.1 Phaonia tiefii | reverse complement strand
TACTTACCTATTATAAAGAACAACAAAGATTTTCAACATGGAAATTCACCACACGGCAAAAGGAGTAGTTTAGTATAAAACTACAAAATTTAATGTGAAAATTTTATGAGTTTTTTTACGTTTCCAATCATAAAATCTTTTCCAATGGACGAATTTCGCTGATTTTCAATACCAAACTGCTCAGGAATACGTGGAAGATTCTGGCCAAAAACCAAACCGCGTTATCGCCGATTGAAGTCGTGAGAATGTTTTCAACAGACGGACAGACGGACATGGCTATATCGACTCCGGTTGTTATAAGGATCAAGAATATATTTACTTTAGGGGTCGCAAAGCCTTATTTCTATATGTTACAATCAGAATGACAAACTGATATATACCCTCTATCACTTACAGTGGAGGGTATAAAAAGCTTTAAACTTGTCACAGTAATTGCAGAATAGGTAATTGAAATGCCAATGACAATAAACTCATGAATGACGGTTGTCATGAATTCGAGAATAGCACTGTAAATATTAAAAAGTATCACTTTCATTAACAACGAAATAATTTTACACACAAATATTTATTTTGTTTTAAAAGAAATATTTTCTAAATTAGAAAGCAATTATTTCACCAATTCAGCAATTGACGAACCTGATGGGGCACTGAAAGAAACACGACTTGAATCGGTAAATCCCATTCTTCACATACACATCTTTCAATCATATCTTTACAGACACGGCAAGAACTATTGAACCTTGCATGGGAAGTGATGTCACATAAACCCTATAGTCCTGATCTGGCTGATTCGGATTTTCAGTTATTACAGAGTCTGCAAATGCTTTTGATTGAAAATCCTTCAATACAGAAGAAGACCTACAAATCGAGTTGTTCGAATATATTTGTGGGACGGACCAGTCATTCTATGAATCTTGGAGCAAAAAGTTGCCCGAACGATGGCAGAAAGTCATTGAACAAAATGATACCTCCATTATAGATTAATATTAATTATATGTATCAAATAATTGAAAATTACTTAAAAAAAATCGAAATTACTTTCTTGTCTACCCAATAAATAACCTGCTTTATATAAACATAGAACTGTTGGCCCTCAAAAGTGGTGTAGTGAAGCCTTTACGGAGAAAATATTTAACAAAATTTGCCAGAATTCTAGGTTTCATTAGAGCTTTAACAAGCTTCAATAAAGCACGTTATAGACGACTAGGTTTGGGTTACTTTCCTGGGAATGGCCTCCACTTAGTCTTCTTGGTAGTTGATGCCCCTGTGTGATTCATTCAAGTGCAGTACTAGTAATATCTGACGTTGGAGGTCCAACTATATGACCGAGCCAGGTCCTTTATGTTCTAAGTATATCGAATGTAATGAGACTGTTATCGGAATGTTGCGAAAGGTTTTCATTAGATACTTTATTAGGTCAGCAACTATGGTAAATTGGTCCCAGACACTGATTGGTAAATATTCGAACCTTCGGCTTAGTTATCCCCGTCGATCACCCTAAAATCGTTTTGGCTTCGCGCTGCTGTTGAATATCCGCAACACAGACCTCCAACACTAGGGGGTTTTCAACAAAAATTTAAATAATTCAGCCATTTCAAACGGTTCGTTTGATCAAAATCAAGTTTCACAC
The DNA here is from genome assembly GCA_963931995.1 of Phaonia tiefii. NCBI lineage: Eukaryota > Metazoa > Arthropoda > Insecta > Diptera > Muscidae > Phaonia > Phaonia tiefii. The sequence continues at coordinate 164,828,730 of OZ008370.1, read as the reverse complement.
AAGTATAAATGAAGTATTGTGGTGTTGAAATTGCTAAATTGGGACTCCATAGACCCCTCTGGAGCCACACAATGGGAGCGCAAAGATGACAACTTTGGCCATATAAGCCTTGGCAAATTTTGAATTATATTTCCACTGAAGATAGATGTTTTTACATTTCCGGCGCTACCACAAATTTGCAAAATACTCCCTGAGCAAAATTTTACTCCAGTTCTCGAGAAGATTAGGAAAAACAATTTTTATTTGAAAATATATATTATAGAAATAAATTAAAATTTGAGGAATCTAAAGTGTAGAAGGAACTACGCTTGACTGATTTCAACACATAATTTCAAAACATCCCAATTATGGCATCCACAAAAATTATGTACGTATAGTGGTGGCCTTGATAAAATACTATATATGTAAAACCTTGAAGCTACAGTATTTGGTTAGCACACGAAATTTCAGAAAAAAAAATTAACCCCTTAACTACCCTCAATGCACTTGAAAAAAAAATGATATGCAATTTCACATTTTGGAACTTTTTATATAAAAGACGCGTATTTAAAGTTGAATGCGGGAACGATTAACTTTTTTATACGAGGTTACTTATAGTCTTCTATGGGCCGTAGAAATTTCGATTCCTAGGCTATTTGTGATTTTTGTTATGTATTTTTTGGTCAATATGGGGATCAAACGACGTGTCATGACGAGCATAAACAGAAAAAATATATTTTCAAAATATTGCTCGGGTATTTGTTTACAGCATAAGCGGCAGCATTTTTAAATTACGGTCACCAGTAGTTTTTTTCCCAATTATTTAGTTTAATTTTCAATTTACTTAGTTTTGTATTCTACATCAAAATGCTATCAGCTAGATACAGTAAAAATAAATAAATGCGAATCACATGAAAAATATGTGTGATCCAGAATTCAAAATGCTGCCGTGAAAAAAACGCTCATTAAAAGTTTTAAAAATATATTTTTGTAACTGGGCTTACCATGACATGTCGGTTTAGCCCCATATTGACCACAACAATTAAAAAAAAGTTTACAGAAATACACTAGGAGCCGAAACTTCAACGGCCGGTAGATCATTATAAGTTAAAAAATCAATGATTGCTCGAACTCAGTGGCCACGTGTTAACACCTTTTTGTTACACGGTACTTGTTTGTTTTCTATAAATACATTAGTAAATGTTACATTGGGAAATAAAAATAATAATAGTTTTTGTGCTTTAACATTAGATGTAATACTGTTAAAATAAATAAACCAATATTTAGCTCACTGAAATAATTGGGTTTGCTTTGTCATAAACAGACCGACGACAAAAAGTACTGAATAGTATAGAGAATTTATTGCACTCATTTTCCGCTCTCATGTAGAGAGTCTTAGTAAAAGAGCATAAACGAGTATTGTTCTCTTTTTAGAATATTTCAAAATAAATGCACCATTTCGACAATGTTATTGCATAAAACAATACAAAAATCATAAATGTTTCAAAAGGCATCAATGTTTCACATCAAAACTATGAAGGCACCAAGTTATGACAAAAATAGAGTAATACGTTTTGAATCATTCTCCAGATGACGGCAGTACTGTTGAGTCCTACAATTCGTTCCATGAGTTCTCTATACTATTCAGTAGTGCAATAGGGTGTTCGCTGCCGCTACATCAATACCGTCATATTTATTTTCAGGCAGAGACTATTGTTGTACCACAACCACGAATGTGATGCTGACGCTGTGTGTTGTTTTAATGTGTTCACTTGGATAGATTGCCCTAGCCGTGCGTACAGATGTTAACACATCAAGAAGTAAATTTGTCCTATGTACAAGATTGAGTTGAAAAGTGGTACGGAAAGATTTTGAAATTGTTTTAAATTATTTCTGAATTTGGTAAAATATAATTCTAAATTTTTTGTAAAATTTCGCTATAAATCTAAAGTATTGTTTAGATAAGGGGTTTTCCAATTTGAGTGATATGATTTCTAAGTGGCGTTTCGGCCATGTGTAGTATATCATGGTCTGAAATTTTTCATCTGCAGAGATATACGCGCAAGAACAATGTTTTTAAATTATTAAATTTTTTTTATCAAAAGAATCGTTCCGCAACTCCAAATTTAGGTGCGCTTTTTTAATTTAGTCGAATTGTTGCAAATTACGAGCGCACATTTCCCTTATATAATATTCAAGTGCAAATAAGACAAGGAAATGCTCCAAGTAATGAAAGTGTTGCTGCCGTTCAGACAGGTATTGCTGAAGACCTCAATTTATCGATTCCAAGACATTGTCAGCAATCGGAACTGTCTCAAACTACAACCTGGCGGATTTTGAGAAAGGGTTTAAGCTCGCATCCGCATGAAATTTTTATTACTCAAGAACTGAAGCCATTGGACCTTTGCGATTGGCAACAACCGAATTATTGCGAGAAAAGTTTGGAGTTTCGATTCTTTAAAGAAATTGTGACATTGAAGGGCCTCCAATGATTTAACAGTATTAGACTATTTCTTGTGGGGTTATTTGAAGTCAATTGGTCTTTAGCAATAAACCAGACTCTCTTCAAGCTTTACAAGTGAACTTTACAATATTGAACGTGCTATTCATGACATTCGACTTGATTTAATAGAAAACGTGCTCGAAAATTGTGTTCATCGAATTCGTTCCTGCAAAAGAAGACGTGGAGGACATTTGAAAGATGTTTTATTCCGAACCCAATTGTATCGATTGTACTTCACACTAAATAAAAAACATTTGAATGTCCTTAACAATCAGTGTGCTTTTTTTAACGAAATCATACCAATCAAATTGGAAAATCTTTTATATGCGAAGATACATCGTCGCAACGAAAATGATGTAATTAACCTGAAAACTTTCGTGACTATGGCGTGACCCCCAAATCCCCCACTCCTGGACATGCGTCTGTTCATTACTGTTGCGATTATCATGTTTCACTAATTTAAGAAGCTGATTTGGAAATTTTATCATCCACATATGAATGATGTACAACATCTAGCACCCTTCTTTTGACCATTCTAGAATATAAGTATTTTCCACTTTGCTATTTCGTGAAAATATTCAAGTATATTATTTTTTATCTGAAAAATGACGCAGCTTAAAGTTTCTGACAATTTGACGCGTATGTGTTTGAGTACTGGTCCTACAAAGGTAGTAAAAATTGATGTGGCCGTCGGTGGTACAATTGTTAGTGCGCGCACCTCTTGTACTTGAGATCCTGGGTTCTATCCCTGCTCTGACCACCTTCATTTTCATTCGGCGGCGGTCACCTCGCATAGTGACGCGACACTGTCGAGTATTTAGACATGCAAAATCACTCATTAGATTTTATCTTCAAACTATCAACGAAAATCCCTTCCTTCAGAGACTTATTAAAAATAATGTTCAATGGCACGTAGATTTGATGTGTTAAGATTTATATGCGCGGGTAGGGGCTTAACTCACAGAGTGCATACATCCAAACATAGTTTCTCCGACTGCGATCACAGATTGTTTAGCGTTAAACTCCTCCGAAACTGCTGGACCGATTTGTATGAAATTTTGTGTGCATATCCGGTAGGTCTCAGAATCGACCAACATCTTTTTTTCATACCCCTAAATGATAACGGTGACCCACCCCTATATAGAACACAGATTTGTCCGACTGCGAAACACTGATTGTCAAACTGCGAAAAAAACACAAACTGATGTAGCGGCAGCGAATAATTGTCTTGTGTGGGTGCGGAGCACTCTCAGAGCAAAGAGAATAATGACGTGGTTAAACGTATATGAAAATGGAATAGCAAGAGAGCAACGAAAATTGTGTGAACTTGTGTCGCGTATGTACCCTGATAAAAATACTCATGGTAGACGCAGGATGTGTTGTTGTAGTTGATGACAAATTGATGGCAACAATAACATACATTTTGTTTTTGCATCTCAATAATGTTGTGTCAAAACCAACACATACGTATACCAACAATAAAAGTAAACAAACACATACAAAAAGAAAGCAAATGTGAACTTGATAGTTCGAAAGAGGTTTGCAATGTAAACAAAGCAAATCAGCTGTGCTTATGCGTCACCATCTATGAATCCATCTTGGTATTTACGAACATAATGTGTTCATAGAAATCGAACATGTACCGTGTAACAAAAAGATGTTAACACATTGCCCGTGAGTTCAAACACTCATTGAATTTTTTCTTAAGACAAAAGCTGACACACCGTCGATGTCATATATTTGAGAATTTGTTATGCTATTGATGCCGCCAAGAATGTCATCATTTTCTAACACCAAGTCGCGATGTGAATTTTCAAAATTTGAACCGTAATATAAAGCAAAAATGTCGATTAAATTTGATGTTAAGAATGCTGAATTATCCCCAAAATCTATATAAATTTTGTAAAAAATATAGTTTATTCATTATATTTGTTATGCTTCTTCGAAGATGCGTTCGACAATTCTGTATGTTCCAACCATTCCATGTTTAATTGGATAATAAAAATGGAACTACATATACTTTTACTTTTATTGACTATTTTACAACCACATGAGGTCAGACGTCTTACACATATTAATTAAACAAACAAGTTAAAAAAATTTCAACATATTCTTCAAACAGTTGGTAACACCAAGGATGCGGAGGGATTCTTCTGCCTGGTCTTTCCAGCGGAGTCTTCGTCGTCCTCTTTTCCTGCTTCCATCGGGTACATTCTCGAAAACCTTTAGCGCTGGCTCATCTTCATTCATTCTGATAACATGGCCTAGCCAACGCAATTGGGCTAATTTGATTCGCCTAGCTATGTCCACGTCAGAATATAGACGATATAGCTCTTCGTTCCAATGACGTCGGTACTCGCCGTTTTCGCTAACAGGACCATATATTTTACGGAGAATTTTTCTCTCGAAAACTCCCAGGTGTTTTTCATCCGCTTGCGATATGACCCAAGTTTCGGAGCCATATGTCAAGACAGGTAAAATGAGAGTCTGATATAGCTGGGCTTTTGTCCGCCGAGAGAGGGCTTTGTTCCTAAACTGTTGGCTGAGCCAAAAATAGCATCTATTTGCAAGCACAATTTTCCTATCTATCTCCAGGCTGAAGTTGTTGTTCTTGTTCACCGCGGATCCAACGCAAACAAATTCATCTACCACGATGAAAAATTAAATCGGTTGTCAACGTTTAAGTACGGACCAAGTCGAGAGGTTTCTCTAGTCGTTGACACCATCAATTTGTTCTTGCCCTCATTAACAGCAAGACCCACCTTCGCTGATTCCTTTTCGATTCTTGCAAATACTGCAGTAACCTCTCGCAAATTTCGCACAATGATGTCTATGTCGTCAGCATACGCCAGCAACATATGGCTTTTCGTGTTAATGGTCTTGTTCGTATTTACTGCAGCTTTTCTCATTATTATTTCCAAAAAGACGTTGAAGAGATTGCACGAAAATGTGTCGCCTTGTCTAAGTCCTCGCTTGGTACAGAATGGTTCAGTGAGGTCTTTCCACACTTTCACTGCTGATTTGGTGTTGGTCAGCGTTATTCTACAGAGGCGAATCAGTTTTGCCGGCATACCATGTTCAGACATAGCTTCGTTCAGTTTTCCCCGCATGGGGCTATCGAAAGCAGTTTTGCTTTTGCTTTTCGTGGGTCTTTTCCAGGGTCTGGCGTAGCGTGAATATTTGGTTCGTCGTGGACTTGCCTGGTCTAAAACCACACTGATAAGGTCCAATCACGTTTTCATTAATTGGCTTTAGTCTTCCACATAATACGCTCGACAAGACCTTATACGCGATGGATAAAAGACTGATACCGCGATAGTTAGAACATACATACGGGTCACCCTTTTTGAATACAGGACATAATAAACTGAGACTCCAATCGTCGGGCATAGAGTCGCCACCTGCCTTAATATGTTCAGCGGGTAGGCCATCCGCACCAGAGGCTTTAATATTCTTAAGGCGGAAGATCGCCGTTCTAATCTCATCTTGGTTGAGGGGGGTACAATCTACACTATCTTCCACTATCATGACCTTCTGATCTTCAGTGGAAGAATCTGAGTGGAGTAGTGCTGAAAAGTGGTCTCTCCACATTTTGAGCACACACTGCTTCTCAGTCACCAGATTCCCATTCTCGTCTTTGCAGGAGGGCAGCCCATTATTAGGCCCGTTATTCGAACTTCTTACCCTCTGGATAACTTTCGGGATTCACCATTCATCCTGTACATTTCGGGTTTTTCACTCTCTCTCTCTGTTCCCATTGCCATTTGTGCCGCCTAAATAGTTGGTTTTCCCCCCTTCTCAGATTATTGTACCGATCACTCGCAGCACGCGTTGTAACTGACTGTTTCGTTGCCATACGTGCAACGTCTTTTTCATCAGTTGCAATTCGACATTCTTCGTCGTATCATGGTTTATCCTTCAGCAGTTTTTGAGAGCCAAGTTCAGTCCTTGCAGCGTTTTCCAAAAAATGGGAGATGTGCTTCCGCTGCGCATCTGGGTCTTCAGAAGGGGAACTAAATATGCATTCATTTATACTGCGGATATCCGTCAACCACTCTGCATAGCATTGTGTATAAAATAAAGAAATTGTGCCTTACAGCACCGAAGTCCGTAATTGCTTTCACCGGTTTAAATTTGTTTTTATATATTAATTGTTTTTAAACACTGTACGCTGTGTAGCAATCAGGAAAAGAGAAATAACTTTTTCCGCTGATAATGTTACATGTCATTTGAGTTCAGTTTTTGTTTCTGCTATCCCTCTTCCACGACCTTTGGCATTCGAATCGCATGAAAAAAAACATATCAGAGTTTGATTTTCTCTCTCCCCTCACCGTGTAGATAATGCAATAAGCATCAGTATTCCAAATGGCAAAACGGCATCACTTTTACATTACATTCAGTTGCTTTTTTGTTGTTTTTATTTATATATGAATTAGAAATCAACAGTCTGAAACATTTGTTTTGTCATTCAATTTACCACGTTCGAAGTTTCCCCGCATTTACTATGTGCGTTCAAACAATATCGTTTTGATAGAGTTGTCTACCGGGACTCGGTGTAAAAGTGGGTAGCATAGAGACGTAGACATAACATCCGGGAAGTGTGACTGGCAAATACACTATTCCGTCTATTGTGATGTGGTGGGTGAGGTGGGTGCTGCAAAGAAAATATGATATGACATAATATTATGTTGGATATATTTAGTTTTGACTCAAAGGAAAATGCGATATAATGCGGTCGATGGTGTCGAAGGAGATCTCTCGTATAGATACTATCAACAAATTTGTTATAATTTCATGCAGTCACATGGGATACACTTAAAGAAAATAGCAGAAGTGAAATTGGATTTTGTTTTGTTTATTTTAATATTACGTTAGATTTGCTCCGAACCAAACATGCGTAGTTTTCTGATAGAAATACAATCAATATATGCTATGATTTTTATAGTAATTTATGCAATTGCAGGATACTTATAACAATACCAATTTATTGCTACTTTAGAAAATTTTAAGGTTTAAGAATCCTATAAACAGTAATGGATATAAATTCTTAAAAATAACCAGAGAGTTCAGGGATGATTTCGAATAGTTGGTATTAGGCACAAAACATGTGTAGACTAACCCCCGCATCAACATTAACGACATCGAGAATTCTACATTTTCACAACATTAATTTATTAAACAATTTTCTTGAGTGTATGTATCTGTACGTGGATACGAATTGTTTCTTTTTTCTTCGAGACTACACCTTATGCTACAATGATTTTTTACGTATCGAAATTGGCAATAAAGAAAAAATTTCCATAATCTAATATTGTACAGAGTTATAAGCCTTCCAAATGACTCCCATTGGGAATTCAGTTAAAGTGTTCATTCAGCCAGTAAGAAGAGATTCATATTCATTTTCGTTGCATTGAAATGATACCGTACAAGAATTCCACTGTCTGTCCGATTTCCAGCATACATATGAAGATGTTGCTTCTTACAAATTTATTCAAGGAAATCGCAGGATACTCTCACATATACACACACACACACACACACATCAATACATGGAAATATACACATTCGTCCATAGCCATAGAAAATATACACACACTCCCACTCTCATATGACTACAAATGAGAGCCTTTAGGACACAAAGAATGTATCTTTAACGATGTACATATGGAATGAATGTGAAGAAGAGATGACGATGAAAAAGTTGTAGCAAAACACGAGAAAAGGGAAAAATTTTATTATAATTTCCGTTGTGTGGGGGTGGAGGAGTGACGTCCGTACAGAGTCGGTGAGCGGCAGAAAAAAAAAGAAGTGTATAATGCGATTCTTTTTTGTCACTCAATGTTCGGCTCGCATCTCCTTTCAAGTTTTGATTTGGTAAACGCAACTGTAACGACACGACCAATGGTACATTTTACTTATGGAAATCTGAAATGAAATTGACATGACATATCCCAGACGTATTGCATGGGGAATATTAAAATACAATACTACGATAGCAGCAGCAGCGTAAACGAAAGAAAAACGCATTCAGATGTGTTGTTAAATACACGCTCGTACTGTGTGGAAAGTTAAATCTTGCACATGAATCGATATGAAAAAAATTGTGGCAATGAATCTTATATGCCAGACTAGAAGTGACCACCCCACATCATTGCAGAGAAACGTCCAACTAAATCGTCTAAACTAAGGGTTCCAGATTACATTTTGTACAAGAAAAAATATCAGAAATTAACACTTTTTAAAGAGGTAAGACTTGGTTCACCCTAAAACCCCTCTTAAAATTTGATGATTTCCGAAAACAGCTGTCAGGTACCGGTCGGTAATATTATGCTAACGATGTCAAAATATGTGGGTCCCTTAGTCATCACTTTGGAAATTTATTATCATTTCAAATCTTTAAATTTAAAATACGGTTTCAAACTAAGAAGGTTTTGTCTTTATCCACTTAATAGTCGTTCCAAAATCTTCACTCCATAATAAACTATAAATTCTGTAGATGTGACATAATTCTCCCACATTCGAAAAGAGGAAGAAGATAGCAACTGTTCTCCTGCTGGCTACTGCTGAACACATGCAGAGAAGAAGCACAGTAGGTTCTGCTACTTACTCAATTAATGCCAATATTTGACCTTTGATGAATCTCAGTACCACGTGTATGCAATTCAACGGCAGTAATTCGATATATATGCTAAATGTTGTGTTTTAAGGGATATTTGGGGCATAACTCCGGCAAACGAACTACGATTTATGTAAAACACCTAAATGCGAAATAGAATTTTAGAATTTTATCACCTTTTTCTCTGTTTATTTACTTACTTACTTACTTACTTATCCGGTCTCGAACAACCTCGGCGGGTCAGGGACTTAACAAAACGAAGATAATATATTTCGCCAACCAGTTCGATCTTTTACTTTATCTCTCCAGTTGGTAATACTAAGTTTACCCAGGCATTCGTCAACTTGATCCCTCCAACGGATTGTTGGTCTTCCTATTTTTCGCCTTCCTTCAAGTGCGGTTTCGAAAACTTTTCGTGTTGGTTCGTCTTCATCATTTCTACTGACATGGCCTAGCCAGCGCAATCGAGTTATTTTGATCCGCTTAACTTTGTCGATGTCGGGATAAAGCTCATAGAGCTCATGATTCATGCGTCGTCGATACTCGCTATTGTGCACTATAGAGCCAAAAGTCTTCCGGAGTATTTTTCTATGTTTACTTACTTTTTTAAAATTGGTGAGGCAAAAATATTTATTAGCGTTTAGGCACAAAAAATCCGAATTTCTTCATTAAATTAGCACAGTCTTCTTTGTGTTCAAAATTTACCATTGCGAAAAGTTACCATTCCGAAATTGCGAAACAGAGCAGCTTTGCCAAAGCTTTTGAAGGAAATAAGTTCTGTTGGTCCCACATAAATTTTTTTTCAAAAACGATAATTTTTTAAAAAATAGTACTTCCGAACACTAATATGCTATAAACAAAACCGAGCTGATATATTAGAGCCAAATAATCACTCTTTTTTTAGCAAAGTAAAATCAAGTGCAATATCTCTAAATCTTAATGAGATACAATTCAAAAATTCGAAAAAAAACAGATCAACATTTTTCGATTTTCAAAATTCGAAAATAGCGAATATCTGTAATGAGAATGTCAAAATATATTGAATTTGGTCCGATTGAAATCGATTCTATACCACTGTGCGACGGTGTTAGCGTTGTCCGATCAGGTAAGAGTGCCATTGAAAATGATTCCCAGATTTTTTTTTCATTAGACACAATTGCAATGAGTTCACTGCTCAGCTGGCCACTTTTGTGGCCGTCGATGGTGCAATGGTTCGTGAGTGCGCCTCTTTTAAGTGAGATCTTGGGTTCGATCCGTGCTCTGACCACCACCTTAATTTTCTTTCGGCGGCGGTGATCTCGCTTAGTGACGGTGACACTATTGAGTATTTAGACATGATAAAACTTCTCAAAATACCGCTCGGAACCGGTGCAAAACTGTAGGTCCCAATTAGTGAGTGAGAAACTAGAAAGCGCACAACTCACTGGTTTTGAGAAGATTCCACAATCCCTTCATGGGATGTAATGAAGAATATTTTTTCATTGTTCAACAGTATAAACAATGTTTGATTGTTCATAAGTGTGTACAGAACGTCTCTTGTGAATAAATAAACATTTCGACTTCGGCAAGGTCCTTTCGCAGTCGTTCAGAAATTTATCTTTGGTACGTCCTCTGAATCTAAACTCGTTGATTGTATTACCAGTATTGATGCTCTGAGCATTAATGTGACAAATTTCTAAGCCATTTCGTTGTCACATAAGGACTAGACAACTGACTCATTGAAGATGACGTTGAAAATAACTTTGAAGATAAATCCAACTCCGTCAGAAATACAAATCGAATATTATATATAAACACCGTATTAAAAATTACATGAGTTGTCAGGGGACACCCGGTTGGAACGAACTTCGTTTCGCTATATATTATGTACTAGTTAGTTCCAACACGTCTAAGGCGCCCCTTGAAAAATACGATAATTTAAATGGATCTCTAAGAAATATACTTTTTGTAAAATTATAAATTTTTTTAAGAAATTTTTTATTTATTGAATGTATTTTTTTTTTCAAAAAAAGTATATTTTTAGGTCCCTTTTGTGAGAATATCTTCGAGTATTATATTTTCCCGAAAAGGTCCTTTCTTTAATGACAGGTACTTCTTTTATTAAAAGCTAATGTTTGTTTTAAGAAATGCTACCATTTTTAATAAGAAGTGCTTTCTGTAACAAAAATCCTAAGAGTATGAATTTTTTTATAAAGAAGTATTTTTTTAAGAATAGGTACTTCTTAAAGAACTTGTAGTATTTTAGGAACAGGGTTTTTTTTAAGAAAATTAACTTATTTTCAGAAAGCCTACTTATCTGAAGAAAAGAAAAGAAAAGAAAAGAAAAGAAAAGGTATTATATTTTGTAAGAAAATTTAATTTTAAGAAAAGGAATTTTTGTAAGAAAAGGTGTTTTTTTTAAGAGTAGGTATATTTTTTTTTGAAGAAAAGCTTTTTTTTACGAAAGAACATGTACAATTTTAAGAGCAGGTATTTAGCTCAAGAAAAGTTATTTTGATTTACATGAGAGGTACTTCTTAAAGAAAATGTAGTTTTTTAAGAAAAGGTAATTTTTTATAAGATAATATGAATTTTTAAGAAAATTACTTTTTAAGTAAAGGCACTTTTTTTTAGAAAATTTACTGTTTTAAGCAAAGGTACTTCTTTAAGTTCAGGTATTTTTTTAAGAAATGGTAGATTGTTTAAGAATATCAATATGTATTTTTTTTTTGAGAGAATTTACTTAAGAAAATTTTATTTTTTAAACTTCTTTCACTTTAGCTGTTCTAAATTTACTTTTTATTGGGTTCAAAACTACAATATGGAATAAACAGGCTCCACCTTGAAAATTTTCTATTAAAGAAAAAATATCCCTCGATATATTAGTCTAGACACAAACCAAACCAAAAGTACGTGTGTAAGTGTAAGTGTGCTGCCAAATGTCATTCTGTGCTCAGGGTTGTATTTCATGGATTTGCCAGTCTTGCTCTTTGGCTTTTCAAAATTTAATTTTTATTGGGTTCAAAACTACAATATGTAATACACAGGCGCCACCTACGAAACTTCCCTTTAAACCAAACCAAACCAAAAGTTCCCAATATAGTTGATAATAATGGGTTGTAATAAAGTAGTTAAAGTTTAAATTTTTTTCAGTTAGCTCCCATCCCGCAACGGGCGATAAGGAACTTCGTTCCAAAATAAATCTTCGCATAACATACGTAGTTAATATTAAGTATTTCATAATTTTAACCTTCGTATTGACGAAACCCATCCAATGAATATGAGTGAACAATTCAAACAGGTTCATCATTAGCGAAACGTTTTCCATAAACAAGGCCTCCAACTGTGTAGGCAGTCTCAATAAGTTTTGTAATCTGTGTTGGATAAATTTTCGTTAATGTAAGATGGTTAGTTTGAGTTACGCCCTAGATCATTCAAATATAAATAAATATTTATTTTTTTGAAGACGATAAAAAGTTACAAAAAAAATTGTTCCGATTTGCAGCCGATAAACAGATTTTTGGTATGGCGCAGAAATACTTAACGTCGAGCAACTGGAATCGAATAAAGCCACCAACCTTCAGCTTCAAGATAGGATATACCATTCAATCAAAGTCCGTTGCTGCCAGAGAATTTTCATGTTTTTGAGCTGGCAATTTCAAAACTTTAGTTTAGGATTTTAAAATCCAAAACGTTTTCGGCAACTATTTCAAGGTTGAACCTCCGTTCTTTAGCTTCATCAAAGTCAGCTCTTAATTCACAAATTACCATTTCAAAATCATTAACAATGCGATTAATCCGAATATGCGATGGAAAGATATTAATTAAGAAACATTTCTTGAAAGAAAGAAGAAGAAGAAACCTTTTCTCGGAAAATATTTCTGATTCGCCCTTTGGAAGTATTCTCACTTAACCCTTCTGCCTTGCATGAAAATGTATCCTTGGGTAAATTTGACAAAATATTATAATTTTTTAAAAAAAAGTAACTTTAAGAGTAATATATGTTGCAATTTGAGCGCAAACTGACCTACTGTTTTAGATACAAAATTTTGAGTTTTTAGCTTTTACCTGTTCCTTAGTTGGTGTGAGACTTGCTCCTCTAATATTCTATGCAAATTATTTGAGCAGAATGTGCGTCTTGAATATGTTTTGCAACTTTAGTGGGCGACTAACAATGCGACGACACCACTTTACGCAAAATTTGTTGTTTTAGAGTGTGGTCTGCAAGAGTTGTGCCAGATAAATCCTACGCCTGAAAATTATAATAGGATTTCAGTCCATATATCATTCAATCCTATTAATGTATTGCCTGCTAGTTATTTGAATACCAAGGTTTTTGATTTGGAAACATACTAAATAAATAAAATGATGGTTTCATATCTGTGACCATGGATAACATTTATGGTAGGCCCAGGATTGTTTGTTAAAACTTTATTTATTTGGGCCTACCGGCTTGAACCAGTGGTTCCTCTTGCCAAAGAGCATTCTGATCGTTTCATAAGTACGAATTGGTATTGCTGCGTTTTTTGTTGACGAATATTGATCATCTGCCAAATTTCGTTCCCGTAACATAAAACTACAAGAAAACTGTGTCCATCGAGTGGTTACGCAGTGAACGGATACATGCTAACTTTACTGACTATAAAAGTTCGATTTTGTTAAAATATATTAAATCATATTAGAGTTAGAGGAAAGATACACAACTTATTCTAGTTAGAAACTCATAAAAAATATAAATAAATGTAGTATATATTCCTGCTATTAGGTCAGGAATATAACTCGAATGTTAGGTTAAGGGACCACTTTGTCCATACTGCAATTTTCATACCAAACATCAATTCAATCGTGTTCTTTGTATCTATTTTGGTTCAATACTCATATTTTTATTACTACTGTCATCTTTTGTTTTGAAAATAAATGTACAGAATATCAAAGAAAATATACTAAGGACCAAATGGTTCCTATACCTAAGATTCCTTTTTTAACGAATGTTAGCTTAGAAAACCATTTGGTCCATACTGCAATTTTCGTACAAAATAACAATTAATCTTATTCTTTGTATCTATTTCGGTTTAGTTCAGTAAACTTGTTATTAGAATCTTTTTGAAAATAATTGTAAAGAAAATCAAAGAAAATATTTTATGACCTAAATGATCTCTTAACCTGAAATTTGTAATTTCTTATTTGACTCAGTCCTGTTTTGAGTTAGAAAATTGAATTTTTGCTCATACCATTGTTTTATAAAAAAGACCACGTGAGCTGGAAAATTCAGTTAGTATATATCACTGTTCAAAAGTTACACAGGAAACCAGCCAATATTTGGACCAAATGGGCTTAATCTAACAGCAGGGATATTTAAACTAAAGTGGAGCGTTTTATATGGAACAACAATTTTTCAGTCTGGCTCGGCAAAACACAACTTGGATTATCCCGGGCCACATAATGACATATTTTTCGCCATATTTTCGCCGTCATTTTGAATTTTAGAATCGATAGCAATGAAATGGATTCAGCGTCCTCAACATAATCTGCGAACAAACTTATTATTAACGGATCACGTAACTTTTAGATATTTTTACCACCACATTGGATCTGCCATCTTTAGTTTTAGATTTGATTTTTTGGCGGATCGCAACACTTATATAACTTATCGCGGCCAGATAGGATCCGCCATTTTCAGTTCAATATCAGAGGCCCAAGAAAAGTTTTAATAAAACAGGCTGGCTTTTTGGGGTAATCTATATTGAAATTATGATTGGGGTAGAGTTCATCTAAAGTTATTGTGGCCTCTTCTTCAAAAGTGCCCGGTATGATCCAAACTTTGTGTGTTTTGCTGAGCCCCAGTACCAAAACAAATTTGTCCACACTAATATAGAGGGCGGATCAATAAGTCCATGACTTTTTGAATAAAACACATAGTCTCCTTTTAGCTTAATCATAAATGGGTGTTTTTAATATCCATTGGATTTTAATTTTCATTACTTTGTCTAATGCAGGTTGTGGAATCGGATGCCAATTGTAATGAAATGTGGGGATGCTTTTAATTATTTTGAATTTGTTTGACTGCTGGCAATTCTGTTTATAAAGTATTTTATATGTAGAGGTATGTGGTTTTGATAGGCATTGTCTCATAGTACTTTTAAATTCATAAACCTTTACTGTATAAAATATTTTAAAACAATACCTGCCACATGTGAAGGAAATACTTTGAAAATAAGCACAATTGCCAATGGTTTGTAATTTTTTTTAATTTGCATTTCGAAAGGTAATTCAAATTAAATTACAAATTATAATTGTCATATAATTAACTTGCCCCATGTATACATACGCTCAATACACTTAGTGCAAGGTTTTTCCCATTTTTTTATCGCGTCCATAAAATATGATTTTTCGACGTCCATGAAATAGGCATTTCGTTAACCAATAATTCCATCGTTGGAGCTAAATCTCTTTCCCCCGAGCCATTTCCTTAGGTCTGGAAATAGGAAATAGTCACTGGGAACTAAATCCGGAGAATATGACGGATGCGGTTCCAATTCGTAGCCCAATTCATAGAACTTCTACACACTACACCCGTGTGCACCCGTGCATTTTCTTGATGAAAAGTAACGTTTTTCTTGGCCATATGGGGTCGTTTTTTTAAAGCCTCGTTAAATCGGTCCAATAGGTTGGCATAATATTCGCGATTTATTGTTTTCCCTTTTGAAAGGAATTGGCGTGGATTCCAAAAAACTGTTGCCATCACCTTATTGGCCGACAAAGTTATCTTGGACTTCTTCGGAACCGGTTCACCCGGAGAAACCCATTGTTTAGACTGCTGTTTGGTCTCTTTAGTATTGTAATGGATCAATGTTTCCATCAAAGTTACAAAACACCGCAAAAACTCTTTCGAATTGCGGTTAAACAACTCCAAACAATCCATGGAAGTTGTCACACGATTACGTTTATGGTCAATTAAGAGGAAACGCGGCAACCATCTTGCACACAACTTTCTTAAACCCAACTGATCATTTAAAATCGAAACCACACTGCCATATGAAATGCCTATGGCATCAACAATCTCACGCACTTTTACTCTCCGATCGTCCAGCACCATATCGTGGATTTTTTGGACATTTTCGCGTGTATTGACCTCAATTGGCCGTCCAGAACGTTCAGCGTCATTTGTACTTGTGCGAACACAACGAAAGTCAGTAAACCACTTTTTTATTATTGAAATCGATGGTGCAGAGTCCCCATAGTATTTATCAAGCTTTTCCTTGGTTTGATTGACGGCTTTTTTTTTCAAAACAAATAATGTATAATGAGCACTCGAAATTCACATTTTTCCACTTATAAAAAAATGCACGAGGTTGTATGTTTTGAACAGCTGTTAAACGCAAACTAAATGACGGAACTTGGTCAAAATTTGACAGTGGTCTACTAACAGGTGGTACTTGATGTTCGAAAGTTCGAAAAGTCACGGATATACTGATCCGCCCTCGTGCGACATTGGACGGGGTGTCCCCGAATTATAGAATTAGCGATAAGTTTCCCATATTGAGCTGACAACGACAAAATGTAAACATTTCAATTTGTGCTAAAGGTTGTTGTTTCTTTCGTAAATTATTTCCCGAACGCAAACTCATTTGAATTGGTAATAAAATATTTAAATATGGCATAGCTTATCGAGATTCCCTATGGGTCAAATTGACTCAAAGGATAATAAATGTAAATATTTTAGATATTTGCATATAGAAAAAAATTTAAAATAACTAAATATATCGAATTCCTGCCTAATTATAGTTTTCCGCGTCTTTGAGAATATCATAAAGTTTGAGCTTGATAACTTGACATTTGGAGCCCAAAAATTAAAATATAAAATTGGGGCATTTTAACCGAAGGAGTGCAGAAGGGTTAAAATATAGCTTTCAGTTTTAACAGAACAAAAATCAAATTTTTCATTCGGTAAAATTGTTGTTTATTTCCTTAAAATACTGACATAATTTTATAACGTAGGAACATATTTTTGTTACAATTGAAACATTTTTTCATATGGAACTGTTTGTTAAAAGGCATGTATGTGGTGGACCAAAATGTTAAATGTGATTTGGTTCAATATTTCTCCAGTTATCAGCTTATTCAAGACATTTCAGAATTCTCATTTTACGTGGCACACTAAAGTAAATGGACCCTCAGTGGGGCAGTTTTTAGCACATACTTTGAAGTATCTTCCGCATTATGTGATAACTGATTGAAACCTATATAGAACTGATATAAAAATTTACCTATGACTCAATGTACACTAACTGTTATGTATCTGGGTATATGCTCATGCATATGTATGAATGTGTTAAATATATTCCTGTATATACCATACGTATATACATATGTATTCGTATCATTTTTTTGTTACTGTCTATGCATATTTGCTAATGGAAATGAACACAAGTCTTAAGATCTTAAATTATTTTCATTCTGGATTTGTTTGTTTTCATCCAACACTCCAATTCATCCACCTCCAGTTGGATTCACACATCAAACAAAACCCAGAAATTGTGTTTGTTTTAATTTGATTAAATTTCGAAATAAAAAAAATTAACTCAATTAAAATTACAGAATTACACAAACACACATCATAGTATGCTTAACCATGGGCAAACATTTTCGAAAAACCATAGAAAATATTTGCAAATAATAGACGGAAGAGGCCCTTCAAGGGGTCTGGAATTTTGTGACATATTTTATGTCATTATATATGCATATGTGTGCATGTATATGTGTCAGAAGATGCGCGAGCGAGAGAGTTAGAAATTGTTTTTCTTCTTTGTGAAAAATACCGATTTTATTTCAATGAAACCTCAAAACCTTTGGAATGTGGTAATGTAAATTTTCCTATTAACCCTTTGAGTAACTACATACATGTGTGGTGATGAATTTGTTCGTATGCCAAATGGTAAAACTTGTGATTACTTTGATGTCAAAATTTGCCATCTAAATTATTATATAACATCAATAAAAAAATTTTAAACAGTAAATCACAGGGTGCTAGAGCCATTTTTTAGTGGATACTTTTAGCACCTCAAGTTTTGCTGTCCATACAAATTTGTAGGGTCTTAGTATTACCACAAGAAAATATTTCCACACACGTTGGTTCGTTTTTGAGAAAAGCGTTGATGTAAACCGGAAATTGGTTATAAAAAGAAGCTCACGAAAGAGAAGCTGGATATATGACAACATTGCAGTGACTCTGCGTTGTGAGGAGAACCGTCTTTTAAGGCATAAGAAATGGCGAGAAGTTAAGTACGGGTGTGAAAAAATCGGAATGCATATGAGAGAGTGGACAAGAGGTTTACCAGAAAGTTAACTGCCAAAAATCAGTGTGCACGGATCCCCTCCCGTAAGTACGAGGCGGGATAACATATAGGTGCATCTTCCGTTATGGACACAACATTTATTCAAAATTGTTTCTTTCACCTGGAACTTTCTAATGACACATATTGAAAATTACGGTATCAATTTCTGGTATCAATTTCCTGCCCTCTTATCGGGAAAACGTCAGAACAGCTATCTTCTGGACTAAAAATTAAGAAAACTCGTATCTCTAGTGAGTTCCAAATCGCTCATCCAATCATTCAATTCAACATGAGCTAGATAATATTGCTTTGTACTCGCAGTAACATTGTTGTATATGCACGCTGGAAAATCGGTATCTTCTGTTGTTTGGGTGTTTTCACCTTGTTGCAAATATAGTATTTTTGTATCCAAACACATTGTGTTGTCTATTCAATATTACATGTTGAAGACACAAGAAGGGAATTTACCCATATTGTGGAAAAATGCGATCAACGATCCGCATTGTTGTCATCTGACATTTCCTTTCACACCATTCGTGGTGCGGTCGGTGCGATAGAGAGTTATATGACGTAAATTTACTTACACCAGGTGGGGTTACAAAAACTGTTGACTCAAATTTTTCATATAGTTTTGAAAAACAAACAATGAAATTTAGTTTGGACTTTTTTTGTTATATTTTATTGTCAGTGTATCAAGGGTTTTGCAATTTGAGTGATATGATTTCCTTAAAATAGCACAGTAATGGTTAAGGAAATTCAAATGTTTTTTATTTAATGTGAAGTACAATCGATATAATTAAGTTCGTAATAAAATGTCTTTCAAATGGCCTCCGCGTTTTCTTTTGCAGGAACGAATTCGATGAAGCCAATTTTCGAGCACTTAACACAATAAATGAAGTCGTATGTCACGTATATCACGTTCACTATTGACTTGTAAAGCTTGAAGAGAGTCTGGTTTATTGCTAAAGACCACTGACTTAATATAACACCACAAGAAATGGTGTTATGGTATTAAATCACAACTTCTTGGAGGAATGACACAATTTCTTGAAATAATCGAATCTCCAAACTTTTCTTGTAATAACTCGGTTGTTGCACGTGCTGTGTGGCACGTAGCCCCGTCTTGTTGGAACCAGATATCAAGATCAACATCTTCCAATTTCGGGTATAACAGGTTGGTTATCATCGATATATACCGCTCTCCATTGACAGTAACGGTGTTCTCAGCTTCATTCGGAAAGAAGTACAAACTGATGCTGCCACCAGACCAAACACCACACTAAACTGTCAGTTTAGGTGAATGTAATGGTTGTTCGGTGGTGCAATGGCAGTCGGTGGTGCAATTGTTAGTGTGCGCGGCTCTTGTACATGAGATCCTGGGTTCGAACCCTGCTCTGACCACCTTCAAATTTCTTTCGGCCGCGGCCACGTCGCATAGTGACGACGACACTATCGAGTACTAAGCCATGAAAAATTTCTCAAAATACCGTTCGGATTCGGTGTAACAACTGTAGGTCCCAATCAGTGAGTATAAAACTAGAAAACACACAGCTCACTGGTTGTGAGAAGCTCACCCTAATTCATTTATGGAATGTAATGGGAAACCATTTATTTATTTTAATGGTTGTTCATAAATAATTTGTGGATTTTCTTTGCACAAGAATCGACTGTTTTGTTTATTGAAGATGATTCCAAGACAAAATAGGCAAATGTATGACGTTTATGGTAGTCCAATTGCTTCAGTTTTTGGATGATAATAATTTTATACGGATGCAAGCCCAAATCCTTTCTTAAAATCCGCCAGGTAGTGGTTTGAGACAGTCCCAATTGTTGACAACGTCTTGGAATCGATAAATTGCGGTCTTCAGCAATAATTTCGTGAACGGTAGCAGTATTTTTGTTACTTCGAGCAGTTCTTTGTCTTATTGGCACTTGAATATTGGACGGTGGACGGTGATTACGACCATAAAATGGCAAAAGCGCACGAAAATTTTCAGTTGGACAACGATTATTTTGATAAAATAAAATTGAATAATTTGTAAACGTTGTTCTTTCTCTCCATGTGAAATTGTTAGCATTACTGAATACAATGAAAAAAAAAGACAGATCATGACAAACCACAAATGGCGGAAGTGTCACTTAGAAATCATATCACTCAAGTTGGAAACACTTTTATTTGTGGTGTATTTACACAAAAATTTTAATGCACAAATCCAAATGCTAGTGTTGGATGGTTTCAGCCATTGCCTCTATCTGGTATTATTAAAGCAAGACTTTCCAACATCCACCCGCCCATTTGCAACAAAATGTCATCAATCTACTGAGAGAGTTGGCGTCTCTATACGTCATTACTTTTAAATGAGGCTTCCGAGTGGAAGTCATCGTGAAATAAACGGATTCTTAAATCAAGGTCCTACAAAATTTTATACTAGAATTGTATTATATTAGAATACGACAACATTAATAGACGAAACAAATAATGCAAAAAAAATTACATGAGGTGTCAGGGGACACTCGGTTGGAACGAAGTTCCTTTCGCTATATATTATGTAACGGGGTTTTCAATAAGAGCGCTACAAAAGTTTTTTTAAATAAAACAAAACCGGTTTTAGATACCAATGAAATTCTTTATTCCTGTGAAAGTACGTTCGATGCCATTATGTATGGAACTCGATTTCTTTTGCATGGCCACCACGGGCACGCTTGTAGAAGTCCAGACGCTGAACACAATTTTCGACGGTTTTCAGGCATAAATCGGCTGATACTGCTGCAATTTCACGTTCGACATTCGTACGAAGTTCATCAATCGTCGCTGGATTGTTGGC
The DNA here is from genome assembly GCA_963931995.1 of Phaonia tiefii. NCBI lineage: Eukaryota > Metazoa > Arthropoda > Insecta > Diptera > Muscidae > Phaonia > Phaonia tiefii. Next base: position 164,807,493 of record OZ008370.1, on the reverse strand, counting down.
ATAGACCATAGACTTGACGTAGCCCCACAGGAAATAATCTAACGGCGTCAAATCGCACGACCGAGGCGGCCAATCGACTGGGTCATTTCGTGAGATAACACGTTCACCAAACTTGGTTTCAAAGAATAAATTGATTGTGGCATTTGCTGTGTGGTTTGTGGCGCCGTCCTGTTGGAACCACAAGTCCTCCAAGTCCATATTATCTAATTGGGGCTAAAAATATTCGGTTATCATTGAACGGTAGCGATTCGCATTCACTGTAATGTACCGGTCTTGATCACCACAGGAGAAGTACGGCCCAATGACGCCGCCGGCCCATAAACCGCACCAAACCGAAATTTTTTCGGGATGCAATGATGACTCATGGATTACGTGTGGATTGCTGTCTGACCAATAACGCATATTTTGCTTATTGTCGAAGCCATTCAGCCAGAAATGAAATTCAGAATTAGCGCTCTTAAATCTGAGGCCACTGACTCCAAATTTCGGTAGTAAATTTTAATAATTTCGACTCGTTTTTGGCTCGTATATCTTTCCATGATGAAATGGCCAACCTTACTGAAGAGAAATGTCAAAAGGGCGGGAAAGAATATGGCGTTGTTTGCTGTCCCTATCGATTTACTTTTGTAGCGTCTCTTTTGAAAAGCCCTGTATTAGCACCCCACAACATAACGCTGCCCTCTCGGCAGTGATGTCAGATCATAAAACACTTTTCTGTGCACAGATCATGGAAATAATAACTGTAGCCATCAGGCCCATCCAAATTAAACTTCTTCTCATCCGTAAATTCAACGGTTCTCCAGTCATTTACATGACCTCTAGGCTGCACATCCCATACCATGTAGTCTCTTGCGAATTGAAGCCGGTTTTGCTTACGAGGAGCATTAAGTGGCGGCTTTTTTTGTAATTTCAGGTATTTAAGATACTTACAGCTCTTAATTACTCTGCGTACTGATTACTTGCTCGCTCCCACTCCAGAATTAGAAGCAATTCTGATTTATCTATTAATTACTATGATACAAGATCGAAAATTTTTTTTATAGTTTTTATTATTTTTTTCAATCTGGAAAATTTGTTTTTCCAAGAAAAACAAACATTTTGATTTAGTTTTTAGCCTGCTCTTATTAACTAAACTAGTGTACTAGTTTTAAAACCATTTTCGGAAACCTGCAGCCCGTATAGTGACTTCGAATATAAAATCAAAGAGGGCGTGAGTGGACCTTTCTATCTCGAAATGTACAGAAAATAGTGAAATTTAAAAAACAAATCAAAAAATGTATCCATAAAAATTATTTGTATTATTTTCTCCGAGTTTAGAAGACCGAAACATATAAAAAATATAGTCGTAACCTTAGGCCGAAATGGCTGCAAACTAGTGTTTTATATAAGTACCACAATTTTAACGTTTTCTGGTTTTGTCTTTTTGTTTCCAATATTATATTTTGTTAGTTAATGTATGAGAATTTCATACTACAAGCTTACAAGTCATGAACATTTTTCTCATTGAAAAGTGGTTGGTTTTTTGTTGGAAATATTAGACAATGCAGTTCAACACACACTCACTGGCATGTCTAGTTTCGAACTCCGTGACAAGTTCATCATCGGATGCCTAACTACTGTGCCTGAATTGATACCACCGGTTGACCATCAATCGTATATATACAAACTGCATTCTGCAATTCACATGTGCGAATTAGTATCGATCGAAGAATTAGTATTAGCAACATATACTGAAAGGCCTATATTTTTGTTTTATAGATTTTTGGCCTTTTCGAGTTTAACAGTCAATTCCTGTAACTCATGAAAAAGCTTCTCAAAATACCGTTCGGAATCGGTGTAAAACTGTAGGTCCCAATCAGTGAGTGAAAACTGGAAAGCGCACAGCTCAGTGATTGTGAGAAGTTCTCCCCAGTCCCTTTATGGGATGTAATGGGAAACTATTTATTTATTTATTTTTCCTGTAACTCAAGCGAATGCTTTTGTTCGCTTGCTAAACGACAAACAGCTGTTTTGGTTTTCTGAAACAAACATCAGAACGACAAAGCGAATGAAAATCAATGCGAACGAAAACGTAAGCATTTCAATACAAATTCTGATTCCTCTAACTCTCTTCGCTGTCATCTACACAACATTTCTTTGTTTACTAATGTTGTCATTTGTTTCCAGCAGACCAGTTTCAAGCAGACAGAGTTGTTTTTTTTTTTGATTAACTCTACAAAATATTCAAGTTTGTTGAGGGAAATTTTTGGAAATCTATGAATTTTTTGATCTGGCCGCTATTACAGTTGGCAACTCGTAGATTGCTTACGTTAAAGATACTTAGTCATGCGAAAGAACGAAAGAATATTACAGGAATCAAATTTCTGACGAAAGTTTGTGACTGGTTTTCTTTCGAGTAAATTTTCGAGTGAGTTACGGGAATTGGCTGTAAGAAAGTTGGTTGCAACCTTAGAGGAAAATATTTAGAGAATTGTGTTCTCATTTAAGGTTCTTTCCTGTTTTCTGTTCCTCTCAAAATTGTCACAAATAATGTATTGCCCATTTTTGCGGCCTTCCTACATCTTAATTGATTTAACTATTTGTTGTTACACTGTCTACAACAAGTCTACAACATCAGCCGACATGTGATTCTAGGTTTAGCTTCCCTGTCGCAATAAGAGTTGATATTCAATGATGCTGTCGTCCTATTCAGTATAATCGGTGTAAAGTATCTCCAAATCCTCAGATTTTCAAATAAAAATTAAACATATGCCAAAAAGTAATGAAGTAAATAGCATTTACATTTTGCGCATTTCAACCTCGTCTATTCATGGGTTAATGCAGCAAAATATAGCGACATTAACCCAAGTATGGAGGGTAAATAATCAAAGAAAAAAAGTGTTTAAACAGATTTCTCCACAACATCTTAAGTTATCACTGAGGCATGAATCTGCGGAATTAAAACATTTGTTCTCACTCAGGCATAATACAACCACACAAGCAGACACATCGTATCGTATTTGTGCTGGGCTTTTTATTTATTCACATCTCCCGCATGTGCGCGTACATTTTTGAGTGCGTTAAGGTTTTCATCTCACATTGTCAAGTATTTAATCAAATAATTCGGTGAAGTATATTAATTACTTTTCATAGTTACTTCTCCACAATTCGCACAACTTTGTCTTAATGTTGTAACCCTTTTTCTGTGGGTTACACATTTTTAACGCCCCCTCCCACCAACGACCACATTCATTCCCTTTTGTAAATTAATCCAAGTATTTTCTAATGTGTGGCATAGTTTTTTATGGTCGTTTTACTTTATTGTGGCATTGGCCTAAATCAAAGGTGTTGAAAACGACATAAAATAATTTTATTATCCTTATTATTTCTTTATGAGCGTAGAAAATTTGGTATGGTAGATTTTAAGGGTTATTCTAGATGGCAGTTGTGGGTATGAAATAGCACCATTGAACTGTATAAGGTTTCCATTAAACATAGACGTAGATACAACTGTCGGTGGTGCAATGGTTTGTGTGTGCGTCAGTTGTACACAGGGATGCGAATTTTTTTATCTTCTGATGTCGATGGTCAGTGCTGTAATAATGATATTCAAATGGAAAGCAAAACTAAAATAATGAAGAAACACTTCTCGAAATAATAATGAAATAATGAATGCCCTTTAACTCAGTTGGAAATATGCCACTTAACTGGAGATTATGCATATAGCACAGAGATGTTACTCCCGATATCTAGTCTTAATCCTATTGTATGCCTTTGTTTAACATATTATACATAAACGAAACCTAATTTGGTGTTTCTAGCCACCGAGTGGCCGTTGGGGGTACAATGGGTAGTGTGCGCGCCTCTAGTTTATGAGATCCTGGGTTCGATCCCTGCTCTGACCACCTTAAATTTCTTTCGGTGACGGCGACACTATCGAGAATTTAGCCATGAAAAGGCTTCTCAAAATACCGTTCGGAATCGGTGTAAAAACTGTAGGTCCCAATCAGTGAGTATAAAAACTGGGAAGCGCACAGTTCACTGGTTGTGAGAAGCTCTCCCCAATTCCTTCATGGGATGTAATGGGAGTTAAGAGTTTGCTTACGAAATAAGAGGTTGCCATAACCGAAATTAGAGTTTGCTACAATCGAATATAATTTTGTTATCTTCCAATTTTTTTATTTTCTTTACACTTGTATAGGCGGTTCATTCGGACCGGTATCGGAACGATATTTTGCTATTTTATTTGAAAGGCCTGGTGTGTTCAAATACAGGTTGGCTGATGAATATTGATACACTAATAAACTCAAGTAACTTTTTTTTAGTACATGGAATTCCTGATCCTTTTATTCATGTTAAAGCTCATTCAATTTTAATAACTATAGCTTAATTAGTTTTAAAAATAATGGAATATAAATGCTCCCCTGCACCTTGATGCATATGCGGCATCTTACCAAAAAGTGGTTCATTCCTGCTTGGAGAGTTGAGACAGGAATAGCCGCAATTGTTTCTCGAATGGATTGCTTTAGTTCATTCAAATTTGTTGGTTTTGCTTTGTCGACTTCCTGTTTGGAATAGGCCCACAAGAAAAAGTCAGGTTCAGTAAGGTCAGGCGACCTGGAGTTTCTGAATATCAGAAATTTTCGTCGCAATTCTCTCATAACAGGCCGGGTCTAGACAGACATGAAAAGACAGTTCAATATATTTCCGTCCTCTTCCACCATTTGAAGCATCTTCTGGCAAAATTCCAAGCGAATCGGGAATTCTGCTGCGTTCAGTGTGTTGGCCATTTGAATTTTATATAGGAATAAGTCCAAATCTTTGTGCACAATTGACTGCAATGACTGTCGGCTTATTCCTATTTGAGCATATAAGCTTCTTGTCGAAACTCTTGGATTGTTTTGTATGACAGCAGCTAAAGCAGCTATTACTTCCTCCATCCGAACTGAAGGGTTTCGATGGTAGGGTCTTCTGTTGACTGTCGCATGCTCGGCAAAATTGTTTAGACGTCTCATTACGGTCCATCTGCTTGGAGCATTGCCGCCAAACGTGCGCCTATACTCTCTTTGGACCGAAACTACGGTACCCAGTGCGTGATAGCGGCGGACAATCCAAATTATTGTGTCAGTGTCCCAGTTATCCATTTTTAATAAGTCTACAAATCAGACTGCAAAATATAAATAAAAAATTAATAGATTCATTAAATAGAAAAAAGTTATTAAATTTTTTGTTGGTAGCGGCTTTTGTCAGACATTCTGTACAATATATGTGAAATATGACATCGATCAAAGTCTAATGGGGTGACATCCGGCGATCTCGGTTGCCAGTTTAAGCTCCCTTTGCATGAAATAAACGTGCTCTCAAATCACTCGCGCAAAGTGTCCTCTGTGTGAGACATAGCGCCATCCTGTTAGAGCCATATTGAGTTCGTATCCATAACATCCAATTTTGGGGAAAAAAAAATTGGCTCTAATGGGTATAAAAAACCGGGACAGCTACCTTCTATAAAGTTTTTGTTTTTGTTCGACTTTTTTAGTTCAAGGACCAGAGATCCGTTTATGAGACGGATGGTAGTTCTAATTTGTCAACGTATAGGAGCAAATATTGGTTTATATCACGGAGTTAATAGCAAATGTTATTATATTTTGTTTACAATTAAAAATAGTTCCACTAATTAAAAAGAAAATTAAATTGAAAATATTGACATATAATTTCGTTGTGACAACCAAACACCAAACGGTATCGGTTGTTGTAAGCGATACCGTAAGAGAACTCATAAGAAATTTGTAATCCAACAGAAACATTAGACACATTACTCACGACGACTTACTCTCGACATATTGCACATAATTAACGTTCCCTCAGAGCAAAGACTCAATTACAAGACCGACACTGACCGATGCGCTCAAATATACGATATCGACACATAGTACGCAAACACAGAGAAAACAGACAATGGTTGACGAAAGCTTGCACACTGCGTACGATTAATTTGATTTTTGTGATTTATTATAAAGGGTTTTACAATGAGGCCTTGACAATTTTTTTTTAAATAAAACGCAAACCATTTGAGATATTTCCAAAACTTTATGATCGACTTGAAATAGAATCAAAACATTTATGAATGGAACTCGACTTCGTTCATATGGCCACCGCGGGCACGTCGGCAGCGGTCGATTCGCTGGATCCAATTTTCGATGACTCGGTCACACATTTTGGCCGTAACGGCCGCTATTTCGCGTTCAATGTTGACTCTGAGTTTTTCCAACGTCGTCGGCTTGTTGGCATATACCAATGATTTCACGTTGCCACAAAGAAAAATGTGTAGATGCAATAAATCTCACGAATGAGGCGGCCAATTGACTGGTCGATTTCGTGAGATAACACGCTCACCAATCTTATTCTTCAATAAATCGATTGTAACGTGTTCTGTGCGGCTTCTGGGACCGTCTGTTGAAAACAAATATGGTCCAAGTCCATGTTTACCACTTCGGGCCAAAAATAATCGGTATTCATGGTACGATAACGATCGCTATTCACAGTAACGTGACGAACATTATTGTCGACGAAAAATACGGCCCAAATACGGCGCCGCCGGCATGCAAACCGCACCAAACAGCTATTTTTGGTGGTTGAAGTGGTGATTTATGAAGCACATGTGGATTTTCATCAACCCAATAACACATATTTTACTTATTGACGAACCCATTGAGCCAAAAATGAGCTTCGTCACTGAAGATGATTTTGCGATGAAATTCATCATCTTGGCGCATCTTCTCCAGAGCCCAATCGGGAATCGTACGTCACGTCTGTCTAATGGTCCATCGGCTTCAATTCTTGAGTCAGCTTGATCTTCTATGGGTGTAAACCAAGTTCTTTATGCAAAATTCGCCATAAAGTTGTCTTGGCGAAGCCCAGTTCTTGAGAACGCCGCGGAATCTACTGATTTGGATCGTTTGCTACGGACGCTTGAACGGCAGCATCACACCATGAATATTTAAACTCAAATTTTTGCACTAAACTTGTTATTGCTTGTCTACTAGGGCGAGAATCACGACCGAAAATTGGTGTTAACGCTCTTAAAGTTTCAGTCACCGACTCCGAATTTCGGTAGTAAATTTTTATAATTTGATGAAAATGTTGAGTTTACTGAAAAAAAAGGAAATAAACAGTTAGATGATCAGTGAAATAGAGCGTTCACAAATTAAATTCAAAGTTTTCAAGTACCTATTGGAAACCCCATTATATATATTACCATTATAGATATATATTGAAATCAAGGAATCATTCGTTTCTAAGTATTATTATGTTTGGGAGGAAATACGCCTATGGTTCCACTTAAGTATACAGAGGTTTGGGGGAAACACGCGAATGCTTCCACATAAGTATATGGATGTTTGGGATGAAGAATACATATGTGTCCACGTAAAAGCATATGTGTTTGTCAGTAAATATGCTACTGTTGGCATTTAAATACAAGTGAGTTAGGTACTTGCAAACATATGAATGTTTAAAGTGTGTTCCAAACATATATATGGTTCCTGTAGAATATATTTCGTAGAATATATTACAGAAGCAGTTTTTTTCAGCGTGTGATAATAGCAAAATTGCTATCTAAAAATGGTCGGGGTATGATCGCTTCTGACAATGGGAACTATCGGTCCACGTTCTGATACAGATATCAGCCAAACACACATAACATAAAGGAAACTATCAACTTTTATATACGATTCTGATATAGGATGTTATTGTAGTCTTTGTACGAATAATTTGGCCTTCCCTAATTTTTTCATTTGATTATGACGCTTGTAATAGAATTTGTTCCACGCTCCAATTTAAATATTTTTTCCACAATTTTATCACCAAACCTTGTGTCAGACAAATGCTACTTTACTGCCCACCACTGTTACATTCAAATGTACTATTTCTTATTCAGATATAGATTATATATTATATACGCTTCTGATACAGGGTGCTATTGTAGTCCTTGTCCGAATAATTTGGCCATGCCTAATTTTTTGATTTGATTATGACGCTTGTAATATAATTTGTTCCACGCTCCAATTTAAACATGTTTTCCACAATTTAATCACCTAACATTGTGCCAAACAAATGCTACTTTACTGCTCAGCACTGTTACATTCAAATGTACTATTTTAATTAAAAATACTTATTCCCGTTAAACTTTATCATTTCAAGGTTTTCCGCATTTCTATGAATATAAATTTTCTGGATTTTATGTGAATAGGTTTCAATACATATAGGGATATAAATCTAACCCTCACCAGGCGTGAATTCCGTGTTGCTGTAAATATTGTACAATACAATTTATAACAGAATTAAGTAAGCATATAAAATGTAAGCATTATATAGTCAATAGTTTGAAACGAATTAATTTTGCACATAAACTTGCGTAGATTTATGACACTTTAAAACAAATTGCGTGAAATGGAAATCTATAAAAAATTGGCTCGTAACTAAACGAGTGTTGGTGTATCACATACAAAATGGCACAAAAGTCAATTTAAGGCGTTGAAGTAGCAATTATGTGTTTGAATTTTGGTGACAATTGCACTAGACTAAATATTTAATTAACCAACGTACAAACTTCAGTTGGGTAAACTACCTTAAGATAGCTTCCTCATACATCGAATCATACTAATGTCGGGGAGTGTTTGTTTCGAATAAAAGAAAAATATTGTTCGAGTAAAATGTTTATTTTACTAATTCTGGAAGATTGAAATTACTAATAAGTAGACGATCAATTAGAGCCACTGTTCTCAGATTTCGGCACGTTAGTTTGTATAAATTGTCTAGTGTTTTACTAATAATCTCCAGCTAATATAAAAAATGTTGGTAGATATATAAGAATACAGAGATCTAAACTATCATCTGAATATATTTTAGGTAAATGTAATTTAAAGACTCTTGAAATTGAAATTAAATACCTTAAAAAATAAACAAAATCATGAACAGAAATAAACGCGTCTGTCGCATTACCTTTATTTTCTCCCGGAGCTCCAAAATGCTAATAAATAAGTTACACATAATTTATGCACTGACAATGGGAATGTGATTATCTAATGATAATTAAAAAACACTTACGTTCTGTTTGCTGATGGAAATTTAAGAAACAAAATTAACAAACACAAGTATTTATTTCTTGGAAATTATTTATCGTATTTATGCACATAAACGATATCGGGATTCAAGTTAAAATGAATGAATATGCCTACAGCCAGCACAGAGATTGCAGTCAGTTGTACTATTGACTTTAATTCCTCCTACCGCTAAACTTGTCACGTGTCACCTTTGGCTGCGTTGTAGGAGAAAGGGTTGGATAAAGTAAGTATAAAGACTACATGACTTGGTTCAACTACGCCCTTCTTTGCCTACAACATTGGCGAAACTTCAGCGAGGAGCGAGATTATAATTTTTTCACGATGTGATGGTTAATTATATTAAGATTCAGTTTAAAAATTTAATTTGTATGTGCATGGAACATGAGTGGCCATAATTGGACTATTGGGGTTGCTTTAGAATATGGAAATTTTTGTGAAAAGCTCAAAGCGCAAGCTGATAAATATCACAAAATTAAAATTTGTTGATGAAATTAAAAGTTCTGAATACGATTATTATCGAATTTGTTTCGAAGATTGCAAATTTGTAATTAAAATTAATATCACATCGCAAAAGGAAACATTGAAGTGAAATCTTAAAATATATTTTCAAGAAATCGCTGTGAAAATCGATTTTTTTGATTTTTATTGAACGCGAGAAACTAGTCTTAAGGAAATCTGAAAATAATATTCAACAAACCATAGCAAAGGACATCAGGATCCTTTACAAATAAATATTTGTATGTTTTCGTGCTAGAGGAAAATTATTGCCCTAAATAGAAATCATTTTCACAACAAATCGATAAGTTCGGAGTGACGAAACGATTTTTAAGCCGCCGCGAATTCACGTGTTGGAGCACATCCGAGAAGTCTAATTTTCAAAACTCTGGAGCATAGGTCAGGATGAATTTGAACGATGGCACGGCTTATGTCGACTTTTAGGACTTCGGTTATGTGTGGCTTCAAACTTTAAACTTTCTTGGCTTGCCATAGACCAGTAACGTACGAAATCACCGCAGAAAATGTCTTCCGCATTATATAGTTGGTCACTTCTCGTCGCCTCTGAGTGAAATAACCAAGTCCTAAAATCGCTGCAGCAAAATGCCCACTGTAGCATCAGATGTGTGGTTGGTAGCGCCGTCTTATTGAACACACATGTCGTTCACATCCATATAGAGACTGCAAAGCCGAAATCGAAAAATAGGTGACACCGGCTAATTGCCTTTTTGCTACTACCCGTGTACCGGGTTTTGTAAAAATTAAAATTTAAATTAATAAATAAAAATTAAAAAGCGGTTATTTGACATAATAATTAAATAAATTCAAAATTAACAACTTCTTTGCGGGTCAACTTATTTGAAAATAATACTGTGGAACAAAATTAAACTTTTTCGAATATTGAAAGTATTCGACAACGGATTCTGGTAGAGTGATTAAAAAAGGTTTATGTGTATCGGTGTTTTGAATGTTTACATATGGTGGTAATTAAAGGGGAGGAGTAGAGATTTACCCCTCTTTTACATTCTTATGATGAATCGACATTGGAAACCATGTGATCCTTACATTTTAGGTATAGGATGTGTTCAACAATTTTGTGTAAAATTTTACGTAAAATATTTTTGTGCAACGTTTTAACTCTCTAGCTCCTCAATATAAGGGTCTTTTATACCCGTTACGGGAAAGGGTAAAAAACATCCCTAAAACAGGGTGGTAACGGGTTCAAATGTACAACAAAAATATTTTTCGTAAAATTCTACCATAAGCCCGTGAATACACCAAAGTTCACAACGTAACCTAAATGCCAGAAATAAGTCAAACCTGAAAATGTATTTTATGGGTTAATTTCTTACTTATTTCGAATTAGTGCTAAAATGTGGCAAACAATTTTACTTTAGGGGGATTTTGAGTAGGGAAACAATTTTCTACGCAAAATTTCACTAGAACTCACTGAACAAAAGAAAAACGTAGATATATGAAATCTGTAGATATAAAAGCTCTAGCTAGGTATAAGATCTATAAAAAAATAAGTAAAACTTTTTAATAAATAAATATTAATAATCAAAAATTAAATTAATAAATAAAAGTAAATTTCAACGCGGATGATTTATATTTATTCGACCTTTTAATCGCTGTTTTCTTTTATTTTACTATTCAAGCTGAAGATCATTCTATATCTCTAAATAAAGATATGGTTTTTTAAATAAAGAACAAGTTTTGCAAATGCATCCTCATTATTTCTGGCAAACCATATAACTATTTCAGATCTAGCCACAGATCTTCATCACCGAGTGGTTGGAATGCTACTTTTAAAAAATTCATCAAACTAAACGCAAACGAAAACTCATCTGAATTGAAAAATTTGCACTATGCAAAAATATCGCAAACAAAACGCACAAGAAAACATTTGCAAACGACTTTTTTCCATCTCCAGAGAACCATCGGTCCCCATTAGAAACAGTGTTGCCAGTTTGGCATAATAAATGCTTTTTTAGCATAATTTTTTTGGCTTCAGCATAATTTTTTTGAAACATGATGCTAAATGTTTTTTAGCATAATTTTCACTCAATTTTTCCAAAATTTGATACTTTTCGTCAACAATTTTTAGCATAATTTTTTAGGTATTGCATAATTTTCCATCAACAAATTTTTAATTATTTTTTGTTTGATGGTTTTTAATAACATGTAAAATTCATATTTTTGAATAAATATCAAATGTTTAATCAGAAACACGGCGGACGTGTTAATTTTGATTCATATAACAATAATATATATAATTTACTCTCCAACACACACCAACGAATAGAAACGAAATATATTTTCAATACATATTCTGGCAGCATGTGTCAAAAATGTTTTGATTCATCCTGTGTTTTCAGCCTTAGAGGATGATATCTCCCAAATCATTAACAAATCTTTAAAACTAAGATGAATTTATTTCTATACACTTTCTACATGACCTTTTATATGGCCTCTTAGATATAATGAGTCTAGGTCGGGAATCCTTTGGGAGAAAAATTTTAATCTAATAATCTAATAATATAAGTATTCTAGATTTGCGTAGATGAAGTCTATGTATGTTTTACAATAACTCGTAATTGAAACAATATAATCCGCAAATTACAAAAATAATATTGAAAATCAATGTGAATTGGGGCAAATCCAGAAAAAAAACCCCAAATGTCATTAACAAATGTAGCTACAATATACAAAACCAAAATGTAAAGGGTCTTAAAAATCATACCCAAAAAAATTCTGATAAATCATCGAAACTTTTTGAAACAACAATTTTTTTTATGTTAATATTTTCATGACATTTTCTAAATCAAAAATACACATCTCTGATTTTAAAAGGGCTTTCCTGTGTTTATAAAAGTTATATGAATTTGTCAATAAAAATCATGCTAAAAAATGCGTAAAACTGTGTTATATATCGGGTTTTTCAATAGAGACGCTACAAAAGTAAATCGATAGGGACAGCAAACGACGCCATATTTTTTCCCGCTCTTTTGACATTTCTCTTCAGTAAGGTTTGCCATTTCATCATGGAAAGATATACTAGCCAACAACGAGTCGAAGTTGTTAAAATTTACTACCGAAATTTGGAGTCTCAACTACAAAAGTTATTTTTTAAATAAAACAAAACCGGTTTTAGATATCAATGAAATTCTTTATTCCTGTGAAAGCACGTTCGATGCCATTATGTATGGAACTCGATTTCGTTTGCATGGCCCCCACGGGCACGCTTGCAGAAGTCCAGACGCTGAACCCAATTTTCGACGGTTTTCAAGCATAAATCGGCCGATACTGCTGCAATTTCAAGTTCGATATTCGTACGAAGTTCATCAATCGTCGCTGGCTTGTTGACATAGACCATAGACTTGACGTAGCGCCACAGGAAATAATCTAACGGCGTCAAATCGCACGACCGAGGCGGCCAATCAACTGGGCTATTTCGTGAGATAACACGTTCACCAAACTTGGTTTCCAATAAATTGATTGTGGCATTCGCTGTATGGCTTGTGGCGCCGTCCTGTTAGAACCACATATCCTCCAAGTCCATATTATCCAATTGGGGCCAAAAATATTCGGTTATCATTGGACGGTAGCGATTCGCATTCACAGTAATGTGCCGGTCCTGATCATCATGGAAGAAGTACGGCCAAATGACGCCGCCGGACCATAAACCGCACCAAACCGTAATTTTTTCGGGATGCAATGATGACTCAAGGATTACGTTTGGATTGCTGTCTGACCAATAACGCATATTTTGCTTATTGACGAAGTCATTCAGCCAGAAATGAGCCTCATCGCTGATTGTTCAGATTGTTGATAATTTCGACTCGTTATTGGCTCGTATATATTTCCATGATGAAATAGCAAACCTTACTAAAGACAAATGTCAAAAGAGCGGGGAAAAATATGGCGCCGTTTGCTGTCCCTATCGATTTACTTTTGTAGCGTCTCTGTGGATAAACCCTTTATATCCCCATAAATAGAGATATATTTTTTTTAAAAAAGAAGATGGTTTGCAAATGCATCCTGATGATTCCTGGCAAACCGTGTAGCTATTTCAGTTCCAGCCACATATCTTCATCATCGATTGTTTGGAATGCTGCTTTTGAAAAAAAAATCAAAAATGGAGAGAAGTTGTTTGGAAATGTTTTCTTGTGTGATTTGCTTGCGATATTTTTCGCACACTTGCATAGTGGAAATTTCTCAATTCAAATGAGCTTTCGTTTGCGTTTAGTTTGATGCATTTTTTTCAAAAGTAACATTCCAAACAAGTAAAAAGTATAAGTATAAATAAATTTAAACATTAAATTAAAACATTTATATTTCGAACAAACGGAAAACCAGGTTTTAAAAAATTACGGGTTCTTAATACTAGATCCATATCAAACAAGGTCGGACAAAATAACTTGGTTACCCCGGTCGGTACGATCAATTGGCGTTCTCGCGGCCTGGTCCACACTTTGTTCCACAACAGCAATATTTTTAACAGAACGACCTGTACGAAGATCCACGAGTGTTTTCACGTTGTGATTCCGCCCAGTTTCTTCGAATCTCTGCACCTAACGGCTGATTTTTGACTCAGGTGGCCAGTTATGATGACATGCGGAAAGAAAATTGTCGTAAAACATTTGGATCACTTTTACGCGACGTTAAACTGTTCAAATGAAAAAACCATACCATATCACAAATAATTTTTGTCAAATATCTGCATTTCAGTTAAATTTCCCTGTAATTTTAAGATATATGGAGAAGTGATCTCATAAGACGTCTTTCTCACTGCGATCAATTGTTACGCATACATATGTGTTTTACCAATTTCGAGTTCAAGAATATTACAATCCACTTCAAATATGTATAGATATTTTTACCAAAATCCAGTACATAAATTTCAGAGTTCTGTTAAAAAACGCCCATACTCAAAAGTACCCATATTAAATTGCAGATTGACATTGCGCTAAATATTATTTAATACCCAAATTAGTATCCGAAGTGGTTTTGGGGAATTTTGTTGACTATCAACCAATTGCCCTTCCAATATTTATATGCGAGGTACAAAACTGGGCACGGCAAGTTGTTGCCAAAATGTTAATCATTACTAAATTTTATTAAGATCGGCTATGATTTATTGGAGATATCGAGTTGGCAAACCGGAAATACGCCCAACTTTTGTATGGGAGGTACGAAACTGGGCGCGGCGCAAACATAGTAGCTTTAACAATATATTGCCTAGTACCGATCGGTTGTGGTTTACGAGAGTTATCGTGTCGATCAACCGTTTTCTATCGGTTTCGTTCGATTCGTTCGGTTTTGCGTGGCTTCTCGTGCCGAACACCCAGACGTCCAAATAATTTTTGTATGGGAGGAACCAAAATGGGCGTGGCAAATCTCCCTTGTTTTAATTGGTGATTGACGTTTAATAACGTGAAGCCTTATACCAAATTTCATTAAGGTCGGAAGTGTTTCACGCGATTTATCAGATTGACAACCTGGACGAACTCGCATCTTTGTATGGGAGGTACCAGAATGGGCGTGACAATCCCGCCCAAATCCTCCAGCTAAGTAGGTATTTACAGATTATTAACCGGTATGTGAGTTGGAACTAATCACATCCACTAGAAGAAAGATTTGAAAAAAATATAATTTTGTGCTAAATGTGTGAGGTATTAGAAGAGGCTGGGTTAAAATGCTCATTTTCAATCCCAAACTAAGTATTGGCAAATAGTAGTCACTAACAAAATTTCATTGTGATCTGTAAAACCTTACGCCAGTTATCTTGTTGACCAGCCCAGGCAGACAGAGAGATTGACATGGCTCAATCGTAAAACGAATTTCGTCCAAAGATACTAAGGACCTAAAATGGCTCCTTCGATGCGTTACATTTTTTTCCGTATTATATGATATATACCCGCATCCTATGGATGAGGGTATAATTATTCCTGCCGTTAGTTTTGGGACAACCTTTAGCAAAGGTACTTGGTTGATCGATATAATTTCAGATTTCAGATGCCTCTAGTATATGCCTCAAACTTTAGGACTGCTCCAATATGCCCCGGAAGAGAGGTAGTGTGTACATTAAAAATCAATGTTAGATCTACTTCGGTGCTATGATTGTTATTGTTGTTACCACCAATTGCTGAAAGTTTAAAACTGAAGCCCTTGACCTCGACGGAATTTGGTTCAAGTTAGGCGCTTCTATACGGCCACATAGCAACGCAAACCGAAAAATCATGGGGAGATAGGAACATTTCGGTAAGCACGTGTTATCACACATCCCGACTTTTTGATTCGAGGATATTTACAAACCAAAGTCTACATGGTAAGACAGACTACAATCGAGGAACTGGAAGCCTATGTTATTCGCGATATTCGGATCATTCGCTAAATGCCACTCGAAAGCATCATTGAAAAATATGACCTTTGAAAGAAACAATCTGCAAAAAAATAAATACTGCGAATGTTTATTTTGTATGCATGTCTTTGAATGGAAATCTGAAATTCTGTTCCAGCTGAATACTACGCTTGAACAAAATAGTGGGGGGTCCAAATACCGGTATCTTTTTTAATCATATGTTATTTTGATGGTAATAGATGTGATTCGTGTTCTAAATGTTGACTATCACCGTGTGCAAAAGTAAGTCACTTTACGCTTGAACAACGTTGGGAAATATAGAAAATATTGCAAAATGCAATCGGAAGTCGAATTTGGATGACGAGACGCATTTCCAAAAATTTCCGTATCTGGGGATAGGAAACCACGCATGTCATTTTCGAGCAGCTTGTGGTGTGGATTTAGGAGTGGTGGCATCATTGGCCTACTTTTCCGAAAATCGGGCTGAAAACGCCATTTGATTCAACGACGAGCGCTACAGGGCAAAAATTTCCCACTTTTATGGGCTGAAATAGAGGATATGAACTTGGATAATTTTTGGTGTTAGGACGATGGGGCACCACTAGCATAAACCACCAGTTTGGCAATGATTTCGCTCAATAAGATACCCCGTATTAAATTTTTTCAGTATTACTATTACATGTTGGGATCGGAATGATAAATATGTTATAATATATGTGTTTGTGAAACAAACATATCTTTGTTTGGGATATAAATACAACTGTGTATACTGCACAGTTTATACTCTGTCGAGATCAACAGAGTAAAAGAGAGACAAAGAGAGATTATTCAAAGTTAAAGTTGCGAGTGTGAAACAGTATTTTTGCATTATTCGTTCAGTCAGTGATTCGTAAATTTCCTGAATGCGTGTGGAAATTGGAGCTGAAGTGAATCTTTTATATGTTCACTAATCTATTGCAGTTTAGTTTCATACACGCTGACAAACCTGTCGTTCTTTTTGTTTTGATTCAAATATAATGAGTGTTTGGGCTTGTCGCACATATAGTATACCTTTGTTCAAGCGCATCGTGTTTGCTTTCAATACTACATGGTGGAGACAAAATTATTAAAATTTTATAATTTATCTGTTTGTGAACCAAATAAATTTGTGTTTGTTATTCAAACACATCTGTTTCTCTCGAGAACAAGAGAATAAAATAGGTACAGCGAGAGATTATTCACATTATTGTAAGTGTGTAACTGTATTTTTGGATTATTATTTCAGTCAGTGACTCATGAATAATACGAATATTTGGGACGAAATACGCATATGTTTCCACGTAAGTATATGGAGGCTTGCGTTTGGCCACACCACGTTCTGCGACATCATTTACAACATGCAATCGATGAACTTTATGCGTTACTTCCTGAAATAATTTTGTTGGTTTCCCATTTTTCTGGATCTGTTTGCAATAAAATCAATTGAAATGTTGTATGCTTCTAAAAAAGTAAGGCAATGTTTTGAAATGAAACTTTAGGTTTATTTATTTTGAAGCATGTATTATTTTAAATCCGCTTTTACTACACGCTGAAAAATGTATCTTCCTTATTGTTTGGATGCCAATATAACGTATTTGTAGCTTGTCGCAAATAGAGTACGCTTGTGAACAAACACATTGTGTTTCCTATTCAATATTATATGTTGGAGATACAATGATTAATAGGATATAATATACGTTTTTCTGACCCAAGTGTGGCTATGTTTGTTGAAAACTGTTGGAAAAACCTGACAGACAAAAAAAAGGACCAAAATCGCAGCAGAACATATACTGACATGGCTCCTTCAGTATGTTGCTTGGGCTATTTTGTTCTGCGTTTAATTCATTGTGGTTACTTAGCGCATGTAGATGTTGAGCAATACAAATAATGATCCAACATGCCAGCGTAATTTTATTCATTGCAGCCGATTCTCTGGGCCGCTCTTCCACTGTTGGGCTTGCAATTTTGTTCTTAAAACTTTTTATGTGTAGAGGTGTGTGGCTTCGACTGCCGGATATGAAGGAAAACCTTTGGAAATAATCACATTTTCCAATGATATTTAAATTTTATTGAATTAGAATTTGTGAAGATAATTCAAATACAACTACAAATTGCAACCCCTGGTGAACTGTTAACTCACTTTATTTCGAAAACAACATTTTCCTTTTTTTCAAAGTTTACATGGTATCTACTTTTTTTAGATAAGAAAAAAGTCAACATCTGATATTTAAATTATTAAAATGAAATTTAAAAATTTTATTTTTTATCCTTTTTAACAGAAAAGAAGTAAAATATGGTTTTTGAAATAAAGTGAGTTAACAGCTTGTTGCACCAGGGCATCAATTATATATAAATTACATAGCTGCCTAGAGTTTTGGAGGTACACATTTATATTATCTGTAATTTTAGATCTCATACATTTCAGATAAATTATGCGTAAATTAAAAAAAAAATTCAGGCAGACTTGGCATTTTTGATATATTAAGCAAATGCAATGCAATGTTTAAAGCAAATCCGATGCAAAAATGGCAAAGAGTTTATAATATTATTAGTTTCATACAATGTGTAAAAAGCTTTAAAATGATATAAATTTGGGAACCGCAAAGTCAAAGTTTTTTTCCACAAAAGTGTTTGGAATTTATTCGTCTTTGATGTGCATGATTAGTTTTTTAAATTTTCATAGAAATTTTAAAAGTTATAAAGCGTTATTTACCAAATGTATCTAAAATGTAAAAAAAAATGTAATACAAATGTAAAAAATGTAATACATACATACATTATGCATATAGAATAAAATTTTGGACTTTTTTATTTACAATTGTTGATTTACAAACTAAGAAATTCATGGTTATTGACCGAGTTTTAAATAAAATTCAAAAACCCTCCCGAATAGTCGATTTTTGGAGGAAATTCGACTAGCGCGACCTCTAAACATCTTCCGAAAAATCTTAAAAAAATTTCAAAAATACTTTGCCCTATAAGCTTACCGATTAAGTTTGAGCAGACGGAAAATCGAAAAACGGCAGTCTTGGCGATGTCATTTGGCCGCCTCGGAGCTATGATTTTACCAATTTAGACTTTTTCTTGTGGGTGCCGTTGAAGACCGATGCTATGCAAATAATCCAGAAATGATCCATCCCTTAAGGCTAATATTGTCCGTGCCGTTCGTGAGATAGAACCACTAACCGTCGATAAAGTCTTGGGAAATTTGACGCAGAGGATGAGCTACTGAGAATCCTGCCACGGCAGCCACATGAATAAAATCGCATTCCATAAATATATAAAGGGAATATTTGTTTTTTCTAATGAAGCCATAATATAATGGCAATGGTTAGTGTGCGCGCCTCTTGTACATGAGATTTTAGGTTCGAACCCTGCTCTGACCACCTTAAAAAAAATTTCTTTCGGCGGCGGTCACCTCGAATAGTGACGGCGACACTATCGAGTATTTAGCCATGAAAAAGCTTCTCAAAATACCGTTCGGAGTCGGTGTAAAAGTGTAGGTCCCAATCAGTGAGTGAAAACTGGAAATCGCACAGCTCAGTGATTGTGAGAAGCTCTCCCCTGTCGCTACATGGGATGTAATGGGAAACCATTTATTTATTTATAATAAAAGAAATTAACTTATTTAATTTTGAAAATTACAGTTGCATTTGGACCTACAAAATTAAAATTTGTCGGTGTAGCCGGATTGGAACAAATATGAAACAAACAGAAGCATGGCTTTTTTCGCATTTGTTGGAATTGGAGTTGGTGGAGTTGTAAAATATTTAATATATTATTTGTTTTTGTTTTTTTTACAATATTTTCAGATTTGTTGATACGTAATTCAAAATTGGTATATTAATTATTTAGCGATTATTGCATCTGCAGTGGCATAAATAACATCGAGTAAACAATTGTGAACAGTTAATACAAATTATAACTATTCGAATCGAAGTAAAAGTTAGGCCGCCGTGGGACAGTATATATCACTCTGATTGTGATAAGCTCTTCCTGTTATAAAGTGATCTAAAAGTCAAACCAAACGCCACTGAAATACTGAGATTTAATAATGTTATCCAACGTTTTCGTTTGATCACGATGAAATAATAATTACATTTGTAGCTAAAGAAGGGATTGGAAAATGAATTTAACATCCGGGGTAGGTAGGCGCTTTCCATATTAGAACTCATTGATTGACACCTTTAATTATACACCAACTCCAGAATGATTGATAAGTTGTTCATGGCTAATTGTTGAAAAGTGGTGGCACCGGTTAAAAGTGTATTCAGTGTGGTGCTCAAGCTCACATGGACAAGAGTTGAATCGCTGAAAAATTAATATGTCAGTATTTTTGTAATTACATAAACATATTTAAATAACATAAATATTATTGTGAGCTTTTGTGCGACATCACTCTGAACCTAATAAGAAAACAAGTATGTTACTTTATTAGACACAATACCTCATGCTAGGCAATTTATAAAATACATTGTCCAGAGTGCGTTAACATTTTGCTATATCCATTAGAAGTAACCAAAGCATTCAATTTCTTTAGATTCAAAATAAATATAGTAAAATCAATAATAACATTTTATTTATATTGGAATTAAAACAACACTGACTAAAGCACAACAGCCTTTATACAGATGCAGCTAAGCTGCCACTGTATCTAGCATCCACTTTATCTACAAAAGAAAATTGCCATACATTTTTGTTGGTACTATAAAATGTACTATAAAAACCCAAACTGAAAATTATTTAAAACACGAATTATTTTATTCATATTTCATCTGGTCGAAATTTTATGGATTTAGAAATTGGTTTAAAAATTGGCTATATACTAACGTTGACTCTATAAAATTTACTATAATTGTTAATCCTGGAATCTGTTGCGAAGATAATATCCACCATATATATGTTAAATATGCTACGGTACCATAAATAAGTCCAAAAGTATGTTAACACAGTTATCATGTGTTTCCTGTTGATAACAGACACGGAAGCAAGTGATATATGTGCCTTGCAACAAGTAGATTTGTAGCGTCAAATCCTTCACGCGTAGATATTATTAAATCATACAACTTTTACAAAGCAGGACACATAAGAATATGTTTCTTCAAGGCATATACATTTTGAAGCGATACCTTCATGTCTTTTAGACTTTACTGAAATACGGAATTTTAATTCAAGGGACATTTAATCCATGCGTATTATTACGGAACCCTTTTCAGACCATACTTTATTAGGCCCATACCGGCAGTTAAAATTTTTTCTTGACAGAAAAATCTGCACCTTCACAGTCAAATCCTCTGATGCTTCTACTATGCTATCCAGCAATTTCGTCCTGTGATAGTCGTCATCCACTCTCAAGGGAAAGTATTTAAGTTTGTTACATGGACGTTTTATTGGTTCACACAGAGGAGAGATTCGTTGTCACAACTATATTTACAGCCAACTAAAATTTGGCAGTTCTTTGGACTATCACATTATTAAGTTGTGATTATCACTAACTGTGGTCCGTGTCACCAAATGTTGTGCATATCAATTGATTTGTAATTCAGTTTTGGTTGCAAGTACTGAAATATTTAGTAGAAGCCACAGCAATAAGAAATAAATGTGATCTCTCAATCGAGCTTTAGTTCTAGCAATCAAATTATCCTGTAGTGGTGAATATTCAATAAGTTGGATGAACAAAAAATGTAAAAACTAATTCGGTTGTACCAAATAATATATTGGTATGCTCAACGAAAGTAATTACTTGAATTTCATGGCTGTCACAACCATTTGGGGATGCTTTAACCCATTATGAATTTTATTCAAATTTTATTTTTTGTTAAAATCGTGTATTTTATATTCAAATATAATCAAAATTATTATTTTTGATAACCAGAATTCGTATTTCGTGCCCATTTTTGATCGAAAATATGAAAAAATTTCTATATCTCGAAAACGGAGCTTCCAATCGAAAAAATAACAAATTTTCACAGCTTTCTAAGGGTTTCTCACAAAGTGTTCCAAATCGCATGAAATAATTTTTTTTCAAAAAATCGGCAAAATAAGAAAATCGCTAAAATAAAAAAAATGGTTATACCTCGGTAACGGTGCGTCCAATCGCAAAAATAATACAATTGTAGTATCCATAGGAGGCTCGTAATCAATGAATGTCTTTACTATGGCATCACTTTTTTTTAACAAATCGCTAAACTAATTTTTTTTTAATAAAAAATCGCCAAACCGCCATTATGTATATATTTCGCAAACGGAGCGTTCAATCGAAATGTATTTAATTTTTTCGGCTTTCTAATGGATTTTCATAAAGTGGTCCAATTCGTATCGACTTTTTTTCCAAAAATCGCCAGAATAAGTAAATCACTCAAATATCGATTTTAGCGATTTTTTTCAAATGAGTGATATATTAAAGACATCCATTGGTTAAAGTCTCTTATAGAGTTAAGAAAGTTATTATTTTTGCGACTGGACGCACCGGTTCCGGGTTATACGAATTTTTTATTTCAGCGATTTTCATATTTTGATGATTTTTTAAACAAAATGTTTTCCATAGGATTGGGCCACTTTATGAAAAATCCTTAGAAACTCGTAAAAATAGTTTTGTTTTCGATGGGACGCTCCGTTTCCCAGATATTGGCATAGGGGCGATATTTGATTCCACAAATTTTAGTTTTAGCAATTTTTTAAAAATAAAAGTGATGTCGTATTGAAGACATCAATAGATGAAACCTCCTAAGGAGATACAAAATTTATAATTTTTGCGATTTTCTTATTTTGGCGATTTTTTTGAAAAAAATTATTTCATGGGAATTGGGACACTTTGTGAGAAACCCTTAGATACCCGTACAAATTTGTTATTTTTTCGTTTGGACGCTCCGTTTTCGAGATATACCAATTTTTTCATATTGTCGATCAAAACTGGATAATATAAATAATAATATAAATAATAATAATTTTGTTTATATTTAAATATAAAATACACAATTTTAGTAAAAGATTATTGGTTTTACTCTTTTCCTATAAAATTCATAATGGGTTAAAGCATCACCAAATCAAAATCATCAAATTCAAGTACTTACTTTAGTTGAGCATACCAATATATTATTTGGTACAACCGAATTAGCTTTTAAATTTTTCGCTCATCCAACTAATAGAATATTCACAAGATAATTTGACTGTTAGAATTAAAACTTGATTGGGAGATCACATTTATTTCTTGTTGGCTTCAACTAAATATTTCAGTTCTTGCAACGAAAACTGAATTACAAATCAATTGATAGGCACAACATTTGGTGACACAATTATTGGTAATCGCAATTGAATAATGTGATAGTCCAAGGAACCGCCAAATTTTAGTTGGATGTAAATATAGTTGTGACAACGAATATCTTCTCTATGTGTGGTTGTTGGCAATACACACAAGTTGCAAATATGCTACAATTTGTTGTTTTGTCAAT
Source organism: Phaonia tiefii (assembly GCA_963931995.1). Classification (NCBI taxonomy): domain Eukaryota; kingdom Metazoa; phylum Arthropoda; class Insecta; order Diptera; family Muscidae; genus Phaonia; species Phaonia tiefii. The sequence goes on along the minus strand of OZ008370.1, from coordinate 164,784,064 downwards.
GATTCTATTTCCGACTTTCTTGTAACAGACCAACATCACTCATTTGTGCCACAAATTATATTTACAAAAACTTAGGATCGGAATCTTGAATAAAGTCTCACCAGCATTTTTGGGCTACTGCACAATTATAACATAATTCATCGTATTGACGGTAAACTCGGCTTATATAACTTCTTTCTATTTAAATTAACCCAATACAAACAATGATGCGACATGCCCGAGTTATTTTTGTTTTCATTGGAGCCGATTCGCTGACCCGTTCTTCCACTATTGTGTTTGTAAGCGATTCAACGAAATGGATCTTTCAATTCCACTCATTTTTGAAAGACAATTAGAAAGTATTGAGTGGCCTTTTGTTCAGGCAATGAAAATTCAGGTTGTGGAATTGGTTGACAATTTCAATGAAATTTGGGAATGGTTTTGATGTTTTGAATTTGTTTGATAGCTGGCAATTCAGCTTTTAACGATTTTAATGTGTAGAGTTTTGTGGCTTCGACTGTCAGATATGAAGGAAATGCTTTGAAAATAATTGCATTTGTCAATGACATTTACATTTTATTGAATTTCCATTTGTGAAGGTAATTCAAATCAAACTATATATTATAATTGTCATATAATTAATTTCCCCATGTATTCAATGAACTAACTCACACAAATTTGTTGTAAGACTACCGTTGTTGTGTGATGATAACTAGTTACTTTATATGGATGGATGGCCGTCGGTAGTGCAATGGTAATGTGCGGCTGCTGTACATGAGAGCGTGGCTCTGAGCACCTTAGATTTACATTTCTTTCGACGACGATCACCACACTATCGAGTAAGTAAACATTAAAAAAAATTCTAAAAATACCGTTTGGAACCGGTGTTAAACTGCAGATTCCCATCAGCGAGTATAAAACTAGAAAACGCACAACTCACTGGTTGTGAGAAGCTCTCTCCAATCATGGGATGTAATGGAAAAGCCATTATTATGAAAGCCATTCCGATCCCGCCCATTTTTTGATCCAATGCTCAAGCTCACAACAGCGGAACTCACGCAAAATGTCAAGATTTTCTACCGTATACTGCAGATATGTACATGATGATAAATATTTACGTTGTTCTGGAGATGCTATGAGTACCGTTCCGATCACGCCCGTTTTTGTCTCGATTCAGTAAATTTATATCAAAGGAACTCACAAAAAATTGCAAGACTCTCGCTACCATAGCGCTGTTGATATAGGATGATAGACATTTGTTTTGTATGAGAGGTCCAACGGCCACTATACTATATTAATATAGGGTTATCCGTTTCGTGGTTTCAAAAGTATAGGGCTGGGATTCAACATCTGTCAAACTAAGTTGTTAAACCAATTTTTTTTCTTTTCAGTTGAAAGTCTGACATTGACGAAAATGGATCGCTTAACTATCACACAACGCATAAAAATTATTAAAACCTACTACAAAAATGGTGATTCTGGTAAAGCCACATATCGTGCTTTAAGAGGAGATTATGTTTTACATAATCGTCCACCTACGCAAGCAATTACAGCGGTTACAGATATTGCAAGGCCTGTGCATCATCGTTTCGCTCGTTCCGCTGAAAATATCACTGCTGTAATTGAAAGTGTTGCCGAAGACCCGAATGTGTCGATTCCTCGTCGTTCTCAGGAACTGTCTTACTGTCTTACGGCACATTATGGCGTATTTTGCATTTGGATATACACCTACATCCATGTAAAGTCCAGCTCACACAACAACTGAAGCCAGCTGACCATTCACAACGTCATAGATACGTGGAATGGGTTCTTGAACAACAGGCGGTGGACGGCGATTTTTCGAACAACATTTTCTTCAGCGATGAGGCACATTTCTCACTCGGTGGGTATGTTAATAAACAAAATTGCCGTATTTGGGGTTCTGAGAATCCTCAAGTAATTGAAGAGAGACCATTACATCCAGAAAAAGTCACTGTTTGGTGCGCTCTTTGGTCCAAAGGTGTGATTGGACCTTACTTCTTAGAAAACGACGATGGAACGACTGTCACCGTCAATTCGGAGCGTTATCGTCATATGATAACTGAATTTTTTGCCTGCTATTGAAGAATGCGACTTGGAGAATATGTGGTTTCAACAAGACGGTGCCACATGTCACACAACTCGAGCGAATATGGCTCTATTGCAAGAGACATTTCCTGGCCGCGTAATTTCTCGTCGTGGCGATACCAACCAATTCCACAACCTGAATTTTCATTCAAATGGAGACAGGCGGTGTATAAATGCGGATTTTACTAAAATTGTATTGAATTTATGCAGTTTTCCTCACTTACGATACAAAACCGTATATAAATAAATAAATAAATGTTTTCCCACTACATTCCATGAAGGAATTCGAGATAGCTTCCCACAATCGGTGAGTTGTGCGCTTTCTATTATTAAGACTCACTAATTAAGACCTACAGTTTTATACCGATTCCGAAGAGATTATTAATAGAAGAAAAGTTTTTCCATGGCTGATTACTCGACAGTGTCAGATTCAAAAAATTGGTAATGTTAAAAAATCAATAATTTCAACTATTTGTGGCTTAATTTCGGTTCTGTTTTCCAATCAGACATTAACATGCCATTAAAAATACATTTTGTTCATTCACACGTACACATTTTCCCAAAGAATTTGGGGGCTATGAGTGATGAACATGGCGAGAGATTCCATCAGGAAATGATAAACATTGAAGATCGCTATAAAGGACGTTGTACTGCAAGAATGATGGGAGACTATATTTCGTTTCTCATAAGAGACTCCAACGCAGAGGTACTTAAAAGGCAATGCAGAAACCAAAAAGACAAAAATTTTTATCATATATAAAGAAAGTAATAAATCTTAATCTTAATAAATCCATTTAAATCATATTCAAAAACATAGTTAATTTTTTTCAGTGTAACTGCTTTGTTTAGGAGCCTCTTCACAGTTTTAAATGGTTGTATTACTCATTAAGTCAAAAATATCAATTTCGTATACACGGTTTTGTGGCCGTCGGTGGTACAATGGGTAGCGTGCGCGCTTCTTGTACAAGAGATCAGGGCTTCGATCCCTGCTCTGACCACCTAACATTTCCTTCGACGACGGTCACATCGCATAGTGCCGGCGACACTGTCGAGTTATCAACCATGGAAAAGCTTCTCTTCTATTAATAATCCAATCGAAACCGGTATGATACTGTAGGTCTTAATCAGTGCGTCTTAAAAATAGAACGCGCACAACTCACCGATTGTGAGAAGCTCTCTCCAATTCCTTTATGGATTGTATTGGGAAAACATTTATTTATTTATTTATGGTTTTGTATCGTAAGTGAGGAAAACTGCATACGTGGGTAAATTCCGCATTAATTCAGCGCTTTTCTCCATGTTTGTCTCAAAAATTTCGCTGGAGTATAGCACACGTACCTAATATTTTTGTAGATTTTTAAAGTCGATTTTACTAATTTTCCGTGATTTTTGAATGTCGAAGAAATTTTAAATATTTCCGAAAAATTGAGTAGTTTTCTAAATTGTGCTCAAACGGTTGGAGCAAGTGAAGAGATGGATTAGAAAATTATTATTGGTATTTAATAGTCTTTCGATTGTTAGCTTAAACTAAATATTCCGAGCATCCGTTCACAAGATATGGGCTAAAGAGTATACAAACGAGCGCAAGTTGGATTTTAACCTTTTAAAATTCAGTGGCGTGATAGATATTTTTTTAATATTTTTTTTATGTTTTAGACCAAACTACATCTGAATAACATAGTGGCGTTCTTAGGACAAAATCGTTGTTGCTCTCTGTAAAAACTCACTTTGTATGTGAGGTGAGGTTATATTGCAAAATATGTCTTGAAAACTTTGCACTCACTCCAAAACATTGAAATTATTGACAGATCTCATAAAATCGCTATAACTTCACCGCAGTACATTTACCGTTAAATGTATTCACAAATTCCTGGATCAGCTACATCTGAAGTAGGGTTTCTCACTGCATTTTGGCAAGAGCACCAAACAAAATACAAATTTTCAGCCTTCTGGCTGTAAAACCACTTGTGCTAATTCCCTTCACCTACTGTCGTTAGCAGTACATATGTACTAATTCTTCTAGATCTAAATACTCTTTTTAATTAAAATCTACCGCATCTCCCGTCTTAACCGCTCTAGATTTCTTCATGTGGGGTTATTTGAAATCCAAAGTTTATGTCAGCCATGGACTCTGGAACCCTCGAACCACAATATTCGACATGAAGAGGCCAACAACATTCGCTCTGGCTGCGTCCCTTTACACAATATCATATTCCACAAGTGATTAAAACAACTTTGTACAGTTCAGAATATACGAACTATTTGGGTTTCACTAGTTTATCTGCTATATTGAAGAGTAGGATGTCCATAACTACAATTGTGCCGAAAGCAGGAAAACAAAATTCTAATTGGTTTCCGAGATATAGCCGTGAGAATAGTTGGATGTTCCTCGGAAAAATTAAGTTTTAGCCGAACTATGCATCAGACCATAAAATCCGAACAGCAGCAAAACTAGAAAAATCCAAAAATCCAAGGTTAGTGAGTTGTGTAAATACGGGCTAGACGCTGCTGAAGATGATGCTTCACAAACATCGAAACGATCGTCCAGCGAATGTGAGTTCGAATCCCACCCGCGGCATTTACATTTTTTTCACTAACAGGAGAAAACATGATCTCTTACAGCCTTAAAGGAAATTACAACTTTAAACATAACGAGGATCTAAAACAACTACATTTCAAGTACAATATTGTTAGTTTCGATAAGTACTCGAGAAATTTCACACGCGAAGGAGTTTGCATTACAAAATCATTTTATTTTAACGTAAACAGTTGTTACTTTTGATTTGAAAATAATCTTAAATTAGCACAATAAAACTAAATTTCAAAATTTTTAAATTTAATTTCAAAATTTAGTTTTATTATTTCAAAATTTATTTTTATTATTTTTTTATTTTATTATTTGTATTACGTGTTTACTTGTAGTGAAATTTTACGTTTTGCAAGAAGTTAAAAAAATATTGCAAAATGTGACCGCGGTTATAAAGTATTGTCCATATTGGAACGTTTGGCAAGTTGTTTCTTTAGTATTGTATCCAAAGTCCTTTGTTCTTTAAACTACATTTTATGCGAGTATGCATGCTTTCCACGAGATTTTCCCATTAGCCCATTCCGCCGAAACTATTGATCAAAGATCATCTACGTTGGTCGGAGGTGGTTCGTACTGGGAGAGTCTTCTATTGACAATTGCCCACAAATTGTCGATGGGATTCAAATTTGATTTGAGAGCGCCATTTCATTGTTTAGAATTCTTGTTCGCGTAACCATTTCTACATCATTTTGGCAGTTTGTTGTGGATTACCATTTTTCGGAAAAGTTATTGCTGTTGCTGGGTAGGCGCTCTCTTAACTAAAAATAGGCAAATTGTTCTGCAAAATACTTAGATATTAATCCTTCTTCATAATTGCTTCTATTTTCATGAGAGGACCGATGTCCCATCAAGTGAAATATCCCCACACCCGTACACTCCCACCACCGTGTTTCACAGTTTGCGTGATTGGTGTCGCTGAATGGGTTTATTAGGCCTCTTCAAACAATATTGTATTCCATCAGAGATCAATCACATCAGTTGTCCAGTTTTTATGTGAATGCGAGCCTTCATTTTCTTGTCCACATACATGCATCCACATTATTGTATTCACATTAGTTTACTATGTTGTGCTGTAAAACGGTCCACAATTTGTAATCCAGTGTATTCAACTCAGGTGTGTTGGAGGGTCATCCTTCAGAGGAAATGCAATTGTTTTTTTAAACTGTTTTGATGCCAAGTCTTGTTAGTTTATGCACCGGTGCAGAATTTTTGCTGGTAAGTGCACGGCTGGTTTTGGAACACGGAATTTTTAAGTGGGTTCACAACAGCGTTGTGCAACGGTTTCGTGGTAAACTTTGGCCGATCTTCCGATCCTTTGTTCGCAGATATGTAAGTCAGTGATAAGGTCTTAACACGCAATCCTACGAACCCTGACTGATTTTGCCTGATTACCTTTTTCAACCCGTGGAACCAGTTCAGATGCTTCTTTAGATGGCCATGCATACAAGACGGACCAACCGGTGGTGATCTGTGGCATCCCTAGTCTCCTCAGATAGTTGTATGCACCGGTAGACGAACAAGCGACTCGTTCCGAGCGGACGGAGCGCGTTGAAAATATGTTTTTTTTTATTTAATACTCAAAAGGCGTAATAATAGAGATGAGGTTCTCTTTATATGACCACTTCAAGGTGAAAGCTGATTCATCTTTGAATTCAGATTTCGACTAACTCTATAGTGGTAAGCTTTCATAAACAATGTGGTCCTAACAGGGTATTTTCAATTTTACCAGTAGAATGGGTGTGGTCTATGGTGTAACAGTATTTATGCCCCTACTAAGTAAATACTATTGTAAATATAGGCGGACTAATTTTGGTTACATATCATCGTTCTGTGAGTGGTTGCTGGTTCGCAATAAAGCTTAATGTCTACGACGTACAGCATGACCAAATAATTTGGTCATATTTTGAGAATGCTTTAGCTTTTACCAACAAAAAACATCCCAAAAGTACAAGTTTCTAATTGGCTCACATTGTTATAATAAAACTTTAAATTTCGAAACCCTTACGAACTCATGCAGATACCAAAAAGAATTTCCACAAGACAACCAAAAGGATTATGAATACTAAATAAAACGTTGAAACTGACTATACACTAAAAAATGCACGACAAATTTCGGAAGTGAAAGTACACAAAAATTACACAAAGATGCAATAATCCAAAAATTATTCAAAAAAAATTCAAATTGTCAATTTTCCAATATCCAGAAAGTGGCTTCACTTCAATATTCGATTTGGTCTGAAAACTACTCCTTTCCAGTGCACTCATTGTAATAATATTGTTGCCTTATCAGCCATAATAGTAAATTGTGACAATTTTGGGGTAATGAAAAAAAATGTTCAATTGTGGGGAAAATATACACTTTTGCGGTCAGCCATGAAACTAAGTAGCAAACGAAATATATTTGGACAAAGGAGGCATTATTGAACTAAACAGGCTTTAAACGTTTATTATTTGTATGTAAGTTTTTGATAATAATACTAACGGTTTTTAAATCATTTTATGCCTGTTGATTATCCATATGAATTACAAAAAGTATTAGAAAAAAATCAAATGAGGTATCCGGGGACACCCGGTTGGAACGAAGTTCCTTCCCTTTATATGTATTACGTACCAGTCAGTTCCAATAAGCCTAAGCCGCCCGTTGAAAAATACGATAATTTAAATGGATCTTTAAGAAAAGATACTTTTTGTCAAATGATAAACTTTTTTTAAGAATTTTTTTTTATAGAATATATTTTTTAAAAAAATTAAAATTTGTAGCTCCTTTTTGAAAGAATATGTATTATGTTTTCCCGAAAAGGTAATTTTTTATAGAGAGGTACTTCTTTTATTAAAAGCTGATGTTTTTTTAAGAAAATGTACTATTTTTAAGAAGAAGTACATTCTGTAAGAAAAAGCGAAGAGTATGCAATTTTTTTCTATCAAAGAAGTACTTTTTTAATAACACTCACTTTTAAAGAAGGGGTACTCGTTTAAGGAAGAGGTTATTTTTTTTAAGAAAATGTAATTACGTATAATCAGCCAGCTACTTATATAAAGAAAAAAAGGTATGATTGGTTTTTAAGAAAATGTACTTCTAAGAAAAGGATTTTTTGTAAGAAAAGGTATTTTTTGAACAAAAGATTATTTTTTAAAGAAATGGGAATGTTTTTTAGAATATGACATTTTTTTCAAGGTTAAGTAAATTTTTAAAAGTACACTGAAGGAAAAACGCTTCGTCGCATGGATGAAACATTTTCGTTAATGTTTTTACGTTGTTATAGTGAAAAGTGTCGTATATCCCACAATTTGGTAGTCGCTGCAACAAAAAATTGCATACTTGACTTCTTTGACAAAGTTTCATTTCATTTCTGCAACAATTTACTTTTTGTTCCTGCAACAATTTTATTTAATTTGAATTTTGTCGAAAAATGGGTTGAAAATTAAAAAAAGTAAAGCCATGCGTTTTAAACTTCTGATATTTGGTTTATCTCTTACTTTTTATAGAATATATTTATTGTTTATTTATTTTGGCGATTTGTCAACATTTTTAGTTGACGAAACAATTTCGTTATTGTAACGAAACTAATTTTTTGGTCGTATAGAGAGAGAAGCAGTCGAAAAAATGAGCGAGCGTAAAAAAGAGGGTCACGTACACATCTTAGATCAGTTCCATTGCAACAACCGAAAGTGGTTGACATATTTCTCCGCCTGAATAATTTAAAAAAATTTGTTAAAACTGTTTAATTAGTTAACTTGATAATAATCTTTTATTGTGAAAACTAAATTGTGTGAATTTATGTGTTTGTTGTGATCGTTTGTGTAACTTGCGAATATATGAATCAAACAGAATGCAAGGAGCAACACGACAGCAAAGAAAGTGACGCATCGATAACAGAAAAACTACAGCGAAATATGTAACTAAACGTTTGTGTGTGTGTATGCGCGTGACGGTACAAATTGCAACAAAATATTCGTTCTTTTGTGTTTTAGTCATAACTTGTTCGCGCCTGTTTCGTTGTGTTGGTATTTAGATTCAGAAAAAACGAAAGACATACATAGATACATTTGTGCGGGCATTCGAAGTCAATGACAATGAAGAAACAAAGTGCTCAAGTACGATGAACATAAAAAAATAACAATTCAACGTACAAACAAATGAATCGAAGTTTTAACAAATTTTGTTAAAATAAATAAAAGGGTAGTTGAAGAAAATGCTTGCAGAGCGATCAGTGGCTTAATGACGGGGACATTTGGCGCTACAATTAAATATCACAACCGCAACACAACAACAATTGCATGATTTAACAAAACAATGATGTGGTTCCATGTTAAAGTAGTAGAGCATATGGGAATAGTGCTTATGTTCATGGTAAGTAGAGACATAGATATGTACATATTTTAATAAGAAATCTTAATAACAAAAAACTCATATTTGTTTTTAGTTGCAGGACCTAAATACGACGGACAAAATAATACTCAAACCCAAGACGAGTGTTTCAACGTGGAACGAATATAATTTATTCAGCAAATTGAGGCCATTTTCGAAACAAAAATTCTAAAATTTTTTATCAAAACACGTGCAATGTACAATTCTCAATAAATAATTTCAAACACACTTCAAATCATTCACTGCAGCAATGAAACAAAATCATTGTAGTAATGAAACACGTTCATTGCAACAATGACTCAAATTCGTTGCACCAAATTCATAGCAGCAATGAACAAATTCATTGCAGCAATGAAGCAAATTCCTTGCAAGAACGATACTTATTCATTGCAACAATGAAACAAATTCATTCCTGCAACGAAACAAATTCGTTACAATAATGAAGCATATTCATTGAAGCAACAGCCATACTTTCACCACAGTAACGGTTGATGAACACATTTTCATAGCGGGAATGAAACGTTACGTTAGCTCACTTTCGATGACAAAAGTTGGTGGGGTGATGAACATTTTCATCCATGTGACGATGCTTTTCCGTTCAGTGTCGCTACTTATCTCAAGAAGAGTTATTTTGCTTCACAAAAAAGTTACTCTATAAAGAAAAGGTAGTTTTTTAAGAAAAGGCAATTTGTTGTCAGAAAATTTCCTTTTTTATGAAGAGGTACTTATTTAAAAAAAAAATTTTAAGAAAATTTACTTTTTGTAAGAAATTTTACTTTTTTTAAGCAAAGGTAAGGTATTTTTTTAATAAAGGTACTTTGTTTAAGAATATGAATAGGTATTTATATTGAGAAAATGTACTTTTTTAAGAAAACGCATTTATTTAACAAAATTTTCTTTTTTAAAGCTTTCACTTTCCCATTAAACAAGAAATTTCCAAACATATGTGAGACATTTAGTTAGTCTAGACACAAACCAAAGCAAATGTACCCAATATTGTTGGTAATAGTGGGTATTAGCGTAATAGTGCTAAAACACAAGTTGTTTAATTTTTTTTCATTGAGCCCCCATACCAAAGCGTGCGATAAGGAATTTCGTTTCAATAAAAAATAAATAAAAGGTTTTCTATTAAAGCCCGAAAGGAACTTGGGGAGAGATTCTCACAAACAGTGAGCTGTGCGGTTTCCACTTTTATACTCACTTATTGGAACCTACAGTTTTTACACCGTTTCCGAAACGGAGGATATACTACAAAGAATGGATGACAAATTTTGGAAGTGAAATTAGTCAAAGATGCCATTATCCTAAAAAATACAAATTGTCCCATTTTTGGATTACCATGACAATTTTAGGGGAAAGTTCGAAAACTTCGTCTATAACAAAAGAAACGGCCTTAACAACAAAAGTATATATTATTTTTTTTTTTTTTTATTAATAATGTTTATTAAGTAGTATATTACAATTATAATCTTAGTTCGAGCAAAAATACAAATAGAGAATCCAAATGGAAAATGATCTACATAATTATAAACATTTAATTACATAAATCAAATGGTTTTTTTCTTTTCAATCTACGAATGGAGTTTGTTTGAGTTAGAATTGAAGCCTCTTGGTTCACGTGTGCCAGTAATCTGCCTTTGTGTTTTTCTGCAGCTTCTTTGATTATAATATCGACAGTTTTTATTCCAAGATGACGATGGAGATCGCTATCACGTATATACCATGGAGCGTTGGTAGCGCGTCGAATTACTTTATTTTGGAATTGTTGGATAACCTTTATGCTCGAATCAGCGGCACAACTCCAAAGTTGTATACCATACACCCATACTGGTTGTAGCATTTGTTTGTATAGTAGGAGTTTATTATAAATTTTTGCAATTAAACACAATATTTTCTACAGTTTTAGGTTTAGCTCGATTGACTTAATTTTTATATGTTCTTTCCATCGGAGTTTTCAATCTAGCGTCATACCAAGGTATTTATCAGTATTAGAATATGGAATCTGCTGTCAGTCTACATATATTGGTGTGTAGGCTATGTCTTTGTTAGTGAAATTTATGTGAGTCGATTTTGTTTGATTTAGTTGAATGTGCCATTTTTCGGTGCACTCTTGAACATGGTTTACAGCCGTTTGTAGTATAGCAGTTGACTCTGATTCTGTTTTGGCAGCAGCTAGAATAGTTGTCGTCATCAGCAAACGTACCAGTTACATAATTTGGGTGAGTTGGTAGATCATGGGTGTAAATCAAATACAGCAATGGACCTAGTATATTACCATGTGGCACTCCACATTTTATAGGTCTAAGATTCGAATATGTCATTCCACACTTAACTCGAAAGTACCTGTCGGTTAAGTATGATGAAATTAGAATTGTAAAATTTTCAGGAAAAAATTGTTTCATTTTGTCCAGCAGTCCAGCATGCCAGACCTTATCGAATGCCTGCGATACGTCCAAAAATATTGCTGAACAAACTTTTCGTTCCTCCAGTGCTCTTTCAATAACATCAGAAATTCTGTGTACCTGGTCAATAGTAGAATGTTGATTTCTAAGGCCAAACTGATGATTTGGTAGGGTGTTTTTGTTGGAGACAATAACATTCATTCTCTTTAAAAGTAATTTCTCATAAACTTTTGATAGAATTGGTAGAACTGAAATCGGTCGGTATGACTTTGTTTCATTTATTGGTTTTCCGGGCTTGGGGTTCATGATGATTTCTGAGACTTTCCATATATGAGGTACGTGGCCGATTTTAAATGAACTGTTTATGATTTGCATTAATTTAAGAATAATGTTCAGTGGAAGGTGTTGAAGAATTTAAGCTTTTATTAGATCAAAGCCTGACGATTTTTTTCTTTTTAATTCTTTCATGATCACACGATGTACTTCGGATAAAGTGGTCTCTGGGATGTGTTGTATATCCGAGCCATTACAAAAGTATATGAAAATAAATTTTCATAGACAAATATTTGCGGAACGATATATTTCTGACAAGGTCTCTGAAACAAGTTCGGAACGAGAATGTTCATAGCGACAAAGTGGTCTTTTTCATGGTTGGGCGTTGACTTTTACATAATAGATCAAGCTTGATACGAGCTTTGTTTCCATGTTGGTCTAGTAGTGTGTTATCAAATGCGAGATAATTGACAAAGCCCTGCATTTAATTGACTTCCATATAATATTACAATGTCTTCGAAAGATCAAAAACTGTGACTAAGTCCAAAGTGAAAGCGTCTAAGTATCTAATTTTCGAAATTTGTTCGAACTTATGACTATTTAAGATTAAATCTTTCAGCTATATGGTAAATATTACAAACTTCGAATTCTTCAAACTTCAAATTACAACAAACTTAACAAAAAAAAGAATGATTTTTTAGCTTGGCTGTTAATGACAAATTTGTATGCAATTTGTATTATCACTCGATGCTGTCATATATGGGTACATTTATATACACATTTATGAATTTATTACCATTCCACAATATACTACCCTCCAGCAGCAGGATACTGTCACACCCATCTGTGTCATAATACACACATTATCACATCCCCTCTCATACCATCAGATTATATGATGATCTAAGGATATGTGTAAATCAATCCCTATTATTCATTTTATTCTATTCTCTAACTATATTTATGAATGTGGTGATACATCTTTTGCCTTTTAACAATGCAACAATCTTAATGTCGTCATCAGTGCTGCTATCGAAGTACACAGACACGTTTTCACACCCTGTCTGATACGTAGCGGAGGAATCATGGTTGGGTTCCTTCTACGACCGCAAATACATTTGTCGTGCAACAATAAGAACAACTGGCAAAGAAATGAGGTGATATTTTTCATCGCCTGTATGAAATCGAAGAGTTATAGGATATGAATAAATATGTTTTAGATATTTATCAGTATCTGTTGACAATTATTATTTTGTGCAACAAAAGAATTTTGATGTTGAAATATTTGTGACATCCATCGTTTGCTTTAGTGTTTTCAACATAAATTGTTGTCATTTATGGAATTCTTTATACCTTTATAAAATATAACACTAAGAATGTTGTTGCATTCTTCTGTACGTAAATAATTACCCTGACCGACACCGAAGTTGACATGGTCCGAGAATTTTAATTTTAAAATTCAAGGAAGTTTTGCTTTCTTACTCACAACTTGAAATATTTAAATAAATAATAATATTATTTATTTTCTGTGCCGAAACGAAGAAAAATACAGTGGTACAATTTAAGAAATTGGAAGATGCGGAATGTAGAGTAACGAAACTAGACTAAAAGAATGAATAACTCGCTTTATTGTTGTTTTTTTAGAGGGTGCCCGCGATATACATTCTGTGGTTTATTCTCAATGCAAGTGGCAGTTCTGAAATTTGGCAGCTGTCGTCTAGGATTGTTCCGATTAAATGGAGAGCTACACAAAGCAAGAACGTGTAATTATTGTGAAACCCATTACAAAAATGGAGTAAGTTAGACTGAGACCGCTCGCAAACTTTGCGGAATTTTCGGTCATTAAAATGCACCTAATGTGTCAACAGTTCGAATAGTGATAATCAAATTTGAAGAAACTCGACCAATTGCACTGTGCAACACCAATTTGGGGATATACGATTCCTTCGCCAAATGATCACACTAGATGAGTATAGTCAAACCCCAAAAATTTAAACAGCTATGTAGCTGCACGTTTTTTACTGTGCGTAGAAAATTTGAATTTTCTAATCCGATACTGTCCGAAATAAATTTAAAAATCGAGTATAAATATTATATTGAGCGAATTCTTGTGATGACATATCTTCATTGAAATTTGACAAGGAATATTTTAGTAGAATATTTAAATACGCCATATCAAAGATTACAGGGCCCTTATCGTCCTTTGTTCAAAAACTGTCAACAATGTAGGCTACTATAACCATTTCAGATTTAAATTAAAAGCTTTTAAGATTAAATTCAATATAATGGATTCCCGTCTGCAAAATCCTCTAGTAAACTCTATTCCACAATAAATTAGTAGAACATTTGGATATTTTGCCGGTTATTTTGATGCAGTTTTCTTCACTTTGATTCAAAAAACGACAAAAAGGACGTCTGAAAAAAAAATAAAGAGAATTTTGGTATATGACGATCTATAATGAAATTTAGTGAAGAATAAGTTTGTGAAACTTTCTGAATCCCCAGCTGGTCATTTTAGTGTACATGTTTGGTACTTTTTGAACAAAGGACGAAAAGGACTCTAAACTTTGAAATAGAACACTTAAATGTTCTACGAAAATAATCTTTGTAAATTTCACCGAAGGCACGTTATCACAAGAATTCGCTCAATTTAATATCGGATAAAAAAAATCAAACTTGCTACGCACATAAAAACAAATGTAGCTACACAGCTGTAGTAAGTCTCTTGGGCGTCGACGAAATGGCCGTTCCTTTGAAATCATTTCTGGTATAAACGAGAGTGTTCCTGATAACCCAGGAATATCAATTCGGCATCGTTCGCAGCAACTTCAAATTCCGCGCAGTACCGCTCACCGAATCCTTACTCGTAGAAGATTCAGCTCACTCAGGAGGTGCAACCAGAATACCATGCATAGCTTCGGAAATTCGTTCAATGGATGATGGCGCAAAGTGAATTTAACGCCGATATTTCGAAACAACTCAACTTCACTGATCCGAAGCCGGGCATCAACAAACAAAATTTACGAGTGTGGGGATAAGAAAGTCAGCACGTGACAGCACGGGTATGAGACACAGGTGCATCCACATTAAGCAACTTCTGGTAGTCACCATTTTGACCACACGAAGTGTGGTTTTAACACGACGGCACCAGCTGCCACTTCCAGATCGAATACAAAAAGTGGATTACCGTTACATCCCATGAAGGGATTGGGGAGAGATTCTCACAACCAGTGAGTTGTGCGCTTTCTAGTTTTCAACTCACTCATTAAGACATACAGTTCTACACCGCCCTTGAAAGGTATTTTTGAGAAGCTTTTTCATGGCTAAATACTCGATAGTGTCAACGTCATTAACCGAAATGATCTCCGTCGAAAGAAATGTAAGGTGGTCAGACCAGGAATCGAACCCACGTTCTCATGCACAAAAGCCGAGCACACAACCATTGTACCACCGACAGCCACTCCAGATCCAGAACGAATAATCTCTAGAAATTCCTATTTCAACAGGCCACCACGTCTAACGTGGCGTTTGTGAGATAGAGTCACATCTTTGTCAAAACGACATCGACGACTTCATGAAAATTATAAATGACTGTGATCAGAGCCGTGTGGGCTATTTGCCAAATATTTGTTTTCATATTTACTCGGAATATATCCACATTATAATGGAATAAAAATATCAACACTCGGTCAAAAAATATTCATTTGTTTTTAAATGTGGCCATCGGTGGTGCAATAGGTAGTGTGCGCAGCTCTTGTACATGAGATCGTGGGTACGATCACTGCTCAGACCACCTCGCATAGTGACGGCGGCACTATTGATTACCATGCCATGCAAAAGGTTTTCAAAAACCGTTCGGAATGGGTGTAAGACTGTAGGTCCCAGTTAGTAAGTGGAAAACTAGAAAATCCACAGCTCACTGGTTGCGAGAAGCTCTTCCCAATCCCTTCATGGGATGTAATGGAAAATATTTTTTTTAAATGAAATCATGCACTACTATGGGGACACCCAATTCATATACATTAGCGTGTACTGAAAGCCGAGTTGGTTTGGAATTTCTTTCTTTAGAATTTGGAAGTATCAAAGGATCAGTGTTTAAGAGCTGTTTAAGGGACGTCACACTTTTGTAAGTACGTGGGTGCTTATTATCTCCTACCGGCCGTTGGAGTTCCGATTCCTAGTGTATTTTATGTGATATGTTTTTTTTATTTTTTTGTCAATATGCGGCTCAAACGACTTGTCATGAGCATCATTAAAAAAATATATTTTCGAAATTTAGACAGAGCATTTTTTCGACGCACGCGATTTGGGTTTTAATTACAATTATTGTATAGATTTGATAGTATTTTGCTGTATAATATAAAGTAAAGTAAATTGAAAAATTAATTAAAAAATTGGGAGGAGGAAATGCATTCTCGAAATTTCAAAATGCCACCGTGATAAAAATGTTCTATCTCCGTTCGAGATTATATTATTCGATCTTTCAATTGTTATGTTTTTAATAATTGTTCGGTTCTCTATCAAAATTTTGAATATGTGGTTTTCTGATTGTGTCCGATATGACACGACGTTGAAGCTCCATATTAACCGACTAAATATTGGTTGTTACCCAAATACACTAGGAATCGAAACTTCAACAGCCGCTAGGGAGACTTTCCCGAAATCAGCTCTTCAAGACGCATCATTTGAGATTCCCTTCTCCAAAAATGTATTTCAGCACACCCTTACAAACTTATTTCTGTTTAAACTCTATTAGTATGTATCGCTAAATTACCCTTCTTTAGATAACAATTAAGATTTTGCACCCAAACTATCCTGAGTAAGTAATTATTGTGGGAATTTCAAAGGAATCGATATTTTCCTCCTAAAAAGAGAAAAATCGAAGATACATATTTTGAGGCGTGTTTATGTGAACAAGCCCGAGACACTGGAAGCCCTCAAGGTCAACATTTGACACGAGTGCGAGAATCTGTCGCCCGAAGTTCTCGCCGAAGTGATGAAAACTGCCATAAAACGAGCCCGTATGGTAATCAATAGTGACGGCGCCCATTTAACCGATATCATCTTCTTGATGATCAAATTGCTTACATTCAAGGTAATATTAACACAATATTCCCCAAATGTATTCCGTTTAGACATAAAGTAATTAAACGCAGTCAACAACCTTGGTTCAACGACAATATAAAACAACTGATACAACAGTCGTTAAAATAAATATCTGCTTAATTGGTGAAAATTGGCCCATTCAGGTACCCCCCATGCAAAAGCTTGTAGGTCGTCCGTGTTGTCAATGCGATAAGTCGCGTGAGACACTTCCGATCTTAATGAAATTTGGTATTAGGCTTCATGTCAATAAACTCCAGTCACCGATTAACACAAAGGTGGTTTTGGCACCCCCATTTTGGTACCTCCCATACAAAAGTTGTTCGGCCGGCTGGTTGTTCTGCAAGATAACTCCACCAAATCCAAACCAATCATAATGAAATTTGATACTAGATAAACTTTAGTCAAATACCACTCATCTATGGAAAATGGTACCTCCCATGCATAAGCTTGCTGGTTGTTCGGGTTGTCAATGAGCTTAGTCGCGTGAATCATTTCCGATCTTAATGAAATTAGGTTATAGCCTATCAAACGCCAGTCACTGATTAGGACACTTGTGATTTTGCCACGCCCTACGAAGATAAGTTGTGCGTCAGACTGGTTGTTTGGCAAAATAACTCCCGCAAAACCGAACCAATCTTTATGAAGTTTGGTACTAGACAAAATTTAGTCAAATGCACACAAAAGTTGGTCGGATGATCGGTTGATCGATACGATAAGTCTCGTAGACTACAAGAGATCTTAATGAAATTCGGTAGCCGGCAATAATTTGTTAAAAACGAAAGATTAACTACGTTGCCGTCGGTGGTGCAATGGTTAGTGTGTGCGGCTCTTGTGCATGAGGACGTGGGTTCAATCCCTACTCTGACCACCTTAAATTTCTTTCGACGACGGTCACCTCGCTTAGTGATGGCGACAATATCGAGTACTTAGCCATGAAAAAGCTCTCAAAATACAGTTCGGAACCGGTGTTAAACTGTAGGTCCCAATCAGTGAGTGTAAAAACTAGAAAGCGAACATCTCGCTGATTGTGAGAAGCTCTCCTTAATCCCTTCATGGGATGTTGTGGGACACCATTTTTTTTTTAACTACTGTCCACGCCCATTTTCGTACCTCCCATACAAAAGTTGGTCCGCTTTCAAATTATTAAGTTCAACCCCTTCGATACGCAAGAAAATAAAATTGTTCTAATCTTGTCGCACTTTGAATATTATTTTCAAATTTAAATCCGTTAATGTGAATTTGAGTGAAACTTTGAAATATTATATTAAACACGCATTCCAAATTGAAATATGGTGTAGAGTTTGTACATAAAATTAAAACATAATTGTCACATTCAGGGTTTTAAATACGAATAAGTTTATGAAATGGGAGCTAAGCAAATGTAGTGTATTGTTTGTTCACCGGTTTCAGCCAAAACTAAAAACCGATACCCGGTTTGTTGACAAATTAATTTTTCGAACAAACCGAAAACCGACAGATGACTTTTAAAATATTTTTTGAGCGTTCACAATTCCTTTTGTTTTTGGTCTGATGATTTGTATATTCGCCACATCGAGAAACTTAAATTTTCTTGTTAATCCAAACTGTTAAATTGAATTAATGTTTACATATATTTTGAAGGGACTGAAGATGTTATTTGTCAGTGTTGGAATTATTAGTGTACGAGTATTTGAGCACCTTCGTACGCCTCAATGCAGGCTGCTTTCGTAAGGACTGCTTTAGTGTACACGTTTGCACAATACGGAGAAATGATGAAATTATATCCAATTTTTCAATATTACCTAAATTGTTTTTCATTTAATAAACACATTTAGTTGATAACAAATTATTAAGTTCAACCCCTTCGATACGCAAGAAAATAAAATTGTTCTAATCTTGTCGCACTGTGCAACGGTACAAGGGCATGACTTAACTGTAGCTAAATACATACATATATATAATCGTTAACTCTTTGAATAAAATAAAATACGAAAATATATTGAATAACAAATAAGTTAAATGCTGGAAGAGAATTCGAATTCATTAGCATACATATACGAGATTTAAATGATTTATATTCGTACTAAAACCGCTGGCCCAGAATTCAATTGTTTTCTGCACTTCTGAAATTTGTTTAAGATCAAGTCCAACAAAATGATGTTATTATTATTTATTTATTGAGTAGACATAATGGTTTTACAACAATAGTCTTTTTATATTCCCGCGAAACCTTCAGGTTTGTATGAAGGTGAAATTCGATTGACTTTTTATAAATATTTTTGCATGCTAGTTCAGTTGTGTTATTAGATTTACATATACATTTCATTATATTTTAATTATTATTTTTATACCCTCACCCATAGGATGGGGTGAAACGACTTAAACATACCCTCACACTAAGTCGTCCATTGCATGGGGTTTCTGTTATAAAACGCCCATACTCAAAACTGACCATATTCATATTGCTCTAAATATTATTGAATAGCCAAATTAATTATGATCCTAAGTGGTTATGGGGAATTTTTTCCCCTCCCAATATTTATATGCGAGGTAAAAATTTTGAGATATCGAGTCGGCAAACCGGAAATATGCCCAACTTTTGTGTGGGAGGTACGAAACTGGGCGTGCCACAGTAGTAAGTAGCTTTTAGCAAAATATTGCCTAGTACCGAATTTATTAATTTTATTATCAGTTATCAGAGTTTTATGTGACTAAATATTGACTAGCACAAAGTTTCATAAAGATTGGTTTGGATATACGCGATGTATGACTTCAGGATATGGCTGGTAAGTAATACATCGCGTTTATCCAGATATATCCTAGATGGTGGATGGATACAAAAAAAACAGTTTCCGATTATATCCTATGAAGGGATTGGCCGAGGGCTTCTTACAACCAGTGAGCTGCGCACATTCAAATTATTCACTCACTGATTGGGACCTTCAGTTTTACACCGGTTACGAACGGTATTTTGAGATGCTTTTTCATCGCCATCACTAAGCGAGGTGGCCGTCGTCTCACGAAATGTAAAGTGGTCAGAGCATGGATCAAACCCACGTTCTTATGCGCAGGAGCCGCAAACACTAGCCATTGTACCACCGACGGCCGACGTAAGATTGTTATCCGGTACACAGCACTGCATGAACTGGTAGGTCACATGGAGAAATCGTTGGA
Organism: Phaonia tiefii; assembly: GCA_963931995.1. Lineage (NCBI taxonomy): Eukaryota > Metazoa > Arthropoda > Insecta > Diptera > Muscidae > Phaonia > Phaonia tiefii. The sequence continues at coordinate 164,764,089 of OZ008370.1, read as the reverse complement.
TGCCAAGGAGTATGCGTTGGTGCATTTAATAATACCACGCCCAATGCTATCAAAATTGCGCTATCGATAATTAAGGTGACCGTGGATCTTATGAGGTTTGTATGCGAAATGACTATCAGGAGACGTATCACGGCCAAATTTTTATGTTAACAGAGGCACATTTCATCTCGTCTTGTATTCACTTCTATTGAACCTTGAGCTCAATGGAATATTGACAGCTCTCGAAAAACCGGACGGAAAATTTTTCTTTATGGGAATAATGTGGCAATTGTTATAAGGGCCAAGAATGCCAGTACCGATGAAATTCGCTGGGATAGATTAAGGCCTTTTGGCCAGATGGGGGGAATAAAATGGGCTAGCCTAAACCCGGGTAACATCAAGTGGGTATTTATAAATTTCCAATCGTGCAACCAATCGCGTTCTGAAACTAAACTTGCACAATGTGACAATTGCCAGGGTGCTATTTTGTATAGCAAGCTCTGTTCCGTACTCAGCGTAATGGAAAGATCAAAAAAATCACTCGAAAGATCTTCACATCTACAGGGGTAGTGAGACTGCTAATGCTCTATGGGGTTATTATACGGTGGCAGGTGCTAAAAACCCCATCTATTGGGTACAACTGACTAGGGTATAGAGAATGGTGACGTTGCTAATTTCTCGAGTTATGCTCACCGCACCCACTGACACAGTGAATGTAGTTTTATATTTATTACCGGTGGATATTAAGGGCAGACAGAATGCTTCTACGTTTGCTAGAGATGAAGGCAAATCTCAAAATGTGGCAGGGTCGGAGTCGGTTCTCTAACTTTCCTGGGTTTTTCGACTACTTGGAACCGGAACTATTATAGTATTTGAATTACCCCAGTCTTATACCGGAACGGGTATTCGTGAAACAAAGGGGTTTCAATAGGCATATGTGACCTGGTCTACGAAAAGGGAGCTTACGTGCGAAAACTAGTTTTCTGTGAAAAAGCTGTTAAAAGTAAGCAACTCGTTTCGCCAGTTTCTCATTATCTCGTTAATTGCTCTCCGCGCCGGACGTCCAGTAAGTGTTGTTGTTGGTCCAGTAAGTGTTGTTGTTGGTCGGAATATTATTCTAGTTCATCGTGTAAGTTGCTAGTGTGGAACATTTAAAAAAGTAACACTGAAGAAGTGACGTTTACTGTTTCTGTTGATTATCGTCTTCGCATTTCGCATGAAATGAAACATGAGTGTTGATGAGGAGTTCAGTGCCGTATACGGACAATATTTCCAAGAAAAGGATGATGAAAACGATGATGAAAACTATGAAGAGAGCGATGATGATTAAGACGAAGTATGTGTATCTCAGGCAGAAGATGATACCGAACAAACTTTTGTTAACATGGACCTGTATGTTGTTGATGTAAAGGAGGAGGAGCTGGTAACAAAATTTCTGTCAAAAGATTGTTGTAATAATGAATGCCATACACTGATACCACGGGAAATGATCGAGAGTACGCGGAACAATTGTTTAGAGATGTAGAAAAATGAACTTGATTTAGTGATAATAAGTCACATCGAAGCTGGAATTATGAGTAACGAAAAGCTAGAAAGTGTATACGCAAAGCTTGCTGGGCGGAAGAAATATGAACAGAGACAGGATACAGAAGTTATGAGGCATAGAATTCAATTTACCTTCTACAGAGTACCTGTTTGTCGTTCGTTTTTCTTTTTTGTACATGCCTGTACGACGAAGCGTTACGAAAACAAAACTATTTTATTCAATTTTCTACTTACCGGGCACACTAAGTTCGCGCCTGGTCGTTACTTCGGTATTTTCAAAAGTAAGTATGCCGTCAGTAACATCGACACGTATGCAGAATTACTGCAGTGTGTCGAGGCATCATCACCTGGGGGTTATAATAAAGCTGTATCGGCTGAAAAAGTCGTCTGGTATGAATGGGACAGCTATTTTAAACCACTGTACAAGTCACTTGTTGGAATAACGCAATTCCATCATTTCATAATCTCTACAGATTGTGTAAAAACAAAGAAATTCGCAGACAGTGAAGAAGTGCAGTCCTTTAAGCTTCTGTTAAAACCTATCGATCATGAAATGCCGAAAGTTATACAACCAGCCGGTTTATCTTTGGAACGTCAGTGGTACATCTATCACAATCTTCGCAGCTTAGTTTCGGATATATCTAAAGTAGATATTGTGGCTCCATTGCCGTAAGATTTGCCATCGAAGAAACGGAAGGCAAAAACTAGTGAAGATGTTCTGAAACCAGACGAGGAACCACGTCCATCTTCCTCAGGATCAACACGTAAAAAGATCTCAAGGAAAACGTCAACAAAGAAAAATACATAAACTACTCAGCATTATTATATTTGGCCCATAATACGTTTTCTACTGTATAATCATGTCTTTATAGCTTATAATTCAATGTATTTTGTTCATTACCAATAAATTATATTTTGTCGTAATTTTACTCTTCTTTCTCTACATTTTGAGTACACTTCTAAGCAAGTTTGGATTTTCACCTGCTTTTCACCACGTGAAAAAGCATCTCATCTTCCATCCGAATCAACCAAAAAGTGAAAATTGATTTTTTGACACCTAAGCCCCCTTTCCGTAGACCAGGTCACATATAGTGATTTCTACATTTTTATCAGATATGCTAAAGTGCCTACTTTAGGAAACTAGGATTGTCCCTTTCTCTTAGGCTACCTGATTGTTGTAGCGAGTATCAGACGGAAATTTTGCTTAGTGGGGAATTTGCAGTCTGGCTGGGGGATAACAATAAAGCAGTCATTTAAGTCAATGTTTTATCTGAGAGTCACGCGATAATAAAGCCCATTGAATCGACATTCCTCTGCCCAAGACCAACCCAGATCTCTTATCGAGATGACCCGGCAGTACGATAGTCCCCTCATATGAATGCCGAGGCACATGATCATTCCGGGGAACTGCGGCGCGAGTAAGCTGGTCAGACTGAGGACTATGTTACAAGTTCCTGAAGAACTATGTGATAATGCATGAGAGGTGGAGACACGCAAATGATTCCTGTCGTTCCTGTATCGCGTGAGTACTCTGGGAGAATAATTTCAGATAGGCAAGACAAGATCTTGAGCTTCTCGGGCAAGACTTAATTGTTCACCGGCATACCTAACGCTTAATTACGAGGTATCAAAATAGTCTAATAAGTCTACGCGAGACTTTGATCGACTACTACCAGCACCCACCCCTGCCCAATCGTATACGTTTGTTGAAAGCATTTTTCGGCGGTCATTGACGATTTTATTTATTTAACATGTCCCGATTGAAGTTAATCTGTCTGACACGTCATGTTTCTTTGTATATATATATCTTCGTTAATCTTATTTTAAACTTTATTTGTTAATGTATGTATATTGTTTGAAAAATAAATAACATATATTTTTATATATTTCCCATGTAGTTATTTAGTAAGTGGCATTGTTAAAAGTCTAACGCCCAATTTCACCAAACAAAGCTAAAGCTAACTGACAGTTGAAAATTATAAACTCCATACAAACTGACAGCTAAAACTTTTGGTTAGCTCTAAATGAAGGATAACTGGACATGGTGAAATCGGCCGTGAGATTACTAAAATATGACTTCAATGGATTTTCATAATTCAATAATAACCACTAACATAATTTTATCTGAAAAGTTGCGTGTTTATTTCCAGTTGTACATAAGTAGTAAAGCTTTTTTTGTATATGATATTTGTAAAAGCTTCTGAATTGCTATTGCGTACACGAACCTCATATGATATGGATATATAACAGTTTCCCCACACTTGGGATATTTTAACATAACTTTTTTCAGTATCAAGAAAAATGTAACGAGAATGTTAACGTTAATGTAAAGGAAATGCTAAGTGTAAGGATTTATCGTAAAATTTGCCAACAGTACTTTCGGCCGTTAGGACATACTCAAATTCAAAAGCAGGGGATAATTTCATTACTACAGTCGAAACATTAATTTGAATGCTGTGATTTAAAGAAAACCAGTACTATTTATAACAGCCTATGATGAAAAGTACTATACTTGGAAATAAAGAAAGACAATATATTTATTTGCTCATTAATATAATTCGATCGAACAGTGAATTTGGTATTTGGAATTTTATTTACACGGATTTGGTGAAAAAATTATAGAAAAATTAAAATTGGGACATCAACAAATTTTAGAATTCAAATAATTTAACCCTGCTGTTAGATTAGGACCATTTGGTCCAAATTTTTTCTGTTTTCCCTTGTAACTTTGGAACGGTGATATATACTGACTAAATTTTTCTGCTAATGGGGTCTTTTAATAAAACAATGTTATGTGCGAAAATTAAATTTTCTAACTTTATTCAGGACTGAGAAAAATACAAAATGACGAATCTTAGATTAGAGGACCATTTGGTCAATAGTACATTTTTTCATTACCAAGCGAATGTAAATTCATGTCAAATATTTAGAAGATGTTTTTGATATGTCAAATACTTGCTTTAGAAATTATTGAACCAAAATAGTTACAAAGGATAAGATAAAATTATTATTTTGGATGAAAATTCCAGTATGGACCAAATGGTCCCTCAATCTAAGATTCGTAAGTTTTTTCATTACCAAGCGAATGTAAATTCATGTCAAATATTTAGAAGATGTTTTTGATATGTTAGCGGATGTTTTTGATATGTCAAATACTTGCTTTAGAAATTTTTGAACCAAAATAGTTACAAAGAATAAGATAAAATTATTATTTTGGATGAAAATTGCAGTATGGACCAAATGGTCCCTCAATCTAAGATTCGTAAGTTTTTTCTAATCTAACAGCAGGGTTAAGACAAAAAGATAATCATACAATTCTAATGTTTTCAACCCGATGCAAATTTTACACTCATAAATCGAACCACAGCCTCCTCAGTCATGAGCATGAACATCAGCTATCTTTGATGTTTATTGCCGGTTTACCGCCCCTTATGATACCGAATTAAAATGTAATCGAAGCTGTTCCCCTATCATGTTTATGTCAGTTTTTAGTAATATTTTGTCAAATTTGTCGGCCATATAGAAATTTATCGTAATTTGACCCAATACCAGAAAATGACGATTTGACGATTTTAGCGCCTGAAATGAAGAACTTTATGTATAACACCCTACTGTAGAATTTTTAAATTTATGTCCCCAAAGAACAATCGATATATTCACTCCATCGTTAGCTTTAGCCCATTAACAGCTATTGGGTAAAATACCCCTATGATAAATATCGAGACTTGATTTGTATACATGGACTGACTAAGTATAGAACCATGAGAAATACCTATATAAAAAAATGCCCTGTCAATACAACGGCTACATATACTTGTCAAAACTGATAGACATTTGTTTGACCAACCATTGAAGAGACTCTAGAGTAGAGTTTAAATATTAATATTTAATTCCAATATTATATTCAAATAATAATGATTCGCATTGAAAGTTTATTATTTTATCCACAAACAAATAAAATGATTAAAATTAGAAGTTTAACATACTTTCAAATATTTTAAGACAGCAATAACACTATGCAACAACATTTAGGGTTTTGCTTTGGGGGTGGACGATTCTTACGCCAAATGATCGCACGAGGTGAGTATAGTCAAAACCCAAAAAATTTAGACCGCTATGTGGCTACACCTTTTTTTATGGGCGTGGCAAGTTTGAATTGTCTTATCCGATACTGTCCGAGATACATTTAAAAATCTAATATAAATATTGACTTGACCGAATTCTTGAAATTTGACAAGGATTATTTTCGTAGAATATTCAAATGCTCTATTTCAAAGTTTAAAGGGTCCTTTTCGTCCTGTGTTCAAAAAGTATCAAAAATTTACACTCGAATGACCAGCTACGGATTCAGAATATTTTCCGAATTTAGTTCTCATTAAATTTTATTATAGGTCGTCATAGAATAAAATTCTCTATCTGTATTTTCAAACGTCATTTTTGTCTTTTTTTGAAACAAGTTCAGGGAAACTAACCGGAAAAGTATCCAAATGTTCTACCAATTTATTGTGGAATAGATTTTACTAGACCATTTCGCAGACGAGAATCCTTCATCTTGAATTTGCATATGTCCTTTTAGTCCTTTTTTAAAAATTTTAATCTTGAAATCTTGAAATTTCGATCTGAAAGGGTTTATTTTGAACACACTATGTTCTAGAAATATATTGTCAAACAAATATGTATATATTCCTCAAGAAGTTTCTGTTTATTGGCTATATGTCCTTCTGTCCATTTCAAATAATACCACAAAATTCCATCAAAAGTAAAAACAAAAATGGCAATTAAATTAAAATTGTTAATAAAGGACTAAAAGGACATATGCAAATTCAAGGTAAAGCATTCCCGTCTGGGAAGTCCTCTAGTATAAACCATTCCGCAATAAACTGATAAAACATTTGGATATTTTGCCGGTTATATTGGTGCAGTTTCCTTGACCTGGTTTCCAAAAAGCCCAAAAAGTACGTCTGTAAATAAAGATAGACAATTTTGTTCTATGACGACCCATAATGAAATTTTATGAGGAACAAAATCTGTAAACCATTCTGAACAAAGGACGAAAATGACCCTTTAAACTTTGAAATAGAGCATTTGAATATTTTACGAAAATAATCCTTTTCAAATTTCACTGAAGACGTGTTATCACAAGAATTCGTTCAAGTCAATATATATAGTCGATTTTTAAATTTATCTCGGACAGTATCGGATAAGAAAAAACTTGCCACCCCAATAAAAACGGATGTAGTCAGACATCGGTCTACATTTTTGGGGCTTGACTATACTCACCTAGTGTGATCATTTGGCGTAGGAATCGTCCACTCCAAAATTGGTGTTGCAAAAATACATTTATGTCAAATCGAATTGGATTTAAAATAATCACGTCCAGAAGTTTCTGACTACTTTTTTTTAACTTTTTATTAAATAATTGATAATACAATATAATTTCACTAATATTTGTTTTTAGAGATAAACTGAATTTTGTCTGCATTTCAATTTAAACAAAAATACTTTGTTCGAATTACTGCTTTTTATTGATCTTTTTGTATAAAACAAATTGATTCCAATTACTCCCACATAAAGGGCATTGCACTTTCTAGTTTTATTCTCAGTGATTGGGACCCACAGTTTTACTCCTGTTGTGAACGGTAGTTTGAGAAGCTTTTTCATAGCTAAGTACTCGATAGTGTCGCCGTCACCAAGCGAGTTTACCGTCTTCGAAGGAAATGTAAGATGATCAGAGTACGTTCTCATGCTCATATTGTATTGTATTCAATACTTGGATTTAAATGTTTTGGTTTACTTTTTTTTCCACAAAATTGATAAATATGTTGTCCTAACAATTTAGTGACGAATTCCAAAAATTATTTTGCCGATTTCTGCACCTGTCAAACTTGTCTGGAAGTCAGTGTTTTATACATGTGCTGATTAAATAAGGCCGCAGATTTAATTTTATTAATCACACATACCAAATATTTGTCGAAAATATTTTTTTTAATTCATCATGTTCTTTCTGCACGCTGAAAAATAACGGCCCCATCAACATATTGCCGGAAACATGTACATGTTTGCAAACACTGTTTTCGTGAATTGAAGATATGCTGCTTTTTTGTTTTTTTGTTGTGTGTCTCGTATTTGATTTTTGCGGGTTTCAACAAGAAACCCAAATATTGGTCTCAAAAACTTAGATTATAACCAATAAATCATTGTGTCTCACACACGTTATATTTAATAGTAAACACAATGTGTTTGGGCACAAGTATAGTATATTTGCGACAAGCACCCAAAACAACAAAAAATGGTAAATTTTTCAGTGTGTGTATATTGCATTTACGTGTGAAACACAGTGACCGATAAATGCCCGCCACGTCTCCTATGGCAACACGGGATGCATGTATCAAAATTTTCCATGACTTTTGTGGATATTTCGCGCTGTATATCATTTATAACACGTATGACTTCCTTTTATAGTATGGCACAGACCATACCTCTTAAGTTGCTTCAGAGAAAGTGTCAAATCGCTAGATCCCGGCGGCCATTTGAGAGAGAACTTTGTTCACAATAGGGCCACTGTTTCATGAGACGTGTGGTAAGTGATGCCGTCCTGTTAAAAGCACATATGGTCCACGTCCATACCATTTAACTCAGTCAATAAAGAGTTTGTTACCACGTCGTACCAGCGGTACAGGCATCAGTTTCGAAGAAGTACGGGCCCATGACTCCGCCAGCCAAAAATCCTCCCCAAACAGTTGCTCATTGTGGGTGTGTGGTTGTTTCTTAAATGACATGTGAATTTTCGGTACCTTAAATGCGGCAGTTTTACTTGCTAACGAATCCATTTAGGTGAAAATGTGCGTTGTCGCTCATTGTGACTAATTTTTTAAACAACGGCATCAACTCCTTGTTGTTCAATTATACCATTGGAAAATATACGGTGCTGAAAAAGGTCTCTCGGTTTCAGTTCCTCCGTCAAATAAATTTTGTAGGCGTGTAAAAATAGGTTTTTTGTTAATATCCGCTGAACGTTGCAGAAGGAGTGTATCAATTTCTGTGCACGACGGTCAATTAGGGTTTTCGCGGGCTGTTTCACACTTTGTTCCACAGCAGCAATATTTTCGGCCGAAGGACCTGCACGAAGATGCACGGATGTTGTCAAGTTTTGCACTAACCCAGTTTCTTCTAATTTTTGCAGCGTACAGCTGATTGTTGGCTCAAATGACCGGGTATATTGGCCGAAAAAAAATCACGCAATACGCGAAATGCTCACATTGCAGAATGAGCATTTTCATTAAACTTTGGATCCTTTTTACGCCTTGTTCAACAGAGTATCCCATGGCCAAGTTTGCCGACGCCTTTGTGCCTGAAAAATTTTAAAATTTAAAAAAAGTTGGGAACAAAGGGCGAACGTGTGAAAAAAAGCGACGAAATAAAGAGACTAGTTCAGTTTTATATGTTTTTGTTAGTTTCATTCAAAAAAGCACACAGACCGAATCATGTTTTGATACGCTCAAAAAATGAGAGAATTCTAGCAACTCTCTCAAAATATTTTTGCAAATTGTTCTCCTCAAGCTGGCACAATTCCAATTACTCTCCGCAAATGGGAACCTTGACATCAGTGATGATATTTGATAATTTTCGATGGGACTTTTTGCATTCTTCCGAAAGTACTTTCTTTTATAAAATAACACAGTGCAACACTAAAAAATATAATCATATACGGACACCACTACGTGATGAAATGACTCGTGTCTCCCAGTTTTGCCCAAAGTCATGCATTTTTTTCATGGGTTCCCACAGATTTTGAGACTCGGTGTCTTTTTTGCAAAAACAGTGATAATTTTGTCAGGCTCATAACTTGCAAATAGTTCGGAATTTTAATTTACTCTCTGAGGGAAAGTTGTAGCTTTTGACATAAAGAACAGAACGTATAAAATCAAAAAAACCTAATCTTCATGGTCAAAGTCGCAAAAAACTTTAAAAAATTAAATTTTTTAAACTTTTTTCCCCTGTTCAGGTCACCATATATGAACTTCCCTTGTTTCGGATGCTAAGCTTACTGCCTTGCCTGTGTTGCTGCGGTCGGTGAGATAGCATAGTATCTCAATTTTGAAGTAAAAGGTGTTAAGAATCATTCCTAGGAAGTTTGTATGTTCTAGAAAGTTGATTATTGAGATCATTTGCATTTTTTCATTTTTGGTGATTGATTGTTGATTGTTTCCTTGAATCTTAAACGGTTTGCTACCTATGGACCTTATCAGGGGAGAAGAGGTGAAAAAAATTGAATTTTTTAATGTTTTTTTGCGATTTTGACCTTGAAGATTAAATTTTTCGGATTTTATATGTTGTATGTGTTGTGTGTTTTTATTTAAGACAAAAGCTACAACTTTCCCTCAGAAAGTAAATAAAAATTCCGAACGATTTCCAAGATATGAACCTGACAAAATGATTTTGCAAGAATGACACCGAGGCCCCAAATCTTTTTTAGTCATGGCAAAATAACCATATACGGACACCACTACGTGACAAAAGACTAAAAAAAAAGACCCGTGTTTCCCAATTTTTCCCAAAGTCATGCACTTTTTTTTTATGGGCCGCCAAAGATTTGGAGCCTCGGTATCATTTTCGTAAAAATGTGATCATTTTCTCAGTCTCATATCTTGCAAACCGTTCAGAATTTCGATTTACTCTCTGAGGAAAAGTTGTAACTCTTGTCATAAAGAACAAAAATTGCGAACATATAAAATCAAAAAAACTTCACCTTCCAGATCAAAATCGCAACAAACTTAAAAAAATTCGATTTTTTTACCTTTTTTCCCGTGTTCAGGTCCATAGGTAGCAAATCGTTCAAAATTCAAGGAAACAATCAACTACAAAAATTTACCTAAGATCTCAAAAAACAAATTTCTAGAACATATAAACTTCCTGGGAATTATTCTTAACACCGTTTTTTAATTTCATTTGTTTTTTATTTACTTCAACATTGAGATACTATGCTATCTATTACAAAAATATTAAAAAAAAGTATTCGTATTATGTTTATAATGTTGATGGCCCTGGACTTGCAAATCGCGCTCTCTTAAGTTGTGGATCCAAATCGTCGTCCGAATCTGACCCTGATTCAGCAATTATGGTGTCCACAGGCACGTTGCTTCCAGACTGCCCTCCATCATCAGCTCTTTCTTCTTCAAATACTTCATTAACATCATACAGGGTGATCTTGTGACTCCACCAAAAAACCTCCGCAAGCAATGCGTCGAGGTTTTTGGCTTTGTACCGTTTTTCCATGGGCATTGTGGTTTGGTGAAACCGTTCTCCTTGCTCATCGGATTCGGTAGGGAGTTGTTTGATAAAATCGTCAAAATGAAAAAAATGCAGCTTTAATGTCATCGATGCGCCGATTATCTCAAAATAATGCAGCATTTGTTTCACCCATTCTCTTGCTTCCGGTTCCGCGTCTCGATCCCCTACAAGACTCTGGTGCATACACGCTGAAGGTAAATCCATGCCATTGAATGATTTTCATCAAGCGATGAATCAAAGTTGCTCTTGAATAGCTTCCTAATGTCAGGGCCGTCGCGCTGTGTAATGCCTCGATGTGAGCGTCGTGTCGCTTTTATATTGTGTGCTGCGTCCCTTGTTGCGTGTGCTGAGCTTACTGCATTGCCTGTGCTGCGGCTGTAGGTGCATGATCGCGTGATACCTAAGCGCTACCTAAACGGTGTTAACCCTTGGACAAACACATGGTTCTGGCCAGGCATATTTAATTTTTTGCTACCTATGGACCTGAACAGGAGAACAAGGTAATAAAAATGAAATTAAAAAATTTTCGGCAAATTTTTCACTTTTGCGTGCTACCTAAACAGTATTAAGAATCATCTCTAGGAAGTTTATATGTTCTAGAAATTTGTTTACTGAGATCTTAGGTAAATTTTTGTAGTTGATTGTTTCCTTGAATTTTGAACGGTTTGCTACTTATGGACCTGAACACGGGAAAAAAGGTAAAAAAAAATAGAATTTTTTTAAGTTTTTTGCGATTTTGATCTGGAAGATGAAGCTTTTTTGATTTAATGTGTTCGCAATTATGACAAGAGCTACAACTTTGCCTCAGAGAGTAAATCGAAATTCTGAACGGTTTCCAAGATATGAGCCTGAGAAAATGATCACATTTTTACGAAAATGATACCGAGGCCCGAAATCTTTGGCGGCCCATAAAAAAAAGTGCATTACTTTGGGAAAAATTGGGAGACACGGGTCTTTTTTTTTTTAGTATTTTATCACGTAGTGGTGTCCGTATATGGTTATTTTTTTTCGTGTTGCACTGTGTAATTTTCGATGGGACTTTTTGCATTCTTCCGAAAGTACTTTCTTTTATAAAATAACACAGTGCAACACGAAAAAATATAATCATATACGGACACCACTACGTGATGAAATGACTCGTGTCTCCCAGTTTTGCCCAAAGTCATGCATTTTTTTTCATGGGCTCCCACAGATTTTGAGCCTCGGTGTCTTTTTTTGCAAAAACAGTGATAATTTTGTCAGGCTCATAACTTGCAAATAGTTCGGAATTTTAATTTACTCTCTGACGGAAAGTTGTAGCTTTTGTCATAAAGAACAGAACGTATAAAATCAAAAAAACCTAATCTTCATGGTCAAAGTCGCAAAAAACTTTAAAAAATTAAATTTTTTAAACTTTTTTCCCCTGTTCAGGTCACCATATATGAACTTCCCTTGTTTCGGATGCTAAGCTTACTGCCTTGCCTGTGTTGCTGCGGTCGGTGAGATAGCATAGTATCTCAATTTTGAAGTAAAAGGTGTTAAGAATCATTCCTAGGAAGTTTGTATGTTCTAGAAAGTTGATTATTGAGATCATTTGCATTTTTTAATTTTTGTTGATTGATTGTTGATTGTTTCCTTGAATCTTAAACGGTTTGCTACCTATGGACCTTATCAGGGGAGAAGAGGTGAAAAACATTGAATTTTTTAATGTTTTTTGCGATTTTGACCATGAAGATTAAATTTTTTTGATTTTATATGTTGTATGTGTTGTGTGTATTCTTTTTTTTATCTTTTATCTTCTTTTTTTATCTTTTATCACGTAATGGTGTCCGTATATGGTTATATTTCCATGACTTAAAAAATTACACACAGTGTAATTAAATAAATCTGTACTTAAACCGAGAGTTTAACGGGCTGTTCGTAGAACATATAAAAAACGATTTAATCTTCGTTCAGGGGTACTTAAAATAAAAACTGTTAAGGGAATGCAAATGCATTTTCTTTTTTCTAATATCTGCTTTAACATTAGCTGTAACATTGTTAAAACAAATAAAGCAATATTTAGCCCCCTGAAATAACCCTCCCACATAACACTTGGTGAGCCAAATCCGAAATTACTCTTATTGGACCAAAGGGATTTGGGGACTTTTTGAAATCGAAAAGTCCTTTTCCGCTATAAATATTATCACTGCTAGATATACCCAACGATTTTTCTAATAGTCTGACATGGAATTTAGGAAAGCATGTGTGTTAATCTGCCAGTTAGGAGTGCTGCACCACAATATCTAATCGACAGTCAAAAACATAAATATGTTTTCAAAAATTGGTAACAAAGTTAATGATCATACGTCCTTCAAACGGCAAACAGAAAGACTACAGTGCAAATAAAATAATTTTTTTTAAACAAAATTATTTTAAAGTTGCTACATAACTGATAAATGTCGAGTTCTTTTCAACGGGTTGTTATAATTTTTTTGGTGATTTTATATTCTCAAACGAAGTACATTCTCTTCTTTGCGTGAAATGTTACCTTCTTCTACTAGCATTGCTCCTCTCTCAGGCTCATGGCTCACTATTTAAATATTGTAGCATTTACTTTTTTGATTTAAAATAGTTATTGTTATTTTCCAATAAACTGTGTTTAACATACAAGAATAACTTATAAGTTATTTCACTTACAAAATCTTGGCTGTTGCTAGGTAACCGCGAATGTATATTCGTGGTTTTAAATGTCCGAACAATAAAAATTAATTAACTCCATATATGTGCGTTTTGTAACCATCTTTCGAACGAATAGATAAATATTTTAGAGTAGAGTTTTTTACACAAACAGTGAGCTATTCGATCACTGATTGGTATCTACACTTTTAACCTTTATGTGCTCGGGATTGTAAACTTACGTTGGCGGTCAGAAGTCTACATTTGTAGCAGATATGTATTTGTATGTAAAACTATGTTAACATATGAAAAAAACACTAGTACGCAGAGTGTTCGTTTTGCCTTCAAAGTGTTTGTAATGCCAAAGGCTGAACGAAATCTTTTGTTTATGTTTCAAACTATAGTTATGGCTGTTATAACGGTTTCTTTCCCACCCTGGCTGAAATTCATTCTGTACCAGCAACATATTTACTAAATATCATCTTCATATCTCTGATAGATCATGAGATGTACATATATATTTTAAGTTTCAAGTTGTATGGGCGGTGCTACACCCCTTTCTCCAATCACAACCAAGTATAGCCAAGAACAACCGACTGCCATTTCAATAGCCAGGCGTGTTGAAACTTGGTATAATACCCTTGGATTTTCAGAGCGCTGTTCAATTGCTGACAGGAAGAGCTGGTTTGCATGGCTTCGCAGGAAGTCTCGTCGTTTGTCTGTTGGTGGATGTGGTCGTTGTTTTCCGAACATATAATGAATACGGCAAGAGCGCTTGTATCTATCATGTTAAAAAACATTACCAAAGGCCAGCGCCAACCTATTTTGGTTGCGTTGTCATCAAGGATATATTGTGGCTTGTTTTTCTTCTCAGGTACAATAGCATTTGTCCAGGGCTTACTGGAAAGAAGTACAATTGCTTCTCCCTTTTTTGGCTCATAGAACACCAAAGCAAACTTTGATTCGAGAAACCAAAAACTGTAGACTATTCTTCTCGTGTGCGGTCTGCTTTCATTTCATTTGGCAGAAAAATTTTGTTTCGATGAACAGTACCAAGAAGATCGAGATCAAATGCCTACCCAGATTCACTGATGTGAAAAAATTGTCACAGATTATGGTTCTTCCGGTCTTTTCCCAGGGGTAAACCAGTCTTTGCACGTCACTCGCTCCTACATTGGTTCCACGACCTGCATTTGAGCTCTTTCCTGTATAAATCTCGCTGTTCAAAGGGTACAGTGACTTTCCATCGCATATGAACCACTATCGAACCGAATGAACAGCAAAATTTGGTCGAACAGAGATTTCGGCATTGCTACACTCCACAATACATGTTTATCTTCAATCAGTTCTGTATCAATCAGAACTTGTTCGAGCATCGATGGGATGCAAATCAAATCAAATACGGCTGACTCAATGAGAGCTTTGGAAGCACGAGATGGGCCAACAGCAGTACCACGAAACACATTATGAGAACCCTTTCGAATTGCTTGATTAGGCAGATTGAAAAGCCAGGTAGTATTGTCTTTCGAAACCAACGCACTAAACGCTGTTCAAAAACTGTATGATTTCGCTTTCAGCGTCAGATTCTTCGGGATATATACCAACTTGCAGCTTGCTTACCGCTTGCAGCAGCACCAGAAGCATCACTTGAACAAGAACTTGTATGGTGGTCAGGTGGTACGTAATCATCAGTCGAATCATCAAAATCTAGACTATACTCTGCTACTTCATCAACCTAGCTCCATAGATACTCATTATCAAGTCAGATACGCAAGCACACACATGCATACACATACTAAGTGACATGTTCGATGCGTCACATTCGAAAAAAATTTGAATTGAGTAACAGAGTGATGTGAATTTCCATACATTTTATATGGTGTCTACTACCGCCCAGGAGATGGACATTTTGCGAAGTAGGGTCTGTATACCTTTCAAATACCTTTCAAACAAGCCCACATTGAGAAAATTCTTGCAATTCTATCCGATTTGATGACGAATTTAATTAAATTATTCTATTTATATATGGAAAAATATCTATTTTGAAATTTTGGGGGGCTCCAAATCCGATTTAGAGCTATTGTCTCTTGAGCAAAATTTCTCAAAATCACCTATAGATTACGTTTTCGCTATACGCTTTATCAAAAAAAAAATTAACCCGGCCTAGTAACGGGATCTAACGTTTTTTTTTCAACTAGTGCTTATTTCGTGAATGGTAACACTTAGCTCATGTCTGATTTGACAGATAATTAGTTTTATCCTTACGCTGAACGAATATGGTTGTGTATACGCTTGAACAACGCTGGGAAATATTGCGACATTACTTTGAAAATCATGGTAATGTTGCAGAATGTGTGCGAAAATTCGATGTTTGCGCCCTGTTTTTGAAGATCTCATTATCAGCCGCAGAGCTAATGTCGTTTGGCCACCTCGGAGCTGCGATTTGACACCGTTGGACTATTATTTGTGGGGTGCCCTCAAAGATAAGTGTTACGCCGACAAGCCAGATACAATTGACGCTTTAAAGGACAATATTCGTGAAGCCATTGGTGAAATACAGCTGCACACAATCGATAATGTGCTTAAAAATTGGACCGATCATGTAGGCTACTGCATGGACAGCCGAGGCAGCCATTTGAATGAAATTATTTTCCATTATTAACCGGAAGGATTGTACTTTCAAATAAAAAAAAAATTAGGAAAAATATTCAGTAGTTTTTTTTATAGCATTTTCAAAAAAAAAAAGTTATTTGGCGGACCCTTTATATATGTTTATAGAAAAAACTGAAATGTTTTCAAATATTTTGTAGCTGATTTTAAATTCAGTATTAAATTCGTTGTCGTAAATTTAATATTCTATGGAACCTTTTAAAAATATTTTTATGTAAATGATTGGAGCAGATTGCAATAATATCACATGCAGTTCATTCTAGTGAATTTTGGACAGGGTTCGTATTTCGTTGGTAATGAGTTACCCTGGGTTACCCAGGGTAACCCATTATTATTGCCGTGGGGAATGAGTAGCGATCGTTTACCCGCAGGGTATGGGGAAAATAATGGGTAGCTACCCACGACATTGGGGAATTACTTATCACGATTTCCCATTACCCTCAGGGCAATGGGGAAAATAATGGGTAGCTACCCACGAAATGGGGAATTACCCATCACGACTACCCATTACCCTCAGGGCAATCGGGAAAATAATGGGTAGCTACCCACGACAATGAGGAATTACTCATCACGGTTTCCCATTACCCCCAGGGAAATGGGGAAAATAATGGGTAGCTACCCATGACGATGGGCAATGGGTTACCCAGGGTAACTCATCCCCATTTTTGATCGATAATATGAAAAAATTAAAAAAAATGTCTATATCTCGGAAACGGAGCGTCCAATTGAAAAAATAACCAATTTTTGTGGATTTCTAAGGGGTTTTCATAAACCGGTCCAAATCGTATGGAGGAATTTTTTTTCGAAAAATCGCCAAAATAAAAAAATCGCTAAAATAAAAAATTGGCTATAACTCGAAAACGGTGCGTCCAATCGAAAAAATAATAAAAAATTTACATAGAAGGCTTTAACCAATGGGTGTCTCCAATATGGCACCACTTTTTTTACGATTTATAGCCACCTTTTTATTTGCCATATTGGAGACACCCGTTGGTTAAAGCCTCCTAT
Organism: Phaonia tiefii; assembly: GCA_963931995.1. Classification (NCBI taxonomy): domain Eukaryota; kingdom Metazoa; phylum Arthropoda; class Insecta; order Diptera; family Muscidae; genus Phaonia; species Phaonia tiefii. The sequence goes on along the minus strand of OZ008370.1, from coordinate 164,746,959 downwards.
GGAGGTAAATTTTTTATTAGTTTTTCGATTGGACGCACCGTTTTCGAGTTATAGGCACTTTTTGATTTTAGCGATTTTTTTATTTTGGCGATTTTTCGAAGAAAAAATTCTTCCATACGAATTGGACCAGTTTATGAAAACCCCTTAGAAAGCTACAAAAATTGGTTATTTTTTCAATTGGACGCTCCGTTTCCGAGATATAAACATTTTTTCTAATTTTTTCATATTATCGATCAAAAATGGGGATGAGATACCCTGGGTAACCCATTGCCCATCGTCGTGGGTAGCTACCCATTATTTTCCCCATTTCCCTGAGGGTAATGGGAAATCGTGATCAGTAATTCCCCATTGTCGTGGGTAGCTACCCATTATTTTCCCAATTGCCCTGAGGGTAATGGGTAATCGTGATGGGTAGTTCCCCATTTCGTGGGTAGCTACCCATTATTTTCCCCATTGCCCTGAGAGTAATGGGTAATCATGATGGGTAATATATCATTTATGTGGGTAACTACCCATTATTTTCCCCATACTTTGCGGGTAATGGGTAAATGTTCATTACACATTCCCCACGGCGATGTGTATGGGTTACTCATGCGGGGGTAAATACGAACTCTGATTTTGGAACACACGATGCTAGCACAAGCTTTGAAAATGTGATGTAAGTTTTTTGAATCATTGCAACAAAACATTAAATTTGTTAAAAATTTCCGCACTTATTTATATTTAATTGCCTTTACTTTTATGACATTCAATATCAAAGTGTTCATCCTTCCAATTACATATTATAAGTTCAACAACAAATAACAACATTTACCATCACATTTCATAAAATGGCCCCTCAGATTAAAACGAATGCATTTTATTTATTAAAACAAATTACATTACATCTTTAACTAATTGCATTCATGTGCTTTTATAGCTTTACGATATATAAATTTTAGGTAGGCCGTATATTTAAACATAATTTGTTTTACAATTTACTTAACTAAAGTAAAACACTTTCATTTTTACAACTGACCAATGCATTATGTACATTTCCGCAAGAAGTCACATCCGTCCAGAAATTGTATGCACACGTTCATACGAGTTCATATGCATTTTCATAATGTACATTCATAATGCATACTGGTACAATTACAGGCTGAAATGAGGAGAAAGAGCCGGCACTGAAATAACCACCAATTGTATTTAACTGCACACAAATCCATTTGCATAATTATAGCTACTGGGTGATAGCGTTTACGTGCATATATGTTCATGCATGTGTGTGTAAACTTTCAGACACTAATACTTATGGAAATGTGCAAGTACCACACACACACACACAGTTCGTTGCTTTACTTATGTATGAATTTGCTGGTAATGTTTTTAAGTGATTTACTGTACATTATAATATTTTGTTAGCGCTTTTCCCGCGTTTATTCCAAGCTTATACATTTTGTTGTATGTAGTTTACATTTTAACAACACACAATTGTAAGTTAAATGAATTTATATTAGTATGCGTGAGAATAGTTTATACTTTTAGCAATGTATGAGTAAATATATTGAAAGCATGCATCGATAATAATTACGTAGGGTTAAACCAAGATGACAACATTTTGGAAGAGGGACAAGGTTGATTAGACGATGTCTGATAATCATCCGATGCGATCCGAACAATAATCTGCATTATACATACTCGGAGGTATTAAAAGTAGGAACAGGCAATTCGCCTTAGCCAGATTTAGATTTTTGGAATCGAAGCTTCGTCCGAACGTGTTTATTACGACTACTAGATAATATCCGCTACTCCGTGCGCTATACGGGAGTCTATATAAATGTGTCTAGTAAAGTTTTAGAGCATTTGAAAATTACATTTAACAAACTAATAATTTATTGCCTATCATGTTTTTGTTTGCAGCAGTTTTCAACAAAGAAAGTCACATTTGGGTCACAAATACATATATTACAACCTATTAATCATTGTGTCCCAAACATGTTATATTGAATAACAAACACAATGTGTTTGAATACAAGTATACTATATTTGCGACAAACAACAAACACGTTATATTCGCATCCGAACAACAAAGAAGACAAATTTTTCAGTTTGTGGCTCTATGTCTTAAATCAGGATGAATTGCTCCTTATACCGCCCCTTACAAACTCTAAATGTTGTGAGTCTTCCATTATTCCAAATTCGAAAATCCTTCCATTACTTCTTTCTTCAACTGATAGTGTAGTACTGTTGATTAAATAATTTATATGGCACGATCCGTGTGTAATATTGATTACGTTTTTCTGGGTTTGGTACCACTCTTTTGTTTTCCGTCCAAAACTTGAATCTGATGAAAACAGTATTGCAAACATATACATATCCTGCAATATTTTTCGGAAGCCGATTTTTACCAGCGAGTACATTTCTTATTGTGCGATGCCAAACATGTGACACGTAAATATCTCATTGATTCCATCGGAAATGTAAGAATGTATCTACTGATCAGAGGACGAAGAGCAACATGGATCACATGGTAATAGATGGCAGGTACTCTTCTAGTGTAATGGATGTACGTGCTATTCGAGGTGCTAATATCGACTCGGATCATGACGTGGTGGCTGCGGAAGTTCGCACAAGACTGAGTAGGGCGAATACCGTACTGAGTAGGGCTAATACCGCACGCGAAGAGCTAGATATTGACAAGCTACATATACCGGAGATATTAATGTTCTATCAACAAAAGCTCTCTTTCCTGCTAGGACAGAATCCCCCCCCCCCTTTCAGGTCCAAGATGTGCAGGGGAAGTACATGTCTCATTTTTTGGAAACCGATGCATGGACTGAACTTGGCTATCAAAAACCTTAGAAGGATAAGTCATGGTACGACGAAGAATGTCGCATTGCAACTGATGAAAGAGACGCTGCACGTATGGCCACGAAACAGTCAGTTACAACGCAAGCTACAAAGGAAGCGACACAAGAGGCTGAGAAGGGAGGATAACCAACTATTTAGGCGGAAGAATGGCAGTCAGAGCAGAGGGCGAGTGAAAAATGCGAATTGCGCAAGATGAATGGTGAACCCCGAAAATTTTTCCAGACTATAAGAAGATCGAATAACGGGGCCAATAATGGACTCCCCTCCTGCAAGGACTAGAATGATAATCTTGATAAGCAATGTGTGCTCAAAATGTGGAGAGAGACCACAGTACTCCGCACTGAAGATCAGGAGGTAATGACAGTGGAAGATAGTGTAGATTGTACACCCCCCAACAAATAATTCGTGATTAGAACGGCAATCTCCCGGCTTAAGAATAATAAAACCGCTGGTGCAGATGGGCTACCCGCTGAACTTTTTAAGGCAGGTGGCGAAGGACTGCTAGCCCACGTGTATCAACATATATGCGGTATATGGATGGGGGAAACTATGCCCGACGATTGGAGTCTCAGTATGTTATGTCCTGAATTCAAAAAGTGTGATCCGTGTGTCTGTTCCAACTATCGTGGTATCAGTCTTTTATCCATCGCGTATAAGGTCTTATCGCGCGTGTTATGTGAAAAAACCGGATTGGACCTTATCAGTGTTGTTTTTGACCAAATATACACGCTACACCAAATCCTGAAAAAGACTTACGAAAAGCAAATCGATACATACCACCTTTTTGTCGATTACAAAGCTGCTCTCGATAGCCCCATACGGGGAAAATTTTGCGAAGCTATGTCTTAACTTGGGATTCCGGCAAAACTGATCCGCTTCTGTAGAATGACGCTGACCAATACCAAATCAGCAGTGAAAGTGGAGAAAGTCCTCACCGAACCATTTTGTAGCAAGCGAGGACTGAGGGAAGACTACACATTTTGGTGCAATCTCTTCAACATCTTAATGGAGATAATAATGAGAAAACTGCAGTAAAGACGAACAAGACCATTAACACGAAAAGCCATATGCTGCTGGCGTATGCTGACGACATAGACATCATTGGGCGAAATTTGCGAGAGGTTACTGCAGTATTTTCAAGAATCGAAGAGGAATCAGCGAAGGTGGGTCTTGCTGTCAATGATGATAAGACAAAATTGATGGTGTCAACGACTAGGGGAACCTCTCGACTTGGTCCGCCCTTGAACGTCGACAACCGATTTAATTTTGAAGTGGTAGATGAATTTGTCTACCTTGGATCCGCCGTGAACAAGGACAACAACGTCAGCCTGGAGATAGATAGGAGAATTGTGCTTGCAAATAGATGCTATTGTGGAATCTGCCAGCAGTGTAAGAACAAAGCCCTCTCTCTATGGTAAAAGTCCAGCTATATCAGATTCTCATTTTACCTGTCTTGACATATGGCTCTGAAACTTGTGTCATATTGGAAGCGGATGAAAACCACCGGGGAGTATTCGAGAGAAAAATTCTCCGCAAAATATATGGTCCTGTTAGAGAAAACGGCGAGTACCGACGTCGGCGAAATCAAGAACTATATAATTTACATACTGACGTGGACATTGCTAGGCGAATAAAATTAGGCCAATTGCGTTGTTTATGCCATGTTATCAGAATGGATGAAGATGAGCCAGCGCGAAAGGTTTTCGATATCGCACCGATGGAAGCAGGAAAAAAGATCGACCAAAACTCCGCTGGAAATACCAGGCAGAAGAATCCCTCCGTATCTTTGGTGTTACCAACTGGCGAGAACAGGGGAAGGATAGAGCCAGCTGGAGGAATATGTTGAAATTTGTTTAATTTGTTTGTTTAATTAATATCTGTAATACATCTGACCTCTTGAGGTTGTAAAATAGGCAATAAAAGTAAAGTAAAGTAAAGTAAGGTCGCCATCGGTGGTGCAATGGTTAGTGTGCGCGCCTCTTATACAGAAGATCCTGGGTTCGATCCCTGCTCTGACCATCTCAAATTTCTTTCGGCGGTGGCCACCTCGTATAGTGATGGCGACACTATCGAGTATTTAGGGTATTGAAAAGCTTCTCAAAATACCGTTCGGTACCGGTGTAAAGCTGTAGGTCCCAATCAGTGAGTATAGAATAAGAAAGCGCGCAGCTCACTGGTTGTGAGAGCCTCTCCCCAATTCCGTCAGGGGATGTAATAGGAAACCATTTATTTATTTATTTTAAAGTAAAGTAATAATGTACTAAGATCGCAAATTTGAAAAAAACACTATGGAAGTAGTTCTTCCAAAAACGATATTTATAAGTATTTAAAGTCGCATTCATAATCCCTTGTAACTAGATACAGGGTCATGTGAAAACTGATCTTTAAAAAATATTCGGTTTTTGGATGAAAATACCGTTTAGTAAATATTAGACATTAGACATCAGAATATATTGATGACGATTTATATCTTAAAGTAGGAAAAATTTATTGGAAAGCCATTGCGACCATATTAGTGATATTTTTATATCTTAAAGTAGGAAAAATTTATTGGAAAGCCATTGCGACACTATTAGTGATATTTTTATTTTTTGATTTTTGTGATTCAGAGCTGGTGTTATTATTCTCACAATATATAATAATTGATTATATCGCTAGAAATTTTAATCTTTTTTATGTCTGGGGGATCTAGTTTATAAGATAACGTTAAATTTTCACCTCAACCAACATCATATTTCTTTACTGCATCGTATTTTCTATCATTGAAACGACGATAATTTGTATAGCTCCACATTTTAGTATGTGTCACAACACAGGTCATTTGAACTTTTTACAGACCACACGTCATAATTTCTCGTCCATAAAGGGGTGTAGACGTATAGCACTTGTACAGGGGTTTGTTTTAAACAATTGTTACATGACCCAATAAAAATGTATTTAGTAGTTTTTCGCTTGTTAAGTTTCGTGTAATGCCCCAACAGCATTTTCAATTATTATTATAATTTGTATGTAAGTCCATCGATTTCAGTCCTGGTGTCGATTTGTTTTCCGCTGTTTTTAAGCATTAACGTAATTATAGGGTATTTACGAAACTCCGGGAAAAAACTGCCACCAAATGGTAAAAGGGATTGACTTTTCTGTATTTGGTAAATATTAAACACAGAAGCCTTGACGGCCTTAACACAGAAAGTCCCCTTACCTGAATATATGTATGTATGTACTATAGCAATGAATGTTCGAATATGTAATAATAAAAAATATAATTTAATTTAATTGTATTTAATGGCACACTTTTACATCCATAAACTTATGAATGTTTATAAGTATGTGTTGGTGCAGAAATAAACATAAACTTATGAATGTATATGAGTATGTGTTGGTCCAGAAATATTTGAGTGCGTAAATTTTGTAAATTTCATTTTACATTCAACACGATATGGTAGATTGTAAAACGGAAATCGGAAGTGGAAGTGGAAATAAGCGGATGTGCAAGTACGAGTGAGTCAGCAGGCGCGTGTGCTTGTTCCAAGCCGGTAGTGTCTATTGAAGGACGTGAGCACTACGAATAGTATGCGAGAAAATCTCGAGAGTGAAATAAATTATATGAATAAATTCGACTTATTGATAAACGAAATTGACGCATTGGGCGTGAATTAAATAGACAAATCGTAAACTAATTTTGTTTGATAACTATTGCACAATCTTAAGCTGTCTTAAATGAAAAGTACTTTGTAAGATAATTCCAAAATGACCGTTTCGAATTTGAAACATTTGGCATTGTTTTATCCTACTTACTACTGTGTAATTACGGTCTCAATTTCTAGTGGTACTTGTTTCATTGGATGTTAATGTTGCCTATCTCATCGATGTTCCATAAAATGTTAGACAATATGTCATAGAAGTTGTGATAAATGCAAGTGAAATCTTCATGGATCGACAACCGTTACTTTTAAAATTATATTTTCTCATAAATTGCATAATAAAATAGGTCACAAATTCCATCTTACTTCAATCTAGTCTTAATTTTGGGCATTTCAGCTTCAGTTCGGAATGTCATTATATTACTTTGATTCCTTTCACAAGTAAAAACTCCACAAATTCCATCTTGATTTCAATCTAGCATTAGTTTTTGCTGTAGTCCTGAAAGTTCTTACTAATTTTTTAATTTCTTACACAATTCGCGATTATATTAAGACCTGCCATTATATTCCATTATTATAACACCGGTATTCAAAAATGTATTTTGTTGTGAACCAAGAATACATGTTTTTTTTTTTAATTTGCATTGGATTTTAATTTGCCTTACCTTATCTAATGCAAATGCAAAAGAATTACCATAGTGCGCAATGGGAATAAAAAAATATTGAATTTCTAATTTTTGCACCGGTTCCAAACGGTATTTTGAGAAGCCTTTTCATGGCTAAGTACTCGATAGTGTGGCCATCATTAAGCGAGGTAGCCATAGTCGAAGAAAATGTAAAAAATTATAATGAAATACGTGATGGATCTTAGCCGCCAGTACAGGGTCACATTTTAGGTGTGATTACACTGTTGTACATAGTCGAAAAATGTATGAACGTTCTAGTTAATTGTATCGGTTAGAGGCAATCCTACTGAGTTGATCGGTAGCCGTAAAATGTCTGTACAACGTAAAATTTACTCATATTTTCCTGCACTTTTTTAAAAAAATTTTTTTTTTTATTATAATACCTTTACTTTATTCCTATACTATTTCCCAATGTAATCAACAGTTTTGTAGTTATAAAAACAAAAATATGGTGAAAAAAAATATTTTTCTCAAAAATTTTAATTTTTTATTTTTAAAAATGCGTAAGAAACGGAAAAAACTGCAATGGTTTATTAGTCTATCCTAAAGTCACGCCACCTATAAACAAAATACCATATGGATCATAAAAATCGATGAACGAGTTTCGCTCTTATTCACTATTAAGTGAAGGTGGAATTGTGTTTTTTGTTTGGGTTGCATCTGATGAGTAATAAATGGTTTTAATTGTACAGAATGAATTGTAAAAATTTTCCCTCTCTGTTATGTCTCTTTGAAACAAACGTTGATGAATATGTTCGTTTTTTACACTTTTTGATTGTATTCACGCGAAATTCCCACAAAATGGGTGAAAGCAAAATATCATATTGTAACAGGTAGATATGGCACACTTGACAGATGTGTAAAATTTGGGATGAAATTTTTAGCATGTACTTAACAGACGCACTCTTAACAGTAGCGTTCCCTCCCAGCAAATTTTAAGGAAAATTAAAAACTTTAGTAAGTAAAAGCACGTAGTACTTATAGCAGTGGACGGAAAATTAAACTTATCCTTAAAGAAAAATCAAACATCTGCCCCAAAAAAATGTATGTTAATAACAGGTATTATTCTGCCTAATGTAAGAAATTAAATGTAAACTATTTTCTAAGCTGCATTTGTATTAATTTTGCTTATTTTCTTTTTGTTTATTCTGTACAAGAAATAAATAAATGTTACCAGTATAATTATACTTCTAATACTGGAATCCTAAACGAAAACATAATTTTTTCATCAAAATATGAGGTTCATTTTTATATTTCGGGTCCAGCTTTAAAAAAAAAACAATCATTTATTATTGGAAATTGTTTTATTGTTTTTCAAAAATCCTCCGCGAAGATCAGTACACTCTTGCACCAATTTTCGAAGCACTTTTTGAGACACCTCCAAAGCATGGATTTTGAACTCTTTAACAGCTGCTTCAGCCGTCGAAAAACGTTGACCTCGCAGTATAATAAAGTCATTGGATGCCAAATCAGGGCCGTACGGCGGATGACCCATTAATTCGACATGTTGAGTGCTCGTATAGCCCATTGTTTCAGCCGATGGTTGAGAGCTCGCATTGTTCGAATGCTCTCATTGTCCTTATATGTTTTCTCTAGTTGTTTTTCCTTACTTCTTCATACACTGTTGGCAAACAGATGATGGTAGACCACTGAGAATTGACCGTCCTACGTTCCCCTGATGGCACTGTGGCCACATGACCGGTTATACTGAACAAATCCGCGATCATTTGCTTCGATGTGCTTCTTCCACGAACAAGGTTTGTTGCATTTAGCTCGTCTTGAAAGAACCATACGGACGAATGGTGTTTCCTTTTGGGCTAATATGCATAGAGCCATGATTCGCTATCTGCGGCAATGTTATGCACTGCATTTGACCTACCGCGGTTGTATTTTTTCAACATTCCTTTGCTCGAATCGACACGAAACCTTTTTTTAGGCATTCGTCAAATTATGTGGGAGCCAACGAGAACAAATCTTTTTCACGTCCAAATGAACATGCAATATCTTATTGATGCTAGTCATGCTAATACCAAGGATATCTCAATCTCACGGTATGTCACTTGTCGGTATTGCTTTATCAGTTCACGGACAGCATCGGTGGTTTCCGCCAAAACGACCGAAGTTGGACGTCCTTCACGAAATTCATCCTGGAGCGAATGGCGTCCGAGACTTAGGGATTGACAGTGGATTTTGATAAAGCTTCGTCACAAAATATCGAAACAGGTTGATTCTTGTCTCGATAATCCACGCCGAAAATCGTAAAAACTTATCGCACGAACATTTTCACCGGTTAATTTTTCAACACACTGTAAATACAACAACTAACTAGTGCTCGTAGGTGAAAACGTTCTATGCATGTTTAATAGGGTGGGTCGATTTAGCAATCGATATTGTGCCATAGATTTTTCGATAGTTTTTGGCATGAGGAAAAAAAAGTTGCACTACGACATATCCAAAAAATCATTTTCGAGGCGCCAAAATTTCAATTGTTTGACTTTTTCTCAACTTTTATTTTTAAGGTTTTTTAGTAGGTAATAAAAAAAAATGGACTGATTTAATTTTTTTTAAGTATTACATTTCCAAGGTGAAATTGTACGCTAAAAACAATGGCGCTAGCAGTTTTGTCAAAAAAATGGTTTTCTTTAGGTTTTGAACGAGTTTTTGTCGAAAAATCGATTTTTTTCTCTCGATTTTTTACTCTTTTTTGTTGTTTTTAAGGCTCCAAACCAATTTCTTTTTTTAATTTCTCATGTTTCAAATACGTATAGATATGCCACTCTGTTTGACATGCCAAATCTGTCACAAATCATTGCAAATTTTGGTATACTGTATCTTGGAGAATAAAGTGATTCGACCGATGTATCAGCCATTTTCATTGCAGTATCATCTTGCAATTCTGAAGGAGTTGGTAGATATGTTTCATCAACAGTTGATTCAAGTCTTGGTGCGATTGTAGACACTTCTGCTTCTGTAGGATCCTCAACAACAGGAATAGTTAATTTTCTTTCATTGTGCTGATCAAACATGAAGTCCCTGGGGTCATCTGGAATTTTACCACAGTTGCAACGATTTGATTTTAGTGAGCATTTGCATTCTGCGATGTAGAATATTTCATTTGTACCGTCAACGTATAGTTTAAATTTATGATAATTTTTGCCGCATTTATGCAAATACATATAGTTGTCAATTAGTGTATTTAATTTTTTTTCCACTGGTCGCCCAAAAAAAGTATTATTTCAAAATATCGAAAGAAGTTGGCAAAGAAATTCCATCTAGTTCGCTTGGTGCACCGAATAGTAGCACATTATGTGAAGGCATGTGTTCTAAAGCCTCTGCTGGTGGTTATCCCTCTTCTTCCATATTGTGTGCTAAATTTTCTGAAGAATTTTTATTTTATGTATTTATATTTATTAAACAATTAATATTTTCCACTTTTTTGGTTTAAAGTCTACAGATAAACTTGATATTCACTCTGTCACTAAAGTCGCAAAGCGGGAGAAACTGAGAAAGAATATAAAAAAATTGGGAAATAAGAAACAAAACAAAAAAGCAATAACAGAGTTATATACGAAAACTAGTTGCTGTGAAACCTTCAGGGCTGCTGACGATACGTGTGGAGAACTGATTTTAGTACAAATACAGTATTCCCTCGATTTACGTCGTCATTGGTTCCGCAAAATAGCATATGTACTTCCAACGTATGCAACTTACTAAAAAAAAGATTTTTCGACAAAAAATCGTCCAAAATCCAAAAAAAAACTGTTTTTACGAAAAAATGATATCGCCATCGTTTTAAGCACACAATTTTACCTTGGGTGGGATATATTTAAAGAATTTGAAATCGGCGAATTTTTTTTAACATACCTACTAAAAAAACCTTAAAAATTAATGCTTAAAAAAATCGATTTTCCGACAAAAACTCGTTCAAAACCTAAAGAAAAATATTTTTTTTTTTGGCAAAACTGCTATCGCCATCGGTTTTAGCGTACAATTTCACCTTGGAAATGTAATATTTAAAAAAAAATTAAATCAGTCCATATTTTTTTTATTACCTACTAAAAACAACCTTAAAAATAAAAGTTGAGAAAATGTCAAACAATTAAAATTTTGGCGCCTTGAAAATGATGTTTTGGATATGTCGTAGTGGAACTTTGTTTCCTCATGCCAAAAGCTATCGAAAAATCGATGGCACAATATCGGCAAATTTTTGTCCTTACAAATCGGCCCAGTCTAATGTTTAAGCTAAAACTTATCAGACTTTCCAAAGGAAGTTCCAGTTTGTATCTTGCAACACTAGTATTGTCAGGGCCCAAAATATAAATACTTAGTACGTATTATAAATGAAAAACAAATTAGTGTTCAACCAATTTAGAGGATTTAAATTTGAGGACATCATTTTCCAATTCCAATCTTTTGCGACTGTACCGGTGTTCCAACTGCGCTGAAACTTGGTGAAATCTCTCGCCGTGTTCCTGTTTTTTCCTCTCATTTAATTTTACATTATTGGTTCTAATTAATGCGAATATGAAATTTTAGGAAAATTTGTTGATACTTTTGTTGTGCATAAGGTTAGGTTATGCGTTGGTGGGATTTACCATTAGCCTCGGCGGAGAAGCATTTACTTTGCTACAAGAAGCTCAAGATCTTTTGTACGTCTATCTGAGAAAATTCACCCAGGTCCCGAAATAGGTAGCAGACATCCTCCTAACGACTACAGCTGAACACGTTTAAAGTAGATGTTCAGTAGATTATTCCTCTTCCTTTTGTTTCAACTTCTACAGAAGTCATTTTCCCTGACCTTTATTATCATCGTAGACATGTGATATGTAAAACTGAAACAATCATTGAAACCGTGAACCTGGCTGAAGGCAAAATATTCATTGATTTTCTGCTACCCACTATGGGCCAGGTTTGCGTTTAGCGTACACAATCTGCGCCCCTCGTCCATTCCACTTGCATCATCATAGAGCCGCGCTCCAGTACAATATGCTTACAAGTCTTTAGGAGCATGCCAATGTGCCCCAATTCCTGTGGAACCTTTAAGGTAGTCCCTAGTCTGGCCAGCTCTTCCGCTCTAAGCTCGCCAGAATGCCCATGTGGGACTTGATGGCCGCCTGACTGTCCGAGAGGACATTGCCCCAAAAACTTATGGATAATTATACTTCAGCCTGTCAGTAATTTTCCTCTACTAGCCAACATTTTGGCCTGATACATACTACTGCAGGTATTCTACGAGAATGGGACAATACAAGTTCCCTTGAGTAGAGAAAGTATCTTGACAGTAAAAAAAAACATTGTAAGCTGAAAGTACCCAAAAGTGAGAAAACTAAAGAAAAAACGGACGCTGAATAATGTGAGCAAAGAAAATCGGTTACAATTTGCTGAAAAGAATATGACATGGGACTTACAAATAAGCGGTCATGTTAACGATTGACGTACTCTGGGTTTTAGTGACGAAACAAATTTCATTTAGATGTTCTTATGTTCACGTAGCCTGTACATTTATTTGTGAACCATCCTTGTAGAAATTCAAATATCGTAGTAGTTGTTATTTAAGTGATTTAATGTTAATTAAATATTACAGTTTTCATGACAAAATTTCAAACATTCTTACAATTTTTGTCTTTATTATTCGACCTTTAAGATTGTAGGTTTTTTAATAATTTTTCAGTTCAAGATCAATTTTTATGAAAAAGTAATTTAATACCAAAGAGTTAAAATTTAAATTTATGGTATTATAAAGGGTGTCTCACTAAGAATGCACTTTTTTTTTAAATAGAAATTCGTATTTTTCGAGATAGTTGTTTTTTTATATTGGATTGTAAAGAAGACATATTCCGATTAAGTATGGAATAAAACGTCCGTCAAATGCCTTTCAGGCTGTGATGACAGGTCGTTACTCTTTCCATTAAATTTTCTATGACTGTTTCAGAGAGATGTAGCTGTATCTCACAGATGACGCTTTGGATCTCGGATTTGAGCTCAGGATTTTTTTCTGGTTTATACGCATAAACCCGGGATTTCACAAAACCACAAAGAAAGAAATCGCACGGCGCTACACCGCATGACCTTGGTGGCCAGTTGACATCAGAAATTCTTGAGCTAATATATTCTGGAAATCATTGCTGCATTATATAGATTGTTTCCTGCGCAGCGTGGAAGGTGGCGCCGTCTTGAGGAAACCACATGTCATCCAGACCCATGCCGATCAGTTGAGGCCATGAAGGCAAGGAACTGCTAAATCATGTTCCTGTAACGAATGCCGTTCACAGTCACTGCAAGTTCAGTCTCATCTTTAAAAAATAAGGCCCAAACACGCCGCCTGACCAAAATCCGCACCAAACAGTTGCTCTTTGTGGGTTAATTTGTTAGTCATGAATTGCATGAGTAACTTCTCAGCCCCAAATACGACAATTTTGTGTATTCACGAAGCCATTTATATGGAAATAGAAAATTCTGCTCTCGACTAAAAACTGTTCAAAGTTTGCGAGTGGTCTCAGCATTACTTTACAAATTTTTTAAAATTAGTTTTCACAATTATAACGCGCTGTTCTTTAGTAAAGCGCTCCATTTTTATTAGCCGGAATAAATGTATGCGATATCAGCCAAATTTCAGAGTTGCCACTTGCTTAAAAAATGGCACTTAATTGAAAAAGTGCAATCTTACTGAGACCTCTTTACAAGAAATACTTTTAAATTGATTATTGTGGTGGATAGTTGGGAATATAGGTGTATTTCAATGCCCACGAAGGCACATCATCACATCCCTTCTCTATAAATATTTTGGTATATCATCACACGTTATAGGGATAAACGAATCTCAACTCACTTCACTTTGCCATAACCATCAATCACGATCTTGAACGGAAAAATTGTTAAGGAGCATAATTCCTCAAATATTTATTACAGATAGTTTTATTGCATAGAGTAAATTATAGTAGAGAAGTTTATTCTGTCAATAATTTTAACTTCATAGTTATGGCCGCATGATAACAGTGAATAGTGAAATGAATGGGATCAATAGAACCAGGTAGAGGCATTGGTACAAAACATCCAACAAGACAAGACCGACGGCCATTCGTGTTTGTGTGGCAAAATATAAGTACGATATTAAATGTAAAAGTCAACTCAAAAGTGCAATATACATTTAAATTTCTTAGTTTGACACCAAAACGACATGAAAAAGTTAAGTCAGCAGGTCTTGTAACTCCACCTGCTGTAAGTCAATTTTCATCGAACAGCTCTCGTTTGCACAAACCCAAGACGAAGAGTATGAAAACAAACGTTAGATGGAGAAATTGTGTCTGTTTTCTTACTGACCCTATGCTTATTTGCAAAATTTGTCAATATAAATATAGTATATTCTGAGGGCTTCTAGAACGTGCTATTGCAGTAAAGGCATTTACTATATTTTAGAAAACTTCATTAAATCATTAAATTGAACGCTTTGTTTCTAAAAAAACAAACAGGTTATAATTTTTGTGGTTTCTGCTAAAAATCACTCCAACAACACTCAAAATGTGTAGGGTTGGCTTCAATATTTTAAACTTTGTGTGATGTCGGGCCGAGGCATATAGTGCGCGGCTCTCCTACGTGAGTACGTGGGATCGATTCCTGCTCAGCCCACCTTATATTTCTTTCGACGGCGCTCACCTCGCTTAGTGACGGCGACACCAGCGAGTATTTAGCCATGAAAAAGGTTCTCAAAAATACCGTTCGGAACCGGTGTAAAACTGTAGGCCCCAATCAGTGAGAGTAAAACTAGAACGCGCACAACTCACTGGTTTTGACAAACTTTCCCCAGTCCCTTCATGGGATGTAATGGGAAAACGTGTTTATGTTGATTTTGTCCGTTTAGTTTTCATTGAAAATCAAACTGAGCTGATATTATTCATTGAAAAATCCAAGGTATCAAGGTATTCCAAGGTATCACGTTTAGGCGCATGTAGGAGTATTTGCATAATACTTAACATATTCAAGATCTTTCATTGGCTTTCAAATAGACAAGGCTCAACCTTGTTAAACGTGCCCATGATTTATTGAAGCGGGATTAACAACTCCATTGCTCGCTATATGTTTCGGCGTTCAGCGTCTTGGATGTAAGTTTGAGTGGAGTTAAGGAGCTAAAAGAATTATGAAAAATACGGTACGGAACCTGTGTAAAACTTTAGGTCCTGATGGGTGGGTGTAAAAATAGAAGGAGCACAGCTCAATGGCTGTGAGAAGTTCTTCCAACCCCTTCATGTGATGTAATGGTAAATAATTTTTTTAAGGCGCAAAAATCGTACATATTTATGTCGATTGCAAAATTCTTATAAATATCAATATTTTTAAAATAATAATATTAATACCTGTTTTAATTTGTTCAATTTAAAAAGTTTAAAATTTTTTCGTTTTGAAAGGTTTACAAATTTTATTTCAGTTTTCGACTAATTTCTCATACAGTATTGAAGATACATATTCCACTCAAGTTTATGTAATTAGCACTATACTTTTGTGGCTCTAATATACCATTTAACTATTTTTTGGGGGAATAAATATTTCTCTTGCAAAATTTACCGAATTAGTATGCACGGAAGTTGCATACTACCTATTAGTCGGTTCACGTTCATAACTCTCAATTATAATTTTTTAATATTTTTTTTTTATTTGTTTCAAATAGTTTAATTTATTTCTGCCTCTATTTTGTTTATATATTATATAAATAACAGTTAAATATTTAATTGTGTCAAAGGTGGACAACCACAACAGCACAAAACGATGTTGCAGAGGAATAAATTTATTTCAAAATTTATTTATTTTTGTAGTTTGTATCAAAGGCTGTACACCAAGAGAACTAATTTGTTGAAAAGAGGTTGTAGCATGCGTAAATTCGGCTGTTACCATCGAATCGGGGTTGCCAAATCTGAATTGAGTTTGACACGACCGAATTTACTCCTCGCAACTGAAATTCGGTTGCAACAACCTCGTTTCATAATTGAAGCGGTTGTGACAAGTGAACCTTAAACTGTATTCGTTCTGACGACCAAATTGTCTAAAATTTTGGTTAGAACAAGCGAATTTTGAATAACTCGGATACAACAACCGACATTGGCACCTAAAGTAACCGAATTGATGCCACGAATTGATGGTGCAACAACCGAATTTGGTATCAATTCGGTTGTCATAACTGAATTTGGTATCAATTCGGTTGTCACAACTCAATTTGGTATCAATTCGATTTCCACAACCGAATCTGGTATCAATTCAGTTGTAACTACCGAATGTGATATCAATTCGGTCGCAGTAGCCGAATTAACCCTTAAGTCGGTTGCAGCGACCGAATTCGGCGTCAATTCAGTTGTTGTAACCGAATTTGTCATGAATTCTGTAGGTCCAACGGAATTTCAATTTCAATTCGGTTACCACAACATAATTCTGTTTATTTAAAATTTAACGTTTAAAATTATAGAAACAAATATAATCGTAAAAATAGTTGAAGAATGTATAATTGTTCATGTCGGGGAGATATCAAAATTTTTTTGTGGTTTTTAAGAAAGGTAAGTAAAAATATTGTCATTATTTAAAACATCTTATTCTGCAGAAAATGTCCAAGTTGTTATCTGCAGTTTTGAGACTTTTCAAGGTTGGCCGAATTTTTTAAATCAAAATTGTAGTGTGTTTTAGTTTTTATGTTTCTAATCGAAAGGCAATATCAACTATATGTTATACATGACGAACATACCTATAGCCTTTTGACTATATTTTTGGGCACAAATTTGTCTACTTCAGACTATCACCAAATAAATTCAAGTCATAAATTCGAAAAATGTGGATACATCTTTCTAAACTTGCCCGTTTGATAATCACAGTATTGTTACGAATTTCCCAGTTTTCCTTTTATTCTCAAACAAGGTTCATTTAAATTACGATAGTGGCATTATTGTATTGGGATTGAATGAAGGTAATTTCGGCTTTTTTGGTTCAAAGTAATTTTCAATTATTTTTTTTAAAATATTTAAGTCTAATGTCTAATGTAGGTGTCATTTTGTTCAATAAACTCTACCATCGTTCAGGCAACTTTTTGATAACAAATTCATGGAATGACTGGTCCAACTCGGTTTGTAAGGTCCTCTTCTGTATGGAACGATTCCCCATTCAAAAAATTTCGCAGAATACGGAATAAATGAAAATCCGAAGGTGCCAGATCTGGACTAGAAGTTGGAGGTGGGATCACTTCCCATCCAATCTTCAATACTTTCTTCCAAATCTTCAAAATTGAGTGAGGCATTGCATTGTCGGGATGGAAAGCCGCGCCATTGCGATTTACGAATTCAGGCCGTGTTTCTTTCGTTCGTCAATTACTGACAATATACATCAGAATTTTTATTTTAAAAGTAGGTCAAAATAAATTACTCCCTTGAAATTCCTACTAATGAACAACATAAACTTTTTTAGTGCAGTTCAGCCTTTGATGAAGTTTGAGCGCGTTCATCGTGGATCTCTTTCGGTTGAGAATGTTGTAAAGAATCCATTTTTCATCTCCAGTGGATAATTTTTTGCTGCATTTGAGCACTAAATCGCAAGTACTTATCTGCTTTGGTGAGTGGATTTCCTTAAGCTGGTGCGGATCACAAATATCAAGCTTTTTGACAAGTTCAAACCGTTTCAAATGGTTTTCAACGGTCATATGCAACACTTCAGCCTGTGTGGAACTTCTCTAACACTAACGTGTCTGGCAGATTCGATAAAGGTTTTGTTTTCGTCTTCATCAACCTCATTTGGCCTACTGCTCCTGTGACAATTTTTTGAACCAACTGTGGTCTTTCGGAAATAAAAGATCAAAAATATGACGGAAATTACTATGTTGATCATCCATATTCACAACACGATTTAGATGAAACCCGATCACTGAAAATAATGGGATGTATCACAAATTTAAGCTTGAAATATCTTCTTTGTATCTGTATGAGAAAGAATTTTATCAGCTGAGCAAAAGCATTTAAAAAATAACAAAAGCACAGTCTATATGAAAAACCCGAAATTAGTTTCTTGCCAAATCATACTTAATTTCCTAAAAACGCTACACAGACTTGACAGTCATGAGCATGGGCTTTGTCGATGACTTTTCCCTGGCTCGTAAAATTTAAGAAATATTACCAAAATTGTTTGCTAGCAAGTTAGCGATATAAACAATAGCGTTTGCATTCCTGTTGCGTTTTGGACGTGACGTTGCAATAACCATACATTTAACCGATAGCCAATGCTGAGGGTCATGATTAACAAACATGTAGTCCGCTTTAAATAGATTTTTCGAATTAAATTGAAAATTTGATTTCAATGTACTTTTGACTGAAAAATTGGCCTTGATTTGAAAAATGTTCTCTATAAATTTTTTAATACCTTTAAATTTTTCGTTAGCGTTTAACATTTCCAACTAAAATTTGAAAATATCAATTGAAATGTAAAGATTCTGTTTGAAATTTAAAATACATCAATTGAAATTTAAAGATTCTATTTGAAATGTGAAATACATTAAATTTATGAAGCATTAATTGAAACTTAAAAGACATCAATTAATATTTATCTGATATCAATTGAAATTTGGTACAAATCAATTGCATTTTAAAATACTTCGATTGATCCAAAACAAATTGGATGGTAAAACGTTTAAACATACATACATCATTTGTAACAATTTGAACAGGATTTAAAATGTCAGAAACTGAAATTTTGTAATTAGTTTTGCATTCAAATAATCTTGCTGAGTACCTCGAGCTAGAATTTACGAAAACCCAATTTTACAAAAAATGTCGCTTAAACAGATATTCGAGAAAAGGCTTTAATCAAATGAGATTTAAAAATCTAATACATAATATCGGTGAATCATTTTTAAATTTCAACTAACCAATTTCGAATATGTAAAAACGTTCCTAACATAAGGGCTGTTATGGCTAGAAATTGCACACGTCTATTTTTTTTTATCAAACCAACACTCAGGGGATGCCTCCTATAAATGCAGTGCATCTGTTGACATTTATTCCACATACGGACTGTACGGCTAAAGAACGAATCTTCTCTATAGTGTGTAGTGCGGTCAACCGGCCACTCGATAAAAAACGGATGAGAGTTCCTGGAAAGCCGCGTACTTCGGTTAAATATCCTCACGTCTGGTATAAGTTGACGGATGTCCGAGGATCACATACCGTGGAACTATCAATAGAACAGCGACACCCAACCCACATTTCGACGATGCTCAAGGGAGAGTATAGAGTTGGATACCCTATTGTCCCCTATCAACACCATCGCTCTCCTCTGAACACGGTCGAGAAACTCCAAAGAAGTCCTAGGAGCACCTGCCCATATATCGGAGTTATAATCCATCTTTGGCCTGATGTAGGTGATGTAGATATTGAGAAGATCAGATCGAGTGAAGTATTTCTTGCACCGCTTTAAAAAGCCAAGACACTTGAATGCATATTTCGACACTTCAAATACATGTTTTGCCAAACAGACATCACATTATATTTTCTTGCCCAGAACATCAAGAGCGTCTGATTCATCAATATCCACACCGCCCATATACAATGACGACATACCTGGGTCAGCAATCCGCTTATGGGACAACAAACAATACTGGGTCTTACCCGCATTAAAATTTACTCTATTCATTCGACCCCGTTCAACAATGGACACCAGATCCCAGCCGAGTGTTTCATTCATCGTCCGGCGTTTGACTTCAATCTCTTGAAGACTTTGCCTACGGTCGAATGAATAAGAATGACAGAGACTACTGTCATCCGCAAAAGAGCAGATTCACAGTTTGACCAAGGAGATCGTCAAGGAAAACAAGAAAAAGAGAAGTAGAAAGAGAAAGAGGAATAACAGATCCCTGTGGTACACCTGTAGTCAATTTGTGCTCGTCGGATGTAACCCCATCTACAACAACTCGTATAGTGCGATCTCAGAGAAAACTCGATATAAATCGTGTGAAGTTATCACCGACACCAAAAGCAGCGAGCTTTGACAAGAGTGCACCATGCCATACTCTGTCAAAGGCCTTGGAAATATCAAGAGCCACTACCTTCCTCTCACCAAGCCGGTCTCATTCTACGGAAGCCATACTGCCAATCATTAAGAAGGTCATTGGACTCAAGATATTTCACTAGATGGTGGTTAACCATGTTCTCAATAACCGTCGAGAGCGCAGAACCAAATGCAATTGGGAGGTAATTTGCAGGGTTACTCGCATCACCTTTTTTAGGGATTGGCTGGACATTAGCAACATTCCAACGCGCCGGGTAGACTCTCGCACTATATGCAAGGCTGAAAAGGTTTGCAGTGAACACGCCAGCGTCGAATGGTACCTAATCAAGACCAGTGCAGATATGGCATCCACGCCCGGGGATTTGTTTCTCAATCAACTCTTGGAGACTGTTGGCATGCTTTCAGAGACCCAATTCTCCTAAAAGAAGGGCGCTTCTAGCGGCACACCGTTTCGTGTAAACATCTAGGGTAGTAAGATTCAGGATGATGTCCGACGCCGCCTTCGGAGATTTCCTCCTCGCCCCACTGACGAACAACCAGGCAATGGGTGGAACGTACCCAGCATTTTCAACTGGAAGCTATTTCCCTAATCGCTTCACAAGACCAAACAGCCATAAGTAACAATTGGGCGCACAATAGTCGAATACAACCCATAAAGGGACCTCGGACCCATTCCCCAACTTTTACCGATAGAATTCCGACAGGCGTAGAATGCCTAGCACATTCTAGATAATTAGAATTGTAGTTTAGAAGTTCGGATATTATTATAACTTTTTTACAATCGGCCCACTGTGCGATGTTTACTATAAAACGTTTGAAATCAGACTGAGTCGGCAGATGCATTCAAACGGCGATAATTCGCTTTAGTCTTTCGCACTTTAGATATGATAGAACCATATATGCTCCGGATAAGAGGCATATTCCATGGTAGTTGGCACAAAGACTCGTTTCACCTTTGTCCAATACGGGGCATAGTACACTGAGAGTCCAATCGCCGGGCAAGTATTCATCTAACCAAATTTTGCTAATGAGCTGATGCATGAAATTAATCAGCTCATTGCCGCCAGCCTTAAACAGCTGAGCCGGTAATCCTGCGGCTTTGTTTTTCTTACGCCGGGCAATGGCAGATCTGTCCTGGTGTTGGTTAGGAGGGGGACAATCGCCGTCGTCGTCCAAATTGTTATCGATTATCTCGTCGTCATTGGATATCTCAGGTACCAGTAGCGCGGAGAAATGATCTCTCCATATTCCCAACATGCTCTGAACATCTGCGATGGAATTTCCGTCCTTGTCTTTACAGAAGGGGGCCCTGAACCATGTCCATTAGTCTCGTTTTCGACTTTTTGTTACATTTTTCGGGCTTCGTTTTTCCTTCTTTATGTCTCAATTTTCTCACTCTCACGCTTTCTTCACTGGTATTTCTTACGCCTAAAGAGACTGTTTACCTTAGACTTGTGTCGAACTCATTCAGTAGTTCTCGAACTCGATCATTTAAGATGCCCAGATAGACCAATCACGAACATACTCGCCATGTCGAACATGTGCATTATGTTTGTTAGGGTGATATCTGGTCACCCTAAATGAACGACATAGTTCATGAACTACCCAACTCTAGTTTACCTCCTTTCTTTTCACCTATATCGCTCAGTCGCAGCTCGCGTGCAATTCACTGAAGAATTGCCATACGTGCAGCGTTCATTTCATCGTACCATGGTTTGTTGCGAAGCGGTTTTTCAAAACCAAATAGGAATAGCCGCCGCCGCCGTCAGGTTAGCCGACCAAGCCGCCGCCGCCGGTTTTTTCAGGTCCCTATGCCGTCGTCGAAACAGAATCAATCGGCGTAAACCTCTAGTTTGTATGTGGTAGTTTTTCAGCTTACAGTGACAGCATCTTTTTAGGCGTAATTAGTATTAGGACTGAACCTGCTGCTATATACACCACAAGCAATTTATTGACATTTTGAAAGTTACATCGACTGTTATGGTTATTTCGTTATTGTTTAATATGTTCTTACGCTTCCGTTATTCCACCAAGCGATTTACTAAGGATTTTTTTTCCTATTCCAAACCCAGTTTTTTTTTCTGCTACGTAAGCCAGAATATTTATTATTTGCTGTATCAATAACTCACCTTTGTACGGTTGCAACATATCCCTTTGGATCGCATATTTCACACATCCATTCCCAACCATTTAAAGTGAAAAATCTTATTGCATCCGGGGATAGATATTTACATTCCAAACATTTTCCCACACACTACCGTGTGACTTTAGAATTACTGTTAATAGAGCTGTACTATCATGCAAGTCGTCCAAGAGCTGCTTCAAAATGAAATTTGCATCTGCAATATGGTCTCATGCGATTCTGGAACCAACTGACAAACAAAGTCCTTCGATTCAGGTTTTTTTTTTTTTGCAAACCAAAAAGTAGATCAATAAATGTATTGTCGTCGTAGTTTCTTTTTTCAACGCTTCAATTCAATACTCACACCCATGACAATTGTCGAAGTTTCTACACAGATGCAATAGCAGCAGGAACAGAGTGACAAAGTTTGGAATACTTGTCTTGAATGCATTTGTTTGTTAACAGAATTTAGCACATTCCAAGTGTATGCAAAACTATTGCGCTGGCACGATTTTAAGCTTTTCTCTTTGACTTTATCAACAACAGTTCAAAAAATCCTACACAGAATAAATAAAAGCAAATGCCATACGATAGGCACAAAGATAGTATGCATTTCGCAGAGTCCTCGAAGTCTGTACTCAGAAGTGCTACAGAAAAATGGAAATATGTTAAGTAAATTAGCAAAATATCGCCAAAATAAAAATTAAAGAAAGTCACTCTGTAGTTGCTTGAGTTTGAGTTTAGTTCAATAACTTAATTGGGCTAGTTCCCTGTTTCACACCAACAACTTAACTATATACTCGTAACTTGCTGCAACTGTCGTTCAGAATATTGTCATTCCATACTGTGCCCCAATTTCGCGTCTTCTTTCAAAATGGTCAGCACTAAAAACATTAAATACGAGTCACTCTAATTTGCAGCGATTTTGTTGCAGTTGTTATTGTAACGTTTTCTGGTCGTGTTTAAAAGTCGTTGTTGCTCAGTGATGGCTTAGGGAGCGCTTCAATTCCCCACTGAGTTGAAAGTAACTTTTTAACTGCAAAAGTTTATTGACTGATTTCAATTCGATAAATCAATTTCGTTTTCAATTCTTTTTTGCTATTTTCATTCCCATTTCTTTTTTTTAGGATTTTCCTTCTTTTTTGCATTCAAAGTTTTACTGTTCATTGTTTGCATTTAGTTTATTTGTTTTGTGGTGGATTTAAAAAGTGGTGAAACAACAAAAAAAAATATGGTAACAATATTTTGGAGTTCCCTTGGCTTTTGAGTTGGAGTTCTTTGTTTCGATTTCAGGGGCAGATGCTAAACTGATATAATCGTTTAGGCTACAGTGAAGGAGCACTGCTGACATTGGAAATAAAATCGTTGGCAATAAAATCATATATTGGCACATATTTTTTTTTATGCAACTTGAAAAAATTTTACTTTGGAATTAATTTTGAAATAATATCTTTTGGTTGAAATTGTACTTGAGCTGTAGATTTGTTGCTTAAACTAGCGTATCAGAGGATGCGGAAATAATTCTATTAAAGGTACAAAGTCTTCACTATCCAAACCCAGTATAATCAAAAAATTTCATTCTGATTGGTCAAAAACTAAGGAATTTTACAAAATTCTACTATATACTCGTAATGCTTCGTTTATTATTTACAGTACGCAAAATTTGTATTCGTTATACACTGTGGTTCATCAGGGTAGAACCAACGAAGTATTGGAGATATAAGGCCTACTATGCAGAGATCGGAGAAATAATTTTTGATTCTCTATTTTAAGACACATAAAGGGAATAACCCTCATTATTTAAGTCAATAAAATCCTGTTCCACATACATTGTGACGATACCTTCTTTCGCAATAAATTTCTGTTTGCAATAAATTGACAATATTGGATTTTTTTTTGTGTGCAACCACACTCAGCAACTTCTTTAATGAGTCGTCGCACAGTGTGGAAAATTTAAAAATAGGGGCCAAATTATATATAACTTTTGACACAGGCTGAATTTTTGGAACGAAGTTCCTTATCGCACGTTGCGGTATGGGGGTTAAATGAAAAAAAATTAAACAACTTTTTTTTAACACTATTATGACACAACCCAGTCTTATCAATTATATTGGGTACTTTTGCTTTGGTTTGTGTCTAGACTAACACATGTTGGGAAATTTCTTGTTTAATGGGAAGTTTTCTAGATGGAGTTTGTTACCAATATTTAGTATATATTCTAGTTTTGAACCCATGTACATTTACTTAGCTTAAATTTTTTTACAAAAAGTAAATTTTCTTAAAAAAAAGTATTTTTTTGAAAATAAGTACCAATTCTTAAAAAAGTAAATTTTCTTACAACAAACTGGCTTTTCTTAAAAAACTTTTTTGCGCAACAAAATAATTTTTCTTGAGTTAAGTACCTGCTCGTAAAAATTAAGCTATGTTTGAAAAAAGAACCAATTCTAAAAAAATAAATCAGATTTTTAAGAAAAAAAAACAATTTCTTCAAAAAAAATACCTTCTCTTAAAAATACCATTTCCTACAGAAATTCTTTTTTTTAACAATAAAATAATACATTTTCTTTTCTTTTCTTTTCTTGAAATAAGTGGCCTTTCGGAAAATAAGTAATTTTCTTAAAATATAACCTTTTCCAAAAAAGAGTTTCTACTTGTTCTTAAAAAAGTACTTCTTTAAAAAAAAAATCATGCTCTTATGGCTTTTCCTTCCAGAATGTACTTCTTCTTAAAAATAGTAGCTTTTCTTAAAAAATACATATTCTTACAAAAAGGACTTATAAATATACTTAAAAAAACATTCTATGAAAACAAAAATTGTACTGAAAAAAGTTTATCATTTTACATGAAGTATTTTTTCTTAAAGATCCATTTAATTTATCGTATTTTTCAACAGACTCCTTAGGCGTGTTGGAACTAACTAGTACATAATATATAGCGAAAGGAACTTCGCTCCAACCGGGTGTTCCTTGACACCTCTTGTGATTTTTTAATGGTTTAATTTTTGTTTGATATGTGACTTCTTTACCCTTATTTTGGTATAGCAGTTTGTATATTAGGTTGTGGCGTAATGTAGTTATGATGTCTAGAAAGTTGATATTTATTTTCTTAAGAACTTAATTTTCTTACTTTAATTTGAGTGAGAAATTTTGTTTTCGAATTTGTATATGAAATTTATAATAAAAAATTTTACAACATAAAAGCCTTTCTGAGTCTATCTTTTTGTCGAACAATTAAAAAAAAAATTTAAACAAAATGTTTAATTTTCTCAGAAAAGTTTTTTATTAGAAATATTTATTTTCCATTAACATTTAACAAATACTGATAATAGTAGTAATACGATATAATAATAAAAATAATAATAATAATAGTAATAAAAAAATTTTAATAATTCCAGCACATTAATTAATATTGTAACGAAGTTCCTTATCGCATGTTGCGGGATGGGGGCTAAATGAAAAAATTTTAAACAACTTTTTTTACCTAATTTATTACAACCCATTATTATCAACTATATTGGGTAATTTTGGTTTGGTTTACAGGGAAGTTTTCTAGGTGGTGCCTTTGTATTACAGATTGTAGTTTTGAACCCAGTAAAAAGTAAATTTAGAAAAGCCAAAGTGCAAGACTGGCAAATCCATGAAATACAACCCTGAGCATGGAATTGCATTTGCCAGCACACTTACTCTTACACTCGTACTTTTGGGTTGGTTTGTGTCTAGACTAACATAGGAGGCAATATTTCTTGTTTAATTGGACATTTTCTGGGAGGTGCCTGTTTACTAGATATTGTAGTTTTGAACCGATTAAAAAGTAAATTGAGAAAATCTAAAGTGAAAGAAGGTTAAAAAATAACATATTCTTAAGTAAGTGCGTTTTCTTAAAATAATCAAATTTTCTCAAAAAAAATAACTATTGATATTCTTAAACAATGTACCTTTTCTTAAAAAAATACATTATCTTAAAGAAGTTCCTTTGCTTAAAAAAGTAATTTTTCTTACAAAAAGTTACGTTTCTTACAAAACGTAATTTTTTTAAATAAGTACCTTTTATTAAAAAATCACATTATCAAATTGCCTTTTCTTAAAAAACTACCTTTTCATTAAAGAGTACCTTTTGCAAACTTTTCTTGACATAAGCACCTACTCTTAAAATTGTACATGTTCTCTCGTATAAGCAAGCTTTTCTTCAAAAAAAAATACCTTCTCTTAAAAACACCTTTTCTTTCAAAAATTCCTTTTCTTAAAAGTACATTTTCTTAAAACTAAAATAATACCATTATTTTCTTTCCTTGATAAGAAAATTTTCTTTAAAAATAACGTTTTCCTAAAAAAGATAACCTTCTTTAAAAAATAACCTTTTTTTAACAAGTACTTGTTTTCAAAAAAAGTACTTCCTAGGCTTAGGCCTTTCTTTACTGAAAGCGTTTCTTAGTAAAAATTTAAGCTTTTCTTAAAAAAACATTAGCTTTTAATAACAGAAGTGCGTCTCATTAAAGAAATTACCATTTCGGGAAAACATAGTACATATTCTTACAAAAAGTACCTAAAAATATAATTTATTTTAAAATTTACATTCAATAAACAAAAAATTTCTTAAAAAAAGTTCACCATTTTACAAAAAGTATCTTTTCTTAACGATCTATTAAAATTGTATTTTTCAACAGGCGCCTTCGGCGTTTTGGAACTAACTAGTACATAATATATAGCGAAAGGAACTTCGTTCCAACCGGGTGTCCCCTGACACCTGATGTAATTTTTTAATTCAAAGTAAAAAGGGTCGGCTGCAAAAAAGTTTTATAAAAACCAAATAATTTTATTCTGAATTCCGTGATGAAAATTCAAAGATCAGCACTGATTAGCGTTAGTTGGGCAACGGGCACGACGTCAGGTACCGCACTCAGTGCTATTCTGAACATCTGTACTCCTGATATCATGGCTGAATCGGCAGCCGCTACATCCCTGGTGAGAATCAGAGATTGTGGCGTTTTTATATCGGGGCATTCCGGACACGCTGAATTACTACACCGGATCAACTCTATTCCCGTAAAAACGGACTACTGTATCCCCTACCTTCTACCAGCGACAAATCTAAGGACTTCTAGTCCGAACAGGAATACCTGGGAAAGGTCAAAATTAGTTTCAGATTTTTCACGGATGGATCAATGTTGGACGAGGAAGTAGGTTATGGGGTCCATTCACCGGACCTAAACGTAAATATCTCCTTCAAGCCGCCTGATCACTGTAGTGTATTTCAAGCGGCAGTTACCCCCAAACTGGAGGTTGCTGAACTACTGAAAAGTAGTGTCCCAACCCTCCGGAAAATATGTCTCTACACAGAAAGCAAGGCTGCCATAAAATCCTTGGAAGCCATGTTTGCTACGTCCCTGACGGTGAAAGAATGCCACTCATCACTTAGGGCGATGGCAGAGTATTTTGACATCAGGTTCATCTGGGTACCGGGACACAGCGACATTCCAGGCAATTGCGTAGCGGATGCGTTAGATAGACAGGGCACTACGGCATAGGTTCTTCCGGCAAAAGAAGGTGTTAGTATGCCAATCTCTACCTGCCGTTAGCAGATCAGGCAGTGGGCCGATAATATGTTCAAGGACAAGTGGAGACTTACTTCAACTTGCAAACAAGCCAGGGTCCTCTGGCCACAGGTGGACAGGAAGAGGACTAGGAAACTACTTAACTTGCCGAGAGGCAGGTTATCCACAATGATAGAAACACTTACGGGACATTATCTTGTAGGAAAGATTGGGACATAGAAACTCCACTCTCCGTTGATGCTGTATGGAAGAGGACGAGGAAACGACGAAACACCTTCTCTTGGATTGCCCTGCTCTGGCACGACTGAAAAGTAGGATATTTGGAAAACATCTAGTTAGTACCGTATTCCTGTAGGACATTCCTGTAGGTCTTATAGACAAATTTATTGAAAGGGCAAATTGGCTAGACGACTAGTCAATAGTTGCTATGGAGGAAACTGCAGGTATCACAATGGGCTTCTTTAGCCTAAGTGTGCTAGACAGCGTGCTGTCTTGCAGCCCCTTCTCAACCAACCAAACAACCAACCAAATAATGTTGAGGCAATATAGTATTAAATCAAAATGGGTAGAAAAAGTAGTTTAAGTCCATCGGAAATGGTAAAAAATAATGTCTACCACTCTGAATAGCATTATTATTGCGAAATCGGTAGAAACCTCGGACGAAACGGTAACTTTAGTGCCCACATAAATGGCAAGTCGATTTTAGAGAGTGATTCTGTAAAATATCTGGTCGCTCTTTTACAAAGTAATCTATCATGGGACATGCACATTGCATCAGTGAAGAAAAAAATAGCTCCGGCGATAGGGATTTTATATAAATTTAAGTATAAATTAAATGTAACTGCAAAACTTGTAATATACCAATCGTTAATTCAATCCCACTTGATGCATTTAACAGACACAGCAACTCAATAAAATCTCTCCAATGCATGCAAAACAGAGCGTTGGGAATTGTTGATAATTTACCCGCGACTTATCCAACTACTTCTCTCTTTGCGGAAGTTAGTCCAAGAATCTTACCTATATCAGAATTGCGAAAATGTCAGACTTGAATGTATGTCTTCAAATACTTACACAACATTGGGTACCACCAAATACAGTTTCTACGAAATTAGTTAAATGTCAATACTCGTAATCGTATGAACATTAGAATTCCGCTTTGTAGATTGAAAAAGACTAAGCAACGTATTGACTTTGCTGGAGCAATTGCATTTAATGATCTACCTTCGAATATTAAATTGATCAATAGAATTGGAATATTCAAGTCATTCTGCATTGAATGTATGAAAACCCTGATTGAAACTCTTCTGAAGGACAAACGACAAATTCATCAAATTGCCTCAACTTTAGGGCATTCCCACTCACAATATAAGCATTTAGCAGGAATAAATGCAAGTTAATCAACACTTCGTTGTGCTATTTTATTCAGTGGGCATCTACAGCTCCGAAAACTTCAGTAAATACAGCTCGTCAACAACAACGCCATCAATTTGCTAAAGACCACAAGGCATGGAATGTGCAAAGTGATAGGGAGGGACTGCGGAAAATATTTTTTTTTCTGAAGTTTATGACTGCAGTACGAGTCTTATATATTCAGTCATATATGTCCGTTAAGAGTCGCCACTCTTTGCAATCTAGCACCCAAAATAGTGAGATTGCTAATCAACGAACCATCAACTGTTAGTTGAGTATTTCCATCTGAGCGAACACGTATTAGCTTTGTCTTCATAATATCTATTCGCAATCCAACTTTTTTTTCCTATTTTCGGAGTCAGCTTTATTAGGTCTTGATGTCACTAGATTTGTGGGCTTTCATGCAATTTCATGCAATTTCCACGATATCATGTAGGTCTTCATACATAATCCCCTGTATTACTCACGGTGCGTCTGCATTAGTTGCCCCATAATATCGTCTATAGGCAGAAGAAATAACGTGCGGGGCAAGATACATCCTTGTCTAACTCCCGCAAATGTGGTATAGCGGAGTTGCGTTTGAAGGCTTATTGATAAAATAAGTTATATATTACGGATATTTCGTGTCAGCTATTCACCTTCTCAAAAATTCCTTTCGGAACCGGTATAAAACTGTCTCAAATCAGAGACTATAAAACAAGAAATCGCACAGAACACTGGTTGTGAGTAGCTCCCCCCAATCCCTTCATGGTGTGTAATGGAATATCATTCATGCTATTTAGCCGGCAGCCATATAGCAGACATGAGCTTGATACAAGGTGACGCAAAAGTAATGTCATAATGTGAATGTGTTTTTTTTTGGTTTTTGCAAATGGCGTCAAATGTCATTGTGCTTTGACATCTATGTTGTATAAGTAGACAGATAATGATTCGGAAATTGATTACTTCCACGTAGACGACAATGGTGATGTAGCAAAAATTGACATAGACAACTATAGTATGATGTGCAGCATACATATATAATTACTTATAAATTTCCAATCACCGGAAGGGTCTGTTTGCTGAGAGCATACTCGGGGCTTAGTGTTAGTTTGTTTAATACACATTCTTAAAATATGATTTTATCTAGGTATTTATTTATTTAAAATAAAAAAGTGTACACCCTGTAATCTGAAATACAATCTATCATTCCAGATGGCAATAATTAATGCCATCGTATAAAAAACATCGATGAACATACATATAAATGTTTAAAATACTAATACAATGCAATAAAAAAGTTAACATATTTCCGGTTCTAATCAAAAATTGTCCACTTAATTGTTTTGCATATTTATATTATACACCCGAACTTTATTATATTTTCTACAATGCTAATATATTATGGAGCATATTATTCCTTTTTTTATGTAATATTTACATGGTGTACCAATATGAGTAATATATTTAAATTGTAGAAATCGTCTGTTATTATTTAAATATTTTAGAAGATAAAATTATGATTTACAGTTAATTGATTGATGATTTACAGTGCAGTTCAAAACCATTCATCATTAAGCGGCAATAATAATTTCATGAATTGTACCTATGCTATACTCAGACTTGGGATTTTTGAATTTGCATTGGATTTTAACTTGCTACCATTTTTCGTAATGACAAATAAAATCGTTTGAATTTCATTTTTCTCAGGCAATGGCAACGCAGGTTGTGGATCGTGTGTCAACTGAAACGAAACCTAGGAATACTTTTGATATTTTAAATTTAATTGACTGCTGACAATTTCGTTTTTATAGAATTTCGTTTAGTATTGCCTTGAACTACTTTCTATTGAAATGCCTACATAATAAATATATAGGATACGAGTCCATATAAAATATTAGGAACCAAAACCACCAGCTATGAAGGAAATGCCTTAAAAATGTGCACAATTGCCAATGCCCTGCAGTCGACGTAGCTAACGAGATTTTAGTTATTTGCCTAACTACCATACACATAGAAGAGATTCGTTGTCACAACTATATTTACAGCCAACTAAAATTTGGCGGTTCATTGGACTATCACATTATTCTGTTGTGATTACCAATAATTGTGTTCAGTATCACCAAATGTTGTGCATATCAATTGATTTGTAATTCAGTTTTGGTTGCAAGAACTGAAATATTTAGTTGAAGCCACAGCAACAAGAAATAAATGTGATCTGTCAATCGAGTTTTAGTTCTAGCAATCAAATTATCATGTAGTGGTGAATATTCAATTAGCTGGATGAACAAAAAATGTAAAAACTAATTCGGTTGTACCAAATAATATATTGGTATGCAAAACTAAAGTAATTACTTGAATTTGATAGCTGTCACAACAATTTGGTGATGCTTGAACCCCTTATGAATTTTATAGAAAACAAGTAAAAAAAAATAACTTTTTATAAAAATTGTGTATTTTATATTTAAATATAACCAAAATTATTATTATTTGGATTCGGTGTTCGTATTTCGTGCCCATTTTTTATCGAAAATATGAAATATATCACGAAAATGGTGCGTCCAAACGACAAGCAAATACAGACAATCTTCCTAATTTTTTCATATTTTCGATCAAAAATGGGGATGGGTTACCCTGGGTATCATATGTATATTTAAGTTAATTTGTGTCATCCACAATAATAGTTCCTCCAGCCAAGTGTCCACAATTGTCTGCATGTGTTTATGAAGGCGTCAATAGTGGCGTCATATTCAACGACTGTGCTTAAAAGTCTCACTTCACCTCAATTTATGATAATATGTATTCTTCGCTGGCTGATATCTATACACTTTATTGTTTTTTCACTGCTTTGTTTATCACTTTCTGTTTAAAATATTAGTTTTTCTGTAAAGTCCTCCTCCTGTCTTCTCTTTAACAACAAAGCGTCTTGTGAAAGAAACGAATACATAACTTTGTAACAAGTGTTTTTGTGAGGGAAACTAAATTATGATTACAGTAACTAATATTTGAACACGAATTCTAATATTGTACTTTTATTAGATGTATCTTCCATTTCAGATAAATGAGGTTTTTGAAATTCTCAAATTGGTTAATACAACTAAAATTTGGTAGTAGCAACTTGTATTTAGTGAGACCGATTTGTAAGCTATCAATGACTTCGACAAATAATTCTGATGTTTGACAATTACGATTTCTGAGCAAAATATAGACTTTATCATGGAATTTCCAATGCCTGAATTGATTTCCAACTAATCTATTCCCTGTGTGCAATAACTACCCTTAACTACCCCCTAGACTTCCAGAAATGCTTTACACTGACGAATTTAACATGGCGATGTCATTGATGGTAGTCAGTGGCTATCCTCTGCACTACCATGTACCACGCAGATCGCTAATTACATGGAATTGTCGAAATATCTCACAACCTTTTCCTAAGTACTTGAACAGTATAATCCGCTTGATGAATTCGCCCGACCATAATGAATTAATCTTATGAATAAATCTTTTTCATTATCTTCACCACATTCTTTTTCTACATTTTAAAACTTTTGCACAATTTGTTCCTTTTCTTTCTTTATCAAGCCTTTCATTTGCCTTTTGCTTGTCATTTTACCGTTCTAAGTATTCAAATTCACTTTTTTGTACTTCTAACCTACGTACGTTGTCACAATGATACTTCTACGAACGTTACGTAGCAACTGACGCCAATACAAAACAAAGCCAAGCAACCAACAAATCATAACGGGATAAAGGTTCAGTGCATTGTTTTTTCCTCGTTTTCATACTAATAATAATCAAATGGTGAACTCTAGCATTACCTGTAGCCACTCAAGTAGCTAGTCAGGCTTTTCGCTAACGAAATAACCGACTACTTTTGAAACTGAAGGGTGGTACTTAAATTTTTTTGAATTTGCATTAATAGAGGTAATTTAAATTGAACTACCAATAATAATTGCTATAAAATGGCTATGAATATATGGCTATGAATAGAATTGTTTCCCAATACCTCCGTGGAACGTGACTTCGGTACCTGCTCTTAACATCTTACATTTCCTTCGACGACTTTCACCTCGCTTAAGGCGTACTGGGCCATGAAAAAGTTTCTGAAACTACCGTTCGGAATCGGTGTAAAATTTTAGATTCCAATCAGTGAGGGTAAAGATATAGCAAGCGCACAGCTTATGGGCTGTGAGAAGCTCTCCCCAATCCCAATGCATGATTGTACTCAATCAAAATCCAAGGAATTTCAAATACTTAAAAAATTTTAAATTTATGTCGATAACAACCAAATGAAGTACTGGGCGATTTCGTTTCAAGCTGGAAACATTACCGGTTAAAATTAAAATAAGTTCAAGTTAAACATTGTACGGAAAAATATAGAAAACGCAGATACTGAAAAATGGATAGGTAACTGATTCTGTGACGTAATT
Organism: Phaonia tiefii; assembly: GCA_963931995.1. Classification (NCBI taxonomy): domain Eukaryota; kingdom Metazoa; phylum Arthropoda; class Insecta; order Diptera; family Muscidae; genus Phaonia; species Phaonia tiefii. Next base: position 164,713,258 of record OZ008370.1, on the reverse strand, counting down.
ATAGTGAGGATAACACATAATGTTAAGTAAAAGTACAAAACATGTATACTTCAATCCATCCAATAACTGAACAAGACGAATCCTAAATTTAACGACCTGTGGCTAAAATTGCATATCACATCACACATTAGCAATTCGCTGTTCTTTATAAAAAGTCTCATCTATGGAAGCCGGGCTTCCTTAAATGCTTTCGATACACATTCCGATTATATTTCTAAGCCTATAAAAGATTGCTCTAGTATTGAAATTATAAACGCTGGTGGTTTCAATTCTCGCAATGCTCGTATTTACACCTATGTAAAACCGATACACACCGGCGTGGGGAGTGACTACATTTGTATAAATTTTGCCGATTAACTCGAATAAGTTTTTTCGTACTCAACGAAATGGTCCAAAATTTGCAGTAGCTTCTTGAAAATTGTTTATAGCAGATTTACCTTCTAAAAGCATAAAAAGGGATACTACTGCTGCCTCCACAGAATAATTTTCATATGACCACCTCCTGGCCGGTAGACTACAAACGTAGCCAACATATAAAATGTAACGAAATTCTTTTTAATTTCTACTCAACTAAATTTTTTCTGGTTGCCGTTTGTCGAAACGTGTATTTTTAAGTGTTATTTTCCTTTTATTCATATTCTATAATGAGGGATGTGATTTTGACTTTGATTCGAATGATTATTACGTGCCACCTGATGTTTACACATGCTGGAACTCAAGCAATGTTTCTAACGCTGCTGCAAATAGTTATATTAATTTCAATCCTAGTGAATCAGGCGCCGAGGAAGAACTTATACTTGAGAAGGATTATGTTCGAGAATATGAGCAACTATGAAGAGGGTTTTGATAACGAATTGATGGCAGAGAATGAGGCCGTTACAAGCTGGCAACGTGATGCAATAGTTGCCAATGACAATACCACATGTTTTACTGACCTTCACAGCCAGGCATTTTGCGTTCTTGCTCATAATGTGTTTCGCGATTCAGCTCTCCGGGTCTTTTGAGCTTGTAAGCGGCTCATCGACTCAACCGGCTTTAATCTGATCTTTACACCATGGATGCTAGAACAAGCTTTAATCGATAGAAATGAAACAGCCATGAAAACATTCCAACTGTGGACCTTCTGCAAAGTAGGAGTATTGAGTCATGTTACCCACATAGAACTGAGAGCGTCCGTTGATCGTTTATTGCTGGCAGGCGACAATAAATCAAGCGATGAGGCTATCGATATTTTGTGGAGTAAAGAATCAGTGTATTATTACAGTGCAACAGAGTCCAAATCTCGGTATAAGAGCTGTTCGACTAGACAGCGATGGAGCTCCAATATATGTATTGTGGGCTCAAATGAACACTAATCTCTGTAAATACTAATAACCATCATCAGTTGACCAAGAGGTGTTTCCATTCTGCGGAAGAACTAAAGTTATCTAGTATACCTTCCTTCAAAGTATGGGATAAAAGTTTAGTTCGCATGTGACGCCAACTTATTCTATCCGATATATACTTAAATGTTAGTTGCGCTGTCAATGCGAGCGAGAGTGTAGTGCAAAAGCTTGTCTGACATTGGGAGAATACAGAGCGAACAATAGTATGCAACAATTTTTTCACAAGCCAGAATACATAGTAGATTGCAATAAAACCAAAGGAGGCGAAGAAGCGATAGACAAAATGCTTTCCGACTATACTACCAAAAACAAAACAAAAAAACATGGCGTTGGCCTTTGGAAATTTTCTATAACATGCTCGACACAAGCGCCTTAATCGCATGCAATATATATTCTGAGAAACAAAGTCATGTTCAACAAAAAGGCAAAAACCGCTTTTCATGCCTTCAATCGAATAACGCATTGATAATCCAAGAGTACTGAATTTCGTCCAAACACGCTTGGATAAACATATGGCACTTGGTTACAGTCCCGAATATGCTGACGGCACAACTTCGGAAACGTTGGCTGAAGTTATCAACGACAAAATTTAGCAACACGTAAGATCTGCAGTTGGTGCAAAAACTCGGTGTTGGAAGGAGGACACAAGGCATTGCCAGGGTTCTATACACAATAGATCCTGTGAAAAGACCGATATCTCTTTAATGGTGCGCCTGGATGCTGTTGTTGTAAGTCCGACAAAATTCCAGATAAATGGCGAAACGCCTAAGAAAAGAAGGATAGATGAGGGCATTATTGAGGAAAATTACCAGCTGCGTGCACAGAATGCGAAAATAATATCTACCGCGTATGAACGGGCGAAAAAAGCCATAGGGGATATGAAGGACCAGAGGGGTTTGGAGAACATGCTGATTAATGAGGCCACGGACGATGCCGAGTCCATTCATGAGGAAACTATGCCAAGTTTCAAACAAATGTTGCTCGAGCAAGAAGCATATGAACAACGCGAAAGAGAATTTGGTATCTGTGCAATGCCGGCAATGAGACCATGGCGAGTGACACCATATCTAAGCATGCAATGATGGGATAGAAGTTCAGAAGAAGTTCAACGGGAAGAAGGACGGAGCTAGCAGAAAAATTAAATATAAATTTATAACTGACATGTATAAATGTAGTGAAAATGTGCGTGAGTTTCAGCAAATATCAAAGCTGTGCAGCAGCACGGAATGTTTATTATGAACATTGTAGGGCGAGCTCTAGGCTAAATTTAACTGAGGAGTATACTTCTGTAAAAGAGATGTCAAATTTGGCGGGGATAGGGTTTTATACCTACACGCCGAGGTCGCAAACTTCCTTTTTTTCATTTTCCATAGTAGGATTGTCGAGTACATATGAGGAAGCAGACTTCAAATTGTATCTCGAAGGACTCAAGTTGAACTTGATGGTTCTTGGGATTACGAAGCTGCAATGAGACAAATGGCTAGTCCACCTCTCCACGAATTCCGGCATCAATGGGTTTTACGCCCTTGAGTTTATTCTGAACTGCAGGGTTTCTATACAAATGGATAGAAAACCGGGTATAACCCAATGTAGAAATTGGCAGCGCTTTGGGCATGTATCACTTAATGACGGCATGCCCCAGCACTGCTGGAAATGCACTGAGTCACACGGTCGGGCAAATGTGCCATCCCACACTGAACGGAAAAGCATCGTCACGCGGATGAAAATGTTCATCACCCCAACAACTTTTGTCGTCGAAAGTGAGCTAACGTAACGTCTCGTTTCCGCTATGAAAATGTGTTCATCAACTGCAAATTGTTCGTTACTGTGGTGAAAGTACGTTTGTTGCTGCAATGAATTTGCTTTATTATTGCAACGAATTTGTTTCGTTGCTGCAATGAACTTGTTTCATTGTTGCAATGAATAAGTATCGTTCTTGCAAGGAATTTGCTTCATCGCTGCAATGAATTTTTTCATTGCTGCTATGAATATTTTTCATTGGTGCAACAAATTTGAGTCAGTGTTGCAAGAAATTTGTTTCATTATTACAATGATTTTGTTTCATTACTGCAATGAATGTTTTGAAGTGTGTTTGAAATTATTTATTGAAAATAATACATAAATACACTGTTGGTATTACATTGATAAAAATTTTTTGAATTTTTGTTTTCGAAAATCTATTTGCTTAGTAAATTATATCATTCCATGTTGAAACACTCGTCTGGAGAAGATTGTGGTAGTCGAGGTGTTGAGTGTTATTGTGGCCGTCGTATTCGCGTCCTGCAATTAAAATCAAAAATATAAGGAATTTATTATTAAGATTTGTTATTAAAATAAGTACATATATATGTCTGTATTTACCATGATCATTAACAATACTCCCCTATGCTCTACTCCTTTAACATAGAACCACATCATTGTTTTGTTAAATCATGCAATTGTTGTTGTGTTGAGGGTTTCGATATTCAATTGTAGCGCCAAATCTCCCCGTCAGTAAGCCAGTGATCGCCCTGTGTGCATTTTCTTCAATTGCTCTTTTATTTATTTTAACCAAATTTGTTCAAATTTCGATTGGATTCATTTGATTGTACATTGAATTATTATTTTTTTAAGTTCGTCGTACTTGAAACACTTTGTTTCTTTTACTTCTTCGTTTTCATTCACTTCGACTGGTCGCACAAATGTATGTGACTTTCGTTTTTTTTCTGAATCCTAATACCAACACCACGAAATTGGGGGGACCGAATTGTGATTAAAACACGAACATTTTATTGCGACTTGTACCGTCACGCGCATCCACACACACAAATGTTCTGTTACGTATTGCGCGGTAGTTTTTCTGCTATCAATGCGTCGCTTTCTTTGCTGTCGTGTTGCTCCTTGCATTCTCTTTATTTATCTATTTGATGTATAGATTCGCAAGTTACACTAACATCACAGCATACACATAAATTCACACAATTTTGTTTTGACAATGAAAGGTTATTACTAAGTATAAGTAATTAATCTGTTTTTAACAAGTTTATTTAAATTATTCCGGCGGAGAAATATGTCTACCACTTTCGGCTGTTGCAATGGAACTGATTTACGATGTGTACGTGACCCGCCACTCACGCTCACCATTTTCTCTTGCTGGCTTTTTTTTACGCTCGCACATTTTTTCGACTTCTTCTTTCTCTATACCATCATTAAAATTAATTTCGTTACAATAACGAAATTGTTTCGTCAACTAAAAATAAAATAAACAAATAATAAATGTAAACTATAAGAAGTAAAGGCTCAGTAGTTTAACCCTGCCTTACTGTCGCGTATTTAAGCTAATGAACTTAAAAATACAACTTGTCCAATTTTTTTTTAACCCTGCTGTTAGATTAGAAAAAACTTACGAATCTTAGATTGAGGGACCATTTGGTCCATACTGCAATTTTCATCCAAAATAATAATTTTATCTTATTCTTTGTAACTATTTTGGTTCAAAAATTTCTAAAGCAAGTATTTGACATATCAAAAACATCCGCTAACATATCAAAAACATCTTCTAAATATTTGACATGAATTTACATTCGCTTGGTAATGAAAAAACTTACGAATCTTAGATTGAGGGACCATTTGGTCCATACTGGAATTTTCATCCAAAATAATAATTTTATCTTATCCTTTGTAACTATTTTGGTTCAATAATTTCTAAAGCAAGTATTTGACATATCAAAAACATCTTCTAAATATTTGACATGAATTTACATTCGCTTGGTAATGAAAAAATGTACTATTGACCAAATGGTCCTCTAATCTAAGATTCGTCATTTTGTATTTTTCTCAGTCCTGAATAAAGTTAGAAAATTTAATTTTCGCACATAACATTGTTTTATTAAAAGACCCCATTAGCAGAAAAATTTAGTCAGTATATATCACCGTTCCAAAGTTACAAGGGAAAACAGAAAAAATTTGGACCAAATGGTCCTAATCTAACAGCAGGGTTAATAACAAACACATTAAAGTCGAAAAAACAATTAAATATTGAAGGTTTGCAAATTCATGCACATGAAAAAAAAGAAAAATCCAAAAAAGTTCATTCTAGAAAATTAACGAAAACTTGTAAAGTTTTGATGCCAAGGTCATTTGAACGGTGACTATGTAAAGCTAAAACAACAATTTAATTAAAGTTATTTAATATTTTTTTTGCACACAGTAAAAATTTGGGTAAAATTACTAAATACACGTTGTCTTAGTCTTTCGATCCTTTGCGTTGCCGCACAGCTGACAACGGCTCTGTTTAAATCTTTTGGCTGGTGGTTCAACATTATTATTGTTATTTTCCTTATCACAGAGTTGTGGCGTAAATTTTTGGCAGCTTCTTTTGAGACTTATTGGTAGGGATTTAATTTTGCTACGTTTGTCAATCTGTGGCGCAATTAGACTGAATGCAAGTTCTTTGATAAAAAGTGAATGCTTTTTATGCTTCAAAGGAGGATTTTGAGTGCACAGCAAAACGATACGTGCATTTATAGCTGCTACATTCATCATCGCATAAAATATCACCAGAGGCCAGCGGCGGCAGTTTCTGGCTACATTATATGTAGAACATAGCTGGTCAGTCGTATCGACACCCCCTTTAGTTTTATAATAAAATTCTATTATTTCTCGCAAACATTTTTGTCCGTCCAGTATTTTACCATCTCTATGAAATGTTGATAGCAGTAAGACACACTTATTCCGCTTTGGAATGTACGACAATATTGTGGCTTTTTTTCTAAAGCCAAAAATCGTCAAATTAGTAGGCCGATTTTTAGCTTCTGAAAAGGATGACTGTAAAACCCTTTTGTTCTTGCGTATGGTTCCAACTAATGTCGTCTTTTTTTCCAACAAATATTCTGATAAATCATACAAGGTGAACCAATTGTCTGTAGTTATATTTCCACCAGCACCTTGAAGGTGCTGGGTTAATTGTTTAACCACTTGTTCCGCTTTGTTGGAAAGATTATACGGTCCAGGTGGTTGTTGGCCACAATAAACTTCCAATTTCGATGTGTAAAAGATAATGGAACCCACTGCAGAGAAGATTTTAATGCCGTACTTTGATGGCTTATTGGGAATATATTGGGGAAAGCTACATCTGCCACGAAAGCTTTCCAATTTTTCATCAACAGTGATATAACATCCACAAGTAAAATTATTTTCACAGTTTTTATTAAAATATTCAAATAGTTCACGGATTGGGGCAAGTTTATCCAATTTTTTATCATCAAAACGAATGCATTTCATTAAAAACTGAAACCGATTTTAGGACATTGTGGTAGCAAATATTTCCAGTCCAGTGCCATCTGAAGCCCATATATCTCGTACATTTACATGTGATGATCAGTGCAGACCAGCGATACACAATAGGCCAAGCAAAGCATTTATTACTTCTCTGTCTGTAATACGTGCATTTCTCTACTCTTTGTATTTTACTTGCACTTTCAAGATGTAAATGTTTGTGTATTCAACCACTAGGTCCAAGAAGTTGAAAAAAATGTCCCAACTTTCTAATGGTGTTGTTACATTTTCTGATAGAGTTTTTACCTTCAAAACGTTTGTGGTTATATTTTCAGCCGGCGTACATGTTTTCGGAAATGGGTTGTTTCGCCAAATAGTTCCATCTTTTCCAATGTATTCAATTATATTATTTCTCTCGTCTTCATCAAGTTCCTGCTCAGTATCGGCGTCATGGTTGCTTAATATATCTTGGTCATTACTCTCATCACTGCTTTCACCACCGATGTCGTCTTGCTCCTCTTGCTCCAAGTTAATATCGGATAAAAGCGACATCAGTCGCTCTTGGTCTTTTTCGTATGAACACATATTTTACGTTTACTTTGATAACACTTAGACCCCTTTCACACTCGGCAAGTTACTTGCGCAAGTCAGTTTTTCAACTTTCCGAGTACAAGCAAGTCTGTACTCAAAATTTATTCCCCTATCCCGACCTTACCTCTGTCATCAACAAACCAAGACTTGGGCAAGAGACTTGCGCAAGTAACTTGCCGAGTGTGAAAGGGGTCTTATTAAATTATTACCTAGCACTCTTGACTTCGCGGTTCGACTGGCAACAAAAAATAACTGTAAAATACGATACTTTTGTACACATGCGACGACGAATTCACTGCAGGTGGTGTCACCATTAGAACAGCTGATTGAATTATTTTCTTGTAAAAAAATCCAATCTTGCCAATATCATAAGCTTTTTGCTTTTGTACTATTTTCTTCTTGTTGTTGCCATCTATTACAACAACAATATCACCAGCATTGGCAATACTTAGTTTGCCAAATGGTGACGTAAATTTATTTCTCAAGAAAAGGTTGTACTCTTTCGTAAAAACAATAAACATGATTGCTATCGAGGGGTGTAAAGCACCCATAATATGAAACTGTCATTACTATTGTGGGTGTAAACCACCCAAGCTTCTTTTAAAACTGAGTTTTTTTAAGTGTAACCTCCGAGAAAAAGGTAAACGATTTTTAAAAGCATCAATAAACGTCCAAATGAGGATTACATTTTAGTTAAATCAAAATTTTTTTGAAAAATTATATAAATTACTAAGAAATTCGATCGTCTGGGTGGATTCCACCCAAGCGATAGTAATGCAGGATTAAACTCATGCCTTTATTTCTTTAATTTTCAAACCACGCCCTAAGATTGGGAGAAAGAAACTCTACTCTCTGTAGATGCTGCATGGAAGAGGACGAGGAAACGACGAAAAGCCTTCTCTTGGATTGCCCTGCGCTGGAACGACTAAGAAGTAGGTTATTCGGTACACATTTAGTTAGCACCGTAGCCCTACAGTATATTCCTGTAGGCCTTTATTGAAAGGGCAAATTGGCTAGACGACTAGTCAAAAGTTGCTATGGAGAAAACTGCAGGTATCATAATGGGCTTCCCATTGTTCTATAAAATAAAAATTAAATAAAATGGTTGCAGGAACAACAAGTAAGTTGTTGGTGCAACGAAATGAAAAATTGTCAAAGAAGTCAATTATGACATTTTTCGTTGCAGCGACTACCAAATTGTCGGATATACGACACTTTTCACTATAACACCGTAAAAACATTAAAACAAAATGAAAAAACATTAAAACAAAATGTTTCATCCATGCGACGAAGCGTTTTTCTTTCAGTGCAGACAAGATTAGCCAGGGAGGAGGCTCATCCGAGTCTGAGCCAAGCTTCTGCTCTCGAGCACGATCAAGTTATTCGAGGTGTTAATTATGCAGTCGATGGGCATGCGTCCAGCTCCAGGGAGCGCCTTCTGAGCCTGAGATTACTTCGGGAGAAGACCGAAGTCAGCCAGCGACATTCCGCCGCTCGTGGAATCGGTTTTCCCCGAAACAATGGTCTTTCTCAGAGTGGCATATTCTATGCTGCCGCTGCTCGTAATGGTCATCCTATCCCTGCGAATGGAGATCGTCTTACAGCAACTGCACCTAACGGGATGACTATGCAGGGGGCTGTGGCCCAATTTGGTACTATTCATGCCGACTGAAGACGTATTTTCAGTATGGACCTTGTGTCCTGCCGATCTAGACTAGGACGACTACACAGCATTAGTTGACGATAGAGCCAGGGCTCAGGCCGTCCTGGGTCTTTAGTTCTGTGTATTAGTTTGTAAGTTTTTCTGTGACAACTAATTAGTGTAGGAAAATTTAGTACGTATTCAAAATTGTGTTGATAACATTATATTGATAACATTATTGGTAGTCGAAAATTTTTAAATGATATGAATAAAGGTGATATGAAAATGAAATGAAATGACGACGACAACCGTAATACGGGCGAATATTTAAACGAAAACAATGAAATATTAATAGAAAGTTTTCTTATATTTTAAATTTATATGAACCAGAATAAACTAAATTTGTACGAAACATTACCTTCAAAAATAAATTTGATTAAATATGATTTCTTTAGAGTAATAGGCAAGTTTACTTACACCATATGTCCTTGACTTCATTCATATCCACGTGCTGGAACACCCTTTACATACATAAATCACAAATATCTGATACTCTCTTCCGTTGCAATAATAATCATAATGAATGTACATAGATATGACGACTGAATAAATGCTCTAATGTATTGTAGAATATGTGTCCCATTTTCGGAATACATTTATTAATGTCATAAATCTATGACCAGTTGACTACTGCAAACTATTGTTAAGCCACTGAAAAAAAATATGTATATTTGTAACCATAAGAGATCAGAGGAAAACACAATGACGACCTTAAATTATAACACAATTTCCCCCATTTGAATTCGAATGGAATATGTTTGTATGAATTTACATATGGTTGTATATGTGTATAAACACTTAAATAAGTAATGGATATGTGGAGTAGTAACACATAGTATGTATGTGCGTGTAGGATACGAGATGTATCTCTAGTCATATTCATAGTATGGACATAACAATATACATATGTGTATGTAGAATGTGTTAACTTGTACATTCTCAGTGGCTGTAATAATATATAAGTACAATTTCAATAAAACATTTGTTTTACAACTCGTTGTGCACTATACATATATGTATGCATGTACTCGTGCATATGCATATAAATTTAGGACAGACATTGTGCATATGTATGCATGTGTATATATGTATAGCCTCAATGGAGCACTTTGCTATGCACATATCGAAATGGATATCCTTTGTACACTTGTTGTATGTCCGATTGTATATCCTTCGAGTGTTTGTACTCTGGACGAATTACAAATATAAATCATATAAAAATATTCATAACACAAAACGGTACATGATAAATGCCTGTTGAAATGAAGACATTTATAACAATCCAATTCAACAAAAGCTAAAGAAAAAAAAAACACCGAATATAACACAAGGGGAGCAGGATTAAAAAAATCAAAACGAAAAATGGACAGATAAAATAAATGATTCGATACACAGTAGGAAAGCGGACGCTCTGTTACGCGGTTAGAGGCAGACGAAAAAGCCAGGGTGGTTAAGAGAGGAATAGGTAAATAACTGGCCACCGTTGTTATATTTATGTGGATAAATTGGTTTGGCGTTTTACAAGGAATCCTGCATCTGCGAATGGATAACCTTAGCGATACATACCTGTTAAACGCACCAATCTTATGAATACGCAGTATGACGAAAATCAAACACTGCGACAATTCTTACAAATATGACTAATAAACAGCATTATTATATACAATAGTCATATTGTTGACACTTAGAGTAAGGGGGGAAAAAGTTAATTTTTTATGATGCTTTTGAGGTAGAGCGGAAAAGTTGACAACTTTAAAAAATTTAGTAAAATCGAAAAAAAAAATTTAAATATCACACCAATTTACGATATTGAGCAATAGTTGCACTTATGTATGGTCAATCACTGTGCAAAAGTGTACGTCCCACGAAAACCAAAAATCGAGAAATACACCGTTGTTCATTATTTAAGTAACATTTATTAAACATAAACCAGAATTGTCATACACTCGCATACTATTATACTTATATACAAGAATTGAGAAAAAAGTACTCAATATTAAAAGTACGAAAATGTGTGCTTTGTTACATGTACTGTTTCTTGCACCTAAATTAAGTTATAGGTCCTCGATTTCACAGTGAAGCGAATTAATCTGTCCCGTGTGTTATGACCACACACTTTCTTTGAGGCCTCCGTATCTAATTTTATTATTCTTTCCACAGCTTGTATGAGGCAAGGAAACTTTGTAGCATTCCAGTTAATTGGTATTGGTTGTTCCAGCACACTTTTCAAATCATCTGTAGTCACATCATTCAGTATTGGTGGTGGAGTTACTTCGCTGGACGACCAGTTAATTAATTCGATGTAATCGTTTGCTTCGAAGTTTATTTTTGGAATATCGAACTTTCTAGTCCCAACGTGTCCAAATGTCTCACCTGATTCTCGTGCTTTTATGAATCTTCGCGTGACAAGAGCTCTGACATGTGTTCTCTTATCAGTCAGCATCGCGAGTAAAATATTCTCTGGAGAGGCGAAGTAAGCATTCCGAGAAATCACTGGGCCGATGACGTTGCGGTGTACTTGATTCAAGTATCTGGATGACTGAATGAAATGGTATAGATGCCGAGCTCCATCCTAAAATGAATGGTGGATTTTTATAGTTAGCAAGAACTGGTGGGCACATGCCTGAGATAACGGCGAGAGCAAAATCCCTCAGATACTTCTGGTCCTTACTCAAAGTGGATATATCATCCGATGGCAAGGTGGAATTAACTGGCTCAATGATCACTACTGGAATCAGCTCTACCGGTGTTCAGCACAAGACTACGCAGTATCCCATTGTGCACTCCAGGTTTTACGTATTTATCATCCTCCTTTTCTGTTGACAATGTTTTGCCCACGTCGGCCGTCGAAGTTAACGCTTATTAAATGATAATTGTCAATGCCCGAACTCTCACTTTTAAGTTCTTGTATGGTTCGATACCTTTCTCTACCAATTTCGTTCCTATAAGTTACTGAAAATATAGCTTATGTTGTTATGTGTTATGTTATGTTGTGCAGAATGCTAGAAGTTATGGCAGCCGTGGCTTAAAGCTCTACCCCAAATATTTGATTTACTAAGGCGGTATTTGTAAGTTTCTCCGCATTAGCGAAGAGGATGAAGTCAACGGCTCGGTCTGGTAGTCATAATGATCAGGTTCAGGATCCTCATCCATAGCCTCATCATCTTCTAAGAACGTTCATGTTGATGAGGGCTCATCACCATCAGGCTGCGATGAGTAGGACGAACTACGAAGGAGTTCTTTTGTCTTTCTCTCAGCATGTACTTGGAGCTTTTTGGTTTCATGCAAATCCAGCGATGCAATGCACATTAGGCTCTTTGTTCTCTGATCAGCAAGAATTGAGTTTTCTTTAAGGGTAACCTTGGATTCCTTCTGCCAATTGCAGTATGTAAACGTCGGGCACATACAAACGGCTATATCAAAAAGGAAGCTTGATTCTTTTTTGAACTTCTCCACCCTTGCTTTAGTTGCCACACTTTTTTTTATTCTTTTATAAAAAGCCTAGATATCGATAGAGTTCTTATGATAGACATGAATCATATCAAGTACACCTTTCTTTGAAACTGTCGGAATGTAAGCATCGAAATACAGCATTTGCTGCTTTACACAAACTTGCTCTGCGATGGAAAAAAATGCAAAAAATTTTCCTTGTTACCAGTTCTTTCAGATTTAATAAAATCCTCTTATGGTGGAAGCATTCTAGCAAAATCTGTCAGTGATCCAAAAATTGGGGAGTCTAATCTTCCTCGCTTCGAAAATTTTGAAGATTTTGCCATGTTTGGTTGCTCGCTGCTAGCTCAACTCAGTTCGCGACGTGTAACAAAAAATGTATTCATAATTAATAATCATTAAGTGATAACCATTAGTTAGTGGTAATTAATTAGTGGTTAATAATAATGATCTGAAATAATAATGAATGAAACTCTGCTGCTAAAATAATTGTTAATAAGTCATATTTGTAGCTAAAAGTATAATGAAGAAACAGTGTATTTCTCGATTTTTGGGTAATTTCAGGCTCCTTGCCAGAACAGAGTATTTTGTCCGTGGGGCGTCAAGTTTTGCACACTAATTAACCATACATAAGTGCAACTTTTGCACACTACCGTAAAGTCTGTGGCAGTTGAAAAAAAAAAATTTTAAATAAATAATTTTGGCTTTTTACTAAATTTTTTTGTCCCTTACCAGAACAGAAGACATTATCCTAGGTTAGTGAACTTTTGAACTGAAGTTACTTATGTATAGAAGCAACTTTTCCGCTCTACCACAAAAGCGTAATCAAAAATTTGTGTTTTTCAATCCCCCTTAACTCTGAGGTGGATCCCAAACATCCAAACTTGTGCAAAAACCATACACCACGCAGAAGCTGCTGTGATAATACATGGAGCAAATTAATCATATGATAATTATAAATTGTAGTTTATTTCGAGCTAACCTAAAAACTTCAAATTAATGAAAACCAAATATCACTGGCAATTGTACTTTACTTATTTTAAAAGCACTTGCTTGATTTTTTTTTTTTTTTAATGTTTATTTATTTGTAAATATTATGTTTAAACTATAATAAACACTAGTTAACAATAACAATTTTATTATACACAATGTCTCTTAATCGAGCACTCTAGTATTATCAATATGATAAAGATTGTTTTTCACAATATACAAAATATTTTTTCTTCTTATTCAAGATTAAGAATATATAATAATTGTTTGCAATGAAAATTTTTTTAAAAACATTGCTTTTATGATTGATTTTTTTTGGTAAGAGGGCTTGTGTCAAGAGGTAAAAACGATCGCACTTGCTTGATATCTGGCAGTTGTGGTTTGCAAGCATTTTATATGTACAGGGTGTTTCTTATGTTCCATATAGTGAGACATAATGCCGGCTAAATGATCGCGTCCGGCCGCTGTGCCACTGTGTTTCACTTTAACCTTATTTTGCATAACAGTTTGGCATACGGTGAAAGAATAAACGCTTGGATGAAACAGTTTCGGTAACATTTTTACGTCCCGTATATGCGACAATTTGATTCAAAAGCATTCAAAAGTTATTCTAACACTAGCATAGGTATCTCTTTATAAAAATGCTGCCGATGACCAACTTTAAACAGCTATTAAACATGAACCGTGGGGAGTTTCGTCCTAAAATAAACATCCTTGGAAAGACAGCAACGACTAGAATATATTTTTGAAATTTTATCGAAATCGAGCACTATCAAGTTTCAGAAGAATGGCCTTTGTGTCGATTTTTTACGATAATATGTATAGAAATTTTCAAGTGAAAAATCACGGGCTCGATTTTTATTGTAGAACCATGGTTTCTTGGGAACTTTTTCAAAAAATTTTCTGTAGACTACGTTCCTGTTGTACTCTTTGTCAGCAAAAAAAAAATTGACACATACTATTATATATATGTATATAACGGGTGGTCAAATACGGGCTCCTTCTGAAATCATGTTATTTTTACACTGATAGATATTTTCTGTTCGATATATAGACTATAAGTCAGTATTGTACCCCCACGTACAACAATGAGTCGCTGTACTGTTGAAAATTTTTTGCCAAATATTGCATCGAATTTGGCCGAGAAGTCATGTTTTCTGAACATGCGCATTTTCCTCTTGGTGGCTATGTCAACAAATAAAATAGCCACATCTGGGTATCGGAAACCCGTACGTTACCGTAGAAAGTGGCAGTTTCGTTTAGTTTTTGAAGTGGTGGCACCATTGTCCCACTTTTTTCCAACTATGCTGCTGGAAATGCCTCTTCAGTCAACGGCGAGCGCTACATACCCACGATTATGGAGTCTTTATGGGGTGAAATGGAATATATCAATTTGGATAATATTTGGTTGCAGCAGGATGGCGCATCATGTGACACAGCATATCAAACAATGGATCTTTTGGGCACTAAATTACGTAATCGTGTTATCAGGCGTCTTGGCAATGTCTATTAGCCGTCTCGGAACCAATCGGAACCAATGAAAAATTATAGGTTCCAATAAAACTAGAAAGCAAACTATATGGTTTTGAGGAGCTCTCCCCAGTCTCTTCCTGGGATTTATTCAGAAACATATACATAGATATATCTCATTTCTATTTCGAACAATATGTCGTGATTTGCCTTCGATAGTCGTCATGCGAAAATGTTGTCGAATTCACACTACGTTTTCCACATAACTTTGTATCGCCGATATGACAAGTACGCATAGGCTCAGCCCTACCACTATATTGCCAATATATCATACAGAGTGTGTCAGTTACTACGAGTTAACTTCCATATGTATCTAGCTATATATAAGTAATATATATATTTTATGATATACAGGCATGTATCTTTTGGACACTAACAAAAAGTAAAATCAAGTGAAAGTGGAACTGTTGTAATGGAAACACAAGAAAAAACTGACAAGGGTCAACAAGCTGCCGCTTGGCAAAGATTGTAAACTCTGATGTTATGCCATGCAACATATGTAAACCAAACGAGGCTATAATTGACTACCCGTAAACGAAGAGCCGCAATGCAAAACAATATCTGCAAAAATAGGCCAACAAAAAATGTTTGATACGCAAACAAAAACGAAAACAAAAAGGAGAAAGAAAAATTTGTTGAAAATATGTTCAAAGATTTTCCTTTCAGCTTGCTCTTTCCCAATCATTGTGTTTTCTGTGTTTTTTTTTTGTTGATGTTGCTATGGATTGGGGTTTTGTTGTGTCCTCTTCCATTTGGGCACAACAAACAAAGGCAAAATATTAGCCCGAAATGCAAACAAAAATGTGGGTTGCTAATATAGCCATGTATATCCACAGAGGCATTCAACCATATTTTCGCATCTACTATGTTTACACGTTGTAATGTATAGGGCTTTATTATACATTTTTGAAAAATTATCCAAATACATTTGACGATCTGCGTCAATTCGAATGTTTCAACAATGGCTGAGAGAGGAATCAAAGTAGATTTATAGACAGTTATTGTTATTTAAATTTTTGTTACATTTCCTAGTCGAATGAGATATTATGCTTTCATGAAACGAGACGAGAAAAATCTCCATCATTTCTGCGTTTACTTGATAATTGAAATTGTTAAGTTTATATTTAAACATAATTACGAGAAATTTGTAATTGTCATAGAGGTAGATTCGACTTGTAACCGATGTAGACACAAGTGCCTGTATTTTTGCTTAGCTTTTTCAATTTAAAAAGTATAGTACTATTTAGTACATTGAAAACGCTAAAAAAATTAACAAAATTTACAGTTGCAGCACCACCACTTTTAAAAATTTAATTTTAAAAAAACTTCGGTTAGTATCACATTTAAAGGATTAGCCAATTTCTTTCTTGGGCTTGAATGCCCAAAATTTTCAGGCAACTATCTGACAACTCGAAACAGCTCATTTTCGAATACCATTTAAGATCGGAAACATATGTTTAAATATGTCCGTCCATATTTCCACAACACTGCATTCCCCAATAACAGCAAAAACAAAGCTACAAACTTTGGACTTGATTGCTTATAGCATTTCTCTGACTGACCATTTGTGCACTCAATAGAAACGACATATACGATTCTCTACGGTTTCTATTATTTTCACTCTCCATATTAGTATATTTTCTATCCTTTGTACTTCGTTGTGTTGTTTTTATGATTTCAAAATTGGATTAAACTGTTGAAAATGTAGCTTTAATAAAGTTGTAGTTTTTATTATGGTTATTTTCGTATTGAATTTTCATGCAAGTAATTAAGTAGCAAATCAACAAAAGAAAACAGGGGAAAACAAAGACGAAGGGAGTGGGTCCTTGTGAAATGTATGTATGAATGTTAGTATGTATATTTTTACGACTCCACATACATACAATTTCATAAATATGTTATATATCACACTCTTGCACGGATGTTTAAAAGACTCACAAAAATTGGTTAGGAAAGATGTAGTCGCGCACCGAGAACGTTGCAAAGAATTAAACGAATCCCCTAAAACAGCAGCCGAATACTTAATATTTCATTTCGAATTCAAATATTACTCATACGTACAGAATCCGTGTATTTTGTGTGTTGCGCAAACCGATTTAAGAGAGCCATTCGCTTTACATTCGTTCGAAAGATTTAAATCAAACGGGGAATTTAATTTTTAACTCTGAAGATTTTTTTAGCTCGGAAGCCGAATTTTAAATTTCAAAGATTTTAAAATATTGCGCGTTCCCGATTTCAAACTTTAAAGTTCAAACTTCATTATGCCAAAATGAATGATTATATTTTTTTATTTCAATATCTTTTGTAATTCAAAGCCTGTTTTTTTTCTCAATTTAAGCAAACATCAATACACATTTCGTTAAGAAACATCTAATTTTAGTAAAGTTGAACATTTTTAAGTATATACGTATATTAGGGTGTTCTGAAAACCGAGTTTTTTCGATCTTCAGTCGAGGAGGGTCTCAAAAGATGGGTATTGAAGAGCTGAATACGGTAACGTCAGATTTTTTGTATACCAGAGTACTTATTGTCCCCTACTGGCTGTTGTATTTGGGTTTATTTGGGTAAAAAACATATTACTTTTTTCAAGTCGGGGTCCCAACGACAGAGCATAATTTGAAAAGAATACTCTTAAAATTTTGACAGAGCATTTCTATTTCACGGCACCATTTTGAAGTCATGATCTGCCATATTCTCTGTGACTTTTGACTCAGTGTAGAACGAAGAACCAATTTCATAACGTGGTAATTGATGGAAGGCACTAATCCAGTGTAATGTATGTACGAGTGATCAGAAGCCGAATTTTAAATACAAAGATTGAGTAGAGCAACAATCGAACGCAACCAGACACAGAGAAAGCTGGACATCGAAAAGCTGAAATTACCAGAAGTATCCACAGCCTACTCAACGAAACTCTCTCAACTTTTGGCACATCCATTCCGATGACGACCCTGAAGCGAAGAAGAAACCCATTTCCGACCCAATGGAAACTGCCGAAACCGTACTTGTTTTCGAATACCCGCTTCGTAACAAACCATGGTACGATGAAAAGTGTCGCAATGCAAATGATGAAAAGAATAGTATATGTAGTATGGCGATGCTTCAGTCAATTGCAATGCAAGCTGCGTCTGAGCGGTATAGGGAGAAGAGAAAGAAGGTAAACCATCTCTTTAGGCATAAGAAACGGCAGTGGAGAAAGCGGGAGAGTGAGAAAATTGAGACATACAGAAGGAAGAACGAAGCTCGAAAATTCGACCAAAGAGAGAAAAGGAGGACTAATGGGCATGGTTTAGGGCCCCCTTCTGTAACGACAAGGTCGGAACTCTCAACGCAGATGTGCAGAGCTTGTTGAGAATATGGAGAAATCATTTCTCCACGTTACTGGTTCCTGAGATATCTACTATCGATGGGACAATCGATCACAATATGGACGACGACGTCGATTGCTAACTCCTAACCAAGACGAGGTCAGAACAGCTATTTCCCGGCTTAAGAACAATAAAGCCGCAGGACCCGATGGATTACCGGCCGAGCTGTTTAAGGCTGGCGGCGATGAGCTGATAAGGTGCATGCATCAGCTCATTAGCTAAATTTGGTTAGATGAATGCATGCCCGGCGATTGGAGTCTCAGTGTACTATGTCCCATATTTAAAAAAGGTGACCCGACGACTGTGGAATAAGGCTTTTATCCGTAGCATATAAGGTTGTATCATGTATAATGTGCAAAAGCCTAAAACCAATTATCGCTGACCTGATTGAACCATACCAGAGTGGCTCTAGGACTGGCAAATCGACGACGGACCCGATTTTCATGCTACGCCCAATCCTGGAGAAGACCCACGAAAAACAAATCGACACCTATCATCTATTTGTCGATTATAAATCGGGGTTCGGTAGTCCGATACGGGAGGAACTCTACGAAGCAATGACTGAGCTTGGTGTTCCTGCAAAGCTCATACGCCTTTGCAGGATGACTTTTACGAACACCAAATCAGCAGTGAAAGTTGTTAGGGATCTTACCGAACCTTCCGAAACTAAACGAGGCCTCAGCCAAGACAACACCCTATCATGCGATCTCTTTAACATCTAAATGGAGATCATTATGAGAAAAGCTGCTGTCAACATTAATAAAACCATCAGCAGCAAAAGTCACATGCAGCCCGCGTATGCTGATAATATCGATATCATTGGGCGCACAATTAGAGAAGTTACTGCGGTTTTTTCGAGAATTGAGAAGGAGTCAGCAAAAGTGGGTCTGACGGTAAACCGTAATAATTTTAAGGTGGCCGACGAATTTATATACCTCGGATCTGCCGTGAACAAAAGCAACAACGTCAGCCTTGAGATCAAGCGGAGAATTGTGCTTGCGAAAAGATGTTATTTTGGGCTAAGCAAACACGTTAGAGGTAAAGCCCACTCTCAAGTAACAAAAGTTCAGCTGCACAAAACTCTTATACAACTAGTCTTGCTTTACGGTGCACAATCGGGGGTCTTATCACAAGCAGAGGAAATATCTGTATGAGTCTTCGAGAGAAAAATACTCCGAAGAATGTATGGCACTATAGCGCACAACGGCGAGTATCGGCGACCCATGAACAATGAGCTGTATGAGATTTTTCCCGACATTGACATAGAAGGACGACGAACAATAGGAAGACTAAGACTCCGCTGGAGGGATCAGGTTAACAAATCCCTGTGTACACTTGGTATTGCCAACTGAAGAAATAAAGCAAAATATCGAAGTGGTTAGCGAAATACTATACACTCCGCTTCAATACTTATTTAAAGGCACTAAAAATTCCATATTTAGCAGCCTGTATCTTTTGCAATTTGTAACCGATTGCAGAATTTTAAAATGGAAATGGATGCTGGACATCTTGAGATATAAAAAAATCATGACAATAGTCGTTTCTCAACTAAGGAGTATTTTTGAGCAATTTATAAAAAAAAGTCCAAAAATGTGATATTTTTTTCGTTCACTTGAATAAAGGCACTTTATTATATTTTTATTATTTTTAAAGTTAGCGATGATTTTTTGTAGGGAGCGTTTGTTTATTAGAATTTATTACATCTTAGTGATTTTACGAGACAAAATGGCAAAACAAAAAATTTTAAATGTATCGGAAAAACTAAAATCAATGATTACCGGTCTGAAGGATATGCTAACCGCGCAATACCTAAACAAATTTAATGGAGCCCAACAGTTGTCGACAATTATATCAAGGACGCCGAGGGGTATGGAAAAAATGTTAAAGGAAGGGTTTCATTGTCTTTATCTACGTATGACAAAAGAAACATCATCAGAACTGCTTCTAGTTCTGCCTTATCCTTGTCAAATATAAGAGCTCAAGCTGGAGTGGAAGCGAGCAAGTCATCAGTACGCAGAGTAATTAAGAGCTGTGAGTATCTTAAATACCTGAAATTACAATAAAAGCCGCCGCTTAATGCTCCTCGTAAGGAAAAGCGGCTTCAATTCGCAAGAGACTACATGGTATGGGATGTGCAGCGAAGAGGTCAAGTAAATGACTGGAGAACCGTTGTATTTACCGATGAGAAGAAGTTTAATTTGAATGCGCCTGATGGCTACAGCCAAATAACTTTTTTTTTTGAAAATGCTATAAAAAAAAACTACTGAATATTTTCTCAAATTTCTTTTTTTATTTGAAAGTATAATCCTTCCGGTTAATAATGGAAAATCACTTCATTCAAATGGCTGGCTCGGCTGGCCATGCAGTAGCCTAAACCATCGGTCCAATTTTTAAGCATATTATCGATTGTGTGCAGCTGTATTTCACCAATGGCTTCACGAATATTGTCCTTTAAAGCGTCAATTGTATCTGGCTTGTCGGCGTAACACTTATCTTTGAGGGCACCCCACAAATAATAGTCCAACGGTGTCAAATCGCAGCTCCGAGGTGGCCAAACGACATTAGCTCTGCGGCTGATAATGCGATCTTCAAAAACAGGGCGCAAACATCGAATTTTCGCACACATTCTGCAACATTACCATGATTTTCAAAGTAATGTCGCAATATTTCCCAGCGTTGTTCAAGCGTATACACAACCATATTCGTTCAGCGTAAGGATAAAACTAATTATCTGTCAAATCAGACATGAGCTAAGTGTTACCATTCACGGAATAAGCACTAGTTGAAAAAAAAGTTAGATGGCGGACGCTTTATTATTTCCATGCTCTGCGCAAAGACAAACGTTTTTTGAACCGACATCACAGCCGAGAGGGCGGCATTATGGTGTGGGGTGCTAGTACGTACTATGGCACCATCGATATTGAATTCAACGCCAGATTAGTAATGGAGTTCATTGCAATCCAAAATGTTAATATTCTTGACTGGCCACCCTATTCGCCAGATCTAAACATTGTCGAAAATGTCTGGGGTTGGTTATATCGTAAGGTCTATGAAGGGGCGTACCGTCATTTCGCCCAATGTCATTTCGCCCAAAAACGAAAATGACATATCGCCCAAAAAATTTCAATGTTAGTTGTTGTTGTCCAAAAAAATCGGAATTTTGGGCGTTATGACATGATTTTTTGGGCAATATGACATTTTCCACAGCCAACAACGATCCATGACACTTCCCCCAAAAATAATAAAAATGACACAATACCCAAAAATATGGACACATTTGTAAATGAAATATATGTAAATTTTCTATGTAATTTGTAAATAATACATATTTATTTCAAACTGTTAGTAGAAAAATAACTTAACGTCCTTGTTCGATCCTGAATGCCTCTATAACTTCCAGAGGTGTTTTTGGGGATTTTAAAAAAGTTGGCGATGCAAGTCTCTCCAGAGTTCTTTGTACCCGAGAGTAAACCATTTTCGAGTACTTTCCTGATTCCTTCAGCAAAAATTTTAGTTAAAGACAATTATTTTATTTGACTCAATACTGTCGAGCCTCGCCGCGTGGGAGGATGGCTCGCGCCCGCGGTGCGAAACGCGCAGGCGCGGCGCGAAACGCGCGGCCGCCGCGGGCGCGGCCCATCCTCCCACGCGGCGAGACTAAACCAATTTTTGAGTACTTTCCTGATTCCTACAGAAAATATTTTTTTCAAAGACAATTATTTTATTTGACGCAATACTGTTGATCCTCCCTCCCGGCGACGCTCAACAGCTACACGACAATGACAAAAACGACTCAGGAATGCACCAAACATTACTTCTTCAAACAAAAGTCCGCTTAAAATTACAAGCACCCTACTTCATTGGGTTCGACAGTCGTTTTCACACCATAGGCTAGTAGATCATGCGTACAATGCAGGGCCTCTGAGGTGTTCCAAATATAACGACTAACCAGCATTTAGCACTATTATATGATGTAGGGTGCTATGACTGCTATTCCGTTGTGGTAATATTTGAACAAAGTAATTCTTTTCGTAAATGACATATCGCCCAAAAAAACTGTACGTCAATGTTTTTGGGCGATATGTCATATTAGTTTGGGTCTTATGACATTGCTTTTGGGCGATATGTCATTTCAGTAATTAGGGTTTTGGGCGAAATGACATATTTGGGCGTTATGTCATTTTCGTTTTTGGGCGAAATGACATTGGGCGAAATGACGGTACGCCCTATGAAGGAGGTAGACAATTTGATGACAAGCATTAGTGACTGCATGACATTAAGGATGCTTGGAATCTAATTTCGTTGGATTACATAAATTCTCGTTATCTCTCCATGAGAACTCGTATATTTGAAATTATTAAAAACAAAGGGGGTTCTACCCATTACTAATAGTTCTTAAATAAAGTACAATAAATTAAAAAACAAGAAAACTGCTTTTAATTAAAATTAGCTAAAATGCCTTCATTCACGTGAACCAAAAAAAATAGCACATTTTTGGACTTTTGTTGTTGTACTTAATAAGCTTCCATTCCCATTTTAAAATTCTGTAATCGGTTACAAATTGCAAAAGATACAGCCTGCTGACTATGGAACGTTTAGTGCCTTTAAATAAGTGATCCGGAATGTATTAGAAATTAAGTAGTCATTAGAGACATGAAAAAATAACTCCTAGGTACCCCTTCAAAATGCGAGGAAAATTTTTTGTAACGATTGAGAATGGAGTAAAACTTTAAAAATGGCAAAACGGTGGGAGGGGGCGAAATAGGATAAACTTATAAACTCGAGGAAAAACCTTCGGAAATAACTGGTATCTGTGATAAACTCTGAATGTGGGTAAATAGTCTAACCGGGGACAAAAAAGGGTACAACTTCAAAATGCAAGAAACGGCGTACCGTCATTTCGCCCAATGTCATTTCGCCCGAAAACGAAAGTCACATAACACCCAACTATGTCAAATCGCCCAAAACCCAAATTACTAAAATGGCATATCGCCCAATAGCAATGACATAGGACCTAAAATAAAATGACATATCGCCCAAAAACATTGACGTACACAGTTTTTGGTCGAAATGTCATTTACGAAGAGAATTACGTTGTACAAATATTACCAAAACGGAATAGCAGTAATAACACCCTACATCATATAATGGTGATACATGCTGGTTAGTCATTATGTTTGGAACACCTCAGACGCCCTGCGTTGTAGGCATGGGCTACTAACCTATGGCGTGAAAACGAATGACCAACCCAATGAAGTAGGGTGGTTGTAATTTTAAGCGGTAAATTTGCAGGGCTTTTGTTTGAAGAAGTAATGTGTGGTTCATTCCTGAGTAGTTTTTCCCATTGGCTTGTAGCTGTTAACACTCGCCGCTTGGGACGATGGGACACGCCCGCGGCCCGAGACACATACTCCCACGCGGCGAGGCTCAACTGTATTGAGTCAAATAAAATAATTATCTTTAAATAAAATAGTTTCTGAAGGAATCAGGAAAGTACTCAAAAATTGGTTTATTCTCGGGTACAAAGAACTCTGGAGAGACTTGCATCGCCAACTATTTTAATATCCCCAAAAACACCTCTGGTAGTTATAGAGACATTAAAGATCGAACAAGGACGTTTTGTTATTTTTCTACTAACAATGTAAAATAAATATGTATTATTTACAAATTACGTAGAAAATGTACCTACATAGTATATTTCTTTGACAAATGTGACCATATTTTTGGGTATTTTGTGATTTTTATTATTTGTTGGGGATGTGTCATGGATGGTTATTGGCTTGGTAAAGTGTCATATTGCCCAAAAAATCATGTCATAACGCCCAAAATTCCAATTTTTTTGGACAACAACAACTAACATTGAAATTTTTTGGGCGATATGACATTTTCGTTTTTTGGCGAAATGACGGTACGCCGCAAGAAATATCGTTTGGAATGATTGGAATTATATTCAAATGAGTGTACGTGGGTAAAAGGGTCAAAAAGTTGCTAAAGATAGCAAAACTTCAAAATATAAGAAACATCGTTTGGAATGATTAGGAATGTGTTATAAATTGTAAATGTGAGTACAAGGTGCAAAACCATAATGTTTCAAATAACGAGAAAAACGAGAAAATACGTTGGAATGATTAGGCATATATTACAGTGCTAGAATAATCGTTTGCAATGATAATAAAAATTTCGTAAAATGTTGGTCAAAAAGGGTCAAATTCCAAAATTCGAGAAAAATCGTTGGGAACGATATGTTGGGCAAGTGGGGCAGAAAACTGGTAGGAAAATCTTTTGAAATGGTGGGTAATGTCTTGAATATGGAATGTGACGATAAAAGAGGTTAAAGAGGGCTAAAAGGGTTACAAATTTTAAATGCGAAAAAAACGGTTTGAAATTATTGCGTATATGTTAAAAATTTATGTAAAATTTTCAATAACAGGGAAACTGGTCCAGGATGTGTAAGAATCTTAGATAAATCGTTGTATATGCTAAAATTTTCATTTGGTGCGAAAAGGTGGAATAGTGTAAACTTGAATTTTGAATGAATCGAACAAAAACAGAGAAAACGGCACCAAAAGCTTTTATTTCGTTACTTTTTACAAATGTTCAGTCTTTGTTCACAATTGCTGTTTTCTGTATCCTCTTTTTATTTTATAACTATTGCATTTTGTTCGTCATTTTGCAGAAATATATTTTTCATTTTCAAAAATTGATACTGCAAATCGCAAGCAGAATGATCGAACGATTTCTGTAAAATATAAAGGAGTTTCAATCGATTTCTATCGGCGAATCATTCGATTTGCAAGAAAGACAATAAGTCGTGAAAGTCTAACTCGTTATCGCCATTTACCCCTTTTCAAGCACATGTACTAGTTGATATACTATATATCATTTTGGTCTGCGCTTAGTCGGTCTTATTTAAACTTGTATTCCAATCATTAGCCGAACTCTAGAACCAATCATTCCAAATTAATTTTCTCGATATTTGCAGTTTTATACTTCTTTGGTCCTTTTTACTCATACTCACTATTTTTAGCATATTCTCAATCATATTTTGAAGATAAGCTTTTTGCCAATTTTTAGCCACACAATCTGTACTTTTCCAAACATTTTTTTTCACATTTTCAAAATTCATCCCTTCTTCGGAAACTTTACCCTTTTCATCACATTTTCTATTTATATGGGTACATTCGCCATTGTTCTAACCGATTCTGTCCGGTTTCATAATTTCTAATATACGTTGATTATCTTTCACAATATTCCAATCGATTGGCCTCTTCAATACAAATTAATGGCCTCTTACATACAAATTTTTTATTAAACAAGAGCTGAATTTTTCGGCTCGAGCTCTGTATTTTTACTTTTTCTGGGCCCAAAACCTCACCCGATATAGTTTTGCGACATCATTAAAATGAAACGATGTAATATAATGAATTTTTTTAATATTTAATGGAACATTTTGAATATCAATTTACAACAGAATTTGCAAGTTTTACATGTTAATGTCCGGCAATTTCGTACCACAAGCTGACAAAGTCAGCAACATGAACAAGGGTTGGCTTTTATTTTTTAGTAATAGACCATCAACCAAAGATCACACTCACTGGCACGATTGGCTTTGAAATTCGTGACAAGTTTATCATTAGAAGCCCAACTACTATTCTGGAATTGGTGCTATAGGTGAACCATCAAACATATATGTAAATAATATTTTTGCATTTTAACATCTTTAAAATAAACGAAGATCTATTTTCACGACAAAAATATGTATATCGTAAAATTTTGAAACAAATTTCAATTTTATGAATAGTTTTTTATTTAAGTTCTTTTTATTTGATTTTGTTTTTGTTTACGCTTTTATAATTTACACATATAGATGGGTCGAATGTCAAAGGTTATTTGAAGATATAGATTACAAAAAGTCAGTGTAGTCAAAGGCTTATTTAGGTTAGGTGATGGTAGCAGTCGACGAACGACTGACTTTCATTTATTTGTGCATTGTGATACTACTCTTTAATTACAATAAGTATTAGCCTGTTGGGTGAACTAATTAGTATGCTCCAAAAAACTCAACATCCTGTCTTCACATATCTGAGATAATTCTCCCAGGTCCATAAATAGGCAGGATTTCATAGTAGACATCCTTTTCCAGGCTAGGGATAGATACAAGTAGAGAAGATGTTCAGTGGATTCTTCCTCATCCTCACTGTTACAGCTCCTACATAGATGACATTGACTTGTCCGGGCAGGCGAAACATGTTATCTTCATTTTGTAAGGTCCCTGACCCCCCGGGGTTATTCGAGACCGAATAGGTACGAAATTATAATTTATTTGGTAATGAATGTGGCTGTAGGACCACAGAACGATTTTTGAATTGAATTGCGAATACTTTTTTTAAGTTTTTCATAGCACCATATACGTTCGTTCACTTCAAGCACTAATCATTAATTGAACTCTCAATAGAAATTTCGTTTTGAAAGCCATTATTGAAAATTCAGATATGTATGATGGGGTAAGAAAAAGACTAGAATTGAAAAGTTTAATAAAGTAGTAACTGAAATTGGCACTGGGTAAACAACCAATTCCAATTAGTATCATGTGATATCACATTACAACAGTAGGTAATACAAGTAGCTTAAAGGCACACGAAGCAAAAACTAGAAAGCGTCCCAACTGCAACGAATGGCATGTAAATGTCATCCGAAAAAAATTATTTGGTTAACATAATATAAAATACATAATACTTAATTATACATAAACACAAAAATGTCAAAATGTAAAAAATACGGAAAAATGCTTCTGGCTCGTTGAACATTCGAAAAGGAAAACAGAAAACAGAAACAATGAATGTTCTACTGGTCATTCATTTGAAAATTGGCTTCAGAAAAAGGTTATAATTCAAGTTGATTGTTGTAAAGAAATAGAATGAAAACTGCCTAAATGAGATGTTGAGAATTTTCATATTAAATTGTAATAAACCATCTACAAGTTCATGTAACAATATTTCCTATGAATCATTCACTCACAACCTGTTATGCAAAACAATTGGCCAAATTATGTTGGATTAGATTCCCCAAATGCTTAGCAGAAGTTTACCAGAACGACGCACGGCATACCTTACGTCGTATTTGAAATGATATCGTTTTCCTTCAATTCCAACTATATTTGCCACACATTCATTCTATCCTCAGCCATCAAGAAATTTCGAAAATGCGCTTCTAAACATTTGTTGCTTCCTTCCTTTGTCCAATTGAGACGTCGTAATCTAGAAACTGTCACATAAATTGAAATGACAATCTTGATCAACCACATAGAGAAATCAGCTTCTAAATAATAGAAAGCCTCAATAAATCAATTCTAATTGAATCGAAAGCTGTTTAAAGCGACCATTTTTCGCAAAATTTGCAATTCCATATACATTATTCGTGTATCTACCAAATCCCATCTTAAAGCCTCAAATAATAAAAAATAATCACTTTTAATGTTGTGTTATAATCGGATAGCCATGCCTCTTTGTACAGTAATGATATTATAACCAGAATCCAGCCTTATCAACAGTTTTGACTCCGTAGCTCTCTGGAGTTTTTTTTTCAAATCAGCTTATCGCTGAAGAAGATAATCGGGTCAACTTGAATGAGGGTCCACCTTAAGCACATTAGTATATTTATATAAATAGTAATCGTATCAGCAATGATATTTCCAGATCTATACATAAAGTAGATTTGTGACTATGTATATTTTGTGCGACCCGGTGGATTTATTTATATTCAGATTTATTTAGATTTTATCGCAGATTTCAAAGACCTGCGCGGCTCCACTGGGATGGTGAAACGCACTATTGTTTACAATTAGTACATGGGCGGTGCAGCGCCCCTTTTGCCTATACCAACCATAACCAAAATCCAACTCCTAAAAATTAACATCCCACTGCAAAAACTTCAAGCGAACTTTCTTAAGTTTAAGTTTTAGTTTTTTATTACTTTTTAGCAGATTGTTTTTTTATTGTTGACAAAAGGCAACCACTATAAATTACATAAATTCCATAAACTACTACGTCTTTCTATACCACTGTGGCCATTGGTGGTGCAAGGGTAGTGTGCCGCCATTTCTTTCGATGGCGGTCACATACATCAGAGACTGCAACACTATCCAGTATTTACCTATGAAAAAGCTTCTGAAAATACCATTCGGAACCGGTGTAAAACTGTAGGTCCCAATGAGTGAGTGTAAAACTAGAACGCGAACAGCTCACTAGTTTGTGCGAAGGTCTCTCTAATCCCTTCGTGGGATGTTACGGGAAACCATTCTTCTTCTTTCTATACAATGACAATACGCAGAAAATTTTGTCTCGTGTCCTTTGGGTAGATTTATGACCCTTTGACAAATCGCCACCGTGTTTAACCAGAAATACGCAATGCTACAGTCTACTGTAGTAATTTAAAAGAGATCGGCGCAATGGTTTAGTTTCTCAATTAATTTGTATATACGCTGAAAAATTTGACTCTTTTGTGTATATAGTATAAGTATATATAAATGTATTATACTTGTGTACAATGATTAATAGGTTATAATATATATGTACGTGTGACCCAAATGTGCTTTTGTTTGTTAAAAACTTGTTTTTCTATTATTGGCTATCTACCAACTAATGACGTGAGATGCCAGACAAATACTAATAATACAAACAAATAAAAAAATTAAATAAATTTGTAACACATTTATCCAACTGGTTTTATCCGTCGCCTTTTCTCGCCAGTGTGTAACATCAAGAATACGAAGGGATTCTACGGTCAGGTCATTCCAACGTAGTCTTGGTCCTCCTATTTTCCTGCCTCCACCGGGT
This sequence comes from Phaonia tiefii, assembly GCA_963931995.1. Taxonomy (NCBI): domain Eukaryota; kingdom Metazoa; phylum Arthropoda; class Insecta; order Diptera; family Muscidae; genus Phaonia; species Phaonia tiefii. The sequence continues at coordinate 164,684,151 of OZ008370.1, read as the reverse complement.
ACGTTATAAAAACCGTTTCGCCCTGGCTCATTTTCATACATTTCGATAACATGGCCTAGCCAACGCAATACGCTTAATTTGATTCATCTAGCTATGTCCACGTCGGAATACAAATTATATAGCTCCTGGTTCCAACAGTCGGTACTGCCCGTTTTCTTTACCAAGACCATATACTTTACAGAGAATTTTTCTCTCGAATACTCCCAGGTGTTTTTCATACACTTGCGGTATGACCGGAACCATATACCAGGACAGGTAAAATGAGAGTCTGGTATAGCAGGACTTTTGCCCGTTGAGAGAGACCTTTATTCTTAAACCGCTTGCTGAGCCCAAACAAGCATATAAGCACAATTCTCCTATTTGTTAACAGGCTGAGGTTGTTGTCTTTCTTCACGGCGGATCCAAGGTAGATAAATTCATCAACCACTTCAAAACTAAATCGGCTGTCAGCGTTCAAGTGCGGACCAAGTCGAGAGGTTTGTCTACTCGTTGGCACCATCAATTTTGTCTTACCCTCGTTAACAGCAAGACCGACCTTCGCTGATTCTTTCTCGGTTCTTGAAAATACTGCAGAAACCTCGCACACATTTCGCTCGATGATGTCTATGGCGTCAGCATACGCCAGACAACATATGGTTTTTCGTGTTGATGGTTCGTTCATATTTACTGCAGCTTTTCTCATTATTATCTTCTTTAAGATGTTGACGAGAATGCACGAAAGTGTGTCGCCTTGTCCCAGTCCTCGCTTAGTACAGAGTGGTTCGTTGAGCTCGTTCCCCACCTTCACTGCTGATTTGGTGTTGGTCAGCGTCATTCTAAAGAGGCGGATCAGTTTTGAAGAAATCCCAAGTTCGTATAATTTTCCCCGATATCGACCTGTTTTTCCTGTGCCTTTTCCAGGAATTATGTTATATTTATGTTCATTATTTGGCCAGTCGTGGACTTTCAACAATAGGATTTAGTCTTTCACATAATACGCTCGACAAGGCCTTATGCGCGATGGATGAAAGACCGATACCGCGATAGTTGTAAGAGACACACGGACCACCCTTTTTTAATACAGGACATAATACACTAAGACTCCAATCGTCAGGCATAGATTCCCCCAGCCATATACCGCATATACGTCGATGCATGTGGGCTAGCAGTACTTCGCCACCTGCCTTAAAAGGTTCAGTAGGTAGCTGGCTTTATTATTCTTAAGCCGAGAGATTCCCATTCTTATCTCGCCTTGGCTGGTTGAGGGGGTACAATCTACACTGTGTTCCACAATCATTATTTCCTTATCTGCAGTGGAGAATCTGAGTGGAGTAGTGCTGAAAAGTGGTCTCTCCACATTTTAACCACCCACTGCTTTCCAGTCACGAGATTTCTATTCTAATCCTGAAGGAGCGCAGCCCATTATACGGCCCGATTTTCAATTTGTTTACCCTCTGGGAAAATTTCTGTGATTTATTATCCATCCTGCATATTTCGATCCTTTCATTCTCTCTCTTCTCCCACTGTCATTTTCATCGGCTAAATAAACGGGTTTCCTACCTTCTCAGCCTCTTGTACCGCTCAGTCATAGCACGCCTTGTAAGTGATGGTTAGCTGCCATACGTGCAAGTGTCTTCTATATCTGTTGCAATGCGACATTCGCTGTCGTACCATGGCTAATCCTTTCGTGGCCGTCGATAGCCAAGTTCAATCCGCGCAGCGGTCTCCAATGAAAGGAGGATGTGCAACCACTGCCGTTCTGGGTCCTCAGGAGGGGGAGTATTCTGCTCTAGCAGGAGACTGAGCTTTTGCTGATATGACTTTGATATGTCCGGTATTTGCAGCATGTCAGCTTTTCCCGAATTTAACTTTGTAACTTTGTACAGCCACCAGGTAATAATCCGGTGTGATCCGTGACACGTACACCCATGACACTCGAAGAGTGCGTGCCATCTATTACCAAGTGATCAATCTGTTTTTCCATTCTCTGGTCAGGAGATGTCCAGCTCGCGTTAGGTATGTCCTTATTTTGGAATCGTGTGCTACTAACTACCATGTTCTTTGCAGCGGCGAAGTCTATCAGTCTTATTCCATTATAGGAAGTGGTAGCATGTAGACTGTGCCCACCGATGGTTGGTCGAAAGACACTTTCCTTCCCCAATTTGGAATTGAACTCGCCTAGAATAATCTTAATGTCGTGGTCAGGGGAACGTTCTTATACTTCCTCCGAACGCCCATAAAATCATTGTTTGACCTCATCATCTTTATCCTCCGTCGGCGCAAGCACACAAATTAATGAGATGTTGAAATATAAATATTGACGCGAATTGTGGCTATGCGTTCACTCACTGGGTTGAACTTTGAAACTAGATGTCTCAGTCTCTTACTAACTACGAATCCCCACCCGAATTCGTGCTTTCGTCCATGGCAGCTGTAGTAAACATAGAAGGTTTTCCTTCCGGTGCAACCGCATCTTGTCCATCGTATTTCCAGGATTGCTGTGATATCAACTATATATTCTTCGAGGATATCTTACTTATCCGGTCACGAACAACCCCGAGGGGCCAGGGACCTTACAAAACGAAGATGTCATATTCCGCCAACCAATTCGGTCTCCTGCCTTATCTCTACAGTTGGCAATACCAAGTGTACGCAGGGATTCGTCAACCTTATCCTTCCAGCGGAGTCTTGGTCTTCCTATTTTTCGTCTTCCTTCGAGTTCGGTTTCGAAAACTCTTCGTGCTGGTTCGTCTGCATCCATTCTACTGACATGGCCTAGCCAGCTCAATGGTATTATTTTGATCCGCTTAACTATGTCAATGTGGGCATATAGCTCATACAGCTCATGGTTCATGTGTCGCCGATACTCGCGGTTGTGCACTTATAGGGCCATACATTTTTCGGAGTATTTTTCTCCCGAAGACTCCTACAAATGTTTCGTCTGCTTGCGATAATACCCAGGATTCTGCGCCATAAAGCAAGACAGGTTGTATGAGAGTCTGGTATAATTTGACTTTTGTTACTCGAGAGAGGGCTTTATCTCTAAAGTGCTTGCATGGCCCAAAATAACATCTATTCCCAAGCACAATTCTCCGCTTGATTTTCGAGGATATCTGCCAGTTGGAAAGTGGCTGCCGGCCCGTATAGTGTCGCGACCTTCCAGTACATTTCTCCAAATCGTGGTCCGGATAACGTTTGCGAGGGTCGTCAACAGTTAGAGGTTTCCTCGTTTATTGTAATTTTTGTATGTTTTCGTTGCCTATATTACGGTGGCGGGGGGGCAAAGCCTGCCCACCGTGGGTCGCACTTTGCCCATTGCCAGGACCCATTATGGATCAGACGCTGACCAGAATGCATTGAGTCGAAACTGGACTTCTGTTGCTTCAGTTTTGGGCCGCCGCTGGCCAGGAGTATTGGCTCAGAAGAATATTTCCACTAGTTCGAAGTTCTTCAGTGATATAAAAAAAATCTCTGCTGAAAACGGAAACGTGAGAAATAATAACGTAACAAACATCAACAGATCTTCTATTCACGAAAACAATGCTTGCCAATATGTATATGGTTCCTGCAATATGTTGCTGGGGCTGCTATTTTTCAGCGTGTAGATATATAGAGTAGTAATATATTTGTGTAAATCTCGTCGATTTGCTTTAGGATATCGTATATACATAGATTCGCACTTTATGTATACCCAAAATTTGCATGGGTGTATTCTGGCAATAGTTTTATCCATCAGCTTACTGCAAATAAACAGCTATACAAACATCTAACCACTCACCAGAAAAATGGTCCAAAGTAACAGTGGCGAAGTATACATATATTTGGTAACATGCATAACATATATAACTATTTCTAAATAGTCAACATCAACAGTTTCTGCCACCGGAACATCATCGTGAAAGTAAAAATTAATGCAATTTTAGTAGTTTGCCCCCGTTCATCTTTAAGGACGGGAGCATTCAAAATTGTTGTAAAGTTGGCCAAGTTCGTTGTAAACTTGTTATTTTGTCACTACCAACATTTTACAAATGGATAAGAATATTGCTGTGAACATACAAGCATATAACCCACAACACAAATCTATGACTGAAATTCTATGTAGAGGTTATGAACTTGCTACAGGGTATGCAGAAAGTAAGTCTCTAAATTCAACGAACATTGGGGCTTAAGTAGTAATTATGAAAATATTAGAGACTTAAAAGTGCATTCATTCTTCAGTTCATTCATTCCTTTGCGGTAAGTTTTGTTAACTATACAGGGGAAAATTGCATCTAACCTATCAACAGGACATAAGGAGCCAGATCAATAACATTTTTTAAATTTAGACAGAATATTTCTAGCTGGGAAAGAAGCTAAGATCTTCCGCTCATCGTTCGTTTACTCTAATAAGTCATGTTCGGAAGACAACTAATAAAATTTGTTAAAAGTATTAGTATTGAGATTTCCTTAGCACTAAACAACCTAAGAATTACCTTTCTAAATATAGGTCATATAAGACGTTCAGGATTTAAGTCCTATCCATTTTAACAAAAGTACAGGGTGTCTGGTGGCAAATTTATATTTTTAAATACGACTACTTGAAAAAGTAATAGACGGTGCGGTGGGAGGGTGGCGTCGTTGGAATTATCGATTATGCGGATTTGTCAGCCACGGTGTCGCAGTGGTCGAGTGAGACATTTTTTAAGAGTAATGATTCTTACGTGTGGCCGTCGGTGGTGCAATGGTTAGTGTGCGCGGCTCTTGTACATGAGATCCTGGGTTCGAACCCGGCTCTGACCACCTTCAAATTTTCTTTCGGCGGCGGTCACCTCGCATAGTGACGGCGACACTATCGAGTATCTAGCCATGAAAAAGCTTCTCAAATTACCGTTCGGAATCGGTGTAAAACTGTAGGTCCCAATCAGTGAGTGAAAACTGGAAAGCGCACAGCTCAGTGATTGTGAGAAGTTCTCCCCAGTCCCTTCATGGGATGTAATGGGAAACCATTTATTTATTTATTTTATAATGATTCTTACGTAATTGCTCGTCGACAATTTTGTTCAAAGTTCGGTATTCGGCGCATAAGTAATGGACCGAGTGTCAATTTAATTCATTCGTGGGTGCAGACTGCTTAGGCTATGAATGTCCCACGACCAGGGCCCAGTAGATCTTCAAGGACTCCCGAAAACATTGAACTGGTTGAAAGCAGTTTACATGAAAATCCGCGTCTTTCAATACGGAAAAGAGCAGCCCCATTGGGACTTCCAAGAGCGACTATTAATGAAATTTTAAAAAAGGATCTGAAGTTCCATCCTTTTAAAATTCAAATCGTTCAAGAACTGAAAGAAATTGGCTTTGAGTTACGCAAAAATTTTTGTGAAACGATGTTGGAGCGACAGTGTTGCTTGCTGACGTGGCCGTTTAGGCCGCTCCAAAAAATGAGATGTAAAGTGCGAAAATACTTTACATCTCATTTTTTGGAGCGGCCTAAACGGCCACGTCAGCAAGCAACACTGTCGTTACTGGTCTCCAGGAACCCGCAACCCTCAAAAACCATTGCATTGCCCCAGGATAACTGTTTGGTGTGCATTATCCACGCATGAGATAATTGGACCATTTTTCGAAAATTCTCGATGCCAGGCGACGAATGTCAACGGTGAAACCTGCGTGCTCATCTATCGTACTCTTCACACACGTGGTTTCAACAGGATCGGCCGACTGCACGCACAGCGATGTCGATGACATTCGATGAATTTGCTTCGGGAAAATTTCTCCCAAAAACTGATCAGTCGCTTTGGTGATATCCCGTGGCCACCGAGGTCGCCCGATCTAACTCCCATGGATTTTTTTATGGGGCTACCTCAAAGAGAGTTTTTGTAATGACAATCCCCAATCTCTTGTTGCTTTAATGGAAAATATTTGTCGAGAAATCAGCTCCGTTTTGAACAGTGTGTTCAACTCGACGGAAGACATGTGGATGTGGATACTCTTTAAAAAATAAAATCCGCATTTCCATTCTATCGTTCAATGAATGCTCTTAATTAAACTTCGTGTCAATTATTATGTTTTTTATTTAAGTTTGATTATAAACACTTTAGACGCAATTCTCATTTTGGAACTCAAAAAACAAAAACGTTTCCCACTACATCCCATGAATGGATTGAGGAGAGCTTCTCACAACCAGTCACCTGTGCGCTTTCTAATTTTTCACTGACCGATTGGGACCTACAGTTTTGCACTGGTTCCGAACGGTATTTTGAGCCATTGCCGAACCGACGGCCACTCATTGAACGGCCATTTCAAAAAGAAAATATGTCCTCAAATTTGTAAAGGCAAATAAAATAGATTATAGAGTATTTTAATTTAAAGTATATATTTATTAAATTGTTATATTTTGATTATAGAATATTCTACCGAAGAATCTCAAATGATCACCCTGCCCACCCCTTTTTCCCATTATTTTTCTGCTAAGAAAGTAAGACATAAAGATTAAATTGCTGTGTTAAACGCTTACTTTTCTCGTGACTGTACATAGACATCCTGCATGCGATGCTCCACACATGTCTATGTTTAAGTGTGTGAAAAGAACATGAATCTGGAAATGTACAACCATAAAGAATTTTATATAAGCTAAGGGCAAATTAGCCAACTGGAAGATAGCTTAAATGTTCATTAGGGTTCTATTTGAAGTTTGCTGGTGATATGCTGTGATGTTGGTGGTGTGTAGAGTCTCTTGGTTTACACGACAATGTGCAAAAGATTGCCAAGCATTTGTGAAAGTATTGTATTTTTTTTTTAAAGCAAATCCATTTTCTCATGTACACGTGTAAAAGTTGGTTAGCCCAACTTATAGAAAGAAATTGAACTTGAAAACCACCAACAGTTATATGATTTATTATATCCCTAACCGAGTTGTTGTGTCAAGGATGGGGCATGTGTAACAATGCCAACAATACCTAACCGCAATAAAGTGCAAAACTTTAAATCAAAGTTTAAGAAAGGGTGATATAATATCAAACAGTGTAGACCGATGAACACAATAGTTAACAATGCATGCATTTCTATACTAGTGTGATGTTTTACTACCTAACTGTACAAGTTTTGTGTTAAGCACTAATTTGGGTTTTTATAAATTTTGATATTTAAATGGATTTAAGCTCCATTGTTAAGGGTTTGAACTCGCTCGGCATCTGTACAAAACAGACGCAGATATATCAAAGAAATGACACAGTAATACTACCAATCGGGCGATAAGTATCGATTTCCGTTTCAGGGAAAGATCCTTTCATAAATACAGGAATGGCATAAATGCAAAAAAGTAAATACAGGGTGGCACATAAGCAACGTTCTGATTTAATTAGTGAAAAAGTTTTTTTTAAGTTTTTTCGTTTTTACGAGGGCGGATCAATAAGTCCGTGACTTTTCCAACTTCCCTCGCAGTTATATGAAATGCAGCACTGCTCCCATTAAGTACCACCTGGTTGTAGACTACTGTCAAGTTTCGAGCAAGTTCCGTCATTTAATTTGCGTTTACCAGCTGTTCAAAACGTAAAACCTCGTGCATTTTTATAAAAATGGAAAAACGTTTCGCATTATTTTTCGCAAAAAAAACTGTCAATCAAACCAAGGAAAGGTTGACAAATAACGGGTTTTTCAACAGAGACACTACAAAAGTAATCCGTTTAGGACAGCAAACGACGCCATATTTTTTCCCGCTCTTTTGACATTTGTCTTCAGTAAGGTTTGCCATTTCATCATGGAAAGATATACGAGCCAACAACGAGTCGAAATTATTAAAATTTACTACCGAAATTTGGAGTCAGTGGCCTCAACTTTAAGAGCGCTACGTCCAATTTATGGTCGTCATAATCGTCCTACCAGATCAACAATTGAGCGCGTCTATTGGAAAAATTTGAATCCACAGGCACAGTACAAAATGTTCCCGTGCCAGCGAGACAAAGAAGTTCCCGTAGTGTCGAGAATATTGCTGCCGCTGAGGCTTCAGTTCAAGAAAGCACAAATGTGTCTCTCACACGTCGTTCTCAAGCGTTGGGCATCTCTCTGACGTCGTTGTGGCGTATTTGGCGAAAAGATCGTGGCCACCATAAGCGTCGTATGTTCGTGAATTGGTCTGAGCAACAACTTGAAAATGATTCGGATTTTCATCGGAAAATCATCTTCAGCGATGAGGCTCATTTCTGGCTGAATGGCTTCGTCAATAAGCAAAATATGCGTTATTGGTCAGACAGCAATCCACACGTAATCCATGAGTCATCATTGCATCCCGAAAAAATTACGGTTTGGTGCGGTTTATGGGCCGGCGGCGTCATTGGGCCGTACTTCTTCCGTGATGATCAAGACCGGCACATTACTATGAATGCGAATCGCTACCGTTTAATGATAACCGAATATTTTTGGCCCCAATTGGATGATGTGGACTTGGACGACATGTGGTTCCAACAGGACGGCGCCACAAGCCACACAGCGACTGCCACAATCAATTTATTGGAAACCAAGTTTCGTGAACGTGATATCTCACGAAATGGCCCAGTCGATTGGCCGCCTCGGTTGTGCGATTTGACGCCGTTAGATTATTTCTTATGGGGCTACATTAAGTCTATGGTCTATGCCAACAAGCCAGCGACGATTGATGAACTTCGTACGAATATCGAACGTGAAATTGCAGAAAACCGTCGAAAATTGGGTTCGGCGTCTGGACTTCTGCAAGCGTGCCCGTGGTGGCCATGCAAAAGAAATCGAGTTCCAGACATAATGGCATCGAACGTACTTTCACGGGAATAAAGAATTTCATGGTATCTAAAACCGGTTTTGTTTTATTTAAAAAAACTTTTGTAGCGCTCTTATTGAAAAACCGTTACTAAGGGAACCCTGCACCATCGATTTCAATGGTAAAAAAGTGGTTTACTGGCTTTCGTTGTGGTCGCACAAGTACAATGACGATGAATGTTCTGGACGGCCAAATGAGGTCAATACACCCGAAAATTTAGAAAAAATCCACGATGTGGTGTTGGTCGATCCAAGAATAAAAGTGCGTGAGATTGTTGATACCATAGGCATTTCATATGGCAGTGTGGTTTCGATTTTAAATGATCAGTTGGGTTTAAGAAAGCTGTCTGCAAAATGGATGCCGCGTTTGTTCTCAATTGACCATAAACGTAATCGTGTGTCAACTTCAAAAGATTGTTTGGAGTCGTCTAACCGCAATTCGAAGAAGTTTTGAAACATGGATCCATTACAACACTCTGGAGAGCAAGCAGCAGTATAAACAATGGGTTTTTCCGGGTGAACCGGATCCGAAGAAGGTCAAAGTCTTTTGGGATGCACGAGGGATAATTACCTTCAAAAGAGAAAACAATAAACGGCGAATATTATGCCAACTAATTGAACCGATTTAACGAGAATTTAAAAAAACGACCCCATATGGCATCAAAATAATGCATGGGTGAACACGCGTGTAGTCTCAATGGCAAAATTTCATGAATTGGGCTACGAATTGGTACCTCATCCGCCATATTCTCCGCAATTTGCACCCACTGACTATTTTCTATTTCCAAACCTAAAAAAATGGCTCGGTGGAAAGAGATTTAGCTCCAAAGATGGAATTGGTGATCAACCAAATGCCAATTTTATGGACCTCGAAAAATCCTATTTTTTGGAAGGGATACAAAATTTGGAGAAACGATGGACTAAGTGTATTAGATTAGAGATTAGGAGATTATGTTGAGAAATATTCTTTTTTTTTCAAAAAAAACTCTGTTTCATTCAAAAAGTCACGTACTTATTGATCCGCCCTCTATTTTCAAAATATTACTTTAAAAAAGTTGGAAAATTTTTGATGAAAAGACTGAGCACAGAGCAAAGAACCAAAGTAGTTTAATTTTTTATTGAAAGTCAACACTCAATTGTTCAGACAAAAAGATCACATAGAAATGTCATTCATGTTGGAAATGCACCCAGCGCTCCAATAATTTACCGAGTGGTTCAGCGTTTTGGATAAAAAGGGACTGTCTGTGATCTCCACGTGCTAGAAATCCTCGTGTAAAAAAGCCGTTTCCCATTACAACCCATGAAGGGATTACGGAGACCTTCTCACACAACCAGTGAGATGTGCAGTTTCTAATTTTTCACTCACTGATTCCACACCGTATTTTGAGAAGCTTTTTTATGGCTAAGTATTTGATAGTGTCGCCATCACTAAGCCAGGTGGCCGTCGTCGTAGGAAATGTTAGGTGGTCAGAGTAGGAACTGGACCCACGTTCTTATGGACAAGAGCCTCCCATAATAGTCATTGTACCATCGACGGCCACGGAAAATCCTCATGTAGTTCGCAATTGTGTGAACATTGCTGGGCTGTCAGCCAGTATTTATGGAAACTTTGTAATGACAGTAGTCGGAAACCCTCGTTTCTATCACCATCGACTATATCTGAGTACTTTGTTTGCATTGTATTTTTGACAATAAAATTAAGTAACAGAAAACAAGCTGGTAATTAGTCATGGGTCACCCTGTGAAAACAGCATTTTTTTTAATGAGCTATCGTCGCTCTTGCTCTGGGCACAGCTGTTTGACTATCAGCTGTCGTCACTCTTGCTCGGGACACAGCTGATTATTGGATATATATATATATATATATAAGGGAACACGCGTGAGAAGGGCCTGTTTTGTGACAATCATAGACATGATAGTTAAGACAAGTGAACCGAGTGTAAAAGTATGCCGTAGAGTCCTGGTTAATATCCCTGTAAAGGGTTTGTGGTATTCTGCGAGTCCTTGTAATCCTGCAAATCCTTAAGAACATCCTGTGGGAGAAGGGAGTGTGGCGTGACAGGTCATCCTTATATCCTGCAAGTCCTTGAGTTGTCCTGTAAGTCCTTGTAATTCTGCGAGTCCTTAAGCACATCCTGTGGGATAACGGAGTATGCCGTTAGAGGTCATCCTTATTTCCTATGAGTCCTTGTGTTGTACTGTGAGTCCATGTTTTGGCCTGTGAGTCGTTGTTATCCTGCGAATTCTTGTGAACATCCTTCGTGCTAAAATAGTGTGCCTCACCATGTCCTGCGGGTTCTTGTGTTTTGATGTGAGTCCTTGCAATCCTGCGAGTCTTTAAGAACATCTTCTCACGGGGTCATCCCTATATCCTGCGAGTCCTTGTGTTGTCCTGTGATTGCTTCTAATCCTGTGAGTCCTGAAGAACTTCCTGTGGGATAAATTAGTGTGCCGTGAGATATCATCCTTAAATCCTTCGGGTCCTTTTGTTGTCCTGTGAGTCTTCGATATGCTGCAAATCCTCGTCAACATCCTGCGTGCTAAAAGGGTGTGCCGTGAGAGTTCATTTTTATGTCCTACCAGCCCTGTTGATATCCTGTGAGTCATTGTGTTGCCGTGCGAGTCCTTGTTACCCCGCTAGTTGTTAATATCCGGAGAGTTCCTATTATCCGGTGAGTCCTTTATTATCCGCCGAGCACTTGGGAATATCTTGTGGGCTGAAGGGAGTATACAGTGAGTGTTCGCCCGAGATATCGCGAGTCTTTTCCAATAACCTATCAACCAAGAGAGTGTTCCGTGAGAGTTCACTTCATAGACAAGACGTGCCTTTAAGTTTGGCGAGTATTATTGTAGGGTTCGAATTTTCTACATTCTCGACTGTTAACGAAGGAATAGTTTGATGTAAATAAACACAAATTAAAATATAACGTCATCTACTACTCTCAGTGACTGAAAATAATTAAATTTCTGTGAGGACCCATGGCCGCCGCTTGCGCTATCACAACTTCCACAAGGCGACGTTCAGAGCAGTTGGTGATGCCTAGGCGGTCTTTGCAACGAATTCTTCATATGAAACTTTACTATATAAAATTAAATTGGCTCAGTTGCCGTGTTCAAGAATTGTGCCTAGAAACCAACGAGATTATTCACAAGCGCATAATGAGCGATGAGGTTCATTTTCACCTCAATGGTCACGTAAATAAACAAAAATGCGGAATAAGGAGAACCCAAGATAAAAGAATAATATTGAGCATCAACTACACCCACTTCGATGCAAAGTACGCTGTGGAATAACTTCATATATTTTCAAAAATGACGAACAAGTTGCGGTTAATGTGAAGGGCATCTAATACTGGACAATGAATGACAATTTTTTAGGGCCAGAGGTAGAGAACAATCCAGAACTCTTGTTTCTACAAGATGAAGCCACATCTCACACATTTCGCCCAGCTGTGGCTCTCCTGCTCGAAATTTTTGGTGATCGAATAATATCGCATTTTAGACGGCACGCAATATGTATCTTTGGGGCTACCTAAAGGGTAAGGTTTATGACAATAAACAAAGAAACATTCAACATCTTAAAGCAAATATTCGAGAAGAAATGAGGGCTATGGGACATGAAATTCTAAGAAGAGTTAAGGGAAACGCTATGGAAATAGCACGTCAGGTCGAAGCAAACAGTGGACAGATAACAAATAATCCAAATGTTCATTAATGCCAACGTTAAATAGAATCAGAAAGAAAAATGTTATTTATTAAATAATTAATAACGCTACTTATGCTCCACCCTGTCGTTTTCCTTCATATTTGCAACAATTGGCTTTAGTTTTTTGCCAATTAAAATTGACAGGACTCTGCCTGTTATGAAAAAAGTGATTATTCGTCGATATTTAGCATATGTATTTGGCTCCTTTTATACAAACTAAATACGGTACGCCGAGGCTTCCCAATTAAGGCGAAATCCTGCGTTTTTAATAAATATTGAACCCAAAAGTACCCCTGCCATCAAAATAGCTCAGCAATATAATATTCACCGTGTAAGGATACTTGAGCAGAGCGTTAGTAGGAACGTGTTGAAGTGCACCTATGACTTTTAAGTATATTCGAATTTAATCCAATTGAACCCTTTGCCTCTGTATAATCCAAATATAATTGTTGTTGCCTAGTGTACACGTTGAAAATTTGCCCTCTTTTGTTGTTTGGATTCAAATATGTTTGTAGCTTGTGGCAAATATAGTATATTTGTGTCCAAACATATTGTGTTTGATATTCAATATTACAAATTTTTGTGACTCAAATATGTCTTTGTTTTCTGAAAACTACCTAAAACAGAAAGGTGACAGACACACTGATTAATAGGTTATAATATATATATTTGTTTATATTTGGTTTTGTTTGTTGAAAACTGCTGAAACAAAAACGTGACAGAAAATAAAGATACAAAAAGCATCAGATCTTCTATTCAGGAAAACAATGCATTTAAACTTGTACATGGTTCCTGCAATATGTTGCTGGGGCCGTTAGTTTTCAGAGTGCATTTAGCAATAAAATATTCAAAATATGCTTAGAAGTTTCGTAGTTCTATGGAATATTCATATGTCATTTCGAGAAGCTCTTTTCGACATAAATTTGAAGTGTGGCAAGAGCTACAACATCGTCAAAGTTTGCAGCACAATATTTTGAACATCTTAGTGTGTATTGAAATTAAATCGGGAGACCGCATGCGAAATCTTCTGTGGCCTGGGAAAAGAATTGCGAGTGTTAGCGGCGAAACCAAGTGGAGATTTGTGATACCAAGTCCATGTATTAGCACAATTTGTTGGTTTGATTGAGGCTTTAACTCCTCTGTCACACAATGCAAATGTCAGTTTTATGCGAAAGGGGCTCATCTCGAAAAACTGTAACAGCTGTTTAACAGTACACTTATATTTAAAAAAGCATTTCAGTATTTCATGACACAGTTTAATGCTTAGCTCCTTCAAAAATAGTTGCGCTTTCCATACAGGCTGAGAGAAATTTGGGGTTTTTGTGTCTCCTGAAATATTTTAAAAACCCGACATGGGCCCATTTCGAATTTGGTGATTTAATTAAAAGCCGACAGGAACTTTCGAAAATATTTGACATCCAATGAAGCCATAGTGTGTGCATAATTTTAGCTTGTTGTTCACAGCTTCTTCATTAACCTCATGTCCTCGAATTTCATGCAATTAACCGGCATTTGATGCAAAATTAACTCCAGAGCTTGAGAATCTGTCACAATATATTCCCATTTCGATTTATTTCTCTGAAATAAAAGGTGACACGAGCAAGGCAATTAACTTCCAAATCGCATATCGAGAAACGAAAAAAAAACATATTTTAGAATATAACAGAACGTCTGCTGTTAGACCCCTCATGTTGAAAAACCCCGTCAGTTTTAGTTGTTTGGCTGCAAATATAACGTGTTTGTAGCTTCTCGCAAATATGGAATACTTGTGTTCAAACACATTGTGTTGGATATTCAATATTACATGTTTTTGTGACTCAAATATGTCTTTGTTTTCTGAAAACTAACTAAAACCGAAAGGTGACAGACAACAAAGAAGGAGGCAGATCTTCAATTCATGAAAACAATGCCTGAACATTAGTATATGGGTTTCCAAATATATACCTGTTTCCTGCATAATGTTACAGGGACCGGTTTTCAGCGTACATTTTTGCACTTTGCATGGGGAAGCGCCAAACAATTTTCCACAAATTCCAGTAATTATCAAACACAAAATGTAAACTGCTGAACCTGGCAACTCTTTTGTATGACGCTGGTACACAAAACCTTACTTTTAAATTACTTAATATTCCTTGGGTGTTTATACGATTCTAATGATTGGACATTGTCCAATTGCATGTGTATACCTACCATTGAATACTGACAAATATGTAAGTATGTATGAACATGTGTAAACAGGACGGATTTCATTTCACTTGTGCCTTTTCTACACAAGATGCAGTTACACATAGCAGATCAAAGTGTTTAGCATTTAATACAAGATTTAGTTATAGGCAGAAATGTGCAAAGTGAACCAAGTTGTATAAAATTGAGGAAAATAATTTAATTGCAAATTATTATTGGAAATAATAATGAATTTATTAAACGAATGTGTTAAATTTAATAATTTACTGTGATTAAGGAATAAAATGGATACAGACATCTGTGGCAACACAACATTACAGCTTATATCGAAATTCGTAGTTTTGAAATACAGGGGATATCTATAAAAACGCTATTTCTTAATATTTGTGCAATAGGGGCAATTTGAAATGTTAGTATAAGTGCAACGCCGGCTTCTTTGATGGCCAGTACCACCGTTTGGAAAACGCTGCACTTGTCTGGGAGTTTGAATGATAAATTGAGGCCTGCCTCTTCGAAGAAAACACCCGAGCCGGTTCCACATTCCATTTTGCATCCGTCCGTAAATACTTTGGTATCAAAACCTGTAAGTGGTTCCCAGTTATCCCACTCTATTCTCCTGGGACACCTGACGTCGAATAGGTTATCGAACGTCTATGAGGGGGTGCAGTAATCGGTGGTTATATTGAGTTCTCTTGGGATTTTCTGTAGTATACTCGCATGTCCATATGCGTTGTTCTTCCAGAGTCCAAGAGCGTTTAGTCGGGTAGCACTCTAGCCCGCACTGGCACTAGATTGGTATAATGTGAAGCATTGAATTAAGGGATTCAGCTGGACACGTCCTCATTGCCCCTGTTATGCAGATGCAAGCTGATCTCTGTACTCTATACAACAGTTTCGTTGTGGACGTCTTCCCTGCGACAGGCCACTATACCATTGCTTCATAGGAGAGTATTGGTCTGATGCTGCTAGTTTACATCCGTAGCACCATTTTCGGTCGGAGACCCCACCGGCTTCAACTTTGGTGTCTTGGTCTTCGTGGTAAAAATTATGGCCTCAGTTTTCCCTGGATTCACTCCAAGACCACTCCCAATGGCCTAATCGTTAAGTGATTTCAAGGCCCCATTCATGATTTCGCTCAACACGGATGGGCACAAACAAGACACCATTATTATCACGAGTAACCAAAGTAGGGGAGAGATGATTCCACCCTGCTTTGATGACTCGCTGTTTCCCATAGAGGCGTTGATAATTCTGCTCTGTAGTGATATCCAACTCATGAGGAACGTTTCCACGCCTAGATCTTGAAGTTATTGAAGATTGTTTGTATTCCAAGGACCTCTCAATAGTTCTGATGACTTCGTGCTGGGCTGTGTCGGTTGAGCGGCCTTTTAGATGTGCATGTTGGCTGCGTGATATTATGGGCGATCCATCCATCTTCGTGCGGATGTGTGCGTCGATTACCCTTTCAAGCGTTTTAAGAAGAAACGATGAGAAGCTGATCGGTCTGAAATCCTTTGTGCTCTCATGATTCCGTGTCCCCGTCTTGAGAAAGAAAACCACTCTTACCTGGCTCCAACTCTTTGGTAAGAAGTTCAGAGTCAGGCAGGATCGGAATATAATACAGAGCCATGGTCTAATTATGACCTCCGCGCATTGCAGCATCTTTGGTATAATGCATCTGCGCCAGGAGATATATATTGTGAGAAGCTATTGATGGCTCAGGATATTCTCTCTGGACTGATTATATCCTCTATACCATAAGTATCCGAATAACACTTTGTTTTTTGACTTCTTCGTTTTCCAAATGCCAATACACCGAAACAAGTGGGACCGAATTATGGTTAAAACACAAACATTTTGTTGCGCTTTGTACTGTCACGCGCATACACACACACACAAAAATGTTCAGTTACTCAGCGGCGGAAGTCATGATCTGGAAGGCGTCAAATCATGACCAAACAATCCTTCTTTAAAATACGAAAGGCCTTCCCTACACAATATCTCCTCCTTTCTTTTTAACATTGCGTGAGAAGGGAGGTAAGGCCTTCCTTGCCCATTGCCTAAAGAAGGCCTAAGAAGGCATGCAAAGAGGAAGGCCTTAGAAGGCATTTACTTTAATTTCTTTTTGTAAAAGAGAAATAAAATTGAAATAATTTATTTTATCGTTAAATCATTATCCACTTCTACATATTTATTTGTAAGTATGTATGTATCTATCTTAGAAAGTTATACCACGCCCAACTTCAAATTGAAAATTTTAAAAATACCCTGAAATATTTTAAATATAAAATATAATTTTAAAACTTGTATGAAATTTTCCAATTAAATTACGCTTAAAAAGAATTGGAAACTAAATTTATCAAAACTGTAAAAATGTTCTTCTTGGTTATATCTGATGAAAAAATACATGCATTCCGCATGCCTTATTTAAGGAAGGCATTACAAAGAACTATTCCGCATGCGGTATTTGTGGAAGGCGTTGCGACTACCGCCGCTGAGTGCATATTTCGGGGTTGTTTTTTTTACTATTGATGCGTCACATTCTCTGCTATATTGCTGCACTTTGCAGTCTGTACATTTATCAATTTGATTTATAGATACTCTATTTACACAAACGATTACAGCAAAACCCATAAATTCACACAATTTATTTTTCAGAACAAAATATTATTACTTAGTTGAACTAACAAGTCTGTTTTAAAAAATGTATGTAAATTATTCCGGCGGAGAGACATGGCTACTACTTGGGGTTGTTGCAAAGGAACTGATTTAACATGCCTAAGTGACCCATCACTCACGCTCACCATTTTCTCTTGCTGGCGTCTTTTTTACGCTCACTCAGGTTTTTGGCTGTTTTTCTCTCTTTGTCTTCATACAATTTATTTTCATTAAAAAATAAAAATAAATGGTTTCGCATTACATCCCATGAAGAGACCGGGGAGAGCTTGTCACAACCACTGAGCTGTACGCTTTACAGTTTTCACTCACTGATTGGGACCTACAGTTTTACACCGATTCCGAACGGTATTTTGAGAAGCTTTTTCATGGCTATATACTCGACAGTGTCGCCGTCACTATGCGAGGTGACCGCCGCCGAAAGAATTTTGTTTTTTTTTTGAAGGTGGTCAGAGCAGGGTTCAAACCCAGGATCTCATGTACAAGAGCCGCGCACACTAACCATTGCACCACCGACGGCCACATTACATTAACGAAATTATTTCGTCAACTATAACTGTTGGCAAACCACTAAAATAAATAAATTATAAATGTAGTCTATAAAAAGTAAGAGATAAACCAAATATCAATAGTTTAAATCTCATGCACTTACTTTTTTTTTAGTTATACCCTCAGCATAGTATGGGTGATAATACGGAAAAATATTTAAAGAATCGAAGGAGCCATTTATGGCTCTTATTATCTTTGGGCGAAATTTGTTTTTCGACTTTTTAGAACAATTAAGCCAAATCCGTCTGTCTGTCTGTCTGTCTGGCTAGTCAACACGATAACTGCCGTAAATCTTTACAGTTCACAATGAAATTTTGTCAGAGACTATTATTTGTGAATATTGAGTTTGGGATTGAAAATTGGCGTTTTGACAACGCCCCTTCTGGTATCTCCCATACAAATCGACACCTTTATTACAAAATCATATTTCTTTCAAACCTTTCTTCTAGTAGATGTGAGTAGCTTCAACTCTTACACCGGTTAATAGTCTGTAAATGCCTATTTAACTGGAGGAAATGGACGAGATTGTCACGCCCATTCTGGTCCTCCCATACCAAACACGGTGTTCGTCAGGGGTTTCAATTCGATAAATCGCGTGATATACATCCGACCTTAATGAAATTACGATTAAGGCTTCACGTTATCAAACGCCAATCACTGACTAAAACAAGGGTAATTTTGCCACGCCCATTTTGGTACCCCCCATACAAAAGTTGTCTGGCCGTCTGATTGTTCGGCACGAGAAGTCCCGCAAATCTCAACCAATTTTTATGAAAGTTTATACTAGTCTATAGCTATTCAAATAAAACTCTCCTATAGAAAATAAGCTGTTTTGCCACACCCATTCTGGTACCTCACATATAAAAGTTGAGCGAATGACCAGTTGATCGACACGATAACACCCGTAAACTACAACCGATCTTAATAAAATTCGGTACTGGGCAATATTTTGCTAAAACCTACAGTGTTATTAAAAACTGACTATTGTTCCACACCCAGTTTCGTACCTCCCATACAAAAGTTGGGCGTATTTCCGGTTTGCCGACGCGATATTTCCAATAAATCATAACGAATCTTAATAAAATTTTGTACTGATCAAAATTTTGGCAACAACTTGACATGCACAAAATTTTCTACCTCGCGTATAAATATTGGATCCTAAGTAATTTATGTATTCCATAATATTTAGTACAATATCAATCTGCTATTGAATATGGTCACTTTTGAGTATGGGTGTTTTTAAAATACATATTATAAGTGTTGACATTTTTGCTATTTGGTTTATCAATGTTAAGTTTTTGCCAGTTCACGCGTGAATAGTGGCATGTGTCAGAGTCAAAAATGTTCAGTTTGGATTGCCATTTCATCTTGAATTGACGACAAACAGAAACACTTAGAGCTTTATTATCAAAATTAGTGCTGTGCAAAAAATAGGTTGCGCACGTTACGTCCATTTTTTTTTTTTGTCTTCAGCGACATGTTTAATTTTTGGCTCAATGGGTACATCAATATACAGAATTGTCGAAATTCGCCAAGAGAGCAGCCAGAATTTGTTCTAGAGCTGGCAGTGCATCCTGTATAATGCAAAAGGGGTTATGTGTAATTTCTTGAAAAAAAAAGTTTGCACAATTGAAAACTATTTGTATTTACACATGCGCTGACGGAATAGTAAGCCTTTCCTGATACCTTCATCGTTTATAATACGAGGTTGTAAAGAGTGCCTCAGTAAAATTTCACTTTTAAATTTAGTGTAATTTTGTTTGTCCAAGAGGCAGCTCTGAAACTTATTACAAAAATTTGGAAAGTTATGCTGCGGCTGCTCGCAAAGAAATCACATGGCTTGGAAGAATTTTCAATTGAGAATGTGCAGCTAACGTGTCAATCATTCGAAGAGTTTTAACAAAATGTGAAGAATCTGGATCTGATATGGACTGTAAGACTCCTGTGCGTCAACGTTTCGGTCGGCCTCTGGAAAACATGGCTGCTGTAAACGAGTTTGTCGCCGAAACCCCGAAAACATCAATTCGGTATCGTTCGCAACAACTTCAAATTTCACCAAGCACTACGTAGTGGATATTGACAAAATACCAACACCCTCATCCGTAGAAATTTCAGCTTACTCAGAACCTCAAACCAGCAGACCATGCAAGTTTTTCAAAAAAAAATGTTTCGCCGAAGAAGCATATTTCCATCTGAGTGGCGTCCAGAATTTAAAAACTTGTCGAATTTGGGGCTCATAAAATCTTCATGCAATCCATGAGAAACAAATACACCCACAGCGAGCAACTGTCTGGTAAGAATTGTGATCAGGCGGCGTGATTTGGCCTTAGTTTTCTGAAGATGAGGCAGAAATTGTAGTGACTGTGAACGGAATTCGTTCCAGGAACATGATAACGGAGTTCTTGTGGCCTTAACTGGACGGCGTGGATCTGGACGACAAGTGCTTTCAGCGAGACGGCCCCACCTACCATACCATGCATGAAACAATCGATTTAGTCCAGCAGCGATTTCCTGAACAAATTATCTCAAGAAATTCTAGAAAGAAATGGAATTCCTAGATCATGCGATTTTACGCCGTGCGATTTCTTTATTTGGTGTTTTGTGAAACCTCGGGCTTATGCGAATAAACCAGAAACAATTCCTGATCACAAATTACCTTTGAGATACAGGCCTATCTCTGGAAAAAGTCACGGAAAATTTCATGACAAATGGCTGAGTAATGTCATTAGAGCCGTATGGCCAGTTGACGAATGTATTATTCCCTACTTAATTGGAATTTGTCTTCCTTATAATCCAATAAAAAAAATCAGAACTATCTCAAAAAATGCGTGTTTCTTCATGAGTGCATCCTTCATGAGACGCCGTTTAAGATAAATGTCCGAAGAAAATTTTAGAAGTTTTGGTTTCCTGAAAGCTGAAAAAAAACTCGCATAACCGTTGTCATTAGTGCAGCGACGAAATATGTTGTTCCAAAGAGAAAATTAAAATAACAAATGTTAAGTATCATTTCATAAGTAGTTAAATTATTGAATAGCTTTAAAGAATGCCCTAAGCATCCACAAAAATAGATCTAAGTTAAAGCAGTACCATAGACAATAACCGCAGTGACTGTGTTTTATTATCCTAGTTTCCTAATACAGCTGTAAATACAACTATCTCCCCTGAACTTGTCTGTGACTTTAGTCACATATGTCACACAGTAAACTAACTTTTCTTCACCCATTCTACGACTCCAAGCAACTATTTACTATTTCAATATTAAGAGATTTGTTTAATTTCAAGACAAAACAGTTCGTAGGACCCAATTAAGTGGCAAATCGTTAAATGCCCAAATAAATGGACAAATCTTTAAATGTCCTTCACTGTTGCTATTTAGTAAATGGTCACTTTAATAATAAAATCGCATTGCGCGGCATGTGCGACTAATGTCTTAATCTTGCCGAAAGTGGTATTTTGGTTAAACTCCATTCGCTACGTGCCCCCAGTGTAATCGTTAGCAGCATTTAATTACATTTTTGGTTAAATTGTCAACAGATCAAGGCTTACAACAGAAAGTGTTATAGTTTTTTTGTGTGTATGTTTTCTTCACGCATGATGTGGAAACGGAAAATTGTTGCCTCCTTTACCTAAATATTTTGTACAGAACTCTTCCTCTCTCTATATCACTCAAGTCTCTTATATACATGTCCTGTTTTGGGAACGAAAGCTTTATCTTGACTGGAAGCCAACTACTCTTATACATTAGTCTCTCTCTCTCACTCTCTCTGTGAAGTTATATGAGATTCACTACCCAAAGTATAGATTCTCTATTCAAATTACCGCCAAATTGTTTATGTTTATTACAGTGCTCGATTTGCTTTGTAAAAAAAGGTGTTCCTTGCAGCTTTCAACTACCAATTGCCACAAATCAGAGACAAAAACAATAATAACAAACTACGAAAACAGAGCAACGGACATAAAGACAATTTGCGAGTGTGACATGGTATGTAGTTGTACAATTGCGGTACAATTTGCGTACAATAGAATAAACTTATGGTAGTTTGGTACTTTTAGGTATTTGATACTTGACTTTATGTTACAACCAATGTGGCCGAAAATGCTAGACAAAATTTCATATATCGGATGTGATTTGTGAGGTTTTTTGAGTTGCTGTTGATCATATATTTGAATTTTCGTTAACAGGGTTTAATATGTGACAATCTTGGATATATGATTCTGAAGCCCCTGTAAATTGCTTTCGTCTTGTGCTTCCAGATTCTGATATCTAAAATTCTGTTGATACAACCACAGAACTAGACTTGTGTCGAACTCGTTCACTAGTTCTCGAACTCGTTCATTTAAGGTGCCGTAGATCGTTACAATAACGAACATACTCGAAGTATCGAACATGTGCATTATGTTCATGAGGGTGATGTCTCGTCGCCCTAAATGAACTAGGTAGTTCATGAACTACCCAACTCTACAGAGAACTAATGGTTTGAGAAGAGGTTGTAGCAACCATAAATTCGGCAATTACCGCCTAATTGCGGTTGCCATAACCAAATTGCGGTTGCCAGCGCCGAATTTAGACCCCACAACTGAAATTCGGTTTAGGTAATTGACAACTTAATCTTCACCTATATTCCTTATGTCAACAAAATTGTCTAAAATTTCGGTTGGAACAACAGAACTTGGAATCAATTTGGAAGCAACCATAGATATTGGTACCAAATTCCGTTGGAGTAACCGAATGTGGCATGTTGTAACTATTAAATGTTTTAAGCCTTAAGCCGGTTGCAACGATAGAATTTGACGTCAATTCGTTTGCTGCAACCGAATCTCTCACCAATTCTGTAGACACAACCGAATTTATTTTCAATTCGGTTACCGCAACATAGTGCCATATATTTCAAACCCGACGTTTAAAAATTTTCGAAATAAATATTGTATAAAAGAAAGTTAAAAAATGCCTAATTATTGCTTTCACGGCGATTTTAAGATTTTTTTGGGGTTATTCAGAAAGGTAAGCAAAATTATTGTAATTATGGTTTTTGTATTAAAACGTCTTATTGTGCAGAAAATATCCGAGCAGATATCAACGGTGTTGAAGTTTCTCAACGTCGCTCGTTTCATATATGCTGTAACCGAGTGTATATAAAACGGTTTGGGACATAAATTGACAGAAAACAAATCTGGTACCTTAGAGAATACCCTATATAAATGGTTTTGTTTACTCTCTTTGTAATATTTTTATAAGAGTGCAGGAAAATAAATCATTCACTAATAATAATAAAAAAAACTTACAAAATGCATTAGTGACTCTATCTAAATTCGGTTGTGACAAGCTCTAATTCACCTGTGTCAACCTCTAATGGGGTTGTGTCAATCTCTTAATAAGGTTGTATCAACCTCAAATATGGTTGTGTCAACCTTTAGTGAGGTTGTGGCAACCTCTAATGTGGTTGTGCCCACCCCTATTTAGTTTGTGCCAACCTCTATTGAGGTTGTTCTAACCTATAATGACATTGTGCCAACGTCTAATGAGGTGTCGCCAACGTATAATGATATTGTGTCAAACTCTAGTGAGATTGTGACAATCCCTAATTCGGTTGAGGCAACCTCTATGGTGGTTGTTACAACATTTAAATTCGGTTACGGCTAATTTGACTGTGTCAAACGAATTTTTCTGTGACTGTGCGCCAATTGTTCAAGATTTTTTAAATAAAGTTCCCTATTTTTGAATAAGTTTTCGTTGATATTTTAGCATAACTGAAGAACATATGTAAATAAGTTGCAATTTGCTTAGCCGTTTCAAAACAATCTCAAAAAAAGCTGATGATAAAAACAATTTAGTGCAGTTTTTTTAAATTTTTTTCAGCGGGGACCTTCTTTAATTGAAAATAAATTCAACTTTAATCCACGCTCGTTTTTTTTTTAATCTGACTCACTATATTCAAAAACTGCAAGTTTTACTAAGTTTACCAAACTGCAATTTTTTTTACCTTTTCGATTTTTCATTATATTCGTGCATTTGTGCTATAAAAGTTATTCTTTTGATAATAATTTCTAAAATTGCTTCGAAAATCCTTAGCAAATAAAATTCATAGAAAATTAATACTATGGCCTCTCACTCACCCACTTTCTGATATTCATCAACAGCTTATGTATGTGGTCGGCCTGCTAACTGTACCCAGCAAACCAAATAGTCCGACTAATTCTGATGTCAGCAAATTCTGAAGCTCTCACGAAAATTCCCAGCTTTTTCAAACCAAATTCGGTTTGAATTTTCAAAAGAATTTTTCCACGGCAGTGTTGCCAACTTAAAATTATATACTTCTAAAAAAACCCCTTTATATGAGAATCTGGTGTGGTCCCAAATCATTAAAAGCGAAATCTTTTGCAAATATTATTCATCCCGATAAAAATAAGGGATCAGAAATTTTAAGCTCAAAGTTGGGCTTAAATTACAATTAAAGCCCTAATTTACATGTTGCATAGCTCGTCCTTAGAAGAAAGTAGGTTTATGTTTCTTTATGGTTTACATATACTATGCACATTAGATATATTATGAAATGCTTGGATTGGATTAAACGAGTTTTTCAATATGGCTGATTCCAAAACAATATTTTTTTAAATGGTAATTTAATAACAAATTGACAACAATGCTTAAAGATATGTTTCAAAAAACGTTATCCCCAAAGCTATTAAAACTATTTCCTGAAGACCCCAAATTGTAAAATATACGGTGAGTATCTGTTGGTAAACTCTTTCGTAGACAAGGACACAGAGGACGGTTTTACGCTGATACGGGTACGAGGAATCGAACTGCATCATTAGGTTTTTGAGTTTCAATTACTCTTTCATACAAATTTTTTTTTTATGGGTTATTTTTTTTTTATTTTGTTATTTTGACTCATTTTCGACAGCCACTAACTTCTATTTGGTTGGTAGTACCGGTAATCTTTCTTCAACAAAGTTGTTCCAAATGTTTTTACCTTAAACTATTGGGAATCAAGCTTACACCTAAACCAGGATTTTGAGGCTCTTTGATTCAGAACAACGGTAGAAATTTAATTTCCGACTTTTTTCGAGTTTTCAATTCACAAATTGCCAGTAATCAGATCCTTTCAGGCAAATAGTAGAAAACCTTTGTCTGTATAACTATATTTGTTTACTCATATTCATTTCCAATTTTCACATTCCACTTAATTTTCAATTTAATTTAATTTTACTTTCTTGTACACCAAAAAAAAAGTGTCAATAAAAAGACTGAAGAAAAACAAAAAACCAAAGAAAAACAACAAAGAAAACTGAAAAAATACAATGGGTAAAAAAGTACTTTCGCTTACGTTTTCATGAGTTATACAGAAAACAGTACATTACCATTGAGAAATTCTCATAAATTATATCAAATAAACGCTATGACTTCAGTGAGTATAAATGATTTTCATGGCGTCATGATTTCAAATAAGTTATAGCCTGTTTCTCGATGTCGAATGAATGCATTCGCAACGTTTGTAAGCGAAAGAAATCTGATTTCAGTTTCATTAATTCAACTTTATGCGAGCAACGACTCGAACGACTAGTCGAAAGAAAATTTCGTATACGTAAAGGTTTTAAGGTTTTCATACAAAATTAGGTTTCTCTATTTCGAATGAGTTGTCAACAATGCGAATGGAAGTGTCAAATTCAGTCACTTGCTGTTTTGTTTTCGAGTGGCAAAGAAATATAAAAAGTAAAGGAAATTAAATGGAAATTTTCAAATTAAAATGAATGCCAAATTATAGTCTGAAAAAGTCAACGATGCAGCAGCCACAGGCACTAGCCCATCATATGGAAAAAACCCAGAGTTTGCCAGCAGCGTGCCGGTTGTCGGAGCCAGGAAATTTTCGGTGGAGAAGGAAGGGGGGAACATATGGTTTTAATTTTTTTCAATTTGTTACAGATTACTTTTGTTTGTTTACTTTGTCTTGTTTGTTTTGCTTTTCTTTCCACTGACAATCGATATCAATAGATCGGCAGGGTTGTATTTAAGTTTATACAATAAAGTAGTATTTTTTAAGGAAATTGAAATCAAATGAAAAAGGTCGACCTGGCAATTCATAAATGCGTAATTACGTAACACACACAAATTAACAGTCGCAAGTGCATAAGAACGAATACTTAAGAGATAGAGAAACCCAAATTGAATCGAATTCGAGTGACTGTCTTTCGTTCGCATATGTTTTCATTCGACATCGACAAACAGGCTATTAGTTGCTAAAATGTCCGCCAAACCGTGTAACTCACGGCTTACTAATGTAAAAAAACATACAAAAAGTTTTAAATAAAAAGTATATGTCTTAGAATTAATTTTGTGTATAAAAAATAGTTTCTCTTATATCCCATGAAGAGATTGAAGAGAGTATTTAAACTGACTGCTTGGGACCTACATACTGTTGTCCATTACACAGGTCAACAGCCAACAAACCCACCAATAACCACTACATAGATTTGATGCACCATTGCTCCCTAAGTACAAAAATGGTAAAATTATTAAATTCTATGAATAAGTATTTTTTAAAATAATTTTTAAGCAAAATTGTAAATATTTTGAGACAATTTCCCCACTTATATTGCCATAACTCGAAAACAGCTAGTGTGATGTCGGTAAAATAAATTTGTAAAAATTTTAATTTATAATACCTTTAAGTCGTGTATATGGTTGGTTTTAATCCGATCAATGGTTTCAAAGTTATGAAACACATTGTTTGAAAACAAAACCAAAAACATGGTCAATTTTTTTTTGAGAAAAAAATCTGAACAAAGTCGAAAACTGCAAAAAGTATTAAATTTTATTTATTTGAAATTAAGCCCGATATGGACCATGAAGATCGATGCATGCTTTACGTTTCTATTCACAACTAATTGAAGGTATCGTATTTTTACAAGCACTGGCATTATTTCTTTGGGTTACATACTAATGGCTAAATAATATTTTTTTATTCAATGAATTTAAAAACTTTTCGTCGATGTTCTATAGAAAATTGTATAATGAAAATGCATAAAACAGAAACACACATGCATTTTACGACACGGATTTTAGCAAACCCGTATATAAAACACTGATCTTATTCTTCGGCGGGGAAGAAATTGAAATTGCTTAATATTTTTAATGATTCTTGGAAATATATAAATGTGGTAATACACGCAAACTAAACACCCAAAAAGGTAATTCGAAATTATAGTACCATATCATTAAATTGACGCAGATAGATATACCACACTTGGAAATCGCTTTCGGTCACAAATCACGAAATGTTTCATAGAATTGCCTACTCTTTCTTATGATTCTTAGGAATAACAAAAAAGTTACAGCACAAACAAACTGTACCCACACACAGGGTTATGTCAAATTATGGTAACGTATCACAAAACAGGTAGATATGCCACTCTTTGAAATCGCTCTCAGTCATATATCAGAAAAATTGTGCTTAAAATTGCTTAATGTTTATTATGAATCAGAACTACATAGCTTAGACGTAATTAGAGACCTTGGATTGTCGACAAGGTCTTCGAAATACTTGCGTTCCAGATGAAAGAAACAGATCTTATAACTAAAGAAACTAATGTTTTGTATTACCGTACTTGAAAAAAGGCTTACTTCATTATTTTCCTGAAGAGGATGATTTTATTTATTGCAGAGATATTTCTGATTTGATGATGAAACCGACTGTACCAAATATCCTTGTTTTATATCTTTATGGGACAGCAGAGCTAAAGCAGAACATTAGACGAGAAACCAATGGCCCTTCTAGGGAAACACTATAAATGCGGTTCCAGTATCCCGAGGTCACATCATATTACCACTTCTTCACATTAAATTTGGGCTGATGAAGCAATATGTTAAAGCAATAAACAAAGATAGTGATTGATTCCAGTATATTTCAAGGAAGTTTTCAATCTGAGTATGGAAAAGCTGAAAGCAGGCACATTTGACGGCCCGCAAATTCACAAATAGTTGAACGATACTCATTTTGGCAGTCAAATGTCAGAAATTGAGGAGAATGCATGGGGTTCGTTTGTATAATTTATTCAGAATTTCTTACGAAATAATAAGGGTGATGTTTACGTTGCGCATGTTATTTAAATTTTGTCGACTTGGATGGACTTTGGATACACTTCCTGTTCAGTCTCTTATATTGATTTCCTGTAAATCTAGGTGACTTTATTGAGATACTGGTCGAACAGGCCGCTTGGATGAATTCATGATGTCTGATTTTTGCTGGAGTATTCAGAGTAACACTTCGTCATTCAATAACAGTAGAAAATCATATAAAAGGAAATTAAATAAGTGTTCAAGGTCAAGGAATTAAAATCATTTAAAAATATAATTATTAACATAAGTAGCATAAGGATCTAAAAATTTTTAAATTACTTATTATAATGGCTTTTAAAATGCATACAATAAAAATCAAAACATTAGTTTCCCATTATAACGTAACTCGAACAAAAACGAATACTCTTGTCAAATTGAGATATCTTTACTTAAGTGCGCATAAAAACAAAACGCATCCATAGATTTTCATCAGAGTTGGCGCATTTTGTTTACAAGTTCAGAGGCTTTACTAAAAAAAAATAAATGAGTGTTCGAACTCACCGGCGATGTATTAACACCTTTTTGTTGCACGGTACCTGTTCGATTTCTATGGACACATTAGTAAATGTTTCATTGGAAAATAAAAAAGAATAGTTTTTGTGCTGAAAGCCCTTTTGCTATTGCACTTTCTCTTTTCTTATATCTGCCTTAACATTAGATGTAATATTGTTAAGATAAATAAAGCAATATTTAGCTCACTGAAATATTTTTTTTTCTTGTCAAATAGAGGTACAACGGCCTACTTGTTTGAATGCTGGCGTACAACTGAATATCAAACAATATTTAGCTCACTGAAAAAATTGGTTTTGCTTTGTCATAAAGAGAGCGACGATAAAAAGTATTCAATAGTATAGAGAACATGGTAGTATAAGAATGGTGTACCTCTTATTTCAAATTCACATGTGTTTTGTTTTTGTACTTTTTGTTTACTTTTGCTGCCGATACACACATGTAGAAAATTTAACACCTAAAATTGCTTACTTATTGTACCCTATTTCCACTCTCATTTGCAGAGTTTGAGTAAAAGAGCATAAACGAGTCTTATTCTCTTTATAGAATATTTTGATATAAATGCACCATTTCGACAATATTATTACATAAAAAAATACAAAAAACATAAATGTTTCAAACGGGGGCAATATTTCACATCAAAATGGATGAATGGACCAAGTTATGGCACAAAGAGAGTAATACGTTTTGAATCATTCGTCAGACGTCGCCAATGCTTTTTTTGAGTCATACAATTCGTTCCATGAGTTCTCTATCCTATTCAATACTCTTTGGCGACGACGAATTGCTTGTTTGTTCGCTGCCGCTACATCAATACCATCATACTTATTTTCTGGCCGAGACTATTGTTGTACAACAACTACGTATGTGATACTGACGCTGTGTGTTGTTTGCATGTGTTCACTTTGATAGATTTCCCTACCCGTGCCTAATTTCGATATTTAAAACAAAAAATAAAATAATATTACGTTTTTTTCCCTCACAATTTTTTGATAGCTACGAAACTGCTGATCAGCTTAAAATCAGTTTATGTAGATGTTAAAGCTAATGTAAGTTTGAATTTTTATAAATTTATTTTAGTAAAATGTGTCAGTTCATTTTTGAGTTATCGTAACATACATATGTGGAATAAAGTCTGAAAAAATTTTTTATTTTACTTAAAACATATTAGACAAAATCCAATGAGTGTTCGAAGTCACGGGCGATGTGTTAACACCCTTATGTTACACGGTACCTGTTCGATTTATATGAACACATTAGTAAACGTTACATTGGAAAATACAAAAACACCGTTCAATCATATGATGACGTTACATTTAAATAATATTAATACTTAAAATTATTTAAAGACCAGTGCAAGCACATGTGTTATTATTTTCTTGCTTAATCCTTTTTGTTTTATTCCCACAAAAAAACAAAAAGAATGCAAAGCAACAGACAGACACATGGATGGTTCAGTGTGATATTCGTACATACGCTACACAAGTGCACACAATTTTCGTTGCTCCTTTACTATCTTATTTTTATATACATACGCATAACTACGTCATTATTTCCTGTGCTCTGAGAGTGCTCCGCACCCACTTTTTATTTAACTTACCTTTCACAATAATAAAAACGGCGATCAATCATATGATGATGTTTTATTTAATTAATATTAATAATAAATAACACTTAAAACTATATAAAGACAGGTGCCATTAATTTTTTGCTTAATACTTTTTATTTTATACCCACAAAAAACAAAGAGAATGCAAAGCAACAGAAACATGTCA
Source organism: Phaonia tiefii (assembly GCA_963931995.1). Taxonomy (NCBI): domain Eukaryota; kingdom Metazoa; phylum Arthropoda; class Insecta; order Diptera; family Muscidae; genus Phaonia; species Phaonia tiefii. Next base: position 164,653,889 of record OZ008370.1, on the reverse strand, counting down.
TGTTCGTACATACCATAGACTAATACATACCTAGATAAACTTATTCTCTCATCTGACGTTTCATTTCACACTCTTCGTGATGCGGTCGGTGTGATAGAGAGATGTTTGACGAAAAGTGATATACACCAGGTGGAATTACAATAACTTCTTGCTTTAATTTTCCATGCCATTTTAGTGAAAAACTATGAAATTTAAATGTGTTTTAAACTTTTTTATTGACTGTTATTGTTAGCATACATTTGTGTTGTATTTAACACATTAATTTTAACACACAAAACGAAATGCCGTTGTTGTTATTTTGTTCGTTGTTTTGAACCATTGCCTCTATCTGGTATTAGTAAAGCAATTCTTTTCAACATCAAACGTATACATCACACGAGGACAAATGTCAGAAATTTGGTGAGTGAAAGTTTTTCTCTACCCATATTTACTCTATGGTACATACGCTACCCAAGTGCACATACTTTTCGTTGCTCTCTTGCTATCTCTTTTTGATATACGTATAACCACGTCATTATTCTCTTCGCTCTAAGAGTGCTCCGCACCCACACAAGACAACCATTTGCTGCCGCTACATCAGTGAGTGTTTTTATTCGCAGCCGGACAAATCTGTGTTCTATATAGCGGTGGGTCACCCTTATCATTTAGGGGTATGAAAAATTGATGTTGACCGATTCTGAGACCTACCCGATATGCACGCAAACTTTCATACAAATCGGTCCAGCCGTTTCGGAGGAGTTTAACGCCAAACAATCAGTGTGATCGCAGTCGGACAAACAGCGTTTGGATGTGTTCACTTTGTGAGTTAAGTTCCTACTCGCGCATGTAGATATTAACACATCAAAAAACTTAACCATAGAATTGAAAATTCAAATTTTTTTCATTTGGTTGACCTTTGTTATTTCACGTCTTATTTTGCCTAAATTGTTGTAGTCGTTAAATGTATAACAACGGTGGTGAGAACCGACAGTTTTCTGTACAACCCAGATTATAATCATATACTGCGGTTCATATCCATGAACAGTACCAATTGAATGTACTATATATTCCCATCACTTGCAGACAGAATTCTGTTCCAAACCCCACCACTTGCTTTGAAAACAAACACTATTCACCTATAAAATAAACAAATTAAAGCAATTCCAAACCAAAAATACGAACACAAGAGAACAAAAAATGAAACACAAAAGCACTAAAGATCCACAGATTTCGTGGCACTGGCTTGTCTGGCTGTTTTGTTACCTAATTTCGTACATTTTTTTCAGTTCACATTCTCACATTTGCACAAACACGCATCAAAATGCGGAAGCGAGAAAATGTGTTCGTGAAATCCGCTGTGTGTGTTTGTATGCGCGATATCAGTGCCGGAATGTGTTACGGCGTTTTCACACTTTGTTTATCATCAATTTTATGTGAAAATTATGCGTTGTTCTTATGTAATACAAAACTCCGTATAATGGTAATTTAATTTAAGCGTTATTTATTTAAGCTCTTTTTTCTCTCTTCGGTGTGTAGTAAATTGGGCCTTTAAGTTATTGCTTATTGAGCATTTAACTTGTTGAACTGCTGTATTTATAGCGAGCGCATACGTCTAAATGTGTGAACGACGGCGAGACGATGATTAGAGGGGTCGACATGTCAGATACTGTTGGCAATTTAACAGAACATTAAATGCGTTCATTCCATAAATTCCACGGTAAAGGTGGTACTTATGTTTCCTTGAATTTGTGAATTCAATAAGGCAAATTTTGTGGATTTAAGTGAGGAATGAATAAAACATTCATTGATCTAACAGATTTGTTTTGTATTGCAAAAGTTTAATTTAAAATGTAATCTATATAAGTAAAGATATATATTACAGTTTAGACTCGCGAACCGCTCGACAGATTTTGATGAAAATTGTCGTGTATATACCATATGGTATCTGTAACGTTACACACTCTGCTTGGTTTGTTTACGATAGATGACACTGTCGGAAAAATTCGTATATTGATAAATCACAATTTATCCCTTTTTCAAAGAATTTTGATTATAGTTTAGAGCAGTTTCTGTGAGAACAGAGTACATTGTTTAAAGCTCGCTTTAACTGGAAAAACTTAATTTCCTAATTATATTTCATATTTGTAATGATAATGTATTTGCTAATCTGCCTCAGAATGAATATAAGGGGAAGCCGGAAGGAATATATGGAATAGATAATTTTTTGACATTAGCACATTACGCCGAAGAGAATATAAAAAACAGAATATAGCCAAATCTTTAAGAATCACGCAAGTTCGTTTTTCGTTTTTATTTGTTTGGATGCAAATATAAATGTTTTTGGCACTTGTCGCAAATATAATATACTTGTGCCCAAACGCATTGTATTTGCTATTGAACCTTACATGTTTGAGACACAATGATTAATATGTTTGTTATGTCATATGAGTTTGCGACCCAAATATATTTGTGTTTGTGATATAAATAAAGCCATGTTTGTTGCACTGTTTATGCTTTCTCGAGAGCAAGAGAATAAAAAAGGGGAAACGAGTGTGTATATCTTGTAAGTGTGTATCTGTATTTTTGTATTATTTTCTCACTGAGTGATTCGTAAATATTCCTGAAATTGAAGATGAAGTGAGTATTTATTATTTTGGCTGATGTATTCCGTTTTAGTTTCATGTATTCAGTCGTCAATGGTTCATCGGACAGAGGATATCAAAAGCGCTTGATCAGTGGAAAAAGAATAAACAAACGCTAGGACGGTTAAATGATTTGTGATGTTGCTTTGGTTTTTCTGCATGTGTTTCGGATATATTTATGTGTGCTACCAAAGTGAGAATCGATTTTGAGGAAAGAGACTGGAAAGGGCAACAATGTGAATGACTTTTTTATGCAATGACTTTTTTCGGCTAGATTGGCGTCTTGGACCAGTGTGCACTGGTGTCTGTCACGATAAAGAAACAAAAAGCAGCAGATCTTCAATTCACGAAAATAATGGTTGCAAACATGTACATGCTTCCTCCAATATGTTTCTGGGACCGATATTTTTCATCGTGTAGAGTTTGAGATATTTTGCTGAATGTGTGGGAACCCATTTGCAATATGGGGCTCAAACGACGGGTCATGATGAGCATTATTTGAAAAATATCTTTTCTAAATTTCGTCAGAGCATTTTATTTGAAGACATGAGAAATCATATTTATCCCGATTATTCGCGAATTTCTCATTATAGTTCGCGAATTAGGTGCTAATTTTAGGTTTTGTATATATTTGTTAGTATTTTCATGTGAAAAGCAAAATTAATTAAATTGCAAATTTAATTGAAAAATTTAGGAGAACCAGTATGCATGATCGACATTTTAAAATGCTGCCATGAAAAGCAATATTCCATCAAATTTTATAAAATATATTTTTTTGTTTCTGCTCGTCATGACACGTCGTTTACGAATCATATTGATCAAAAAAATTACACTAGCAATCGAAATTTCACCGGCTGGTAGGGAACTATAACTAAACTCGTATAAGAAATTGTTTGACGTTCCTTATTGAATATCCATCCTTTGGGACCCCCTCAAAATTTTTTTTTTCAATACACCCTACTCTATGATAAAATGTGTCAAAATCAAAATTGCCTGACATCAAATGAAATTACAAAAAATAAAAAATAAACAAAATTACAAAACCACAATTTGTATAGCTAATTGAAATTGGATTTCAAATAATAATTGTCATATAACTCATTTCTACGTGTCTGAGTCTGTGAGTGTAAAACTAGAAGGTGCACAGCTCTTTGAGAGTGATATGTTCTCCCTCAGCCCTTTTATAGTATGTAATGGGGCCCCTTCCATTTAATAATGGAAACGTCTACAAAATATTCAGCTGTTTTACGAAATAAATCATATGTTTTTCACCAAGATTTTATATAGCAATGAGGAAATGAGTAAAATTTGGGCTAAAGACAAATCTGAGAAAGTTCAAGCATTACCTCCAGACGCTTTGGTGTGATTTAAAAGCTGCTGGAATCCTCGAACCATAATGGACCGATATTTCCATGGCAATGGACTATTATTTTATTTTTAAAATTGAATCCTGTGGTCTCGGCAATATTTGTTTTCAACGAAATGGCACTACTTGCTACACAATCCTTGAAAGTCCGGCATTACTATGAAAACAGTTTAATAAACAGTTATTTTCACGTGTTAGACCAGAAAATAAGCTTTCTCAATTAAGTGATCTCACACCTCTAGACATTTTCGATTGTGACTACTCAAAATCTAGACCCTACAAGACTTTCGATTTCGGAATTGGAAGTAAACATAAGTTACATTATAGGGTAATTTCAAAAAAATCGACACAATCATCAGAATTTTCAAACCCGACCACCTTTGATTAGTATACAAATTGATCACTAGATTCTGCTGGCCCATACGAATTTTATGACACCAGAATTGAGTCAAAATTCAAAATAGTTTTTGTTTTATGGTTCGTTAAAATAGGCATTGTGTGGCACTTTCTGAAAAAAGGACCTGACTTTGGAATGCGTTAATGGATTTCAAATTGTTGGATATCATTTTAAAGCTTGCAAAAATCGCTTTAATAACAGCCCATACAACAACCATGTCGTTTGTAGTTTAATGATTTGGCATAACGTATCTTTAATTTTTGATTTCCTCCACCAAAAAGAAAGTCCTTCTTTTTCTACACATCATAGCCAAATTTCCAAATGGGATCTCCGTGGGATCAATAGGTACAAAAGATTTGGTAAAGACTGCTCGAGTTTTGCTGTTTTAGTTTCGATTTTTCAAGTAGTGACTACGTATAACACAGTTACAATTAATACTAAAGTAGAAATACCTGGGAAGTGGTAGTATTTTTCTTGTAAGAATCCGCTTGCGAAATTTCCCAAACAACCGGTTAAAAGCGTAAGTTTTGCGTACATCTTCACACTTATAAGCCTGTAAGTTAGTTGATTATAAACCGATTTTCACTTTTTCACCGGATTTGAAAAGGAGAAACTTAGGCCTTTCAAACGGTGTATGCCTTCTTTAAGAAAATGTGAGAAGTCTGTGTGTATTTGTCTAGCAAACATATAGTTTTTAATTTTTTCGCCATTTTTCCACTTCGGCGATGATTTCACACATTATTTGTTAAAGAATCCATAATACTCTTGAATTTATTCAAAAGGGACATTTCCCAGTGAGGACTTTTAAAAATCCGGTATTAATTGACTGAGTTATTGAAGTTTTTATTAAAACAAAAATTAATTATACTTTGTTTTTATAAAATTTTACCAGCCTCATGAAGCTTTAGTAAAATAAAGTCAAAATCCCATTTGAAAATTTGGCTATGATGTAGAGAAAAAGATGAACTTTCTTTTTGGTGGATGAAATCAAAAATTAAAGACACGTTATCCCAAGATATTCAAGGATAAACGATACTGTGGAGTTTTCAATATCATTGAACCACAACGACATGACTATTGTACCAAACCTTATGTATCAATTGATCCCATGGAGATCCTATTTGGAAATTTAGCTATAATGTACAGAAAAAGATGGACTTTCTTTTTGGTGGGGGAAATCAAAAATAAAGATACGGTACGATAGGATATTCAAGGATAAAAGATACTGTGGAGTTTTAAATATGATTGAACCATAACGACATCTCTGTTGTATGGGCTATTATTAAAGCGGGTTTTGCAAGCTTTAAAATAATATCCAACATTTTGAAATTCATTAACGCCTTCGAAATATATACAATTTTTCAGACAGGTACTTTTTTCAGAAAGTGCCATACAATACCTATTTTAACGAACTATAAATCAAAAACTACTTTGAATTTTCACTCAATTCTGGTGTCATAAAATTCGTATAGACGAGGAGAAACATCTGTCATACAATTCAATAGAGGCTGGGTCCTGGACTGTGTCGAAATATTTTGGAATTACCCTATATGACAAGTTTCACTCGAATTGGTATACATGGAGGAAATAACCTGAAAAATATGATTTTAAATGAATGGTTCTTTGGCATGTTATGAACACTTGGCTTCTTAATTAAATTTTATTTTTAAAAATAGGATATATATTTTCAAGTTTAAGCGTTGTATCAGACAAAGAACGTAGAAAATGTACCCGACTATATCTGCGTATCGCAAACTATGAAATATAATTATTCGAACAATTTTTGTAAGTATTTAATCCTTATTTCAATTACAATGCTATTCCTTCTCCCAATTTCATAAGAATATCAATCATTTACACACATAAGCAACAATCCAAAGAGCAATTTCCTACGTTTTCGAATCTCGAAATAGCGAAACATTAAATGAAATAAAGCGCGAGTATATCACATGAGCTACAACTGAATGTTGAGACTTCAGTTAGTGCTGTAACGTTAAGCGGAAAACTAATTTCCGTCATCGATTAACTTATTTCAAATATTGCCAGAGGTGAAATAAGAAAATGGCGACAAAAGGAGTGGAAAAAGATTGAACCAAAGCAGAATTTAATAGAAAAAAATAGAAAAACAGTGACGATAACGACAGCTTATAGTGATTTGTGTCACCCTATGGTGTCAAAAATCCCGAGTTTAGTTTAGCTGCAGCAAACGCATTGTGATCAAATTTTGATGAACTTATGAACTTATGTCATTCTGCTTAAAGTAGTCGATTATATCAGAGTATTACAATTTGTGAGCGGTGCAACATTATATTTCCTAATAAATAAGTCATAATGAAGAAAATTTGCAGATTGTTGGTTATTAAAAGTTCCCCCAAGACTCTTCCAAAATACTAATATATGTAATATAAATTAAATAATTGAAAATTTCACTGCAAATAGGAATGCATATAAACCATGGTAACATGATTATATTTTTATAAATCTTCGGAATAAAAACCGCATTGCATAGAAACCAATTCATGTGGAACTTCCTGATATTTACTATAAATTGAAAATCACAAATATATATGTGCATTCAGCGAGACTATTACGTCGCTTGCAAATACAATGATGACTCTGAAATACCTCTTACACTGCTGTACGGAAACAAAACAAAAATATCCTTGCAACATCGCAGTGAACTAGCAGCAACAGTCAACCAGAAGCAGCTGCTGCCGCCAATATTGAATGACTTGAAACCCAATAGCATCAATATTGAAAGAAAATAACCTGAAGCCATAAAGATTTTCGCAAAAGCAAAATGACGAAAATATTATAGTTCAGAGTATATTTATCATACGTTTTAAATTAATATCCGCTAAAGTTGCACAAAAAGGCAAATGCAGTCATATAAATATAAATGGTTCTGATGGCTATGTAAGTGCATGTAACTATAAATACATACATACACCGAAGTCCTGGTTAATACATATATGTAAAAACATTAAAAGAAATATATTTTCGCTATATACTTTCGTTTTATTGTTGCGTGTCATTGGAAACGTATTGAAGCATAAACACATAAATGTTGCATGCAATGAATACTGTTGCACGAATGACACAACTATAGTAAATGGGAAAAACAGTTGATGTCGGTTGAAAAATATTAAAATCTTTATGTTATTTTAAGTAAAAAATTGAAACTGCTTTCTCAAATTTCGAATAGTAATTGACTTTAAGATTTTGATTCATTAATATACTCAAGATTTGCATTGCATATTGCCGAACTTAATGGATTAGGTCCGAACTCAAACTAAATTAACATCAACTAAGACAGATATATGACTATTTAATTAATAATAACTGAGCAAATTGAGATATTTATATTAAATCTAATCTACTGAAAATTTGGAAATTTTTGCTTTCGAACGAGTTTTCTATTTGATTGTGTTCTGATACTTTGATGGCGTGTGAACAAAATAAATAATTAATTTTAGTCATAGTGCCAAGGAAAAAAGGCCACTAAAATAAAAAATATATGAATTCAAATGAATTTTTATACTATTATTGTTAAAGAAGGGCACAAGTTGACTATTTCGGAATCTGAGTCCCATAAAAATAAATGAAATTTGTTGGACGTGTTGATATTAGGGTGTCCCAAAAAAATGTTTCTTTTTAAATTTTTATAGTTGTTCAAGCTTAAAGTATTTTTGAGATTTTTTTCAGATTTTTCGGAAAAGGTTTAGATGTCGAATTTCGCCCCAAAATCAGGTATACCGGACGTTTTTGGAATTTTGCTTAAAACTCGGTCAATAACCACGATTTTCTTAGTTTGTCAGTCAACATTTTTAAAGCAAAACGTTCAAAATTGTATTGTATATGCATAAACCACCAGTTTTGGCAATGATTTTGCTCAATAAGGTACAACGTATTAAATGGTTTTGTAAATTTTGGATAAATTTTGTTAGTAACGCTTTAGAACTTTTAAAATTTCTACGCACATTTAAAAAACTACTGACGCATTCTAAAAGACGGATAAATTCCAAGCAATTTTGTGGAAAAAAAATTTTAATATACTGCTATTGTTCCAGAGTTAGACCATTTTAAAGCCTTTTACCGATTGTATGAACTAAAAACTATTGTAAACGGTTTGCCAATTTTGCCATCCGATTTGCTTTAAATTTCTATGAAAAATGTACGGAAAAATGTAATACTTGGTACCATATTGCGGAAAATCATTGTCAAAACTGGTGGTTTGTGCATTTACAATAAAAGGTTGGACGTTTGGCTTCAAAAATGTTGAATTACAAATTAAGAAAATCGTGGTTATTGACCGAGTTTTAACTAATACTCAAAAAACGCCCGGAATACCCGATTTTTGGAGGCAATTCCACTTGCGCGACCACTAAACCACTTACGAAAAATCTGAAAAAATTCTCAAAAATACTTTCCCCTATAAGCTTTCAAATAAAGCTAGTGAAAAAAAATTTTTTTATTGATGGAACACCCTAGTGGACATACTATTGCCAAACGAACCAAACTGTATGTGTGAATTAAATCGGAATTCGCTATGGCTCGAGTTTTATAGCGCGACAGCGATGCGTTTCTTAACCCTGCTGTTAGATTAGAAAAAACTTACGAATCTTAGATTGAGGGACCATTTGGTCCATACTGCAATTTTCATCCAAAATAATAATTTTATCTTATTCTTTGTAACTATTTTGGTTCAAAAATTTCTAAAGCAAGTATTTGACATATCAAAAACATCCACTAACATATCAAAAACATCTTCTAAATATTTGACATGAATTTACATTCGCTTGGTAATGAAAAAATTTACGAATCTTAGGTTGAGGGACCATTTGGTCCATACTGGAATTTTCATCCAAAATAATAATTTTATCTTATCCTTTGTAACTATTTTGGTTCAATAATTTCTAAAGCAAGTATTTGACATATCAAAAACATCTTCTAAATATTTGACATGAATTTACATTCGCTTGGTAATGAAAAAATGTACTATTGACCAAATGGTCCTCTAACCTAAGATTCGTCATTTTGTATTTTTCTCAGTCCTGAATAAAGTTAGAAAATTTAATTTTCGCACATAACATTGTTTTATTAAAAGACCCCATTAGCAGAAAAATTTAGTCAGTATATATCACCGTTCCAAAGTTACAAGGGAAAACAGAAAAAATTTGGACCAAATAGTCCTAATCTAACAGCAGGGTTAAGTATTGTACGTTCAAGGATATTGCGTTAAGGACTTAATATTGTGACGATAAAAGTGCTTCACCTTCCTCGATTAACTAACATTTACATCTGCAGTATGTAAAAATAATATTAGAATGCCAACAGAACATTTCCGGGTGTATATTGATTCCAGCTTGACTATTTAAGAATATGAATCGTGTTGCTAATTCTCCCTGCAAATATGCCCTCGTTAGTTAACATTCTGTCACATACCAACTGAGCCTGAATATTTTATGATATCAACTACTGGACAAATCGAGAAAGGATCATTAATCTGCGAAATGACGTCGTGACATAGTGTAACTGATAAAAATAGGCGATTATGGGTGCATGTCGAGTCAGTTTGATTTCAAATATGTGAATGTATACATCGTCGTGTAATAGTGTTACTGTGTAGCGACTTAATTACAAATATTTAGAAACGAATGTGCATTCGAATAGATATGTGAACGTTACAGAAATTTCGAATGTACCTATTTTATTTGTATAATGATTAATGATGTAATGGGTGTCTCAGTATTATAAAGAAGACATGTTCCGTTTAGCTATGGAATAAAACATCCGTCAAATGACTCCACGGCTCTAATGACAGGCCATTACTCTTTTTATGGAATTTTCCATGACTTTTTCATACAGATGTGCCTGTATCTCACCCGCGACACTTTGGAACTCGGATTTGAGTTCAGGAATTGTTTCAAGTTTATTCGCATTAACCCGAGATTTCACAAAACCTCAAAGAAAGAAATCGCACGGCATTAAATCGCAATATCTTGGTGGCCAGTTGACATCAGAATTTCTTGAGATAATCTATTCTGGAAATCGTTGAGGCAATAAATCGACTGTTTTATGCGCGGTGTGGCAGGTGGCGCTGTCTGGCTTTCTCGAATGAAAATTCTTCGAAGTCTCATCATAACTTTCCAAATTTTTGTAGCAAGTTTTCATAATTATAACGCGTTGTTCTTTCGTACAGCGCTCGACTATTAATAATCAGAATACATTAAATTTAAAAGTGCAACCTTACTGAGACACTCTTTAATTAATTTATAATGATTTCAGAAGTCCTACAGATCTTCCTCAAGGAGCTTCGAAATGACATCGGGCTTGATTATATAATCCACAAGGGAAAGCTTAACATTAAGTTTCTGCAAATAAAGAAGAGGAGCTAAAGATTGGGAACATTCTGTTCTCAATCATGTTCTTAAACATGACGGTAAAAAATATGTTTTCTAACGGGCGAACTCAAGGCTTCCTGATAAGCAGCCTGACTGGCTATTCAACCACTGATGCATCTTATGTTTAGTAGGCGGCTGGTGCCACTGAAGCTCATCAGGATAGCGGGCATGGCCTTTTGTCCTTCGAAGGTGGATGAGCCAAACATATAGGCCCACTGCGGATAGAACTAAAAGAAGAAAATCCAGGTTTGACACATTGCATACTGGTCAGCGTCTGATCCACAATGATGTGATCTGCAATAAGTTAAATGCGAAAACTCGGTGGAATGGGTTTGCGTCCCGCTACCATTTACAACGGCAGTGAATACACAAAAACGAAACTGAAAACATAAAATCAATTTGGGAATCCATGCGACTAGACTAAAGCGTGAACGTTTACATCCGTTATAACATCGTGGTGGTAGACGAATTAATATACCTCGGATCTGCTGTGAATAGAAACGACAATGTCAGCCCTGAGATCAAGCAGATAATTGTACTTGAGAGTAGATGTTATTTAGGGCAGTGCACGCACTTTAGAGATAAAGCCCTCTCTCAAGTAAAGAAAGTCCAGCTATACCAGACTCTCATACAATCTATCTTGCATTATGGCGCAGAATCCTGGGTCTTATCGCAAGCAAACGAAACATCTCCAAGAGTCTTCGAAAGAAAACTATTCCGAAAATTGTATGGCCCTATAGTGCACAACGGCGAGTATCGGCGTCGCATGAACCATGAGCTGTGTGAGCTGTTTCCCGACATAGTTAAGCGGATCAAAATAACGCGATTGCGCTGGCTAGGCCATGTCAGTAGAGTAGATGAAGACGAACCAGCACGAATGGGTTTCGAAACCGAACTCGAAGGAAGACGAAAAATAGGTCATGGGCTCCCTGCAGGTATCAGGTTGCTGAATCCCTGAGAACACTTGGTATTGCCAACTGGAGGGATAAGGCAAAATATCGAACTGGTTGGCGAAATATGTTATGTTCGTTATACATTTCATAATTTAAAGTAAACATTGTGTTATTAACGTGTAAATTCGTAACAAAAGGACTGTTTTTATTTCACTCTGTATGACGAGCAACGCGATGTGACCAAACAAATTCTTCGAAAAATAGGTTAAGCAGGATACGAAAAAAAAACACGCTTAAAATATTGCGAATTTACGAAGATCGACATATTTTCTTCCCATAAATTTAAAAAATGTTTGTCATTTTTGCACAACAAATTGAAATTGAGATAAATGTCCTTTATATCCGACTAACAGTTCGACAATTTTTGTTACAACCCTTCTGCAATTTTAAAACCAATTAGTGACCAATCTGAAAGCAAGACTGTATTAAAGAACACAAAATGTTACACAGAATTTACGCTGTTTATTCTGAAAATATTATCCTGGAATCGTTGGTATAAATTGAAGGAAAATAAAGTGTAACTTTAAGTGGACAATATTTTGTTCCATTTCCGGACCAATACTTTAAGTTTTTGTACACCTTTTGTATTCTGTTATTACATTTTCATTAGTCTTACAGTTTTTGAGTTCCTATTCGTTTTGATCTACATTAGCCTCGGTCTCAGTAAACTTTTCATTTCTCGAGCTTTGCCCTTCTTTATTTCAAATTCAAAGTTTTATATATAGACAAACAAGTCGAACTTCGTACACATTTGATTTCAGCGGAGTCGAAGTTGAAGTCGAAATAATTTGAGGAAATCCGACTCCATATTTAGCATTTCCCTCAAAAGTCAAAATTAATAATCAAAAGAATAATTAATTAATAATAATTAAAAATTTATTCGGTTAATATACATTTTCATATTGTGACCGTCGGTGGTACAATGGTTAGTGGGTTCGATCCCTGCTCTAACACCTACCAATTCTTTCGGCGCCGGTAACCTTGCTTATTGATGGCGACACTATCGAATACGTAGCCATGAAAAAGATTCTTAAAGTACCTTTCGGAGCCGGAGTAAAACTATAGGTCCCCATCAGTGATTGTGAAACTAGTACGCGCACAACTCATTGGCTGTGAGAAGCTCTCAGCAATCTCTTCGGGAGATCTAATGGGAAACAATGTTTTTTTCAACTCCCTATTGCAGATGTGCGTATATTATCAAGTTAGTGGTCCACCCAGCCAAGCACTCAGTCCGGCAGATGGACGGATATGGCTTAATTGTCTTAAGGTTTCTTAAAAAAGTTCGGTACAAACATACGTGGGCCTTTTAAAACTCTTTATATGCAGATATCATATTGTATACAGGTATTCCAAACCAAACCAGAGAAAAATAAGGATTCACGACTGCAACATTCCTGAAAATTGCAACTAATATTCTCCGTTTTAAACCGTTTCATATCTGCCTTAGGAACAAAATTACAAACGGAATTTACAGATGTAGAGGGGATTGAAATCTGTCAAAATATTGAAAGCGTTTTAATCCTTTGATTGAATGGATTTGCGAGCCCCATATCTTTGGCCAGAGATCATTAAAACACGAGGAATACCTAAGCGTGTAAAAGAAAATCTAACATAATTGTGTTATATTGTGCTTAAATTTTCAGAGATGATTACAATTATTGATTTTTTACTCCCTGAATGTTGTTTTAGAATTTTCTGAAATTTTTTAATATTTTCGAATATTAATGAGCTTTATCATCTTATGTTGCAACACTATCAAAAATGTAACCTATTACAACCCCGCGTAATAAATATATAAATGGTTTCCCGTTACATCTCATGAAGGGATTAGGGAGAGCTTCTCACAACCAGTGAGCTGTGCACGTTCTAGTTTTAAACTCACTGACTGGGACCTACACTTTTACACCGGTTCCGAACGGTATTTTGAAAAGCTTTTGCATGGCTAAACACTCGATAATGTCGCCGTCACTAAGCGAGGTGACCGCCGTCGAAAGATATTTAAGGTGGTCAGAGTAGGGATCGAACCCACGTCCTCATGCACAAGAGCCGCGCACACTACCATTGCACCACCGACGGCGTAATATGTATAGTTAAAACAGTCAACAGAGATTGAGAATGTTTGGGAAATATCAGATATTGTAATTCTTTAAAAAAGGTAAATAAAAACTGAAATCACTTAAAGCAATAGGACACCTAAGGACAGTTTGCATTTACATCCTGAAAGCATAAATTTATTTTATTTATTTATTTGTTTCATTTTTTTAACCAATACAACAAGATCTTATGTCTTATAATTACAGTACAGGGACGTCTTAGTCAAAGAAAAATTTAAAATTATTTATTATGACTTAATAAAAATATAAGTTAAAACACATGAGCTATTAACTAAAATTAAAAAATAAAAAAAGCAAACATAAAAATAAAAGCATCAGCATCCTTAATGTAAGTTACAAGACCTTAGAAATTAGATATAAATTCTCAAATCCGCCCAAACAAGTCCGAGATAAATAGGCATATATATACTTACTTACTTATCCGGTCTGGAAGATCCCCAGGACGTCAGGGACCTTACCTCCAGTTGGCAATACCAATTGTACGCAGGGATTCGTAAACCTGATCCCTACAGCGGCGTCTTGATCTTCCTATTTTTCGTCTCCCTTCGAGTTCGATGTCGAAAAACCCTTCATGCTGGTTCGCCACCATCCATTCAACTGGCATGGCCTAGCCAGCGCAATCGCGTTATTTTGATCCACTTAACTATGTCCATGTCGGGATAAAGCTCATTCAGATCGTGTTCATCCGTCGCCGTTGTGCACTAGAGGGCCATACATTTTCGGAAGTATCTTTCTCTCGAAGACTCCTACGTATGTTTTGTCACACTTTTGTCTCTCGAGAGAGGTTTTTATCTCAAAAGTGCTTGCTTAGCCCAAAATAATATCCGTTCGCAAGCGCAATTGTCTGCTTGATCTCAAATCTGACGTTATTGTTTTTGCTTCTAGCAGATCCGAGGTATATAAATTCGTCTACCACCTCGAAGTTATAACGGCTATTATCAACGTTCACGCTTTGGAGGCCCTGCTCGTTGAAACCATTAATTTTGTCTTGTCCTGACTTACTTTCAGACCCACTTTTGCTGCCTCTTTGTCAATTCTCGAAAACACCACCCTATATTCTCTAATTCTGCGCAATATTTGACTTTTGCTGCTGATGGTTTTATTCATGTTGACTGCAGCTTTTTTTACGATGATCTCAATTAAGATGTTTCTAACCAACTTTCACAGCGGATTTGGGGTTCGTCAAGTCCATCCTGTAAAGGCGTATGAGTTTTGCAGCAATAGAAAACTCAGATATTGCTTCGTAGAGTTTCTCCCTTAGCGGCCTACCGACGTCCGGTAGTTTCCCAGAGACTCGGGTCACCTTATTTAAATACGGGACATAGTAGACTGAGACACCAATCAGCGGGCATGCATTCATCTAACCAAATTTTGCTTACGAGCAGATGTGTGATCCTTATCAGCTCATCGTCGCCAGCCTTAAAAAGCTCCGTCGGAAATTTATCGGTTCCTGTGGCTTTGTTGTTCTTAAGGCGGGCAATAGCAGTTCTGATCTCGTCTTGTGATCAATTGGCCAATCGTCATTGGATATCTCAGTTTCCGTCGGTGGTGCAATGGTTAGTGTGCGCACCTCTTGTACATGAGATCCGGGGTGCGATCTCTGACCACCTTAAATTTCTTTCGACGGCGGTCACCTCAGATAGTGACGGCGACACTATCAAGTATTTAGCCATGAAAAAGCCTCTCAAAATGCCGTTCGGAACCGGTATAAAGCTGTTGGTTCCAATCAGTGTGTATAAAACTAGAAAGCGCATTGCCCACTGGTTGTGAGAAGCTCTACCCGAGTCCTTCATGGGATGTAATGGGAAGCCATTTATTTATGTATACTCCCAACAAGCTCTACACATCTGCGATAAGATTTCCATCCTTTTCTTTACAAAAGGGTGCACTGATCCATGTCAACTAGTCCCGTTTTTGATTATTGGTAGAATTTTTCGTCTTCGTTCTTCCTTCTGTAGGTCTCTCTCGTGCTTTCTCTACTGCCGTTTCTTACTCCTAAATAGACAGTTTACCTTCTTTCTTTTCTCCCTACACCGCTCAGTTGCACCTGGGGTTGAATTTCTTTCAGCATTTGCAGTGCGAAACTTTTCATCGTGCTATTGTTTGTTGCGAAGCGGTTTTTCAAAACCAATCACGGTTGTCGCGGAAGTTTTTATAGAGTCGAAAATGGGTTTCCACTGCGCTTCAGGATCGTCGTCGGGAGAGGATGGGTTCTGTGCCAAAAGTTGTGAGGGCTTCCTTAAGTAGCCTGTGGCTACCTCTAGCTTTCTCTGAGTGTGATTTCATACGATTTTCGCTCTACTTGATCTTGTGCGAAATTTCTCGCTCCAAGTAGTGATCGGAATCCATGTTAGCTGCTCTGATTACTCGTACGTCCATTACACTGGATGAGTGCCTTCTATCAATTACCTCGTGATCAATTTGGTTTTTCGTTCTTTCGTCAGGGAATGCCCAAGCAGCCTTATGGCTGTCTTTATGCTGGAAGACATGATTTTTCTAATGACCATGATTTTTGCAGTGCAAAGTCAAACGGTCTCATACGGAACTGTCAACATGTAGACTGAAATTGCCAATAGTTGGATGAAACACATTTGCGCTGCCTACTTTAGCATTAAAATCTGCTAGTACAATCTTAATGTCATGGCCAGGGCAGCGGTCATACGTTTCCTCTAGGCGCTCATATTTGGCATCAACATCATTCTCTTCTGTCGGGGCATGTACACAAATTAGGGAAATATAAAAATATTTCGCTTTTATGCAGATTGTGGCTATACGTTCACACACAGGATTGAACCTAAAGACTAGATGTCGCAGTCTTTTGCCAACTACAAATCCGCAACAAAATTCATGTTTCGAAGACATCTGCCAATTGGATACTTGCACCGGATCTATATAGACTTCGTATCCGTAAATCATGGTCCCCAAAACATTTGCGCGGGTCGTCAACAAATAGGGGTTGTTTATGGTTTTATGTTTTTTGCATATTCACTGCCCTCGCACATATGTACAATGTTTAAATTTTTTTTTTTAATATTTAGCGTAGTGCAAATGCTCTGCAATTACATGTCCACGAAGGTTTTCCATAGACAGGTATAACGTCATTTTAAAATAAAGATTGTTTCTTCCAAATTGCCGGTTTCACGTGGATTGACTCATCTAAATGCATAAGGACTAGCATTATCTGTATAAACTACTTAATAATTTAAACATACTTTATGAATAAGCAGTTTTGTTGTGCGCTGCTATAATTTAGAATAACTTAAAATTATTGGCGCCTACTATGCGATTCTCATCTGTATAAGTGACCTACCACAAAATATTGAGTTAACATGTAGAACATTATGTTTACCGCGAGAGACCCTTGTTGAAACATGTGTTCCACAATATTGGTTTTATGATTTAAATTTTTTCGAGTGGTAGTATTGACTGGATGCACCGATTGTTCTGGCATTATGATAATTTTCAAAAATTCAGATTTTAGTTGGAGAAACACCTAGCATATTTCATATTCCCCATTTTTCATTTATATAAGGTCCAGCATAAGAATGAAAGAATAGAATACAAATTAATTATTTTATTTGCGTTTTGCCTATTTTGTATATTTTACCATAGAACCGTGCTACCACATGTATGATTCAAAGTTAATCTTCCTATAATATTAACGACATCTAGCTATGGGAAAAGATGTTACAAACAGTTTTTCATACCCCTCGTAACCATATGTGAATATTTTCGAAATAGAGTATTGTGTAAATAATTAACCTATTTAAGAACCAAGTACCGGAAATTATTATGAAGATTCTGACTTTATTTGACAAATATTTACTTTTTGCACACACATTTATAAGTTCCTTTTCGCGGAATATTTATTGAATAATTGGCAATTATATTGAAATATTCGTTTTGTAAGACATTCACAACACTAAATTCTTTTGTATGAAGGTCTTAAAATCTATATAGATCGTGGTAAATATATCCTTAACCCTAAAGTGCCTACGAATGCCTTGAGGCACTATTCACAAAAGTAAATATAACGACTGGTAAATATAACGACTTTTTGGTAAGGAAGCTGTTTTTTGCAGATGCTAACAAGTGTTGTAAAATATTTGTAAATGCATTTCAAGCTCTTAAAGTCTCCGGTCTATCACTTTTTTCGGCATTTTGCATGGCAGTCGGATTTGCAAGATTTGACTATCATAAACTATCAGATCGGATCTGTCGGATTTTTTACTATGAAATGAAAATAAGTAATGTGTTTCTCAATTCTCATATGAACTTGTAATTAATCTCAATTGATTTGAATAAAATCAAAAGAGCCCCCAACCGCTTGAGAGGTTGTCACATCATATTAGAGGTTGCCTCAACCGAGTTTAAGTTGTGGCGACTAAATTCAATCGTGACAACCTCAATGAAGTTGTGGCAACTCATTTTAAACAATTAGTTCTGCAACCCTACATTAGACCGGCACACGAACAAAATTTCCCAAAATCAATGGCAATTATTAAATAACACCTTGAGACAATTTAAACAAAACAAATCTTTTCCGAGTGCATGAAAAACAGCCAAAATAGATATTTTATTGTTGTTTTTTTGTTTGTGGCTCTATCGTAACATAAAATACATCGATGTATATATCTTGACGAGTACTACATTTGTCCTAGAGATGTCGCTGACGTACGACATCATTTTGTAATGAAGGCCTCAATTAATGCAATTTCCACCCCTAAAATATTTTTATTTTTTTTTCTCCATTTTATTTGCAATCTCTCTTCACGACATTCAGCAATATTTAAGATTAGATTATATAGTTATCTTATGACTAATATATCATGAAGAGGAGATAACCAATATTGTACCTCATAAAAGTTATTTATTAAGTAAAAGTTTCCTTGTTATTACTAAATGATTCAGATGAAACCGTTTTAGTCTTCGATTAGTAGATGATAATTAGAGCAGGTTTTTTGACAAATTATTGAAGTGTGTTGGTAAGCGGATGGAATATGATCTATAAACGATAAATGATATGATCTAAATATAAAAACATTTTTTTTCTAGAATAAAAGCAGTTTACAATTAAAAAACTTTTAGCTTTGGAAGTAGACAGTTTTATTCAAAAACAAAAAAGTTACGTATGACATTACAGCATTAATACAAATATTTTTTCATGTTGTTTGCATTATTACCGCAAATTATTGCATACTTTTTAGCGCTATCGACAAATTTTTTAAATATAAAAAAAAAAGTTTCGCATTACATCCCATGAAGGGATTAGGGAGAGCTTTTCACAACCAGTGAACTGTGCGCTTTCTAATGTTATACTCACTGATTGGGACCTACAGTTTTACAC
This sequence comes from Phaonia tiefii, assembly GCA_963931995.1. Lineage (NCBI taxonomy): Eukaryota > Metazoa > Arthropoda > Insecta > Diptera > Muscidae > Phaonia > Phaonia tiefii. The sequence goes on along the minus strand of OZ008370.1, from coordinate 164,634,687 downwards.
CGGTTCCGAACGGTATTTTGAGAAGGTTTTTCATGGCTAAATACTCGATAGTGTCTCGATAGAAATTTAAGGTCTTCAGAGCAGGAATCGATCCCATGCTGTCATGTACCAGAGGCGCTCACATAATAGTAAATATTTGCCTGGAATAATTCATTTGTACTCTAGTTACAATTATTACTCTAGTTACCATCAAATTACGATATAAAACGATTTTGGCTGTTTTTCCCCGGATCGGAAACGAAACAAAATTATTTGTTTTGAAATTATCTAGAGGTGATCTTTAATATTTGCCCTCGATTTTGGTATTTTTTTTTTGATATGGAGGCCGACCCGGTCTAGTGTACATGACAACATTTACCTGTTTCCCCAATTGTTGACAAGCGATGTCTAATTTTGAGTTATGGGTCCTTAGCCGTTAATCGGAATTGATGGCCGTCGGTGGTGCAACGGTTACTGTGAGTTTCTTGTCTATGAGAACTTTGGTTCAATTCCTCCTCGTACCTCCTTAGATGTTTTCTGACGACGGTCACCCAGCGTAGTGACAGCGATACTATCGAGTACTTATTCATAGAAAACTATTCCAAATACATTTTGAATCCATTGTAAAGCTGTAGGTCTCCCCATTACGGCCTTGCATAAACTGATATACTGATGTATAAACTGGTATATTAAATCAGGGGACTGGTCGCGCAGTTCTGATCTAAACAATAATTTATGAAAATATTGTCAGAATTTGCACAACGTGTTTGGTAAAGTTGATATTAAACAATGTGCAGAACAAATTGATATACTTTTTCAGTTTAATTGCCTACTGAAGATAATTTTTTGTCTTATCCATGTTGGGAAATTTGTCCTGAAAACATTGTTAGTATAACTTCCTTAGCACAATGTCAGTATGTGATGACACTTTATAGAAGCCATCTTCTTGACAGGCCACTGGTTTTGGCTTAGGTTACATAAATTGTGAATCTATGCAAGACCGTCCTATTGATTTACCGGCATTACGCCATGACTGCCTCTGGACCTGTAAAATGTAAACTTGAATTGTATGTCATACATTTCATAATGAATAATGAATAAAAGAATATGCACATTAAAGGAGTTAGGTGTTTGTATACTATATGTATAAATATGTAAGTATGTCCATACATACATATGCGCATTTCATATTATGTCAAAAATATGTGTCAGATTTTTGATGTGTTAACATCTATACGCGCGCCTCTAGGGCAGTAAACTATAAATTTAATACATACGCAAGTGTTAGGTTTGTAAGAGTAAATCGTAGTTTGTTTGTTCGTTGCTTGGCAGTCGGTATTGAAAGTGATTATTGGGCGATTTTCATATAATTTTCCCACGTGATTTTCTCCGGAAATTCATAGCCGATTTTATTAATTTTTGGAATAAAAAGCTAGTGCGGGTTTCGACAAAGAGTTTAGGCCAAAACTTAAGGCGATCCGATATCGGCGAGCCGAGATTGAAGTGTTTTAATTTGGAGTATTAATTTGGAGTAATATTAAAAAAGTATTTTATGTTGATCTTCGGTTATATCGTACGAATATAACAATGTATGTAGTATGTATGTATAAGTGTCTGTTGCTTTGCATTCTTTGACTTTTGTGGGAATAAAACAAAAAGTATTGAGCAAGAAATTAATGACACATGTGCTTGCACTGGGTCTTTAAATAATTTTAAGTATTAATATTATTTAACTGTAACGTCATCATATGATTGAACGCTGTTTTTTATTTTCCAATGTAACATTTACGAATGTGTTCATAGAAATCGAACAGGTACCGTGTAGCAAAAAGGTGTTAACACATCGCCCGTGAGTTCGAACACTCATTGGATTTTTTTTTAATTAGAAGTCATATCTTAGAGTAGTTCTTATAAATAGAGATAATATGCCTGGTATAACGTTTACTTTCACACCCTTCGTGGTGAGGTCGGTGTGGTAGGAGGACACCAGGTGGAGTTACATAGGACTGTTGACTTGAATTTGCTATGACGTTTTGGTTGAGAACCGTGAAATTTAAACGTATTTTGGACTTTTCTGTTATATTTTATTGTTACTATACATTTATGTTGGTATTTAACACAATAATTTGAACATCCAAAACGAAATGCCGTGGTTGTTTTTATTAACGCAATTCTTTCCAACATCCAACGTTCATCTCACGCCAGGCCAAATGTCATAAATTTGGTGAGTCAAAGTTAACTCTGTATAAGAATGGGTCGTGCAAATATTCAATAAAAAAAATTCAATGAGTGTTCGAACTCACTGGCTATGTGTTAACACCTCTTTGTTACACGGAACCTGTTCGATTTGTATGTACACATTAGTAAATGTTACATTGGAAAATAAAAAACAGCGTTCAATCATATGATGACGTTACAGTTAAATAATATTAATACTTAAAAGTATTTAAAGACCCAGTGCAAGCACATGTGTCATTATTTTCTTGCTTAATACTTTTTGTTTTATTCCCACAAAAAACAAAGGGAATGCAAAGCAACAGACCCATGCACATACATACATTGTTATGTTGTTACATACGCTACACAAGTTCACACAATTTTCGTTGCTCTCTTGCTATCTCATTTTTATAAACGTATAACTGTATCATTACGGAGTGCTCTGAGAGTGCTCTACACCTACACAAGACAACTATGTGTTTTTTTCGCAGTCTAACAATTTATTTTTCGCAGATGGACAAATCTGTATTCTATATAGGGGTGGGCCATCCTTATCATTTAGGGGTATGAAAAATAAAATTTCATATAAATCGGTCCAGCCGTTACGAAGGAGTTTAACGCAGTCGGACAAACTGTTTTTGATTGTGTTCACTGTGCAAGGTAAGTCTCTATCCGCGCCTATAGATGTTAACACATCAAACTGTGTAGAAGACAGTACATTATTAATACTCAAACTATTAATACACAAATTTTCTCATGGTAATCTTAAACTAGTTAAACCCTGTTCGAAATACTGGAATTTAATAATCAAATCCGGTTCCTATTATCAAATCCGGATTTATTAACAGTTTTGTACGAACTGAGTGTTAATTGCGGTTTCTAAAAACGGTTGTTGTAAGCCAATTGTCATATCCGATTTCAGAGAATCGGTTTGCCTACATGCGGAAGATTCATGCTGAAATATCTGAAGTATATCACTGAATTTCCAACTGGGACATAATGCCTTAGGAAAACGATGCTTAACATTTCCTTCTTCTGTTTTACATCCTGTATCAAAATTCGATAGAAATCTTCTTGACATTGTGAAAACGATTTTTTATATATTAATGCCTGGAAAATAAAGGATGTAGGCCTAAGTAACATAAGAAGGTCTTCGTCGAGTATGTTTGGTAAGTTAGAGTCAGGGTTTTAACGTAATTTTAATTTTATTTTATTGTGCCTTAAAAGCTGGTTTACCGGCCATTATCAAGATCCCATGTTGACCTACAGTTAAAGCTGACAAAATCTTGTAGATTTCAGTTTGTATGGAATTTAAAAATTTTAACTGTTGGTTAGCTTTAAACAGACACTGTGATAATGGCCCTTATAGATTTAAAATCTAGAAACATTTTACAAAACGTGGATTTTTCACCTAACTTATACTCAAGTATACTGATGTTTGGACAAAAATCGCTCAACTTGTGGTGATATTATTTAGGTTAAGGCAATCGAGAATTAACATTGCCTTTGACGATGTCTATAGTCATTCTTAGCCTTAACTAAATACTTCGCACTCCAACGTCTTTTGTTGTGGCCGTCGTTGGGGTAATGGCTAGTGTATGTGACTGTTGAACATGAGAATGTTTACGTTTCTTAGGTTACGGTTCTTTCGCCGACGGCTTAGCGATGGCGACACTATCTAGCCGGTGTAAAAACTGTGATTCCAATCAGAGTGAGAAAAACAAGAAAGTTCACAGCTCGCTAGTTGTGAGAACGTGTCCCCAATAACTTCATGGAATGGCATGAGAACCATTTATTTATTTATTTAATGTTTCTTCCAATACATCTAATGTTATATATAACTCGCTACTTAATATATTTTCTCAGTACGCGGCAGCTTTTAATAATTTAGTCAACTAAAAAAACGAATTCCTACTAGCATATCTTACCTGACTAATTCTGAAGAATAATTTTAATAACAACAATTCAGATCCTGAACAATTTTATGGAATATTAAACAAGCAGCAGAAATAATTTCAGAGATCTCACTCTCCATATCCAATCGAAAATTATAAACATTCTATAGCATGTGTTTCTGAGCATGAGATTCCAACACATACACATATTCGGAAAAATGCCAGTCGTGTAACTATGAGTATAGAGGTACTCAAGTCAGGCGAACACAGTAAACGTTGCATACCACTTTGTACTCACTCAATCAGCTTTTGAAACTAACAACGTTGGAATAAATTGCCTAAGGTACATGCAGATAATTCGATGATTTTGTTCTACTATTCTATCGGCCTTGGACAGTTTTAAACGCTTGCATGTTTTAAAGCGAAGCTAAGGTGACAGCAAAAAATATCAAAATTTGCTTAAGGCACGGTAACGTGAAATTGTCAGCTTAAAAAAGCTGTAGTCACATCGATAAATCAATTGTAAAAGTTTAAAAATTGAATTGGATACTGAAAATCTGACGGACGGAGGAAAATTATGTTATGACATTGGAATTACAAATAGTTTTTCGTTAGTGAAGATGCATACTAACACGCATGCATCGTTATAACAGAAACAGCAAAAGAATATTCTACAAAGTGCTGATATCGTAAGCTTCGAAATCTAAGTGCACGTAGAATATTGTTGAATTTGAGACAAATACGAATAAGTTGTGAAATTGAACACGTGGGTAATAAATAGTGAGGTTGTATTAGGAAAGATAATTGGAATCAAAGTTAGAAGAACAAATGTTGCAAACAGAAGCCTTCAAGGGGTTTGTCAGCCCAATTATAGAGAAGGCAAAATATAAAATAAAATTAATTTTCGAGAAATTAGGCTCCAAATCGGGTAAGAAAAGTTTGGCGAATCCAAATGAGCATCGACTGATTAATCTAACGGCCTTCTTCTATCCATGGATCGCATTGTCGACGGGATGGTGAAATCGTAGCTACCAGACAAACTGCTGTAGTTCACCCAACGCGTCTACATTAAGGGAATCTCAGCGCAAACTCACAAGTTACTCCACAATGTATAAACGTCATGTATGTGTTACAAAATGTACACCCTGTCCATTTTTATGTATATTCTGGGTCACCACCATAATTGGTTTGACCAAATATGGTTTCAATGTGGATGATGTAATGGTATTTCTTTGGCTAATACATTAGGATATTCCCTGCAAACGGTCCGACAAGCACTTGAAATATCGTTCTACTGCGCACAGCATAGAGGACTGAATGTAAGGTTGAATGTATAAAGATCTCGACTTACGCATCTGTAGTCTGGTGGACCGCAATGGCCAAAAAGTGATATAAGCGATATATTGAAAAAGTGATATATTGAAAGGTTCAACCTATATGCTGACGCAATCACAAGGGCAATGAAGATAATGCCTTCTCTAAATTTCATTTAGGTACAAACTTGATGACGAACTACAGGAGAATGGATCCGAGATGATTACAGGTCACTGGTTACCAACGTACCAGGCAAGCGTCTAGATTCCAGTGAATATGGCAACGGACACCTGCTATAAAACTATTCCACAAAGAGAATTGGTGTGGAACACTTCTTAGCCGACGGAAATATGACTCTTTATAGAGGACATAAATATTAAACGGTACCTTTGCCTTCTAAATCTCAACACTATCTTTTCGGCACAGGCCAAGGCGAACAAAAAATATGTAAAATAACTGATGTATTGAATAAGTGATGATTTATCCGACCTTTCGTATTGTATTCAAAAATTAAATTGTTCGAGCGTTTGGTCGTGTTTTTAATTAATTATATTCTTCGAGATTTCGCTACCCTTTGGATAGCACCGTCAGGAAGACGGACAATTTAATTTTTGAATAACTGATGGATGAAATTTGACATACAAATGTAAAGTTATTCACAGATATTCAAGCGCCGGTCAATCCGGTATGTTTGCAAAGCAATTTATCACTTACAGCACTCGAGTACAAGGGGAAACTAAACAAATCCCTCACTATAAGCTTGATAAAATTTAGGCTACAGGACACTACGACCTAATGGGAAATTATAGACAAATACGTAGCCTTCGCAAAATGCTAGTTCACTGAGACTACTCGCGTGCAATGGGGAGATAAACCAATCCTCCACCACTGACAGGCATGGTGTTATGTGAACGCAGAATAAGTTATATTTGTTTTTGTTTGACTATTTGCAGTTCGTACCTTGTAGTAAATAGAGCATACTTGTGTCCAAACACATTATACTTTGAAGACACAATTATTAATATGTTACAATTAATGTGTTTGTGGCCCAAATATGATTTCGTTTGTTGGTAACTGCCTATAAACGCTGATAGCAGGGTTCGTATGGGCTCCGGTGCACAGAATGGGCAGAATGGCAAGGGACCTGCAGTACGGATCAAGACAAATTCGAACTGGGCCGACTCATAGGTGTCCCAACTGAACAAATCATTTTGCGACCACATCTACATAAAATTGGGCAAAGCTATGCAAATTAATATAGCGCGAAAGAGGCTGGCATCGAAACTATGGAACACACTCAATGTCATTGCACTGCTCTTGCAGGATTGAGACTTAAGTAACTCTCAGGCGATACATTACCCATTTTGAAGAAACTACTTCAACCAGGTTAACCATTCACAGTTATAACTTATACGTAGCGTTTCCTGTTGAACCTATTGGGTTTCTACAAAAAGTGCACAACACGTCTTCTGTGTACTGGGTTAAGTATGCGACCAAAAATTAATCATGATTCTCACTAAAATGCCGTTCTAATTAAAAATAAGTTGTAACTATCTATTTAATTTTGTTAAAGTTAAACCCATTTAAGTAAATCTTAATAATTATAAGTCTGTCTTACAGAAATGTCGGTGATTGTATAGGACTTGGTTTATATTTATGAACCTTGAGACCGTGTATTACGAAATTGATTAAGTTAATGATTTGCAGCAAAACTTTAATATCAACGGTGGACTTATATAATAGACGCAGAGTTTAGCGAAAGTAGTTTTACACTCTGACTAATGACTACAGTCCAATTGATATTTTAATATTAAATAAACTGATAACCAACATGATGATTACATTAGCTACATTGTTAAAGAGTTCAAGAAACTATATATCGACGCCTTTGGCCTCTGCATACAGGGTTGGATTTTTGACCATTGGCTTTTTGGTGTATCTCACGGCAATACCCTGAGAAATGTAGTAAAACCGTGTTTAAATTAGTACCGTTTTACCAAAATTGGGATTGACAGTTTTTAAAGACCATAACTAAGGATACTCTTGATCAAACTTAGGGCCATATTAAATAAGTTTCGATAGCCCGCTGAAGATTTTATAGATATCGATTATTCTGGACTTGAATTTCAATAAGTCCAGAATAAATGCGCGGCGTTAACATTTTGATAAACTACTTCAAATTTAAATTCTAGCCCTAGATATCACTGATAGTATTATTTGTTTGTTACGGTTAGGTTAGGTTAGAGGGCCGGTGAGTTCCTTCCAAGGAAGCTCACCCAAGTAGATGTGATGCCGCCTCGAATAGCCAAGTTACCATATAAATAAAACTAAGAATAGAATGCGCCAGTAATAAATTGGGGTACACACTTATACCAAATTAGTACTGTTAATGTATTTTAGAAGTATCTGGAATATTCCGTCAAAAATGGAATTTCCCAAAATTATTCTCCTTATATTTTACAAGGCTGGACACTGTGAGAGATAGTGTTCAGGGGTTTCCGCCATAAGTTCGTCGTCACAACTACGACAGTAACGCCTGTGTTGTAGTCGTATGTTAGCAGCATGTGTACCAATCGTCCAGTCACCCGTTATAACTGCCGTCATTCTGGCTATTGTAGGATATCGGTTCAATGCCCATCATAACTAGGCTATATACCCCGTGATATGCGACAAGTAGTGAGTTCTCTCCCGTGTCTGTCTGTCTCATCGAAGAAGTGGCGATGAAACACAAACCGCTTTACCACTTGAATCTTTCGTGCCTAGTTCATCAGCGACTTCGTATCCGGCTATATTCGTATGACCCGAAACCGAAACTAAATAACGTATTGTCGTGGCACCGATCTCATTTAGCACACTTCTGCATGCACGAACCCGAATCGATCTTTTCTGCTGAGCATATATATCCATTATTGCCGCTTGGCTGGCCAGGAAGATTTGCACAACACGCCTACGATTTTGCCGCTACTTCCACTTGGAAGATACAGCTAAGAACGGGAAGACCAATTAATAGTGTTATACCCAGTGACGTTGAGTAAATCCCGGCTCCTACTCCAGTAACCATCTCAGATTCATCCGTTAAAACATCCAGTTGTATAGCTTTTCCGGAAGTTAAACTCTGGACTAGCATAGTCCGTTCTTTCATGTATGTCCCCACAAGGCAAATTGTGAAGAATTTTACTATGCTCATAGTTTCGATGGGTTCAACATTTCACCTCTCCAAGCCCCAAAGCATTCTTCGGCATTAAACTCTAAATCGCAAGGAGATTCATCATCGTATTAAAGTCGAAGAGGGACACGTCCATGCGAGGGACACGTTCTATGCACTGGTGACAGTTTTCTATCTGTCTCCAGAGCCGGCCACCATGCTCAATACGTCAAAACGAGTCTAACCCCCGCCGTGTACATCCATAATACCATCTTTTGGTTTAGGCCCCTTGTTATCCCAAATGTGTTCTGACAAGCATAGAAGGCACCTTGCGCATTCGTAATTTCGTATTCAATATTACACGCTGAAAAATATCGGCTCAAGTAGTATATTGCAGGAAACATGTACATGTTTGCAAGCATTGTTTTGATGAATTTATGGTCGGCTGCTTTTTTGTTTTTTGTTGTCTCTGTCGTGTTTATTTTTAGCGGTTTTCAGGAAACAAAGCCACATTTGGGTCTCAAAGAGAAATATTATAGTATATTAATCATTGTTATATTAAATAGCAAACACAATGTGTTTGGGCACTAGTATAGTATATTTGCGACAAGCTACAAAACGTTATGTTTGCATCCAAACAACAAAAAAAGTTAGATTTTTCAGCGTGTAGATTTGCTGATCCAGAATTACACCCAAATATTTAGCTTCATCCGACAACTCTAATTATTTACCTTTGACTGAGGGTAGCCGATATTGTGGAATAGTTCGCCACTTGTTAACATAAGAAAATGAGTTTTATCCGAGTTATCGCCTAGACCACAGATTGTGGCCCAAATACTGATCTCTCTCAAGATATTCCCCACGACTTCACTTATCACTGAATAAAAGGGTCTGTTGCCATCTACACAACATTATTCGCATATGATTTTACCCTTACCCTTCTATTATCCAAGTCCAGCAATTCACCCCACACAGGGGCGTACCCCTACGGACTGACCTAGTGGTCGATACCTCATCCCAGTGAGCGCTCATCCATCTGGTCCGCAGCGTTGAAACTACAACTCAAAATACGTTGTCCGGCATTCATATCTCTTAGAGCTTGTATAATTCTTTGCATTTCGACATTGTTAAAAGTGCCTCTATATCCAGGAGGGCTGCCATTATATATTGTTTATATAAAAGACTTATTCGGCCGTGCTATGTACTCCATAAAGCACTGCCTCCACTGACTTTCGTTACATATATGCCTGCTGGCTGTTCGAAAAACCGATTTTAGTCACTAGCGATCTGATATGTTCATCCAGTCTTGGAAATGAATACGACTTTCACACTTCTCCAACTTTCTGGGATGTGTTTTAATTTTATACTGTGGATAACTGTTAATAATTTGTTCCTTATTATTCCGATATTTTTCAGATCATCGAACTGCACATCAAGAGTAAACATTCCCAAATGAGACAAAACAATTATCAACTAGATTGTTGACCATTTTCGTTGTTCTTCAATATAAGCAAAGGAGACAGAAGATACAAAAATGCACATATCTATAAATGTATATCACTTTACCAACATTTAATGCCCTAGAGCAGAGCGAAAAATAAAACAGGATTATTTTTTGCCTAACGTGAAACTTTGATTTTTGTTAAATTTATTTCTTTACTACATAGGTATTCTGAACTACAGTGCAAGTGGGTAAATTTATCACATTCTGTATCGATTTTTGCTTTTCCTTTCAACAAACCTAAAATATGTTGTTTGATTTTATCCACATACACGCACATATGTGTAGTATAATAAAATATTTTGTATTTTATATGCAACATCCCCATAACTTTATCTCGTCCTGTTACGAGCGCATAAGGATGCAGTTAAATATATTAAGCTGTATCAAATTTTTTAATTTTACCGCTACAACTTGAACCTTGCAACAATTTTACAACTGGACTTACTGACTTTACTTTTATTGTCAATTCGTAACCGTTATTTATCAGAGGACCAATATAACCCGGATGATATATGCTCCATACGGCTTGATCTCTGGCCTTTTCCTTCCACTTGCTCACACAACGGTTTTGCAGGGAGTCAACTATCAAATCTTACCAGCGGAGTCTTGTCATTCCGTTTTATATCTTTTTTGAAGTTACTGTTCGAATACATTCCGCTCAAGCTCATCTTTAAGCATTCTACTGGAATCTCCCGCCAACATTAACACTCCATTGTGATATGCGTAACTACCTCAATATCTGCATACAGATCGTACCGGTAGTTGGTCATACGGCGCTAATATTATGACCATAGACTACTGTTCACTTATTTGCAGGCACTAGAAAATCCATATTCAACAGCCTGAATCTTTTGCAATTTGTAATCGATTGCAGAATTTTAAAATGGAAATGGAAGCTAGACATCCTGAGATATACAAAAAATACTAAATAAACTAAATAAGTTTTTTTGAGCAATTTATAAAAAAAGACCGACAATGTGCTATTTTTGTTTTTGGTTCACTTGAATATAGGCACAGTTTTTCTTGTTTTTTTAATTCATTTTACTATATTTAAGAACTATTAGCAATGGGTGGAAACCCCTTTGTTTTTAATAACTTCAAATATACGAGTTTTCTTTGAGAGATAAAGCGAATGTATGTAATCCAACGAAATTTGATTACAAGCATCCTTAATGACCTAAGTTAGTGACTGCTTGTCATCAAATTGTCTACTTCCTCCATAGACCTTACAAGACAAGAACCAACCCGAGACATTTTCGATAATGTTTGGATTTGGGGAATAGGGAGGCCAGTCAAGATATTAACATTTTGAAAAGCCGATTCCAATAACGTTTTATAGCTTGCACCAGTCATTTTTGCACTTTGAAATTCAAGATCGATGGTGCCATAGTACGTAATAGCACCCCACACTATAACGCCGCCCTCTCGGCTGTGGTGTCGGCTCAAAAAACGCTTTTCTTTGGAAATAATAGTTGTAGCCATCAGGCCCATCCAAATTAAAATTCTTTTCATCCGTAAATACAACGGTTCTCCAGTCATTTACATGACCTCTTGGCTGCACATCCCATACCATGTAGTCTCTTGCGGATTTAAGCCTCTTTTCCTTACGAGGAGCATTAAATGACGTTTGTTTTTGTAATTTCGGATATTTAAGATACTCACAGATCTTAATAACTCTGCGTACTGATGACTCGATTGCTTCCACTCCAACTTGACCTCGTATTTTTGACAAGGATAAGGCAGAATTTGAAGCAATTCTGATGATTTTTCTTTTCTCATACGTAGATAAAGACAATGAAAACCTTTTTCTTAAATTTTTCCATACCCCTCGGGGTCCGTGATGTAATTGTCGACAATTGTTGGGCTCCGTCCAATTTTTTTTAGCTATTTCGCTGTTAGAATATTCTTCAGAACGGTAAACATCGAGTTTAGTTTTTTCCGATAGATTCAAAAATTTTTGTTTTTCCATTTTGACTCGTAAAATGATTATGATGTAATAAATTGTAATAAACAAACGCTCCCTACAAAAAATCATCGCTTACTTTAAAAATAATAAAGTGCCTTTATTTAAGTGAGGCAAAAAAATATCACATTTTTGGACTTTTTTTAGAAATGGTTCAAAAAACATTCTTTATTTCAGAAACCACTATTAACATGATTTTTTATAGCCCAAGATATCTAGGTTCCATTTCCATTTTAAAATTCTGCAATCGATTACAAATTGCAAAAGATACATGCTGCTGAATATGGAATTTTTAATGCCTTGAAATAAGTGTATTTGGCGATGACTTTTATTTCGAATATTCTAGTGCTGTTTTATCTGCTTGTGAAATGGCCAATATTAATGCCCAATATAATGCAAAGAGAGGCACTATAGGAATCACAAAACTTGCAGGCTTCTAGCAATAAGTTATTTCACTTACTAAATAAGTTCGTTCACTTACTCGAAACTATAATGACTACCAATACTCTCCAGTTGTTCCAAGCGAGTGGACCCACTGTTTTATGAAACCATAACCTTTGGTTCCCGTTTTTTCTGTCATTGTTAACGTCACTGGTGGAATGGTCACTGGTGCAATGCGAAGACAAATGCAAATGTAAACGCCCGCTTTGAAAACAGTTAGTTACATTCGGCGACGAAACAAAAGTAGGAAATAATCAGACGATTCTAAACAGGTTGCCTGTGTGATCAAGATGAAGTTTCACATAGTTATAGCTGAGGTGTTGTCATATTCCTACATTCGAATTCTACAGACCAGATTGGAGCCGCACAGTGGGAGCCCAACGTTGACAACCTGGACCATTAGAAAAATGTAATCCGTTGTCTTAAAGTATATTTCTATACGTTTGTAGCGCTACTCACCTCGTTCTCGAGATATATACATATTTTTGTATTGTTTTTTAATTTAGCATTTTTCCCGCTTATATGGGTCAAAGTCAAAATGTTTTATAATTTGGGGTGGAAAAAATTTTAATTTTTGTTAAGTTAAATCGACGTTGTTTTGTCCATGCATTGGGTGCTTTTGATACATGCCAAATCGGGTGAACAACTTCATCCAAGGGACGCGGAAAATATAGCGGTTTCTATATTTCTGATTTATAAAAATTCTAGAATCTATGCTTTAGCGTTGATTTTTAAAAGCGAAATGCAGAATTGTAGTGCTCTTCAAGGTCTTTCAACCCACGCTAAAATATTTTGTCCATCTAAAGGATTTACTGAAATACACTGAAAGTGACGTGGAGAAAATTGCCCTTTTTCGTAAAAAGTGTAAAGTGCGCTTAAAATAATGGATTTAAAAGATTTTTAAAGTTGTGGTATAACACCTTTGGTCTTAAGCAATGAGACATGAAAAAAAAATAAAAACACTATTTTCGTAAACAATATTTTTTTTTCTTTTTGTAGTTAAAATTTAAAATTTCGAAACATGGTTAACATAATTTTATTTTAAACTATAAGTGATGTCGTTGACTTTCTGCACTTTGTGCAATAATGACGGCTTAATTATTCAAATAACGGAATTTGTTTCGCGATATCAAAACACTGTGTATTCCTTAAAATTATTTTATTAATTAAAAATTATATTAATTATTAATACCATTGATTATTAATATTTCCATTTTATGCAACGAAGAATTAAAAGGTCTGCAAAGTATGCAGTTCTGATTTGTGATTAACGTGCCAAAAATATTGAGATTCGGGATAAGAAATCCTTCCGATTTCCGTGTATTTGGACGGATAACATTCAGCGGCGTGAATGTCCCTTTGCGTTACATTAGGGGCATCAACTAGCGTAAAATGGCTGAAAATTTGTCAAACTTTAAATGTGTATCACGTGCCACCGCCATTGCTATGTGCATTAAAAATTCTACAGATTAAACTTTATTTATTTATCTTAAAAAATTCAAGCTTGAGGTCAGGGTTGTACACATTTTTAATTGTATTCAATATTTCAATCCCCCGTCGAGGATTATCTTCAGCAGTAGATATTTACTTACTTACTTATCCGTTCTCGAACAACTCCGGTGGGTCAGGGGCCTTACAAAACTAAGACAGCAAATTTCGCAAACCAGTTTGATCTTTTGCCTAATCACTCCAGTTGGCAATTGGCCAAGTGTACGCAGGGATTCGTGAACCTGATCCCTCCAGCGGGTCTTGGTCATCCTATTTTTCGTCTTCCTTCGAGTTCGGTTTCGAAAACCCTTCGTGCTGGTTCGTCTTCAACGATTCTACTGACTCGCTTAACTATGTCAATGTCGGGATATAGCTCATACAGTTCAAGATCATGCGTCGCCGATACTCGCCGTTAGTATGTTTCTATCAAAGACTTCTACAGCTGTTTCGACTGTTTGCGATAAGATCGAGAATTCTGCGCCATAAAGCAAGAGAGGTTGTATGAGTGTCTTTTGTAGATGGACTTTTGATACTCGAGAGAGGGTTTTATCTCTAAAGTGCTTGCTTAGCCCAAAATAACAACTATTCGCAAGCAAAATTCACCGCTTGATCTCAAGGCTAAAGTTATTGTTTTGTTTACGGCAGATCCGAGGTATATAAAGTCATCCACAACCTCGAAGTTATAACGATGATCAATGTTCACTCTTTGGTGTCATCGCGTGGAGGCTTTGCTCGATGAAACCATTAATTCTGTCTTGTCCGCATTTCTTGTCACACCCACTTTTGCTGATTCCTTTTCAATTCTCGAATTAGCGCAGTAACTTCTCTCATTGTACGCCCAATTATATCTACATCATCAGAGGCGTATGTGTCTTGCAGGAATACCAAGCATATAATATAATAGAGGGCTAAGTCCCCGTCGGTGGTGCAATGGTTAGTGTGCGCGCCTCCTGCACAAGAGATCCTGGGTTTGATCCGTGCTCCGACCACCTTAAAATTTCTTTCGGCGACGGTCACCTCGCTTAATGACGGCGACACTATCGAGTACTTAGCCATGAAAAAGCTTCTCTAAATACCGTTCGGAATCCGTGTAAAACTGTAGGTCCCAATCAGTGTGTATAAAACTATAAAGCCCACAGCTCACTGGTTGTGGGAAGTTCTCCCCAATTCCTTCATGGGATGTAATGTTACCATTTATTTATTATAATTCCCCGTTACGTGAGGACAGCGTACACACTATAGACCAGTCTATAACTGGAGAACAAGGATAACAAGTTCACACGTTGCAACCAACTACAGAAATCCTTCACCAGTTGGTATATACACAAACATAAATAAATATAAATGTAAATCACGAAATATTAGTATAAAAAATATTTTATAATAAATAATAATTAAGGATAAAACCAACACCAACTTAAAAATCAGACCAGATAGTAAGGAGGAAATAAATTTACATATGTAAAGGAATACATAGCACTAATGCAATCGGTTTAAATGACAAATTATCGGTTCAAATGACAAATGACAAATAATTCGAACGCTGAAACTCGATGTGAATGAGTTTATAGTACCTCGTGGTTGTCATTGGGACATTTATGAAAAATCTTGGACAAGAGAAATTCAGAACATATAATATAAATAAATAAATGGTTTCCCGTTACATGCCATATAGGGCTTAGGGAGTGTTACTTACAACCAGTGAGTTGTGCGCGTTTCAGTTTTACACTCACTGATTACTGGACCTATAGTCTTAGATCGGTCCGGAACGGTATTTCGAGAAGCTTTTTCATGGCTACATTATCGATAAAGTTCAGAACACCATAAGCCTTGTTCACCATCATAATTATGAGGGAGTGGAAATTCATTTTTCCGTCTAAGAGAACACAGAAATGAATCCACCGATTCAAGTACAGTGCCACCTAAAATGCATTTTGCCGAAAAGAATGATGATCTAGAGAACAGCATATGCTTGCATTTCGCAAAATAAAACTCCATCAAATTGGCTTCGTATCACGTCTGGAGTGTATACAAATCCCTCTGAAATAAAGTATATTGGCAAGGAACCTTGTAACGAAAAAAGAACTTCACGTCATCAGCGTACATTAACAATTTAGAGTGCATTATGGACTCTGGTAAAGTGTTAATGAATACCAAAAATAGAACCAGGTCAATATGACTGCCCTGAAGCACCCAAATGACACAAAAAAAATCTGGTGACTGATCGGCCGAATGAGATCGTCTGTTCTCAATTCATTAAGTAAGAACTAATCCAATTCAGAATGTTACAATTAAAACCCATTACCCCGAGTTTAGTTAATAACAAATTGTGGATAACTTGTGGCACCTTACATTTCCTTCGACGACGACCACTTCGCTTACTGACGGCAACACTATCGAGTATTTAACCATGAAAAAACTTCACATAATAACATTCGGAACCAGTGTAAAACTGTAGGACCCAATCAGTGAATGTAAAACTAGAACTCGCATACCTCACTGGTATGTGAGAAGCTCTCCCTAATCCCTTCATGAGATATAAAGGGAAACCATTTATTTATTTTTTAGTTGTGGTTAACTTTACCAAAGGCTTTACTAAAATCGGTACAAATCACATCATTTTGATCTCCAATAATAAAGCTGACACAACCTCATTGGAGGTTTTACAAATAAAAATTTACGTCAAATTTAGTTGTCTTAGATCCTCGTTATTTTTAAAGTTGTAGTTATTTAAGTTCCAGGATTTTTTTTAGTGTTTGTGTTTTACGAACTCAGATATACATCTGCAACATTAAATATCTGCAAAAATGTGTGCAACCGGATGATGTGTGGGCTCGACGGGTGTGTATGGGTCGGGCACCTCTAGACCGAACTAAGAGTCTGGTTTCCTAACGAGATGTTTGCAATTTAAATTTTTCTTTTTACTGGTTCGTAAAGAGTACGAAATTGATTCACCAAATCCAAATTTCCCTGTTTCACTTTTGTATATTTTGACAGACCCGCATCGGGATCGAAACGGCCCCGCCATATCGCAGTTTCACTGACTCGATTTTTTATCTTTTTACGGACTCGGAACGGGTTCGAAACAGGTTCGAGAACCCAAATTTCGCTTTTTTATGGTTTGGCAGACCTGTAAGGGTGTCAAAACAGGTCCATTATTGTACACATGGGGACATTGTCATTAACTACTCAACAGAGTCTCAGATACTTATTTATCCAGTCTCGAACAACCCCGGCAGGTCAAGGACCTTACAAAACGAAGATAACATATTTCGCCAACCAGTTCGTTATTTTGCTTTATCTCTCCAATTAGTCTAATATTAGTAATAAAGTCTCAGATACAGCTTCCTTTTATTGCGTAATCTCTTCGTCAATAATGCTTGCTTAAATTTTACTGCACATTAGTGTATAGAAAATCTTTCAATTTGATACACCTTCTCATACCCATACGTGTGCCGTGTGTGTATTGGAAAAAAATTGTTGGCTGTGTAAACATCTTTATAGCAGCAACGGCAGCAACAGTCGTAGACCCTATGCGATATATTTATATATGTTTGTGTATCTGTATTTGTATGTTACTGCTACCAGATTTGAATTTTAACAATTTGTAGTAATTTTAAGACGATACATTCACACGCCTCTTAATATATTTTATGTATAAGCCGTCATGAATATGTACATATTTTAAATTCTATATACGCATACATGTAAGATATACAAAAATATATACATATATACAAGTTTGTAGGCAACATTTTATATACATTTGATTTCGATTTATATAAAATGTATTCCGATTAATTGGATTTGCATCATTTTGTTGACGTTATGCTAAATATTTTGTCAAGATGTACTGCGTGCAATATCGACACCAAGATTTCCAGAAACTGTATGCGATTGCAAGGAATAAATTATAAATAAAAACTTCTCACAACCAGTGAGTTGTGCGCTTTCTAGTTTTGAACTCACTGATTGTGACCTACAGTTTTACACCGGTTCCGAACGGTATTTTGAGAAGCGTTTTCATGGCTAAGTACTCGATAGTATGATTTGCAAGGAATTACATTATAATGCAAGTTTCTGCAGCTGGCTCTTGCTATCTATATGTATGCAGATTTCTACACGGTTGTTGATACCAAATGGTTAAAATTGGAATTGTTAGTAAACTGGGCATGAAAATACAATGTGATGTCCGTTGGGCAAAACATGTATTTGAAGTGTCGAAAGATGCATTCAAGTGTCTAGGCTTTTTAAAGCGGTGCAAGAAATACTTCACTCCCTCTGATCTTCTCAATATCTACACCACCTACATCAGGCCAAAGATGGAATATAACTCCCATATATGGGCAGGTGCTCCTAGGACTTCTTTGGAGCTTCTCGACCGTGTCCAGAAGAGAGCGACGGTGTTAATAGGGGACAGTAGGGTATCCAACTCTATTGCCTCCCTTGAGCATCGTCGAAATGTGGGTTGCGTGTCACTTTTCTATCGATATTTCCACGGTATGTGTTCCTCGGACATCCGTCAACTTATGCCGGACGTGAGGATATTTAGCCGAAGTACGCGGCTTTCCAGGAACTCTCATCCGATTGACCGCACTACACACTATAGAGAAAATTCGTTCTTCAGCCGTACAGTCCGTATGTGGAATAAACTTCCGGCTAGTGTATTTCCCACCAATTGTGACATACAAACATTCAAGGCAAATGTCAACAGTCACTACTCCCTCTTTCCACCCTCTACTACCTCAATTTTCCTTCGCCAACACAATGCACTGCATTTATAGGGGGCATCCCCTGAGTGTTGGTTTGATAAAAAAAAAAAAAAAAAAAAAAAAACTCAACATTTTCATCATGGTAAAGTACACGAACGAACAAATGCATATTATGCAAATTACAAAAATGTACTCCCGAAATTCGGAGACGGTTAGCGCAACTTTAAGAGCCTTAACTACAATTTTCGGTCGTTATTCTCGCCCTAGTAGAACAGCAATAACAAGTTTAGTGGAAAAATTTGAGCCTACATATTCATTGTGTGATGCTGCCGTGCCAGTGAGACAACGGGTTAAGAAGTCCGTAGCAAACGACCCAAATCAGTCGTTTCCTCGGCGTTCTGGATAACTGGGCATCGTCAAAATCACTTCATGGCGAATTTTACATAAAGATCTTGGTTTACACCCATACAAGATCAAGCTGACTCAAGAAATGAAGCCAATGGGCCATTTGACGCGACGTACGTCCTCCGATTGGGCTCTGGAAAAGATGCGCCAAGATGATGAATTTCATCTCCATCTCCAGTGGCAACGCTCATTTTTGGCTCAAAGCTTTCGTCAATAAGCAAAAATGCATTAGTGGTTTGGTGAAAATCCACATGTGATTCATGAGTCACCACTTCATCCACAAAAAATAACTTTTTGGTGCAGTTTGCATGCCGGCGGCGTCATTGGGCCATATTTTTTCGTCGACAATAACGATCGTCACGTTACTATGAATGGCGGTCGTTAGCTTTACCGATTAGTTTTGGCCCGAATTGGAAAACGTGGAATTGAACGACATGTGACTTCAACAGGACGGTGCCAAAGCTACATAGCACACGTTACAATCGATTTATTCAAGAGTAAGTTTGGTGAGCGTGTTAACAGCACAATAGTCTTTTGTCTTCAACAAATGTAGAAATCAAGAGGCTTTCTGCCTGTTTACATAAAACCAACTCGAACGAACGAATCGGCGAAAACTAAAACCCAAATAAGCTAAATGAGGTATTTATATAGGACATTCTTTAACGAGTTTGTAAAAGAATTTCCTCATTTGATCCATGAAATCCTATTTATTATCGGATTATATTTGGCCGATTCGCGCGTTCGTTCAAATACGTTTTATGAAACCAGACAGTTAAAATATTGAGTTTAAGTTTTCAGGTCTGTGGTCCAGGTGTCAGGTCGGATATAGTTTGTAAAAGTTCAAAAGTTCTCACAACGTGTATTGTTTGCATATCGTGGAATTTGATTAAAGCTGTATAGTCTCTTTATACCATCACTAACAAATTAGGAGTTCAAATTGGCGCTTTTCGGATAATGGTGAATACTTTCGGCGTTGGAGCGCATTCTGAGATAAGTGTAAATTAAAGTATCTTATACAAAATAGTGGGAAATATATGCAAGTACATATCAGAGATATTTACATATTCCTGTTAGTTTCGTGTTAATGTAAAAGTTTACCCGTACAATTTATCATATAGCAATGTTTCACATTATGCTCGGTCATTGTGAAGAGGTAGTGGCTTAAATTTAAGCTCTGAGTTCGAGTTTTTATAGAGCTTTTATCTTAATAGCTTTATCATATCCAATGTCCTTCCAACTGTTTTAAATAATATTAAATATTATTGAGCTTTCGTAGAAATACCTTTATAATATCCAGTATTTCTCTAACTGTTTTAAAGTACATTTCGAACTGTACAAAAATAACTGTATACAATTATAAATATATTTGAGTTTGAATATTTAACCATCAGCTCTTAATAAAATTTTCCGTTAATATTTATTATTAGCGTAGCTATGCTGACTTTTCATTGTAATTGATTTGTTCATTGATTTTGTTGATTGCAATTGAAATACCAAATTCGAAAAGGTATTTTACATTCAGTATTTCAGTATTTTATAATGTATTTCAATCGTTTTCTCTTTCAACAAAATTTTGCGATCTCAAATTCCATACAGGCTGAGATCAATTCAGTTTTTGTGTGACCTGAACAATTTAAAAAAACCGACATGAGCCCATTTCGAATTTGGTGATTCAACTATTGTAGCCGTCGGTGGTAGAATGGTTAATGTGCGCGACTCCTGTACATAAGAATGGGAGTTTGATGCCTGATCTGATCACCTCACATTCCTTCCGAGAACGGCCACCTCGGTTAGTGACGTCGACACTATCGCGTAATCAGCCACGAGAAATCAGCTCAAAAAACCGTTCAGAATTGGTGTAAAACTGTAGATCCCAATCAGAGAGCGGAAAACTAGAAAGCGCACAACTTACTAATTGTGAAGTCCGTTCACGGGATACAATGGGTAACAATTTATTATTTAATTGTATGTTTTCAGATATGGCAACACCTGTGTTGATACGTCAAGTCTGACAGTGGCATCGTTGAGATAGTCGTTTTTATTCATACCCATGCTTAGAATATTTTGTCATCCAAGTCTATGCTCTTTATTTACAGAAACTTGAAGAATTTATCTCGACAATAAATGGTACAACATTTTAAAGATTTGGAACGATGATTATTCATCCTCTCTGTGCGCACTAATCCAACAAGTGCGCGGCGATCAACTTGTTTCGAGTTTTTGTGATAGAGTTTCGCTAGTTTTCCGAATTAAATCATTATCCTCGTCGTTTGAGTCTGAACGAATACTGTGGAGTTCAAACAAAAAAAAAACATCCCGTAAAAACATAGTTTTTGATTATAAATTCTTTATGTATGACCAAGCCCCTTTGCCCAATCCCGCCCATAGTTGCAGGAGGTACCACGCCCCTTTGTCCAAGCCCGCCCATAGTTAATTTTTGTCGTCGCCATTAGTTTGGCTGCGAAGTTTCAGCTCGATTCGATCACGGGAAAAGGGTTATACCAGAAAATATTGATATTGTGCGGGAACTTATAACGTGGAATTTTACATTTGCTTGGGAATTAGTTATGTTCCCACAAAATTGGATTTCCCTGAAAATTTGGCCGTCAAGAACAATTCTTGGCGCTGGATACCGCAGAATTTGGCAATATATCAAAAAAAAAGTTTGTGCCGATTGGAAAAATCAAATTTAGTAAAACTTGGCCGAGCTGCAATGAAAGACGTTAATAAGATTGTGACAAGCAGCGAAATATGCTTCATTACCAATGGGCCAAAAACTAAAAAACTGTCCAAACCAAGTCAAAAAAGTTTTATTCATCAATCTCGTCGAAGAATCGGGTGATGTCGCTGGCATAGGATGGCCAATTCGAAATGGTAGACCACCAAAGTCTGTGGAGAAATAAGAAGAAGCAACCACTGAACGTGGATCTTTCTGCGCCACCACAATACGAATAAAGTCTCAATAATGTGAATTTTTTAGCACTCAAAATGTAGAATTACTAGGTCATCCACCTTATACGCCTGATTTGGTACGATATATTTTTGTATTCCCCTACATCAAAAATCAATTGCTAGGTCAATGTTTTTCGACCTTTGCTTCAAGAACTTTTGAATCACATTAACTTCTAGGTGAGATAAAAAGGTCATCATCGAAACCGACACAGGCATTGAGATCTTGTCCATTCTCAACCAGATTCGTCTTGTACGAACGTAATCTGTGCCCTCCATCATAGCCGTGTTTAATTGCACCTATATGTCGCCCCGTCATATATCAGCTCATCGACACCGTAGTTTTCCAAAATTCCCCTACACCTCCACAACCATATAAGGTGACTATCGTATTGCTATGATATCTGGTGAAGCATGGTTCTCAGCAAAGACATTGGTGCCATAATTACTACACCATCTGATAGAGGAATCCGTCTAAAATTCCTAAATTGACAGACACCTGCAAGAATTTCCAGAAAGCGGTTAAATGTTGGTTATAGCAAGTCCAAAATAATGCACAGATATTTGGCACACTCTGCAAGCATAATTTTAGACCCGTGTAGAGTGCTTGATTTCATGATAGTTGTTTTATACCTTCGAATAAAACGCACTAGCTCGTGATTGGGTTTGAACATGTGTGTCATTTTCACCTTCCCATATGCCACAAGCTATTACGATTTAAATATACAAAAGTATTGGTGGCTAAGTAAATAATCTTTCTGAATCGTCTGCTTTCAGAATCACTTCTTTCACCCCTTGACTGTCGGTTACTTTTATCTTAATCTCTTTAAATAAGTAAAGTTTTTGTAAATTTTTTCTTTACATTTATTATAATTTAAATACTTATAGTATCTCATAAATATGTATATAGAAATTCAAATCATGGATTAAAATATTAAACATTGTACTTGAGAGCCCGAAAATGGGACAGTGTACTGCAAATTAATGTTAATACTATTTGTTTATTTAGAGTTGTGAATGTATATTGTCCAATAAATAATCATTTAAAAAAAAAAAACAAAAAAAAAAATCTATTTGACTACTCGGGTACTTGACACTTACTGCCATATTCCAGAGTTATAAGTATACCACGGAACTAAAGACAGGCCACTACTTCAGTGCCTCTGTTGACATAACCGGAAAGCATTTCGTATACTAGACCCTCCAGATCTGTGTCCAACCCAAGCGTTGATAACTACCATTGAACCGCTCTGGGTGTGACAGCATTGCATTATTCTTCAATGTGAAGAAAGTCTAATCGGCAGCCTGCGATTTCTTTATATGAAAGATTAAACAAAAGGTTATATGCCGCTGATCCACGCCGCTGCCGCTGCGGCGCCGTTTTCTACGGAATCAGGTGGCGGCGCGGCAAATACAAAAAAAAAGTCTAAACCATAACGACCCAGTGTATACCCTGATATCTTGGCAAATTGCCTTCAAGGAATTACTTCAAAATCTAAAAACTGCTAAGAGTACATACCAATTTTTAGAGGCCATTCAAAATTTCCTCACGTTTACGACGTAAAGGAATTACTTCAAACTAAGAATACATTTGTTATTCTTTATTTAATATTCGTCCACGGGTTCTAAATTCTAATTTGTGATTAAAGAGAAAAATATGATTAAATGAGAAATACTGTTCAATATATCCATATGGGTGTATATCCGAAAAAACTTCAACCACGAGAAAAATGTTAAAGTTGATCCCACAATTTTTGTTAGTTTGTTAAATAATGGGCTACATATGTACACTTGTATACTTATATATCATCAGGTAATATTTTTTCTATGATCCATTTTACGAAAATCAGGACTCAAAGTTTACCAACCATCTTTGAACCATCCATCCGAAATATCGGTGTTTCTTACCTGTTCATAAGACAGCTTTAACCAAAACTGGTGTACTTCGTATTTTGATAAAGTTTTTATCCATCCATTTTCTGCAAGTTTATGACACAAATCATTAAATGCTAAATTAAACGGAGTAAAGTAAGGTCCACCCTATGTAACGTCCGCAGCGGAAAATAAAGTGATATCAATATACACTCCGGTTCACCTATTTAAAGGCACTAAAAATTCCATATTCAGCAGCCTGTATCTTTTGCAATTTGTAACCCATTGCGGAATTTTAAAATGCAAATGGAAGCTAGACATCTTGAAATATATAAAAAAAATCATGAAAATAGTGGTTTCTTAACTAAGGAACTTTTTCCGAGCAATCTATAAAAAAAGTGCAAAAAAGTGATATTTTTTTGGTTCACTTGATGACATTGATCTATCCTTGATCTAGTATTTACAAACAATCAGTGTATTTTTTTGGGCTGAATTTCTCCCAGGGTGAACCCGCAAGTTAAATATCATCCAACGATGAACATATGTCTGGACACGACGTTGGAGAATGTTAGAATGCATCCGAGTAAGGACATATGATTGAATTAAAATTTTGCAAGGACAATTACTTTTTTTTCGGATCGTTGCTAGGAATTTTTCATGGGACTATGATGGCGACATTGAAACTATGGTTGGAAGTTTCTGCAATATTTTGAGTATAACATTTTCTACCTAAGTTTCTTCTGGGATGGCAAGACTTGAATCTTAACCCCCATGGTTGCCTATGGGACTAAAAAATAAAAGGATTAGGTTCAAGTAAAAAATAAAAGCGCGGTGGAATATCTATTCATTTACCGGAATATATAAATAGTTACCAAGAATAAATTTAATATCTTGAATTGTATGTGTAATCCAGCTTATATTCTAAAAATGAGGTGAACTTTAAAGAAGCTTCTGACACGTATTTTAGCTTTGTGAAGTCTAATTTTAGGATATTTATGAAGCATGAAATATTGTGGTTTGGAATCACCAATATTTATTGTCAATACGTTCACATCATTTTTCCGTTAATTTTCAGTGCCTCATAGCTCCTCATGGCAGTCGCTTCTACAAAGATCCAAAGATATATATATACAAAATTTGTGTATACAAATGTATATGTATACAAAATTTAACACTCCTAGAGCATGTTCTTACCCAATGCATTAGGATATTGTTAGTCGAAATCGTTTCTATAAAGGACACTCGCAAGTTAAAGGTAAAAGATTATTGTCTTCGAAAATGTTAATCTTCCCCAATTAACAATTGACCAATTTACAGTAGTACCAATATAATTTGGTAGGTCATCACACTGATTTTATTAGCTGGATTTGGTATGGAAGATTTTAAAATGCTCTGCCTGAATGAATATAACATGAATATTTTTAAACCTATCTGCCAGTTGGAGGTACGTCTTGAATCTCGCAAATTCAGCAAAATTGTATACCAGCCAACGAATGATTGGATCTGTGGGAACAGATATTTAAACGAAAAATATATTCAGTATTAATTATTGAAGGAATATTTTCATATAATAGAGCAACAGTCTTAGTTACACTAAAAGCAAATCGGTTGCTCGCACGAATGACACATATTCGATAAAGCTTTTACGTTTCTGTAATAACAAGTTTCGATAATTTGGTTGTTGCTGCAATGAAAAATGTCATACACCTGAACATATTCATATTTCATATTTATTTATCTATTGCAATATCCTTTACACCGATTCCGAACGGTATTTTGAGAAGCTTTTTCATGGCTATATACTCGATAGTGTCGCCGTCACCATGCGAGGTGACCGCCGCCGAAAGAAATTTGAAGGTGGTCAGAGCAGGGTGCGAACCCAGGATCTCATGTACAAGAGCCGCGCACACTAACCATTGCACCACCGACGGCCACAAAACTTACAATAAATTAAATAAGATTAAAGTAACAAAGTTAATAAAATAAAATAATATAATATAAAACAGGATTATGAGGTCATAGCTTGATTCTCAGTGAATTAATTTAACTAAAATAATCAAAAATTGCCTTTCTAAATGTTTCCGTATTGCTTATGAACTGTATATTCGAAGGCAGTTTGTTCCAAAGATATATACTATTAATATAAAAG
This sequence comes from Phaonia tiefii, assembly GCA_963931995.1. Lineage (NCBI taxonomy): Eukaryota > Metazoa > Arthropoda > Insecta > Diptera > Muscidae > Phaonia > Phaonia tiefii. The sequence continues at coordinate 164,608,654 of OZ008370.1, read as the reverse complement.
TGCCACTCCGATATCAGACATCTTCGGCGTTGTGGTATTAAATCATTTGTTCTGTTTGATCGTGTAACCCTAAGTCTGTTGAATAGATATGATGGCTCGTGGGTGTAAATTATTGTATGAAGTAGAATTAGAGTACCAATTTTTAATAAATCGCAGAAATTAACATTGAATAGCTTTTTTACAAAAGGCGATATGTGGTCATATTTTCCAAATCCATAAACATACCTAATGACAGCATTGAAGGTTCTGTTAAATTTAGCTATACTTTCCCCGTCTATACTGGCAAAAAGTTCACAGCCAGATAATAATGTTGGTAGTAAATACGTTTTCGCTAGAAGAGTACGTATAGATATAGGTGTAAAATATTGCGCATTCCATAGAGACCTAAGCATACCATAAGTTCTCCCAGTAACAGATAGTATACGGTCAGACCACGTAAGCGTAGTATTAAATTTAATTCCGAGGGTTTTAGTGTTATCAACAACTCTATTCTTTGACTGTTTATAAAAATATTAGACTCCAATCTAAACTTCATTAGCCTTGGTATAATTACTAAGCACTTGGATTTTTTGGATTTATACTAAGATAATTCCCCGAGACCCAGTTGTGCACACGATGTAAATCCTCATTTATCTTCCTCACACAATTATCAAGTTCATCTAACCTACAACTTATATAAATTTGGATGTCATCAGCATAGATATGACAGTTACAGTGATGTAGGTGATCCACAATGTCATTAATGTATAAAGTAAATAAAAGTGGACCCAGAATAGATCCTTGTGGGACTTCATTAGGTACTGGTAACAGTCGAGATAATCGTCCATTAGCTGAGACACATTGGCTACGATTTTCTAAATATGACGAAATTAGACTAGTTGATGAAAAGTAAAGATTGAACATTGTTTTTAGTTTTTTAGATAGAACTTTATGATTCACAGAATCAAAAGCTTTAGAATGGTCCAAAAGAATTAATAGGGATATATTACCAGCATCTAAATTTTCACGTACATATATCCTCTGAAACATCTACGTTTTCCTCTGTTATACAACTACGTTTTCCACAAAATCCTGATTAACTATCCGTGAGAAGATTTGATAATCTTAAATAATCTGTAAGTTGTTTATGCAGTAGCTTCTCAACAACTTTCGATAAAAACGGTAATATGGCTATAGGACGGAAATCGTTACCAGATTTTAATATTTATTTAGAAACATAAGTGAATATTTAACGAAAGAAATAAGTTGACTAAATCATTAATGAATTATTTGTAATTATTTATAAAATACATAACTCTATATACCAGGGTTGTTCAACAGAGACGCTACAAAAGTAAATCGATAGGGACAGCAAACGACGTAATATTTTCCCCCGCTCTTTTGACATTTCTCTTCAGTAAGGTTTGCAATTTCATCATGGAAAGATATACGAGCCAACAACGAGTAGAAATTATTAAAATTTACTACCGAAATTTAGAGTCAGTGGCCTCAACTTTAAGAGGCCTCAACAATCAGGGATGAGGCTCATTTCTGGCTGAATGGCTTCGTCAATAAGCAAAATATGCGTTATTGGTCAGACAGCAATCCACACGTAATCCATGAGTCATCATTGCATCCCGAAAAAATTACGGTTTGGTGCGGTTTATGGGCCGGCGGCGTCATTGGGCCGTACTTCTTCCGTGATGATCAAGACCGGCACATTACTGTGAATGTGAATCGCTACCGTTCAATGATAACCGAATATTTTTGGCCCCAATTGGATAATATGGACTTGGAGGACATGTGGTTCCACAAGCCACACAGCGAATGCAACAATCAATTTATTGGAAACCAAGTTTGGTGAACGTGTTATCTCACGACATGGCCCAGTCGATTGGCCACCTCGGTCGTGCGATTTGACGCCGTTAGACTATTTCCTGTGGGGCTACGTCAAGTGTATGGTCTATGCCAACAAGCCAGCGATTTATGCTTGAAAACCGTCGAAAATTGGGTTCAGCGTCTGGACTTCTTCAAGCGTGCCCGTGGTGGCCATGCAAAAGAAATCGAGTTCGATACATAATGGCATCGAACGTACTTTCACATGAATAAAGAATTTCATTGGTATCTAAAACCTGTTTTGTTTTATTTAAAAAAACTTTTGTAGCGCTCTTATTGAAACCCCGTTAGTATTCAAATATCGATAAATAAATAATTTCAGACACACAAGAAAACATTCATTGCCACAGTGAAAACAAAATCGGTGCAACAAAGAAACAAAAGCATTGCAACAATAAAGAATATTCATAGCACTAATGAAACAAACTCGTTGTTGAAATGAAGTATACTCATATCTGAAACAACCACAGCTTTCACCACATTGACGAAACATTTTCAGTTGAACACATTCGCAATGAAAAAAGTTATTAGGGAATCAGATAGAAGGACACTCATGTTCTTTTGAATGAAATCATACCTTTTTTTTATCCAAACAACACTTAGGGGATGCCCCCTATAAATCCAGTGCATTGTTTTGGCGAAGGAAAATTGAAGTAGTTGAGGGTGGAAAGAGGGAGTAGTGTCTGTTGACCTTTGCCTTGAATCTTTGTATATCACAATTGGTGGAAAATACACTAGCTGGGAGTTTATTCCACATACGGACTGTATGGCTGAAGAACGAATTTCTCTATAGTGTGTAGTGCAGTCAATCGGCCACTCGATAAAAAAAATGGATGAGAGTTCCTGGAAAGCCGCGTACTTCGGCTAAATATCCTCACGTCTGACATAAGTTGACGGATGTCCGAGTAACACATACCGTGGAAGTATCCAAAGAACAGCGGCACGCAACCCACATATCGACGATGCTCAAGGGAGGGAATAGAGTTGGATAACCTACTGTCCCCTATTAACATCGTCGCTCTCCTCTGGACAAGGTCGACAAGCTCCAAAGAGGTCCTAGGAGCACCTGCCCATTTATGAGAGTTATATACCATCCTTGGCTTGATGTAGGTGGTGTGGATATTGAGTGAAATATTTATTGCACAGCTTTAAAAAGCCTAGACACTTAAATGCATCTTTCGACACTTCAAATACATGTTTTGCCCAACGGACATCGCATTGTATTTTCAAGCCCAGAACATCAAGAGCATCTGATTCATCAATATCACACACTGTCCATAGACATTGACGACACACCTGGGCCAGCAATCCATTTATGCGACAACAAACCACAATGGGTCTTACCCGCATTAAAATCTACTCTATTCGTTCGACTCCATTCAGCAATGGACACCAGATCCAGGCCGAGTGTTTCATTCATCGTCCGGAGTTTGACTTCAATCTCTTGAAGACTTAGCCTACGATCGAATGAATGAGAATAACAGAGATTACTGTCATCCGCAAAAGAGTAGGTTTGATTCAAAGTCTGACCCAGAAGATCGTCAATGAAAATAATAAAAATAGAAGGAGAAATAACAGAGCCCTATGGTACACCTGTAGTCAATTTATGGTCGTCGGCAGAAACCCCATCTACAACAACTCGTATAGTGCGATCTCTGAGAAAACTCGATATAAATCGAGTGAAGCTACCACCGACACCAAAAGCAGCGGGCTTTGACAAGAGTGCTGCGTGCCATACTCTGTCCAAGGCCTTGGAAATATCAAAAGCCACTACCTTGCTTTCACCAAGCCGGTGGATGGATCGACCGATGGATCCGAAAGGAACGCCATCAGGTCTTCAGTAGATCTCAGTCTACGGAAGCTATGCTGCCGAGCATTAAGAAGGTCATTGGACTCAAGATATTTCACAAGATGGTGGTTAACCATGCTCTCCATAGCCTTCGAGAGTGCAGAACAAATTGCAATTGGGCGGTTATTTGCAGGGTCACATGCATAACCTTTTTTAGAAATTGGCTTGATATTAGCAACCTTCCAACACGCCGGGAAGACTCCCGCACGGTATGCACGGTTGAAAAGGTTGTTCACTAGGCGTGCCAGCGTCGAAGAACACCTATTCAAGACCAATGCTGATATGCGATACGGCCCCGGGGATTTATTTAACTCCCCGCGTTCGAAAAAATATCTTGGGCATGGAACAATATATATAATTGATCACCGGGAGTGGATGATTGCCATCCGGCAAGGAAGAGTTCCTTGTAAACACTTCAGCCAGGAGGTTAAATTTATCAACCGGTTCAGTGAATGTTATGTCATCTTGAAGAAGAGTTGGGATGGAGTAAGAATTATCCTTTATTCTTCTTGCAAATGACTAAAAGCTCTTACTTCCTCTACGGAAAGAAAGGACTTTAGCACGAATACGCTGTTTGTGAAGAAACTTTTCGCGTCGAAGTTATTTGGCAGGCTTGGATCTTGCCAGTTTGCGTAGCAGTTCAGTATTAACGTTTTTGTTAGAAACCCAGTCTCTGAACGCGCCTTATTTGAATCCGACGGCATTCTGGCATGTCTGGTTACATCATTTTTTTTCCGTTGGTTTAACCGAACTAATTTTCGTCGGGATGAATGAATTCATACCAATCAAAATGATCTTCCCGATCATTTCAGCAGCAGCATCTATATTATTGTCCAGACAACAAAGCTTCCAGTTAAAATGCTGATAAAAGTTGTTGAGGTCTACCCAACGTGGATAGCTGAAACTCAATATTCAACTTCCCGAAGCCGGCGCCAAAATATTGTAAAAAAGTTACATCCAGTAAGATCCTAGTAAAAAACGCAACTTTTTGGAAGCAGGTTTGTAAGAGAGAAATGGTAAATCTCCGCTTACCATCTCCCTTACCGAAGGCATAATATACATACGATGACTTCCCACTTAAATGCGCTAGTTTATGACAATAAATCGCATTATTCATATCAGATTACAAGTGCAGAATTCAGAGCTTACACTAAGCGCATCTTTGTGACACTTTTTAGGTAATGAATTCATTCCTTCTGGTAGATAATTTAATTATAGGGGCGCTTTTGTCGTAACTTGTATTAGTTAACATCAAGTGTTATGAAAAAACGCATAGTCGTTAGCAGACTCAATTTGGAATCATCCGATAATGATAAATTTTTATTTATCAATTTGTTTACTTGAAAGTCAACACGAAAATATTCAATACCAAAATAATAAATATTAAATAATAAATAACTGAATGGTTTCCCATTACATCCCATGAAGGGAAAGGGGATAGCTTCTAACAATCACTGAGCTGTGCGCTTTCCAGTTTTCACTCACTGATTGGGACCTGCAGTTTTACACCGAATCCGAACGGTATTTTGAGAAGCTTTTTCATGGCTGTATACTCGATAGTGTTGCCGTCACTATGCGAGGTGACTGCCGCCGAAAGAAATTTTAAGGTGGTCAGAGCAGGGTTCGAACCCAGGATCTCATGTACAAGAGGCGCGCACACTAACGATTGCACCACCGACGGCCGGATAAATCGGATTTTGGTTTTAGAAGTTTCCTTGAGTTTACAGACGTAAAGGACTAATTGTCCTTATATATGTGCTGCGATACTCTTAAACCATAGTTAGTGAATTTCTCCTGAGAAATGCAAGTGACAAAGTGAACCTCTCCAAATGCTACAAACTGGAACTCCTTCCTAAAAGTTCGCTATATAAAGTACAACACATCACCGAAAAATGTATCTAACTGCAATTAAGAAATGGTGTCCAGTAATTGTACCACCTAGTGCCCCATTGTGACTGCAATAAAATAGCTCTGATCAAGTCGGGAACCAAACATTCAATCTAAAGCTTTGTCTATTCAGTATTCCAGACCACGAAGTAGAATATTTATATTTATTAAATTTTAAAATGCAAATTTAATTGCATTATACACAATAGGGGGATATATAATACATACATATGTGATACGATAAATATATACAGGTGATTCAGGAAGTTCCGGACAAATTTTTCCAGCGTATTCCTTGGCTCATTTCATGAAGAAAAGTCCACTAGGACCATGTCCGAAAATGCAAGGGTGCGAAATGGCAGCGGGTTCAACATTTTCGGATTGGCGTTCGGAGGGTAGTAGGTTAAAGTTGCTAACTTCTGAGCCAGTGGTCGGATTTTTTTGTTTTTGGGTTTGTTGGAAAGGTCTTGAAGAGGCCTTTCAGAATCAATAAACACAAAATACAAAAAGTCAAATCGCCGAGATACAGAGCTTTTGGAAAAAAATTGAAAAAAATTCACATAACCTCAATTTGCTCAGCCAGATGGCAGGTAACTTATGTTTTGAAAGATAGCCATACCTCTTACCTTTCCAAAATTATCTAAACGACGCCCTGAGGTCCTACCGTTCCAAAGTTATGACCATTTTACTGAAATGCAAAAATGTTTGTTTTTGTTTTTGGAAGCGAAATAACAGCACGCATTTATTTGTTTTTGTAAATTAACACGTTTAAGATTTTATTTTATTGAAATTTTTGGCTAAAGAATCAAACACATAAGGAAAAAAAACACTTGATGTTAAAGAAAGTTTTCAATGTGGTTCCCATTTTCTACTAAACACAATTACAGCCGTTTGCGAACCACATCCGCCACGTTTAGTTCACTCATCTTTTCACGAACTTTCACCGCAACTTACTCAATGCGTGCAAGTAACTGCTCACGATTGTGGATCTGCACAGAATACACACAATCTTTCATGTAGTTACCTGCCATCTGGCTGAGCAATTTATGTGATTTTTTTTCCATTTTTTTCGAGAGCTCTGTATCTCGGCGATTTGACTTTATTCTACTTTTTAATGGATTCTGAAAGGCCTCTTAAAGACCTTTTCAACAAATCCGACCACTGGCTCAGAAGTTAGCAACTTTACCCTACTACCCTCCGACCACCAATCCGAAAATTTTGCACCCGCTGCCATTTCGCACCCTTGCATTTTCGGACATGGTCCTATTGGACTTTTCTTCATGAAATGAGCCAAGGAATACGCTGGAGAAATTTTTCTGGAACTTCCTGAATCACCCTGTATTCTGCAATATTATCTTGAATGCATTATTATAGATATTTTATACTAAATTTCAGCGAGAAGTGTATACTTGCTTTTACACATTTCATTCGCCATATGTGGATAGATTATTTTGGATTTTATTTTCTTAATTAAATATCCCTAATATCTATATCAGCTCCATGTGGTAGAGATTAGTAAATTCGGGTGACTTGAATTTACAGCAGTAAAAGAGAAGAGAACCACTGAAAACCAAACACGAATTCACCCTACGTCGCCAAAAGAGCGGTATATGTAGTTGCGATCCGCCAACTGTGTGAAAAATTCAAAGTGATATACATATGTATAAGGGCTTCTATGGAGTTCTTCATTTCCACTCGGACATGTCACTTCGTTATAGCCCGTCTGAATCCCACTAGTAGTCATTTTGTTAAAACATTGCTCGAAAATTTTGCAGGGATTAGCGCTTCTGTTCAATACGAAGCAATTAAGGGTGTTACCATCACCTTTGGTACCAATTGGGTCATTAAAATCCACCGAGTATGTATCGTTGGGGTACTAATTTACAACATGGATTTAATGCCGGGAGCATTACGAAAGACTCCGTTGAAACTTTTTTTTTAATTTGCATTGGAATTTAATTTGCATGACTTTATCTAATGAAAATGCAAAAGAATTACCATTGTTCGCAATGACAATTAAAATCTTTTGAATTTGCATTTTCTCAGGCAATGCAAATGCAGGTTGTGGAATCAGATGCCAATTGTAATGAATATGGGAATGCTTTTAATTGTTTTGAATTTGTGTGACTACTGGCAATTCTGTTTTTAAAGTATATTATATGTAGAGGTTTGTGGTTTCGCTAGGTATTGCCTCGTAGTACTTTCAAATTCATAAACCTGTAATGTTTAAAATATTTGAAACCCAAATTTTGAAAATAAGTACAATTGCCAATGGTATTGAATTTTTTTTGAATTTGCATTTATACAGAGGTAATTCAAATTACACTACAACTTACAATTGCCATATAATTCATTTGCCCCATATATTCACTGTGCAGTGCACAGTATGTTGGATACTTACCTGGACAATTTTCGGGGCGAAATTCTGAACTTCCTGATTGGATTCGGGCACGATATACTGAGGGATATCCGAGGGGGAACGATAATAATGGGTGATTACGTTGATGAAGATCTGTCAGATGGGGAGGATGATCTGTGGCTTGGTGAGAATGTCCTGGCACAGAGCGTAGGGTACAGGGTAGATGATACGACATTACGGATGCGACTGTTCTTGATGACATTCAGTGGTTTTTTTCTCTCTCCAACGGGAGAGAGGTTTCCAAGTTTTTTAATACATTTCCGACGAAGAAGACTTTGTGCACACAATAAGCGGATAAGAAGAACAGGAGAGTGCGAGGACAAGGTATGTTAACATGATTGACAACCACACGAACATGGTGAGAGTAAATGGAGGGGACAAGTTCATTTTGGGGGCAGTGGTTCAGATCGAAAAATTGGTGTGCTAATCAAGGACCCCACTTCAAATTTGGGGGGTTTGGCGATCAGTTTGTCGGGCAACTTTTCTCCGATAATATAACATCCCCAGCAGAGGGGGGAGATATGGGCACAGACGTTGCTACGGCACCGGGAATTTGTGGGCTACCCAAAATTCACGGACGAGTATACCCATTGATACCTATATGCTGACCGTCGGTGGTACAATGGGTAGTGTGCGCGCCTATTGTACATGAGATCCTGGGTTCGATCCCTGCTCTGACCACCTTAAAAATTTCTTTCGGCGGCGGTCACCTCGCATAGTGACGGCGACACTATCGAGTATTTAGCCATGAAAAAGCTTCTCAGAATACCGTTCGGAACCGGTGTAAAATTGTAGGTCCCAATCAGTGAGTGAAAAATTAGAAACCGCACAGCTCACTGGTTGTGAGAAGCTCTCCCCAATCCCTTCATGGGATGTAATGGGAAACGGTTTTTTTTTACCTATATGCTCGTCAATCAACTCACCGTGGGTAGAACTGTGCAAATTAACAATACAAGGTGAAAGAATCTGTGCAATTAGAGGATGAGCTGCAAGATTTTACCATTCAAAAAATGATATCCATTAGATAAGATGATATCCTCCGACGTAGTCTCCTTATTCTCGAGCATCCTGGTGGACTTGGCTTTGACGATCATTGAGGATAGATGGGAAGATATTCAAGAATATGAGAATGTGTCAAAGAGTTTATTTTTGCCAATTTTTAAATTTTGTGTCAAGGCCGTTGTATAGACGGATAAGAGGACTTCCTATAGGTTAATCGGCTTCTTCTACATTTTTATTTGGTGATCGAGAAATTTAACACCTGTATGGAAAAAGTGACAACAAAAAAAAAGTTCTCACGAAATATGTAGATGATTTGTTTGCAATAGTTCGGGAAGATACGATAATGGAGACGATGACCATATCGAATAGTTAAATGACAACATAAAATTATCCATAGAGAAGAAAGAAAACTGTGCACTACCATACCTGGCTTGACTAATTGACTTTTACTCAGAACACCCGAAGGGGATGATAGTTAATACGGCCGGGAACTTTTGTGAATTGTATTTTGATAATGGGTGACGGGGAATACCACAACGTGAATACATTGCTTAGATGACGCTGAAGATGCGATTAAATGAATCGCGAAATACCGGATCCTTATAAGCGAAAATAAATATATGAAGAGATAGAAAACTATTGACCTCGACTTATTATATTTTTTAAAATTTAAGGAAAATGGTCGACAAATATCAATATTTTTCGAATTAAATTTCTATTATTTTTGTTTATATTTTAAAAAATCACCTGCGGCTATCATTGCGTTTTATTTCGTCAACAGCTACCAGGGGTCTGATCATTTCTAAATTTCGTCAATGAAAACATCGTTAACAATTGGATATTATTCGGTTGGATTTGTGAAAAGTTCACGATAGTTCACGGTTAAAATTCACGATTTGTCATTTTACAGCCTTCTAATTTAAAAGTGTAAGGGCTAGAAATATATTCCTGTATTTTAGTGTTATATCCTGCTACAAGGTAAGGTGTATTTTAGAAAGCCCTTCGGTTTCAAAGCCCTGGTTAGCCTTTTCACGACCAGGGTACATATTTGTCCCAAAAGGAAAAATTTAGAGTTATCAAAAGCCAGAAACAATATTAAAGTTTTTTTTCAGTGTTGGGTTTGTAAAATTTACAAAAATTTTTTAGAAAAAAACTTAGCTTTAAAGGTTTATTTACAGTGTGAGAATAAATCTTACACCTACTTTAAATGCCATTTTCAAACTTGTTTTTAAAATAGAGTAAACAAAAATTGTACATAAAATGTCTAATTTTGGCCTGTTTCACAATATTCTAAGAATTCTACAAAAAAATTAAAAGATTTTGCCAAAAATTCTTACTAGCTTCGAAAAAAACTTGTTTGTAGTGCTATTTCGGATTTTTTGGCAAATATATTAGAAAATTTTTATAAATTCTAAATATTCAGATATATGGCTTCCACGCGTAATAGAATATTTGATCTGAATGAAGAGGAAATATTGCAAATTCTCACGGCAGACTAGAGGGAACTGATTTCTGGCTGGATGAAGAAGATCAAATCTTTCCTGAAGAAGATATTGATGCATGTGCTCCATTGTGTGAAATATATGATGGAGCAACAGATCCAGTGCCTTAAGTTTCGAATATTTCCATAGAAAAATCGAAAGATACAAAACAACCAGTTTTCAAATGGAGCAATGCATTATCCCTGGTATATTCCCTGATAGTGACTGCGATTGTGGAAAAGTGAAGCTTTGTGATATTGATGATGATACTAAGCTGGCACCATTTAAAATATTTTTGTTCACTACTAACTTTAAAATTTTGGTAGAACTTATACTTCGTAATATGGTGAAATCGAAAGGTCACAATATCATGAAAGATAAGTACATGAAAAATAAGTCAATAAAATAGGGATTCCAAATGTGGTGTAGATGTGAGTCGGCTACAGGTTATCTTTTTAAATTCGATTTTATCGTAGCAATCGAAAACACATTCCAAAAAATTTTCCTCCTGAAAAAGTATGAAACAAGGACACATTTACACATTAAAATTTTCAGGGGATAACCTTTATAAAATGGATAGAGAATAGAGCACTGACTCTACTATCAAATTTCCTTTCGCCTTCGAACACAGACAACGACAGACGTTGCGAAGCGGGAAGTGGTGAAAAAATAAATGTAATATGCCCAAGGCCATTACACATTATCTAATGGATCAGCGCAAGTGTTTTAATGAACTGGACTGTAAGTGGAAAATTAAATATTATCTGCGGTAATTCTAAAATTATCTAAGTATCTGCGTAAACAATTATTTTGTTATTTACAACAAATGTAAGGCAAACAATCTTGTGGAAGCTCTCTTGATTTCAGGAGAATGGTAGCCAAAAACTTGATTGGGGAAACCCAACCCGCTAGAGAGGAACCCCAACATTTCAAAGTAAACAAATCGCTTCTAACAATCGTCCGGCTCACTCAATTGTCAAAGATGAAATAATTAAAAAAATTAATTAATACAGAATACTATCTAATAATACCTACTGTAATGTATGTAATGTTAGAGTGGGTCGAAAAAAGTTGGATCAGTCACCCCCTAGATTGAAAGATCATCTGGAGACAATATCGGAACCACGAAAAAAAATTTGTTCTGTGCACCCTAAATGCTGCCTGTTTAGGTTTTTATATCCTGTGTTGCGATTTAAAGTCCGATTAGAAAAAGAATCATACTGTTGTTCAGATCCTGACAAGGGCTACATTTCGTGCATACATCATTTTAGACTCCGACATGCAATTCGATTAGCAACCTATACTATCTCGTTTTCTACCATCCTAATATAGCATTTTTTTGAAACAGTAGGAAAGGGCTTTACATATTGTGAAATATCTGTGCCTTGGAAGTACTCATTTTGGTTTATAAACAATAAAGTTACACAGCGATTTAAAATTAACAATTTCGCATTAACAATTTTCTAATTGTTGTTTTTCCAACTATTGGAATGCATGTATTTTTCCATAATTCACTTAGGACTTCAATAAAAACATCTTGTATGTAAGATGATAAAATTCCATTCTTCTTAGCACTATTTTTCTTCAAATAATAAAAATATTCAACCACTCGACGATTTGTAGGTAATTTTGTTTTGACTATATCACACGCCACGAATATCATTTTTAACCTGTACCTCGTTTCTGTAGTTCTCGAATAGAAAAAGGCATCACATTAAGCATGAAACAAAAAGTTCCATCGTTTCTCGATTTGTGCGTAAAAAGTGTTTCTGTATATCAATGCGAAAAGCGGCAATACTGAAGACGGTTTTATTGGAATACTCCAAGAAGCTGTCAAGTAATAAAAAACATAAACAAGCAAAATAAGATAGTGGGAAAATCAACAAAAACCAGAAGTTGTTTTAAGGGATTCTCTTGCAAATTCCAAATTAGTTGACATACATATATTCAACTATAAGTGATGATTTATCCGACCTTTCGTATTGTATTCAAAAATTAAATTGTTCGAGCGTTTGGTCGTGTTTTTAATTAATTATATTCTTATTAATAATTGTGTATACTTCTAATTAATATTATTATTTCTAATTAATAATTGTGTATATCTTTTACCGAAATATCGAAGAATATAATTAATTAAAAACACGACCAAACGATCGAACAATTTAATTTTTGAATATATTTTTCTGTAATATTTAGGAAAAATTACTTGAAATACATACCAAAAAAGATATAATTCTCATCTTCTCCACTTAAAATATAAATCCTTAATTTCTGAAAAAGCCTTTTTGCAGAAACAATATCAAAATCTCGCACCGTTGTAATTTGTGAGTATTTTTGACGTTTCAGATTTTAAATTTTTCGACTCCCTACTTTTTAGAAACAGTTTTTCTCGCATTTTTCCAATAAGCATGAAAAAACCAGTACGTCACAGATAGTTCTCGCAAAACAAATGTTGTAGAAACAGTCACATGTGAGAAGCGAGTTTTTGTACCGATTCGTAGCGTTTTTGTTTCAATTCATATGTTTCATGTGAAAACTTTTTCGATTCGAGAACTACAGAAACGAGCTACTGATTTCGAAATTCGATTCTTTTTTTACACATTTTACCACAAATAAATTTTAATTTTTTATAACAGTAAACTGTCTGCGATTGTAATATTAATTAATACGAAAGACCAAGATAGACATTATTTTGATAGTTAAATCATAGACAACTTACAAGTTTTTACTGAAGTAATTTCTCCTGTCGAAAGTGTGCGAAGGGAGAAAAGTACCGTTTGATGAAACATGAACAATGATGTGCGTTTTGTTTTCATACGACGCCAAATGACAACACAGCACAAAAACAGTAAATGATGTGTGTTGTAGGGTGACTTACATTATTTAAATATAACTTTTTTACTTGTGAATAAAATTAAATGCTGTAAAGGCAAAAGTTTCATAGTTAGATGTCTTCACAGACGTTATAAGAAATAGGCATCGTGTGTATATAGGAAACGAAATACAGACAGTCAGCAGTTAAAATTGACTTCGGGGCCAAAAGTGCCCAAAGCGAAAAATGGAGCCATTGACAAAACTTGAACAACGGTATGCGTTTCGTTTCTATAGGATACCAAATATCAAAAAAATTTTGTTGTTCTGAAATTTTCTTTGGATAATCTCTAAACGTAGGGGGTTTTTTTGGCGTAGAATACGTCTTACCTTACGGTATAGGGAGTCATGTCAGATTGTTATTGTTGTAATCTTTTTTTCATTAATTATGAGGAAAAAAAAAAAAAATTTTTTTTATAGGTAAATGAAGATGTTATCTTTCGTTTGATATGCATTTCATATTGGTTGATATCTTCCTAATATTTAAATTTCTCAAATGAAAATTGTTTAAACACATACTCTCAAACATATGTTTGGTGTTTGGTTGAGTGATTGAGTTTGTAGCGTGAACACAAACTATGCTGCTGTTTCAGTGTGGACACAAACCTTCGGGTGTTGTTTTGATTGATGAAATATTGAAATTTCGTATATTTACTTATGTATTTAAGTGAAACAAAATGTTAAATGTGAATTTGAATTTAACATGGATATATAATTATAAAAAATATAAATCAAATTGATTTGCGTCTGTTATTTATCATTTATCCTTATTCTTTTACTTTAAAAACATATATATCCTATTTTTCCTACCATAAGCTTATGTATATTATCAAAAGTAACTATCAAATAAATAAATTCATTTGCTTATGTTATTTATCATTTATTGGTATATATGTTTTCTGTCTTATCGGATGGCGTATTCTACGTTAAACTTAATGGTCGTGTCTCTAACACAGCCTGCAGGGACATTCCGTGGCCGAAGGCCTCGGACAACTGTCTGCTGTATTTGGTTTGTATGTAATGTGTGCTTATGTTTCGTAAATACTCGTAATGGTTTTGCCGAATGCCACAATTTAATTTAATTATACGTTAAAAGTGTTGTTTTACATTTAAACTGTAACGCTTTTCGAAATTACTAATAACAATCCATATACTACCATAACAAAATATATAATACATTTTGGATCCCTTAACTTCCCTTGGTAACTTCCCAAAAACCTCAATCTTACCATTTTGCTGTGTTCCAAATTTCATTCCAATTTCTCGGTATCTATTGACAATATCCTAACCCCAGTGATGCTTATAATATGACTACAACAGCCTTAATTAAAATTAATTTTTCTGGAACATTAGATCTCGAAAATCAAAGTCTAATTATAACTGCTTTATTAATCCTATTTCATATCGCAAAAAATAGCGTTGGGCAAAGACGGGCGATCACGGTTTACAGTGCCGTCATTAAAACTGTCAAACAATTGATATCTTCGAGGTAGTATTGTATTCCTTTTAGCAATTATATTAACAAGGAGTCAGAATCGATCTCCAACTATAACTCCGACTCCGGGCAAATTTCCTTAAATACGGCTTCTGAACATCAATTCCAACTCCGACTCCATACACCTATTGACAACCAAATCTATCAGAATTGCAAATAGAAAACTGAAAAGATATTTTCTATGGAATCTTTGAATTCAACGGTCATTCTTTGATTGCTATTAACAAATACTAAAACAAAATTGTAAAATTGAGCAAAATTATACAACAGGTTGAAGGCATTTTTAGAAGGCCTTCAGCTCAAACAATAGTCTAAAAAAAGCAAAACCGTTTCCCATTACATCCCCTGAAGGGATTGTTAAGAGATTCTCAGAACCAGTGAGCTGTGCGCTTCGTATTTTTTCACTCACTGATTGGGACCTACAGTTTTACTTCGGTTCCGGTCGCTAAGCGAGGTGGCCGTCGTCGAAGGAAATGTAAGGTGGTCAGAGCAGGGAGCGAACCCACGTTCTCGTGCACAAGAGCCGCTCATACTAGCCATTGCACCACCAACGGCCACAATAGTTTGGGTCATTTAAAATAAGATGGCAAATGTCTTCACCGAGAAACTGCCTGTTTGGAAATATTCACTCTAATTTGTTTAACTTTTGTATTGCTCGTACCACATTACCGTTCAACTGCCATTACATAGGAGCATAGCTAACTGCAGATAAGTCCATTGACTATCAGCTCTTATCAACAATAGAAGCACAGCCGCGAATAACGTTGTAAGCGACAAGTTTTGTAAAAGCGGGTTTTTCGTGAATTTTAGTTCGACTGACTCTACCAGATTATTCGAATGCGAAACTAAATAAAAACATCAGTCTCTGACAGTTTAATTCCGTTTCTAAGTGAAAACATTATGGGTATTAAAACGTGTTATCATTCAATTTGTTTATAATATACAACGTTATTTCATTATGAAACCCATAAAAACAAAATTTTCTAATTAATTTAATGTTTTAGTTAATATAATTTTGTTTTTAATGTTAATAAAAGTGAGAATTAATCCAATCCTTAAATAGACAAGCAAATCCTAAGTGCCCACTAGTTTAAATAGATTTTTGTCCCTTGTCAACAATTAGCATTTGGTGCTTCCAACGTTACTCGCGAGAAGTCTTCAATTGTTGGTGAAAAAAGGAGAGTCATTTTAGTTGGTGCCGTCTTAAGGCCATACATTTTCCATTGGTCATGTACTTATTTTTTCTTTTGCCTGCTCGAATGTGGAATTTTTTCCCATATCTAGCAGAGTAAGGAGAGCCATTCATTTTCGATTTGCTCGAAAAATTTAAATTGGCAGGGGAGTTCAATTTTTAATTCTTTGAAGATTTAAATTTCTTAAACTCCTGAGTTTTATTTTTAGTTCGGGAGTTGAATATTTATTTTCAAAGATTTTAAAATGTTGCTCGATCCTGATTTAATACAAAAAGAATGATTTACGAGCCAAACTTCTTAATATTTTTTAATTATTAAATGTATAGAAAAAATTTGCATATGGATGAAAAAATAGAAAAGCGGGTAACAAATTATGAAAATTTGATGATACGGGAAAATTGTTTGAATGGATGGAGAAGTGTTGAAAATGGGAAGGGTGTAGGTGTTTAATCGTGCGACAAAAGTCGTATCATGATTATGATCGCAAATCTTCAAAATGCTGTAAAAAGGTTAAAACTTGAAAGTGCGAGAAAAATCTTTTGGAAACGATAGAAATGTTCAAAAATTGGGAATGTGTATAAGAAGGGCAAAAAGGGGCAAAAGGGGTAAAAGTTCAAAATGGGAGAATAATCGTTTGGAAAGGTTGGGAATGTGCGAAAATATTGGATGAGGGTAAAATGGGGGGCGAAAAGGGTAAAACTTTGAAATGCGAACAAAATCGTTTGCAGAGGTTAAGAATGTGGAAAAAATTGTGAATGTGGTAAATGAGGCAAAAATTGTGTATGTTGATATAAAGGGGGCAAAAACGGTAAATCTACTATATGCGAGAAATATCTCTTGGAAATTTTAGGAATGTGCAAAAAATTGTGACTGTTGATAAAAACGGTCAAAAAAGGGGGCCAAGAGGGTACAACTTGAAAATGCGACCAAATCGTTTGGAAAATTGTGAATGCAAAAAGTGTATGATAGGGTAAAATTGCAAAATACCCGAAAATAGATTCTTTGCCCACGTAAACCATATTTAACATATTCCAAATCATTCCAAACAATTTACCTCGCATTTTGAATGTGTACCCTTTCATGACCCTTTTACATCTTTTAACACACACACGATATTTTTAATAAATTTATAATCATTTGGAAATATGTTTGACGTTATTGCCAGTTATACCATTATGAGCATGTTATCCCCTTTTTACTCACAGACACTTTTTTTAAACATTCTAAACGATTTTTATTGCATTTTAAAGCCTAATTTTTTTCGTAAATTTTTACCCCTTTTTAACCACGTACGCTATAATTAATGTATCTCCAGTCATTGTCCAAAATAAATTTTGGTCTGCCTTTATTAGCTTTATTTAAACTTATATTCCAATAATTTGTCGACCTCTAGACCCAATCATTCCATACTAATGATCTTGTTATGTGAAGTGTTTCACCACATATGCTCATTTACTTAATATAGGTACATTCTCCATTGTTCAATCCGATTTTTATAATTTTTTATAACTCTGCCCTATCTAATCGACTGTTATTATTTTCTGCATCTTCCACAATATTCCAATCGATTTTTGTCGCAGTTGCCTTTTCTGTATATGTAAATTCAAAAAAATTCCAATCGCGAGTCAAAAAATTCGGCTCCTATTCACTATAAAGCTCTCACTCCCAGTAAAAGAAAAATTCGCAAAATCGCAAAAAAAATTCGCCTTAAAATTTCACTATATGTGTCCGAGCACTCCAAATCACGAATCTTAGCCCAAGTGGTAGATAATAAGCAAAAACTAACTGCCTTCTAAGGGTTAATAATGAATTTTGTCATTTTGCTGTTTCCATTAAAAATAGTCCACATAATATGTGACCTGGTCTACGAAAAGAGAGTTTACGTGCGAAAACTAGTTTTCTGTGAAAAAGCTGTTAAAAGTAAGCAACTCGTTTCGTCAGTTTCTCATTATCTCGTTAATTGTTCTCCGCGCCGGACGTCCAGTAAGTGTTGTTGTTGGTCCTGGAAAAGTGTTGTTGTTGGTCGGAATATTATTATAGTTCATCGTGTAAGTTGCTAGTGTGGAACATTTAAAAAAGTAACACTGAAGAAGTGACGTTTACTGTTTCTGTTGATTATCGTCTTCGCATTTCGCATGAAATGAAACATGAGTGTTGATGAGGAGTTCAGTGCCGTATACGGACAATATTTCCATGAAAAGGATGATGAAAACGATGATGAAAACTATGAAGAGGGTGATGATGATGAAGACGAAGTATGTGTATCTCAGGCAGAAGATGATACCGAACAAACTTTTGTTAACATGGACGTGTATGTTGTTGATGTAAAGGAGGAGGAGCTGGTAACAAAATTTCTGTCAAAAGATTGTTGTAATAATGAATGCCATACACTGATACCACGGGAAATGATCGAGAGTACGCGGAACAATTGTTTAGAGATGTCGAAAAATGAACTTGTTTAGTGATACTAAGTCACATCGAAGCTGGAATTATGAGTAACGAAAAGCTAGAAAGTGTATACGCAAAGCTTGCTGGGCGGAAGAAATATGGACAGAGATAGTGGTACATCTATCACAATCTTCGCAGCTTTGTTTCGGACATATCTAAAGTAGATATTGTGGCTCCATTGCCGAAAGATTTGCCATCGAAGAAACGGAAGGCAAAAACTAGTGAAGATGTTCTCAAACCAGACGAGGAACCAGGTCCATCTTCCTCAGGATCATCACGTCAAAAGATCTCAAGGAAAACGACAACAAAGAAAAATACATAAACTACTCAGCATTATTATTTTTGGCCCATAATACGTTTTTCTACTGTATAATCATGTCTTTACACTTCTAAGCAAGTTAGGATTTGCTGCTTTTCACCACGTGAAAAAGCATCTCATCTTCCATCCGAATCAACCAAAAGGTGAAAATTGATTTTTTGACACCTAAGCCCCCTTTCCGTAGACCAGGTCACATATAATGAATTTTGCCATATTTCATCTTTTATGTAAGATTTGTGTTTTGGAGTGTTCGGACACATATAGTGAAATTTTATGGCGATAATTTTTGTAGATCATTGTGACCACGCCTCCCGTCATTTTCGAGCAGTTTTTTCCCAGTTTTCAAAAAAAATTAAAAATTATGGTTATACGTGACAGTTAGAGCGTTAATTTGTTCCACAAAAATGTTTATCTGAATCTTTTATATAAAACTTCTGAACATATTTTGTGCCTCAGATGTAAGCAACACACAATTTTGCATGCCGATTTGTTGCAGAAAAGTTCCGAGGGGAGGAAACTTTGACCCGACGTAAAAAAAAATTCTGATCAGATCCGGCAAAACGCCGATACACGTATATTTTTTGTAGACCTTTCTACCGGAATCCCTTGTCAGAACCTCATCATTTTGAAAAAAATCAAATTTTGTCTCACAGTGTATTTAGCCACCATCGTAAAAAATTGCTACTATTTTAGTTTTTTGAATAGGATAAAGCAGTAATTGATAAACCCTATTTTTAACAAATAATATTAGTGTCATATGAAGGCAAATTAAATTCCGTTTTGATGTTGGAGTGTATTTTGATGGACACGTCCTTATTGCCGTGTCATATGAAGGCAAAATAAATTCCGTTTTGATGTTGGAGTGTATTTTGATGGACACGTCCTTATTGCCGTGTCATATGAAGGCAAATTAAATTCCGTTTTGATGTTGGAGTGTATTTTGATGGACACGTCCTTATTGCCTTTTAGTAACATTATGTAAAAAATTTAACTTACCTCATATGTAGAGTTACAGTTCAATGAAATCTTTAACGTAATTTAACAGATATTTGGGATAACTGTTTCCTTTACATATACTGAAAAGGACCACACTCCTGTGCAATTTTATCTACAACTTTCCTTTCTTCTGGTAGTTACAGAATCCACAAATTTATTAAGATAAGAAATGTTTATAGCATAAAAAGGTTGATGTATTCAATTTGTGGCGCAAATATATTCGACTAGATAATTTATTCTTATATTTAAGAGTATTTCTGTACTTCGACGACATCTAAGGACATGCGCACTGTTATTGGAATGCAAGTGTATAGGATTTCCTTAGATTATCTACAATAACTGCAGATTTTTTTGCTATAACAAAATATCTAAGTTTTATTTAATGCATGTTTTTTTGGTATTCACTTATCTTAGAAAATTTTTTCTGAGAATATTGTGGATTTAAATATTTCTGTGACTAACATATGCAATATTTTTAACACTTATCTATCATGTTAACCTAAACATGTTAAAAAATGCTGTTGAATGATTCGTGTTCGGAAACGAATATTATGCCATTCATATCATCGTATCCATTAGGTGTTTGTGATTGTAAACGACTAATATGAAACTGCATGTTTTGTAGTTTGGTGCTATGATCCTTGCTCGAGTCGGAAATCACACTGAGCTAATTATGGAGAATCCCTCAGGGAAAATCCATTTTTGAGAAACCACATTACTCAGGATAGGATGCAAAAAAATCTTAATTTGTCACGATTCTTCGATTTATATGTATTTCCCCGAAATATGTGTATACGGAGGCTTAGGTAATGAAACGTAATGCTCTGCGGTTTGCTTATTTTCTTCAGTGCTCGTTAACACTCGTTTAACAAATGTATACAAACTCTGAAACCAAATGTTAACCAATTCTGACCAACTAAAAAGATTTCAAATTTTTAGAAACAACTTAAATTGTAAGTTCTTACATACACCCTTCATACATATACTCTGGATAATTTTTATTTTTGTGTTGTTTGGATACAAATATGACGTGTTTGTAGCTTATTGCAAATATAATACACTTGTGGCAACACACATTATGTTCGCAATTCAACACAACATGTTTGGAACACAATGATTAAGGTTATAATTAATGTCTTTGTGACTCAATCATGGATTTTTTTCTTGAAAAGTTCGGAAAACAAAACCGTGAGAGACAATAAAGAAACAAACAACTGCATATCTTCAATTCACGAAAACAATGCTTGCAAACGTGTAGATGTTTCCTGCAATATGTTACTGATGCCGTTATTTTTCAGCGTGTTCTATCGCTTACGGCGAAGCACTAAAAGAAATAGAAGAAGTCACAAATCAGAGACATTCCCAACATACATATATATACCTTATAGTGTAGCTGGACGTATCGCAGAAAAACAACAGTATGTTTCTAAAAATCTGTATTTGTTGCTTCTTTTGATTCAAATATAACATGTGTTTTGAGCTTGTCGCAAATATAGTATACTTGTGACTCAACATATTGTGTTTGCTACCCAATATTACATGTTTGAGACACAATGATTAATATGTTGTAATGTATGTGTTTGTGACCCAAATATGGCTTTGTTTGTGATACAAATACAGCTGTGTTTTGTGCACATTTTACTTCTTATTTTCCGCTATACGCTGTCGAGAGCAAAGCACTAACAGGCGGACAAAGAAAGACGGTTCTCAGCCTAAGTTAATGGTGTTAAAGGGGGCGGAATAAAGACGAGCCCCAGGAAATAACACACCAATTGCAAAATGAAAATGGGCCCCAAACCAATGCACAGGTTACAACAACACGAAATTTTGGGGTGTTATTTCGTACATTTGGGGTCCATTTTCGGTTACAGTTGGGGTGTTATGTCATTATGAATGTGGGCCCCAATGAAAGTGGACCCCAATTATTTTTTGGGGGGCATTTTCATTTTACTTGGGGTCCGTCTTCATGTTTTGGGGTGTTATTTCATAACTAAATTGGGGTTTATTTCCTCGGGGTGCAATTTCGTTTGGCTACTATAAAACTTAATGAAAAAACACCCCATAATAACAAATGAAATTAGGCCCCAAATATTACTAAATAGTAACTAAATGTTAATTTTAATAAACTTTATTTTACTGTTTTAGAAAGGAATGAAAAAAAATTTTCCAAAAAAAAAATTGAGCGATTTTTTACTGTTTTAGAAACAAATAAAAAACAAATTTCCAAAAAAAATCGGGCAATTTGTTTGGGAAAATTTTTTTGCCTGCGACGCTGCAACGCACGTTCAACAACAATTTTAATAAACTATATTTAATGTTTTAGAAAGAAATTAGAAAAAGTTTTCCAAAAAAGGGGAGACAAAAATTTGAAATAATTATTTTATTCTATCTTATTTTGTTCACTGTACTATCTTATTTTGTTCTTGTACATGAGATCCTGGGTTCGAACCCTGCTCTGACCACCTTCAAATTTCTTTCGGCGGCGGTCACCTCGCATAGTGACGGCGACACTATCGACTATATAGCCATGAAAAAGCTTCTCAAAATACCGTTCGGAATCGGTGTAAAACTGTAGGTCCCAATCAGTGAGTGAAAACTGGAAAGCGCACAGCTCAGTGATTGTCAGAAGTTCTCCCCGGTTCCTTCATGGGATGTAATGGGAAACCATTTATTTATTATCACATGGAATATGTTTATGTGCGTATTGTATATTCATTCTTAAATTAGTTAAATCGACGGATAAAAGAAAGCCAATTTTTTTCTATTGGGGCCGATTTTTCTGGGGTGCAATTTATATTCTTTAGAATTACATTTCAAGAAAATACACCCCAAAGAGTCAATGAAATCTGGCCCCAAATTTTGTCAGAATTATTTTGCGCTTATTGGGGACTTATTTTTAAACGGTTTAAAACAAAAAAATTAAAGCCGCCCCCCCTAAAATATTTTGGGTCGTGCTTCACAATTTTTGGGGCCCTTCATCATTCCTTGGGTGCTATTTCATTTTGAAATTTGGGGCCCACCTTCATAATGAAATCAAACCCTAAATGTGGGACCCATTTTCATTTTGCAATTGGGGTGTTATTTCCTGGGGCCCATCTACCGCCCGTCGTTAAAGTGTACTCTATTTTTACACTATTCTTTTAGTCAGTGATTCACAAGTATTCTTGAGTGCGTATTCAAATGAATTGAGTGTTTGTGTTGAAGGATCTGTTGCTCTTTACTTTCATGCATTAAGTCCCCAATCGTTTGTCTGGGAGGAAACACACGAATGCATCGACGTAAATAATGGACGTTTCGGATGGAACACGTATATGGCTCCAAGTAAAAGTATGCGTCTTTGCAAGTCAACAATGCTAAAGTTTGCATTTAACCCTGCTGTTAGATTAGGACCATTTGGTCCAAATTTTTTCTGTTTTCCCTTGTAACTTTGGAACGGTGATATATACTGACTAAATTTTTCTGCTAATGGGGTCTTTTAATAAAACAATGTTATGTGCGAAAATTAAATTTTCTAACTTTATTCAGGACTGAGAAAAATACAAAATGACGAATCTTAGGTTAGAGGACCATTTGGTCAATAGTACATTTTTTCATTACCAAGCGAATGTAAATTCATGTCAAATATTTAGAAGATGTTTTTGATATGTCAAATACTTGCTTTAGAAATTATTGAACCAAAATAGTTACAAAGGATAAGATAAAATTATTATTTTGGATGAAAATTGCAGTATGGACCAAATGGTCCCTCAATCTAAGATTCGTAAGTTTTTTCATTACCAAGCGAATGTAAATTCATGTCAAATATTTAGAAGATGTTTTTGATATGTTAGCGGATGTTTTTGATATGTCAAATACTTGCTTTAGAAATTTTTGAACCAAAATAGTTACAAAGAATAAGATAAAATTATTATTTTGGATGAAAATTGCAGTATGGACCAAATGGTCCCTCAATCTAAGATTCGTAAGTTTTTTCTAATCTAACAGCAGGGTTAAATATCAGTGAGTTTGAAACTTGCAAACATGTGAATGTTTGGAGAGTGTTCCAAACATATACATAGTTCCTGCAGAATATGTTTGAAAGAATGTCTGACAGTGACATTTTTTTCAGCATGTAGATCTTACCCATTTAGCTTAAAATTCTTATATAAATAATTGTGAATTTTTAGCGAATTTTTCGAATCCAAACGGACAATATCCGAGTGTTAACGATATTTTCAGTGATAAAATTAAAAAATAATCAATCTTCCGATTGCTGCTGGTTATTTTTTAAAAAATAAAAAAATATAATATAAATATAATTCCTTTTTTATAATGGATATAAGGTGTACAAATTGCAGTCTAAAAAGCGCAAATGCAATTGAAGAACACCACTTGTTAACAAAATTATAAAACAATACATTACTAATTCAGCCTCTGGAAGGCATGAATTCATAACTAAAAGCTTTTTAAAAGATATGCTTACTGTAAGGTCTCAGTACTGCTGGTCAAATCTGCTATAAATTTTTCGATTATTTAACCAAAACTAGCGCATTTAAGTGGGAACTCGCCATACTAAACTCACACTTTCGGTAAGGACGAAGGTAAGCAATGATTTAGCATTTCTCCCTTATAAACTGTTTTCCACAGGAGCTCCGTTTTTTACTGGGAAGTTCCATACATGTGATGTTCCACAGGAAAAGGGTCCTTATCTTCCCAAACAAAATGTTACAGGAGGACTAAAAATAAACATTTAGGTATATTTTATCGGTTTTCAGGTTTTGGTTGGTAACACTGCCCAGACTCGTTCCGACCATTTTACAATCGATTTAATGTCGATTATTATATCGTTTATAGCGTTTCTTAACTAGCTTATCATATCCATATAATGTCATAAAATGTCAATGTTTGAACCTCATAATCTCTAAACTTGTGATTATCATACTAGTCTTTCAAAGTGCTATAACTAATCTAATTTTTAAAAATTTTTGGTTATTGAGGTGTCTTTTTATTCAGAATAATGTGTAATTTTAGGAAATTAGAAAAAAATTGGGAAGCTAAGGTCCCTTTTCCTAAGTCTCGACCGCGATAATTATTTCATCTATAAAACAAACAGTTAAATTTGGATTGAGCAAATAAATTTCTTAACATGAACTGGACAAATTTGAAGGTTATTCTTTCTTCACAATGTGAGCAAGTGAACTTTGTCCAAACTAATACTGATTACTTACGAGTAGTAGCACTGTAAAAACGGTTTTAGACTTGATAAATATTTTATAACTCGAGTTCATACACTGAACGGAAAAACTCCGTCGCAGGATGTTGTGGAAATCAATATGTTTCATTGCAACCACGAATTTGTTTCATTGCTGCTATGAAATCATTTTATTGCAGCAATGAATTTATTTCGTTGCTACGATAAACTTGTTCCATTGCTGCAATGAATTTGTTGCATTGCTGCAATATTTTTGTTTCATTGTTGTAACGAATTTGTTTCGCTGTTGAAATAAATTTGCTTCATTGCAGCAAATGATTTTGTTTCGTTTTCTCCAAAACTTATATTAAATATAATTGTTGCAGGAACGAAAAATTATTTGTTACCAGAAACGAAACGAGAAATTGTCAAAGACATTATATATGAAATATTTCTTTGCAGCAACCACGAAATTGTAGAATAAACGAAACTGTTTTTTACATAAAATAAAACATTAACGAATATGTTTCATCCATGCGAGCAAGCTGTTTTTTTTCTGAATATGACATCGATATTCAATGTTAACGAAAACCAACCTGTATATAGTTTGCTCAATTATTCGTATTGAAATGAACAAGAATATATACCCATTTTGGCCTCTAATGACTTCTTTACTGAATTTAATAAAGTGATGATTTTTATACATAAAAGCCATCAATAACTCTAAACAGACACCAAATAAAATAAAAATTTTAAATAATTTTATTTCGGATTTATAAAATAAAAATCGAGAATAGCTCTTAGTTTTAGTTAATGTATGAGAAATTCATACCAAAAGGTTACAAGATCAGGTTGGTTTTTGTTGGAAACAATAGACAATTCAGTTAAGCACACAGTCACTGGCATGACTAGTTTCGAACTCCGTGACAAGTTCATCATCAGATGTTTTACTACTGTGCTCTGAATTATTACCATCGGTAGTTCATCAGTCGTATATATACAAATCGAAATATGAAATTTACATATGCGAATTAGTATTAGCTCCATGTTTTTAAACCATAAACAACAAGAATCTAAAACTGCAACATTTTCGTTGATCAGTTCGGAATTCTGTCACACAACACTCAAACCAGAAACCGTCACACAAAAACCGGCACACAAAATTTTCGAATTCAATTTAACTACCGACTTTTATCCATAAAATGTTACGGCATTTCGGTGCACAATAGGACTTTATTTTTAAAATTCTTAATGGGAGTGTAGTAACATGTATTTGCAAGCAAAAATCTTGTTTTGACTTTTATACTATCATTGCTGATCTTGTTCACATGGACCTCATCCAATACCTTGAAATTTTAACCTTTATCAACGTTCATATATTGTTCCGGTCGAGATGAACCCAGTTTCGTTGTTGAAACTATCAACACTTATTTGTAGACCTTCAAAGTCTCACCGACCGTCGCATAGTGTAGCCGATTGCAAAAAAATGGTAATAATATTAAAACTTCTACTGTTGTTAGGATCGTTTTAGAATGTACTTGATATTTATAACCACCATAACAGTTCATAGATTCAGAAAAAAAATAGCTCCGTCCTACAGCACAGTGGGTTCAACAAAACTTTTTGTGAAATTTCTGAATTTTGTCGTTACACAAATTATGACAGTAATTCTTGTAGGGAACACATTTGGCGCATTGAAATGTTTAATTATATGATTAGCAATATCACTGGATAATTGTAGCCAAATTTAATCAGGGTTGTGGAAGACTCCGACTTCAACTCCGAATGCAGTAATTTGAAAATCTAAAATTCCGCTCCGACTCGGAATCCAGCATTTTTGAAATATATGGCTGCACTTACTGACTTGCTTGTGTGACCTCAAACAACCCAGAGGGATCAACTGCCTTACAAAATGAGGACAACATGTTTTTCTAACCACATCGGTCTTCAGTTGTTGTCCTTCAGTTGGTAACACCAAGCTCTAGCAGTCAATATTCCGCCTGGTCTTTCCAGCGAAGTTGCGGTCGACCCATTTTTCGATGTCTTCCGGGTACGTCCTCGAATACCTTTCGCACTAGTTCATTCTGATGGAATCTACTGGCAAGATCTAGCCAGCGTCAATGCGCTATTATGCCACCAATAACTACGTCGATGTCGGGATACAGATTATACAGCTCGTGGTTCATCCATCGTCGATAATCTTCGTGTTCTATTATCATATATTTTTCGGAGCATTTTTCTCTCGAAGACTCCCGGAGATGTTTCATCACCATTGGATATGACCCACTATTCCGTGTCATAAAGCAAGACAGGTTTTATCAGAGCCTTATATAGTTGAATCTTCGTTTCTAAGGAGAGGGTCTTATCTCTGAAGTGCTTGCTCTTGCATGCTCCGTCTGACTTCCTGGCTGACGTTATTTTTTTGTTCACGGCATATCCGAGGTAAATAAACTCGTCCACTATCTCGAAATTATAAGGATTATTAACGTTCGCCCTGTCATTCCATCGGGTGGATGTTCTGGTTGTCAAAACCATTTATATCTTCTTGCCCTCATTTACTGCCATACCCACTTTTGCTGCTTCCTTCCCAATTCATGAAAATACTGTAGCAAGTTCTCCCAGATTTCGCCCAATGATGTCAAAATCATTAGTATACGAGAGCAGCATGTGACTTTTACTGCTAATAGTTTTATTCGTGCAGTCTGTAACCACATACGGACACCACTACGTGATAAAAGACCAAAAAAAAAGACCCGTGTCTCCCAGGTTTGCCTAAAGTCATACACTTTTTTGTATGGCCCCCCAAACATTTGGGGACTCGGTGTCATTCTTGCAAAAAAGTAACCATTTTGTCAGGCTCATATCTTGCACATCCCTCAGAATTTTGATTTATTGTCATAAAGGACAAAAATTGTGAACACATGAGATCAAAACACTTCATCTTCAAGATCAAAATCGCAAAATACTTTAAAAAATTGGATTTTTACCATTTTTCCCCTGTTCAAGTCCTGAGGTAGCAAACATTTCAAAATTCAAGGAAACAATCAACTACAAAAATGTACCTAATATCTCAGTAAACAACTTCCTAGAACATATGAAGTTCTTATAAATGATTCTTAACACCGTTTACTTCAACATTGAGATACTATGCTATCTCACCAACCGCAGGAGCACAGGCAGAGCTGTAAGCTCAGAACACGGAACAAGGGACGCAGCACACAATATATGAACCTACGTTCCCATACACAAAAGCCGCGCACACTAACCACTGCAGAACCGATGGCCGCATATGTAGTTATAATACAAGGCAGAAATATTGTTAGACTGATATTTTCTTATTATAATCTGGTACACTTTATAAGTTCATGAAATTAATTTTTTAAATATGATTTCCGGTATATGTCCACCGTGTCTACGAGTTACATGGTTCATTCACTCGGTCCAATTTTTGACTCCTTTTTCAAATACATCTGGTCGTATGGCGTCAATGGTGGATTGAATATTGGCTTCCATTGCTTCCAGAGATGCTGGCTTGTCGGCATAAACCAATGACTTAACATAGCCCCATAAAAAGTAATTTTTGGCAACAAACATACAGTCAGCATGGTTCGATAGTACCCGCCATTCACCATAACGGCAATTCCGTGCTCATTTCGACAGAAATAAGGGCCAATGATGCCACCAGCGTGTAAACCGCACCAAACAGTACATCTTAATGGATGTAATGGTGACTCGTTAACGGCTTGGGGATTGTTTTCGCTCCAGATATGGCAATTTTGCATATTGACATAGCCACTTATCCAGATATGAACTTCATCTCGAAACACAATTCAAACACAACTCACTTCAAACACTACTTTATATGCAAACTTCGCGAACAGATTTATTTGTTTCAAAGTAAATTTCCACAATTTGAAAGCGCAGCGTTGCGTTTAGCGATTCATGGTACCCAACAGAAATGTCAACACAGTTTGACATTGTCAGCTGCGAAACAATAGTTATCGATATCGATAGTTCTCATGCAGCTAAAAAACACCCGTTATAAAGGTTCATTAGCCAGGGCGGAAACATATATACACGCTAAAAAATCTGTATTTTGTTGTTGTTTGGATGCAAATATATAGTGGGTTTGGAGCTTGTCGCAAATATAAAATATTTGTGTCCATCCACATTGTGTTTGATATTCAATATTACATGTGTGAGACACAATGATTAATATGATATAATATACAGTTGTGGTGTTTGTTGCACTGTTTATGCTCTCTCGAGAGCAAGAGAAAAATAGAGGAGCAACGAGAGAGTCTAACTTGTAAGTGTATATTTTACATTATTCTCTCACTCAGTGATTCGTAAATATTCCTGAATTTGCGTGCAAATTGCAGATGAAGCCAGTGTTTCTTATCTTGGCAGATGTACTGCGTTTTAGTTTTATGTATTCAGTCATCAATGATTCATCGGACAGAGGACATCAAACACAAAAACAAAAAAACACAAATAATGGTGTTGCTTCGATTTTTGTGTATTATGAATGTGTGCTACCAAAGTGAGAAGCGATTTTCAGGAAACAACCTGGAAAAGGCAATAACGTGAGTCCCTTTGTCTGTCCGAGCCTTTACTGAGGAAATAGGATCGACGGACCATATGTGAAATAAGTACAATAAAAAACACATGTAATTAATCCACGCCTTGCTTGCATGAAACCGACTGGTATATTGTTTGTATACCAACGAATAGTGATAACCAACGCATAACTGAAACCTTCCGAAAACAAAAATGTGAGGGACAACAAAGAAATGAGAGGCAAAAGAACAGGAGATTCTTATTTCATGTAAAAAAACACAAAACACAAAAACAATGTTTAAAAACACAAAATGGAGCATTTACATTCTTTAATTGTTTGTATTAATTATTAATAAATGTGGATTTATTTTGATAAAATTAATTCTAATTATTCTAATTACATATATACTGAATGGCCGTCGGTGGTGCAATGGTTAGTGTGCGCGGCTCTTGTACATGAGATCCGGGGTTCGAACCCGGCTCTGACCACATTCAAATTTTCTTTCGGCGGCGGTCACCTCGCATAGTGACGGCGACACTATCGAGTATCTAGCCATGAAAAAGCTTCTCAAATTACCGTTCGGAATCCGTGTAGAACTGTAGGTCCCAATCAGTGAGTGATAACTGGAAAGCGCACAGCTCAGTGATTGTGAGAAGTTCTCCCCAGTCCCTTCATGGGATATAATGGGAAACCATTTATTTTTTTTTACATATATATTGAAATCAAAGAATAATTCGCCTTGTAAATATTATTATGTTTGCGAAGAAATACGCATATGTTTCAAAGTAAGTATATGTAGTTTTGGGGGAAACAGGTGAATGCTTCCACGTAAGTATATGGATGTTTGGGATGAAAAACGTATATTTCCGCGTAAAAGTATACATGTGTACCAGCAATCATGACACCGTTTACATTTAAATACAAGTAAGTTTGGGACTTGCAAACATTAAAATTTCCCATTACTTATTTCCGTATTCGGCCACGACCAACCCTGGTGGGTCAGGACTTTACAAAACGAAGATAACATATTCGCCAACTAGTTCGATCTTTTGCCTTATCTCTCCAGTTGGAAATACCAAGTGTACGCAGAACTTCCTTAACCTGATCCCTCCAGCGGAGTCTTGGTCTTCCTATTTTTCGACTTCTGCGAGTTCGGTTTCGAAAACCCTTAATGCTGCCTCGTCTTCATCCATTCCACTGTCACGGACTAGCCAGCCCAATCGCGTTGTTTTGATACGCTTAACTATGGCAATGTCGGGATAAAGCTCATACAGCTCATGGTCCATGCGTCGCCGATACTCGCCGTTATGCACTATAGGGCCATATATTTTTGGACCATTTTTCTCCCGAAGGCTCCTACAGGTGTTTCTTCTGCTTGCGATAAGACCCAGCATTCTACGCAAACAAGGCAGGTTGAATGAGAGTCAGGTATAGCTGGACTTTATACCCAAAGTGCTTGCTTAGCCTCAAATAACTTCTATTCGCAAGCAAAATTCTCGTCCTGATCTCTAAATTCGTCCACCAGATCGAAATCATAACGGTTGTCGACGTTCGCGCTTTGGTCTAATCGAGTGGAGGCCCTGGTCGTTGACACCAAAAATTTTGTTTTGTCATTATTTACTGCCAGACCCACTTAACATTTCAAATTGTGCGCCCAACGAAAACTATGTCATCAGTATACGCGAGCAGCATGTGAATTTTGCTGCTGATGGTTTTATTCATGTTGTCTGAAACTTTTCTCATTTTGATCTCCATTAAGATGTTACAGGGATCGCACACTCACAGAATAATTCGGTTGTTACTGCCGAATTAGCCGTAACCGAATTTAGTGGTTGTCACAACATCACTGAAAGTTGCCACCACCTCATTGGAGGTTGACGCAACCTCATTACAGGTTGTCACAACCTTCTTATAAGTTGATACAATCTCATTAGAGGTTGACAGAACCTCATTAGAGATTGACACGACCTCATTTGAGGGTGACACAAACTCATTAGCGGTTGATATAAGCTGGTTCTACCAACCGAATTTAGGAATTTAGATAGTGTCACAAATGAATTTTGAAAGCTCATTTATTAATAAGTAATAATTGATTTTCTTGTATTCGTATTAAAAAACTTAGTAACCCTTAAAATTTACGGTAATATTTCGGGTAACACATTTGTTTTACATATCACTACCGACATTTTTTGAAGTGCCGGCCATCGTGCGTCACGCTCTAATTATGGTGCATTGAATCTGTTGATTTATACCCTAAACGATTTCAGATACAGATGATTGCAGTATATCTCAAACGACCGGTATTGAAAATTTTCACAACTCTTAATAACTGCTTGAACATGGTCTGCAAACTAGGCCAATTTAATACAAAAACCATAATTACAATATTTTTGATACCACAAAAAATCTTGATATCGCCGTGACGGGAACAATTATACCTTTTTTAATATAATACTTGTTTTTAGAATTTTAAACGTCAAGCTTTGCATACACAGAATTATATTGTGGTAACCAAATTGAAAATTAAATACGGTTGTACCTACAGAATTAATGAAAAATTCGGTTACAGCAACTGAATTGACACCGAATTCGGTCGCTGTAGCCGCCTTAAGGGTTAATTCGGTTATTGCAACCGAATTGAAAATAAATTCGGTAGTTACAACCGAATTAATACCACATTCGGTTGTGACAACCGAATTGATGCCAAATTTGGTTGTGACAACCGAATTGATGCCAAATTCGGTTGCTGCACCTGAATTGATGCCACATTCGGTTAGTCCAACCGAATTTGATACCAATTTCGGTTGTTGTATCCGAAATTATGGAAACAGTTGTGAGGACTAAATTCGGCAGCGACAACCTCAATTCGGCTGTGGCAACCCCAATTCGGTGGTAACAGCCATATTTACGGTTGCTACAACCTATTTTGAACCAAATAGTTGTCTGGGTGCACGATAGGGTGTCGCTTTGCATGGGGCCTCGCTTTCGAAAGGTTCGGTAAGATCCTTACCAACTTTCCCTGTGGATTTGGTGTTCGTCAAGGTCATCCTGCAAAGGGCGGATGAGTTTTGCAGGAAATCCAAGCTCAGACATTGCTTCATAGAGTTCGATAGACAAATATATGAGAGGTGTCGATTTGTTTTTCGTGTGTCTTCTCAACAATTTGCGGTAGCGTGAAAATTTGGTGAGTTGTCGATTTGCCAGGCCTAAGACCATGGTCCCTAAGGTATGGTCCCATCAGATCAACGATAATTGTTTTTAGTCTTTCGCACATTATACTTGATAGGACCTTACATGCAATGGATAAAAGGCTTATTCCGCGGTGGTTGGCATAGTACAATTTGCTAACGAGCTGATGAATTCACCTTATCAGCTCATTGCCGCCAGCTTTAAACATCTCCGCCGATAATCTATCGCTTCCTGCAGCTTTGTTGTTCTTAGGCCAAGCAATAGCTGTTCTGACCTCGTCTTGGTTAGGAGGGGGTAATCGACGTGCAGGTTAGTCACGATGTTTACTTTATGGTACGAGATGACGTGGTTTGTAGTGAAAATGCAAACCAAAAGCCATTACTCGCAATGGCAATTAAAAAATATTGAATTTGCATTTACTCAGGCAATGCCAATGCCAATGCTAATGCAGATTGCGGAATCGGATGTCAATCGTAATGAAATATGAGAATAAAAAATAAATAAATAAATGGTTTACCATTACATCCCATGAAGGGACCGGGGAGAACTTCTCACAATCACTGAGCTGTGCGCTTTCCAGTTTTCAGTCACTGATTGGGACCTACAATTTTACGCCGATTCCGAACGGTATTTTGAGGGGGCTTTTCATGGCTATATACTCGATAGTGTCGCCGTCACTATGCGAGATGACCGCCGTCGAAAGAAATTTTTTTTTTAAGGTGGTCAGAGCAGGGTTCGAACCCAGGCTCTCATGTACAAGAGCCGCGCACACTAACCATTGCACCACTGACTTTTATTTATTTTTTTTAATTATTTTGAATTTGTTCTGTTTTTAAAGAATTTTATATGCATATAGACATTTGTGGCTTATATAGGTATTGCCCCGTAGTATTTTCAAATTCATAAACCTGTACTGTATAAAATATTTGAAAACTAGATCTGCCAGATATGAGGAAAATGCGCTGAAAATAAGTATAGTTGAAAATGGTATAGAATTTTTTTTAATTTGCATATGGAGGGGTAATGCAAGTTAAACTATAAAATTTTAATTGTCACATAATTAATTTACCCCATGTATGCATTCAATACGAGTATCAATGGGTTGCAATGGTTTGACTGGCTCCATTATTGTGACATTGCTCCCCTTAAAGTGCGACAGCTAATTTTTGTAGTTTAAGGTCTGTGACATATCTCTGGCATCGAAATCAATACAAAAATTAAATTAATCGCAATAATAGGTAATTTATTTAACCTGAAAATGTGTTACCTGGTTTCACGATGTGAATTATTGACCTGTGTAATGTGTTATTCCAGCTTATTTTCATAGGGACTCAATGAAATTAGCTCTAACGAAATAATGCGCAGGGATAAACCACCAAAATTTAATATGCATTAACTAAATTACTCCCAATGAAATAAGGCCCATATTTGTTTTTTTTTTGTCAAATTTAAAATTTAAAAGTGCAAAAACTTCGGTGTAAAAGAATTTACAATTCTATTTCAATTATGTTTAAATGTAATGAGGAAGTAGAATACATTATTTGCATCTAATGAAACATTATACTTGTTTTGTTGCCTCCCCATACTTTTCATTGTTCCTCCCATCCTCGTTCCGTCATCTTTTTTTGCATTAAAGGGTTAATATGAGAATAACATCATCGCCATTTTTAAAAAATTTCGCAGTAAATGTGGTCCACTTAACCCAGAAACATAAATGCAATATAACATCCCTAGCTTATATGCAGTCATACTCGACATTGTGAATGATAATAATAAGTAATTTGTAGTAAAGTTCCACAATAATTGCTGTCCTGTGTTGTATTTCTGTTGGCTACAAATATGAAATATGATAATAAGTTATTTTTAGTTCTGCAATCTTTCAGCCTGAACGCGAAATTATACAAAAACCTAGATTTTTTGATACTAAATAGCGTTGTTTTGTTTTAATTAAAAAGCTTCGCTACTGCTCCCCTTTCAAGTGGTTTCCTTGTTGCCTTTTTAAAGCGTTTTGTACTTGCATTTATGCAGATCTATGTAATTTTTTTCATTCAGTTTTTATACAAAAGAGATTCAATCTCCTTCAGTTTTTGTGTGTTGTCGCATTTGTCCTTGTTGTTGGTGTTGCTATTCTAGAAATAACAATAACGTTATTAAGTATTCCGTTTTTCCAGTCAAATGTTTATGCAAAGATAAAAAAATGACCTAAGCCCAAACCCAAACCCGAACCCAAAGCATAAAAACCCCAGAACCGAGTCAAATGGTAGACACAACAAAGCTTAGGATGTCAGACCTCTCTTTTGGTCAGTGGATTTCTAAATGTGTTGAATGTCCGTAAGGAGGCAATTTTCCCTTTTTGTTGCCTTTTAGTTGTTGTCAGGCTGTTGGTATCCACAGAACCACATCAAAGGACTTTCTTGGTATTTATTTTCCTAAATGACTTTTTTCTGCATTGGCAACTGTTTAAATGGCATAGAAGACGGTTTTGTATGGAAGACATCTATATACAAATAAAACTGCAAAAAGAATTTTAGTTTATGGTAAAGCACATAAAATGATAGCTGGGGTGGAAATATGAAATGTGTCCGTGTATTGTTTGTAGTTATGCTTGTTTGAGGGCTGGAAAGGTTCCCTCCTATTTCAATAGGTATTACAATTTCTGGTGGAAAACGCAAACGATATCTAATTTAGGTAAGTACAGATGACGACATAGAAGTAAACTCATATATATGTATGTCGCCGATATGTAGTGCTACGCCTACATTTGTGTATTCTACAGGGCAGTGATGGTAACTCTTGAATATAACGAACGAAACTATGCAAATTGGTAAAATTTAATCCCAAATAGGAGCAAAGAGGTAGCAGTCAATAAGTTGAAGACCTCGAAACGGGTTAAATATAAAAGACTGGACCAAGTACCCACAAAGCTTCAACGGAATTATTATCCTATTTCTGAACCAGTTAGTAACTCTCTGTGCGGTTGGCGATCTTACCGATGCTTTTACCTCAGCTCTTAACAGATTTCTGAATTCAGCATGTCCAACTGGTCCCTACTGAAGTAGAAATAAACCCCCGTCGTTGAACATGGACCTGGTAATCTTGTCAATGCTTTACAGAAAGCTTTTTAATAAGGATACGGGCGAGAGTCACACTCCCATTGAACAGCACAATTTAATAACTCAGATAATAATTTCATATTGAATGGCATTTAAGTGACCAACAGCAGG
This sequence comes from Phaonia tiefii, assembly GCA_963931995.1. Taxonomy (NCBI): domain Eukaryota; kingdom Metazoa; phylum Arthropoda; class Insecta; order Diptera; family Muscidae; genus Phaonia; species Phaonia tiefii. The sequence goes on along the minus strand of OZ008370.1, from coordinate 164,572,675 downwards.
CATTTACATTCACTTTAAATGGAGAATGGGTAATTGTGAAACTGAAACTGTAGTGATAGAGCGAGACTGGAATGTTTTCGAGGTTGCTATTTATATTAGGAAAAAAACATAATTTATCCTTGGAAATGGTTATGCCGTTTTTCAAAATATTCCCTCTGAAGATCAATTCACTTCTGCATTCGCTCAAACCAATTTTCGAAACACTTTTTCCACTCCGATTGAGATACTGCAAACAGTATTCGAACAAATAAGGAAGAACAACAAGAGAAGACGTATCGTTTTACACCAGGAGAATGCGAGCTGTCAAATATATACTGATACAATGGGCTATATGAGCACTCAACATGTTGAATTGATGGGTCGCCATTTTCCCCTGAATTGACACCCAATCGCTTCTTTTTACTAGGTGGTCAACGTTTTTCGACGTTTTGTTGAAGCGTTCAAAAACCATGTTTTGGAGATTGAGAAGTGTCAAACTTGCGAGAAATACCTTCAATGGAGAGGACAACATTTTAACACATTTCATGGCCATCTTATTTTACAAGATGCTGTAGATAAATGCACACTTAAGGGCAAATGCAATTGTGCCTTCTTCATGATGATAGTCAGTGGTATTTGATTAAAGAATAAGTTGTGTACTCGCAGTAACAGGGCCCCCCCCCCCCCCGATAATAATGTCTAAAGCTGAAACCAAAAACTCGGTCAAATTGATTACAGTTGTAACCCGTTACCGCGAAACCACCGCGAAACCAGCGCAAAACCAAAAACATGGTTTCAGTTGGTGCCCAACCGAGTTGTTCTCCTTTATACCGTAAGTTCGAATTTCGTAATGAATTTAAAAAATTCATTCTATTACGAATGTATAAAATATTAAAAAAATTATAATGTAAATTCCAAAATAAAATGCAATTACACTCAAAACAAATGGAACTAATTTAAATTTCAATAGGACTAAAACTGATGAAAATTTGATTTTGTATGGATCCAAAGATATTTGAACTCAAATTATTCCTCAGATTAAGGAAGCTACGTGTGCTTAAGATAGGGAAACATTTTTTTAACCCTTTTACCGTACATTGTTGGCAGAAGCGATTAAATTTTTTGATTATTTTCCTAATCTTTGCCTTAATAAAACCATTGCCGCAAAAATGGTACATTTTCTTACATTTTAACTAAAAAGCACACATAGTTGCCAAACATATGTCCGGTCCATGTAAAATAAAAATAAATGGTTTCCCGTTACATCCCACGAGGGGATTAGGGAGAGCTTCTCACAACCAGTGAGCTGTGCGCGTTCTATTTTTACACTCACTAATTGGGACGTACAGTTTTACTCCCGTTTCGAACGGTATGTTGAGAAGCTTTTTTATGGCTAAATACTCGATAGTGTCGCCGTCACAAAGCGAGGTGACCGCCGTTGAAAGAAATTTAAGGTGGTCAGAGTAGGGATCGAACCCAAGGTCCTCATGCACAAGAGTCGCGCACACTACCATTGCACCCCCGACGCCCACTTCGGTCCATGTAAGCACGTTGAAATTCGACCTTACCTTAAATCAAACGGCTTCTGTAGCATATTGAACATATTCTGCAGGAACCATGCATATGTTTGGAACACGTTTCATACATTTATATATTTGCAAGTCTCAAACTTAGGTGTATGTAAACGGAATCATTAGCATGTTCACTGACAAATATGTATGATTTGAAACATATGCGTGCTTCATCCCAAACATTCATATACTTACGTGGAAGCATTCGCGTGTTTCCCCCAAAACCTACATATACTTAACGTGGTAACATATGAGTATATTCTCCCAAATATAATAATATTTAGAAACGAGTTAGTCTTTATTTATTACAATTAATTTTATCAATATATATCCACATTTACTAATATAAATAATTAACACAAAAAATTAAAAGATTGTATTGATTTTTACATTTACTTGCGTTGAATTATTTGTTTTGTTTTGAATCTACTGATCTGTTGTTTCTCCTTTGTTTGTTGTCTCTCATGATTTTGTATTCGGAAGGTTTCAACTATGCGTTGTGATGCGTTGGTACACGAACGCATTATATACAAATTTAGTTCATGCAAGACATGCGTGTATTATGGTTAGTGTACGCGCCTCTGGTACATGAGAATGTGGGTTCGATCCTTGCTCAGACCACCTTACATTTCTTTCGGCGACGGTCACGTCGCTTAGTGATGGCGACACTATCGAGACCCAGCCATGAAAAAGCTTCTAAAAATACCGTTCGGAACCGGTGTAAAACTGTAGGTTCCCATCACTGAGTGTAAAACTAGAAAGCGCACATCTCACTGATTGTTAAAAGCTCTTCCCAATCCCTTCATGGGATGTTATGGAACACCATTTTTTTTTGTTATGTTTTTTTTATAATATTTCACAAATGGTCCGTCAATCAAATTTTTTCAGTAGAGGCTCGGGCAGAAAAAGAGATTCACGTTGTTGCCCTCTACAGTTTCTTTCTCACCTTGGTACCACACAGAATTATATGCGAAACACATACACAAAAACCGAAGCATCATCCCAAACCATTTAACTGCCCGAGCGATTGTTTATTCTTTTTTCACATATCAAGCGCTTTTGATATCCTCTATCCGATGAACCATTGACGACTGAATACATGATACTAAAATGCCATACATCAGCCAAAATAAGAAACACTGACTTCATCTGCAATATACACGCACATTCAGGAATATTTGCGAATGACTGAGTGAGAGAATAATGCAAAACTGCAGATACACACTTACAAGATATACAGACTCGTAGCCCCCATTTTATTCTCTTGCTCTCGAGACAGCATAAACAGTGCAACAAACACGGCTGTATTTCAAATTCAAACACAGATATATTTGGGTCGCAAATATATAAGTTATAACACATTAATCATTGTGTCTCAAACAATTAATATTTAAGAGCAAACACAATGCGTTTGGGCACAAGTATATTATATTTGCGGCGAGCTCCAAACACGTGTTATCTGTGCATCCAAACTTCAAAAAACGACATATGTTAAGGTATGGACTCAAACCTTACTTGACGTTTCAACATGTATGACTATTTTGTCGACCCAGTTTGATGGCTCATAGAGGTCAAATCGCATCAGTTAGAGAATTGACGCCTACTACACTATTGGTGCCACCACTGTCTTCTATAAATCCTCCATAGCTACATTTCCTGTATCTATCTATTTGAACATTTATAAGTGTTAAAAACCCTAGGGCAAACATACTTGCCTGCGGTCATCAAAGGGTTAAATTAAGTACAATATTCTTAAGTATCATAATTGGTTATAAGTCTTTTACATCATGAGTTAAATACAGATAAGCGCCCAGTGGGGTGCGGTATCGGCCACTAGATCAGTCTGTGGGGTAGGTTGTCACTCTCTATTGGTCGCCTTGGATAGCAGTAAGGTAAAGGTAATCGCATATGCGGATGATGTTGTGGTGATATTAACAGGCCTCTTAATATACGTGACTAGTGAAATCGTGGGGAATATTTTGAGGGAGATCAGCACTTGGGCCACAGGCTGTGGTCTAGGCGTTAACCCGGATAAAACTGATCTGCTACTATTCAAAAATAGGTTAACTACGAGTATTGCTATTTATATTTCGGGCCCATTGGCAAAAAAACAGTCATTTATCATTGGAAATGGTTTTAATGGTTTTCAAAGTATTCTCCGCGAAGATCAGTACATTTTGCATGCGTTCAATCGAATTTTCGAAGCACTTTTTCCACTTCGATTGACACACCTCCAAAACATGATTTTTGAACGCTTCAACAGCTGCTTCGGGCGTCGAAAAATAATGACCACGAAGTAAAAAGAATTCAGTGGATGCCAAATCTGTGCTGTATGGCGGATGACACATGAAATCTCACATCTTGAGTGCTCAAATAGCCTATTGTTCTATTTGATGTGTGAGAGCTCGCATTGTCCTGATGCAAACTGATCAGTCTTCTCTTGTTGTTTTTCCTTATTTCTTCGAACACTGTGGTGGTATACCACTCAGAATTGACCGCCCTACGGTCCACTTAAGGCACTGTGGCCAAGTGATCGATTATACCGAAAAAAGTCGAGATCACTTGCTTCGATGTGCTTCTTCCACGAAGAACTATTGTTGGGTTTAGCTCTTCTTGAAGGACCCATACGTTCGGTTGCTGTTTTGTTTCGGGCTCATATGCATCAATTCATGATTCGTCACCTGTCACGATGTTATATACTGCATTTGAGTTACCGCGTTTGTATTTGGTCAGCATTTCTTTGCTCCAATCGATACGAGCCATTTTTGTAGCATTCGTCAAATTATGTGGGATCCAACGACAACAAATCTTTTTCAGGGCCAAATGAACATGCAATATCTTATTGGTGCTTGTCACACTAATCCCCAATGATGCTTCAATCTCCCGTTATGTCACATGTCGGTCTTGCTTTATAAGGTCACGCACAGCATAGATGGTTTCCGGCAAAATGATCGAAGTTGGACGGCCTTCACGAAATTCATCGTGTAGCGAAGGCCGTCCTTGACTGAACTCTTGGTATCAGCGATTTACTGTAGTTTTTGAGGGTGCTTCATCACCAAAATTGAATCAAGTTGAGTCTTTTCGAGACTCTTGTCTCGATAATCCACGCCGAAAATCGTAAAAAATCACAGCACGGAAATTTTCCAGGTGTAATTTTATTTTTGACCGAGATAAATTTTGCAAGACACTGTAAATTCAACAAATAGTGCTCGTGAGTGAAACCGTTCAATGTATGTTTATGCTAGAAAATGTCAAAATTTCCAATGGAAGTTCCAGTTTGCATCTGGCGACACTAGTATTGCATGGACCGGAAATATAAATAGCAACCCTACAGATAACATTTGAAGAATTTGGCAAAGACATAATGTTTTAAAGTATGAGGCATTGAAAACATTTCAGCAACCGCATTGAAACACGTTTTAGACTTCCAGACTGCGCGAAGTCATCTGGACTACTTCCACCTGTCTGCGATATCTGAAAGAAAAACCGGGAGGTGGACGACATCGATTGTTGAATCGTTAGACCTCTTGCTTAATACACATTCCCCAAGAAACTCGTCCTAAGATACATTGTCGGACTCACTGTCCCACCGAATCATATCGCATGTTGGGGGAAATAGAGTAACTAATAAAATACTTCACTAGCCAATAGCTACAACTAACAGCAAAACAACAGTGTCGATACAAACGGGGGTATCATCACATACGGGGTTTCAGCACATAGTCCAGGGTGGCTGATGAAAGCCACTACCGAAAGAAACCTTGATAACTTTTTTCCATCTGAGTAATCTCGAATTTTTGTATTTTCTTTGTTTTTCTGGTTTGATACTTGGATATAATAAAAATTTAAAACTGGGACACTGACAAATGAATCAGTACCTCGTTTCAGTAGTTCTCGAATCGAAAAAGTTTTCACATGAAACATGTGAATTGAAACAAAAACGCTACGAATCGGTACACAAAATAGCTTCTCACATGTGACTGACTGCTTCTACAGTATTTGTTTTGAGAAAATTTTCTGTCACGTACTGTATTTTTCCTGCGTCCTGTTTCTAAACGTAGGGAGTCGAAAAATTTTAAATTTAAGACGTCAAAAATACTCAGAAATGTAAACGGTGCGAAGTTATGATTTTTTTTTTGCTTCTTTTCGCATTGATATACAGAAACACTTTTTACTCACAAATCGAGAAACGATGGAATTTTATGTTTCATGTTTAATTCGAAAACTTTTTCGATTGGAGAACTACAGAAACGGGGTACTGGACTGTCGCCGCTATCACGCATATGATTGGTTCAATGAGAATATAAGCGCACTTTTAGCGGCAATCCTCCGTGTAGATGGACTATTACGAGACTAGTGAATTTTGCAGAGCATGGGACAGTCGCTAGAAGGCATTGTAATCGATACCCTTTCGTTCGAACAGAGGAAACTGTTGCTGCCGGAGCCGCTGCCACAAAAAGCAACCCCAGTATTTCAACAAGGAAATTATATTCTCAAATGGGTGTCAGTATGCAGACTTTCCAGACTATAATGCAGAACGATTTGAACTTATTTCCCTACAAAATTCAAATAGCTAATAAACTTGCTTGGAATATTGCCGGACGATACTTGAAAAGGTGGAATCGCAAATCGCAATCGACAAATGTGGTTGATCTAAATCAAATAATTCGAGCGACAATGGCTTAATTTTCAGCCTCAACTTTGGGGGCAGTAATGAACAACTTTTTGCTATGATGTCGCACCTGCATCAACGAGCAGGGCGGGCATTTACATTCAATTATCTTTAATACTAATAAAACCATTTTTAATATAATTCCATAGGCTTTCAAATGACAAAAAATTTAGGAAATTCCATGCATTACAAAGAAAAGTATTCCAGTTTCTTAATGTAGCAAAATTCAACACCACCCTGTATATAAAAAGACTTAGGACTAATCACCTTATAATGGAAAGAATTATTGACTAGTACCTGCGCACGACTAAGAGTATGTTTCAGTTGTCCACATACCAGCATGTTTACAGTAAGGACATATCTAGGGAAACCACTTTACATCTAAAAGAATGGACTCGTATCGGGCGCAGTGAAATCGCTTTTATCGACACCGTGCACACACAGAACTAACTGCTTAAAATGAGGTTGGAGCAACCTTCAATTTGCTGTTGCCACAACCGTTGAATTGCAGTTGTCACAACCGGCTTCAGGTTGTCTCGACTGAATTTTGTCCCCACAACTGAAATTCGGTTGAAGCAACCTCTTGTAGGTTGTGATAAACTCAAATTCCGATGTGATGGCATCTAATGTGGTTGTGGAACCTCTAAATTCGGTTACCGTGAATTTTGCTACTTTTTCTGTGGAGGTGTAAATCCGGGGTAAGACGGCTGGTGCACTTTCCAGAAAAGAGAAGGCATCTGATTCAAGGTTAATGTAAGATATCTAGGTGGGTTTCTCGACAGATATTTTATATTCAAGCCACACACTATAGATATGATCATTACAACCGCGGTGTGCATGTAAAGGGAATATCGAATAATGGTGGGCTCCCAAAAATAGTTTATTGGATAAGAGTTTTTGCTATGTGGCTTTGATATTGCCATATCGTTTGGTCATTAATAGCCGGTTCAGGAAAATTTTACTTGATTAAGTCTGTATGCCTAACTGCAAGAACTAACCTTAAGTGTCACCAATCTGTAAACGAGATGGGCAAGCAATCCGATATCCACCTTATAAGAGTGCCGACCACAGGAACATTCCAGGGCACCATAGAGCGCATGAGCTAGCGAGATTTTTAACTCCCTTGCCTAGTCTATTGGTTTCATATGCGTAAAACGGAAGCTTCCGGACATTTGAGTCATAATTTGATATAGTAGATGGGAGTATACTTTGTAATAATCAAAGATCCATCAAGACTGGGAACATCTTCTTATGGTTATAGCAGAAGCTGTAGGTTTGCAGAGGGCACGGAATTAGATATCTTGTGATATCACAATGGTCCTACTTCGACTAAGTGTGTCCCAGGTGGCCATCACTGCTTCATAACGTAGTCTTATATGTAAAAAGTATATTTTTTAAACAACCAATTATGTTGTCATCTATCCTTTAAAGACATTGAGGGTAGTAGGTTGTGTGATTATTGCTCGATAGAGCGATAGGTGGATAACGAAGTTAGAGGTGGCCATCTTAAGGTAAAAACCAGAACGAAATTAAAGGTGGTCAATTTAAGGTTTCAAACAGAACGAAATAAAGGTGGTCAATTTAAAGTTAAAACCATCATGCCAACACTGACACTAATCAGTACACCACCTACGAAGCCTTGCCAAATTCAAAGCTATTTGGCTATGTTTATGATATTACGCGAAAAATTTTAGTATCAGGCTTCAATTTGGTTAACAAATGTAGCTTCTGGTGACAAAAATACAAACTACTAAGAAACAACCCACATTGCGATTAACATTCTAAACATAAAATGCTACAGCCCTAATATATGGCACCCGTTAGTTACCACTAATTTAAGTAGCGCCACAAATGAACGTAGTAACCACGTACTCAGTGGTGTGTCGTGTACTTTTTCGATTACTAATTATACAGTGAACTCTGGTGGGACATCTTGAATTTTAACAACTCAAAATGAAACAACTCAAATGAAAACAGCGCAAGAAATATCATCATGAAATATATATGACCTTTGACTTTTAACCAGTACGACCCTTTTCCAACGAATATGCATGCGATTCCCAAGAAGATTCATGTTTAATTCTCTTTAAGCGTGAGTGAAAACTCAGGGGGTTGTGTCAACAAATTTAATAACCACTTGTTATGATATACAAACACAATCCCGATGTCCTTTCATATCCACGCTTTTCTCTTTCTTTCAGTAGTTGCAGTTTTCGTTGTTATTATTATTGTTATGTTTCCTTTTGCACATCTTGGTTTTATTTGCTCACAAACAAACAAACAAACACTCGCACATACATAGATATTTTTGGTCCTTTATAATTCATTAAATATTTATAAAGAAACTATAGGAATACGCAGTGTTGAGGGTTGAGCTCCCGTAACCCCATAATACGAGAAGTGGAAATTCACAATACATACACAAGTACAAATGATATTCCATTTAAATCCTTACCAGCCATAGACTAAAGTATATGCAATTTTGTTTGCTCAAAGCTCAGAGAACATTTTCACATTTGTTTTACTAATACTAGTTGTGTGTACTGGCGGCACAACAAACTGCCAGAGAGCATGTACAATTCGTCGTACTTCCTAACGAGATCAAAATTTCTCTGCCAGAAAAAGATTTTGACGCTATTTTTTCTTATTTCGAGTTCATTTGCAGTTGTCAAGGATTCCCATATATACCACTACCGTGGAGCTAAATTGTAATATTTATATACATTTGCAGAGATATTCAATTAAGTGTAAAGTCCATGGTAAATTAATAAGGGACATTTAGCGTGACGCGGACAACCAATAAATTTTCTTCTTCTTTAAATTCATATTTGACTTAACAGTAGTTGTAGGGGGTATGAAAGTGAACATAAAATATTTCTCTTCTATGATGTTTAGTTCTCAAGATTTGAGATTGTACAATTTTAACGGTTTTGAAATTTAGTTTTTGTTAAAGTATTATTTCGAATAAACAAATCTAATTTTAATAAGGCGTGCGATTGGTATATAAAATTGTCCGCTCTTTTGGGAAATTAAATCAAACTTGAAAATAAAAAGAAATATTTGCATGTGCTAAACCGGAAGTGACAATTTCAAATCAAAATGTTTGTGAGTTGGCTTAATTTTTTAAATTTTTTTTGTAATTCGAAATTTGATTAAAGTATGCTTAATAATACCCTAGAAGGTTCAAAATGGGTTATGCACTGGTTCAAAAGATATGTCATTTAATGTACATGGATGTCGCACTGAGATTGCTGCAAGAAGCTTGTTTATGTGCAAAACCTGAAATGCCCATTTGAAACAAAAATCGTTTTAAGCTGACTTAATTTTTTTTTAAATTTTTTATTAATCCAAAATTTGCTTAAAGTATAGGTATAATATACTAGAAGTTGATAGCAAGAATTTAAAAATTAATACTGATACTTGAAGCTGACTGTAGGCTTGCACGCTTCGCTAAACCCTTGAGGTTCCCCCTAAGACCGTCGCATCACACTTTTCCATACGATGTTGCGTGAAAATGTAACTGCATCCGTACTGAAATAATTTTTATATTGAAATAGATTCACAAAACCTAACTTATTTTTAAAATATTGTTGGGGCCCCATCAGCTATAATGGGTTTGAGTTACATTTTGTGGACGCACGATTTCACTGATCATCTCACTGTTACCTTCCTTTTTTTCAGTAAACTCAACATTTTCATCATATTAAAGTACACGAACGAACAACTTTTGCAGATTATAAAAATGTACTAACGAAATTCGGAGTCGGTGACCACAACTTTAAGAGCGTTAACTCCAATTTTCGGTCGTTATTCTCGCCCTAGTAGACAAGCAATAACAAGTTTAGTACAAAAATTTGAGTCTACATATTCAGTGCGTGATGCTGCCGTGCCAGTGAGACAACGGGTTGGTCGAAGTGACGAAAATATCGCTGCCGTTCAGGCGTACGTAGCAAACGATCCAAATCAGTCGATTCCACGGCGTTCTCAAAAACTGGGCATCGCCAAGACCACTTTATGGCGAATTTTGTGTAAAGATCTTGGTTTGCACCCACACAAGATCAAGCTGACTCAAGAATTGAAGGCGATGGAACATTTGATGCGATGTACGTTCTCCGATTGGGCTCTGGAGAAGATCTGCCAAGATGACGAAGTTCATCGCAAAATCATGTTCAGTGACGAAACTCATTTTTGTCCCAATGTGTTTGTCATTAAGCAAAATATGCGTTATTGGTTTGGTGGAAATCCACATGTGCTTCATGAATCACCACTTCATCCACAAAACATAACTGTTTGAAGTTTTGGAAATATCTCAAATGGTTTGGGTTTTATTTAACAAAAGAGTTGAAAAGTCCGTAGTGGAAAACCCTTTATTATACGCAATTATTGCTTTTTCAGAAAGATGCTTGTGTAGTATTTTCTGGTCAGCGTAAAACGTGGCTGTATTATGTTTTAGATCATCTGCAATCATAGCTACGCTGCCACGTTCTACTTCGGTCCCATGTCTGTAATAAAAAATGGAAGTCAGAAGTGTTGCTTGGTCATTATTCCAATGAAACGATTGGGCAGCATCTTGGTCAACAGACCCATTGGTTTCTGCAAAATTGTACGATGATTTGATTTTCAACGATATTATCCTTGAGAGTTTTAAATTAAAGCGGCTGTGCCTCTGCAATATAAGCATGAGGTTTTATATTGTCCCAGGAATCACACAAGCTGAGAAGATATTGAAGATATAAGTTATACAGTATTTGAGAAGATATTGTGAAGCAAAGATTTACGTGATTGTCATCGAATATGAATTTTAGATGATCTCGGATTCCACTTAAGCCAAGACAAGATTTACAGCATTCATTTGGCTGTGGTTTCATAGTAAATGACACGTCTGTGTTGGATTGGGATACATCAGTTTCCTAAGGCAGTCCCTGTAAGAAGAAAGCTCCATGGTAGTTCCTGTTGTTAGTATCTCCACCAGTGAATATCAATTTTACATTTTGGTTGTAGGTACAAACACATACTGTATGGGTTCCAGGGGAGTCAGCTAGAATACATTTTTTAGGTCTTAGAGAAAAAACCTTTAGTATGCCTACTGGAACGTTCGGATATTCCTCTTTGAAGTTCTGATAAAGGTCATCAATGTTGAATCTCAGATGCTGTTCTTGCATATGAACTCTTTTGTCATCACCTAGTTTAACGGAGGTAACAACTTTTTTACCAGGCTTTATTCGGCTAATGTCTACTGGCAGAAAAAAAGCATTTTACCAAATTTTCAAAACTCGACACAAAATCAGAACTACGAAATTTTCGATCTCGAGTGGTTGTTTCCGGACAGCTTGTGGGTTAGGAGATGTCAAAATAGCAAACTGATCAACAAGTTGCTTTGCTTTTCTCGCTTGCCGCCTGGATGTTCTCAACTCGTTTGCAAGTTTGTTTTTATTCCATAAGTTAGGTTCTATTGTCAGTGTCAAGTATAAAGAAGGAAAGAGGAAGCGTTTACCTGAGCGTGCAAGCCTACAGTCACCTTCAAGTAGAGCAGTCGTTTCACCAAAGCAATTTTGTGATTTTTCTAAATGTGGGAGGAGTTTTCTGCAACCCAGGTTTGATCCTGCAATAACGATTCAAGGAACTAAAAAGTACCATGCTTTTATTCCAAAATCCGAAGGTTTATTTATAAAAGGAACTAATACTAGCATAGATTCTCAATGTAAAACTGAAAAAATTACAAAATAAAATCAATATTAATTTTTAAATTCTCCCTAATACCAAATATATATATCTGTATATGAAAACATTCAATTACATGTGTGGGTAATTCCAAAAAAAAACTCGACACAAAAATCAGGACTTTCGAACCCGATCACGAATTTTATGACATCAGAATTGAGTAAAAATTAAAAGTAGTTTTTGTTTTATGGTTCGTTGAAGTAGGTATTGAATGACACTTTCTGAAAAAAAAAACTGACGTAAAAATGGCAAAACTTTGGAATTCGTTAATGGATTTCAAAATCTTGGATATCGTTTTAAAGCTTGCAAAATCCGTTTCAATAATAGCCTATACAACAGTCATGTCGTTGTGCTTCAATGATATTGAACTTTCTTTTTGGTGGAAGAAATCAAAAATTAAAGATACGTTATGCCAGGATATTCAAGGATAAAGATACTTTGGAGTTTTCAATATCATTGAACCACAGCGGCATGACTGTTGATGGGCAGTTTTTGCAAGCTTTAAAATGATATCCATTAACGCATTCCAAAGAAATGCCAATTTTCGGACAGGTCCTTTTTTCAGAAATAGACATACAGTACGTACTTCAACGAACTATAAAACAAAAACTACTTTGAATTTTGATTCAATTCTGGTGTTATAGAATTCGCATGGATGAGGAGAAACTTCCGGCCAAATTTCTTGCAATTCAATAGGCGTTGGGTCCTGGACTGTGTCGAAATATTTTGGAATTACCCGTGTATATTATTTAATTTTAATTTCATTAAAAATTTAAAAAAAGTTAACTTACAAAAAATTGAGAATAATTTACGTTTATGGAACTTGTGGATGGCTAAAAAAGGGTTACAGGTAACATCATACTCAGGTCAACATACATGTACATTAATTTACATATCTACTGAATCAGTGCATTCCCAGTTTGAAATTTCCAGTGTATTAAAAAAAATTCAAAAATTAAGTCAACTTAGAAAAATTTTGGTTTGAAATGGTCACTTCCGGTTTTGCATATAAACAATACATATCATTTGATACCGTGCCTACCCCATTTTGAAGCTTCAAGTTCATTATAGGCATAGTTTAAACTAATTTCGAATTAAAAAATATTTTTAATAAATATTTTGGTTTGAAACGGTAACTTCCGGTTTTTCACATAACAAGCGCCTATCATCGTACTCAGTGCGACATCCATGCACATTAAAATATATGCCTTTTGAATCAGTGGGTAACCCATGTTGAAACTTCAAGTATATTATAAATATACTTTACGCTAATTTCGGAAATAAAAAAAATTTTTGTCATAAACAGAGCGACGACAAAAAGTATTGAATAATATAGAGAACTTATTGCACTCATTTTCACTCTCATGTAGAAAGTCTGAGGAAAAGAGCATTAGCGAGTCTTACGGATGTGTTATGTGTTCCACTTTCACAAAAAATCGACTTTTATTTGTAGATACAGCATCGTTGAATTCAACAGAATTTGTTCAGGCATTCTCACAATCACTAAACTTTTATATAGCAAAATATCCATGATATTGCCGTAAATATTTTGTGTTAGCTAAATTTTTTACGACAGTAAAATTAATTCCACTTACAGAGAATGTGGAATGCAGAACACCCCCCTTATTATCTTTATAGAATATTTCAATATAAATGCACGATTTCGACAATGTTCTAACATAAAACAATACAAAGAGCATAACTGTTTCAAAAGGCATTAATGTTTCACATCAAAATTATGAATAGACCATGTTATATCAAAAAGAGGGTTATACGTTTTGAATCATTTGCCAGATGTCCGCAGTGCTTATGAGTCATACAATTCGTGCCATGAATTCTGTATACTATTCAATACTCTTTGGCGGCGGCGACCTGGCTGTTTGTTCGCTGCCGCTACATCAATACGCTGTGTGTTGTTTGCATGTGTTCACTTTGATAGATTGCCCTACCCGTGCCTATAGATGTTAACACATCAAAAAAATTGTTTGGTTGTACGCTTCACGTGAAATGCCCCATAAGTTAATCATAGTAGAACAGCTGATTTCAACTATTGCCCCTAGTAAGTTCGTCTTTTCTGTCAAATTCACATGTTTTGATTTGTACTGTTTTTGTTTACAATTACTATTGGTACACAAATATGTTGAATTCGACATGAGGAGAGTCCAAAAAAAAAACAAAAATGCCCGTTGTTGTTTCCCCCAAATACAACACTATCTATTGCGACTACTTTTATAAAATCACTATGACAAAGTCAAAGAATTCTCTAATTTATTGGAGGAAGCTTAATGTGAGAAGGTCGACATGTGGAAAACGGGGGAAATATTTACACGACTGGTTTATATTTAGTTAATAGGATTATCTGGTTACCTAAACCGATGTCTATATTCTATACAAAATGCATAACTTAAAAGATTGTAGGGAATTTTTCCGATACTGCAAGTTTCCGCGCTGGGCAAAGTTTTTAAAACTTCAATTTCTGTCCACTGTATATATCACTTGGTTAGTAAGTAGTAGTGTAAAATAGGAGGCAGCACATGGTTGCCACAACTCGAATAAATAAAATTCGCTTAATATGTTCCTTAAGCAAATGGTGTTACTACATAACACCATACTAAATATAAGGCAACAACTACGACTCATCTACTTCGTGACAATGTCCTACTGGTAACTTAACCCCAAATGTAGTACATATGGATATACACGGACTTACTTAAGGGGTTTTTATGGTGGAATCTTTATTGGGCCATGACTTGACATTGGTAGGCGTTATTATTTGCCCTGCTACAGATATTGTTCGTTTTACTCGTATCTACTAAAAAGTCATGGATTTACTTACTTGTGTCTTTCCCCGTTCGCTTTCAGTTATGTAGACACTTGCGGTACGTGTGTTTGTCTCAATTCCAGTGGCCTACGGTGGACCACCCACCATACTGCATTAAGGGAGTGTTTCGTGCAAGTGCTTAATTAAACTTGCTCTGTAAAATACCGAGCAGCTGAACTCCACGACCAACAAAAAAATTAGGACTCTACCGAAAACGAAATGAAATTGTCTCTGCGTTGTGTTGGCTTCCTTAAGATGATGTCCTTTATACGAGTTGCGGCTAATTTAGTATTACCTCGTATAATTGTAATTTGCTTAACACTGTTGCGGTTGCTTTAACTACGAATTTGTGTTTCTTTTTTTCTCCTTTGGCAACTAATGTTGTGGCTGTTGCTGGTAGTGGTACTGCTGTTTGTTTGTTAACATTTTATTATCTCCGTTAAAATATTTCTGGGCCATTTTCATTTGTTGCTTTGATATTTCAAGATAAAAGCCACTGTCTATATAGAAGTATTAATACCGGTATTAATATTTAATTAGTTTTACTTTTTTCATTAATTTTTAATTTTATTACATTGTTTTGGGGGAAAGGGAACATTTTTACGGAATACGAAAAAAGAAATGCGTTAGTTGGATTGACAGGGAATTGCGTATACTATATTTATATATATTTAAAATATCAGAATTTAAAAACCCCGTCCACTACAAAAACAAATTGACAGCAAATTTCGGAATTAAGTAAACAAACCAATAAAAAATACGATTTCTTTTATAATTTCTTTTTTACGTTTGCCACGACTTAAGTCGAGCGGCATAGGACAAGTATTCAATGAACAATGTTGGAAAATATATTGTGAAAAACTGGCATTCTTATGAATTTATTTATTTAGTGAATTTTATGAATGTTGACAAAAACTTAATTGTTGGTCAACATAAATGGACTTCGGAAGTAGGGACAGGAGTAGTAGGAAAGATCAAATAGTCTTGATGTTTGACTTCAACTTGCGGGTCTCATAAGTAATAAACTCACCAGAGTCTTATTTCACAAAACGGACTGTTCTATTGAAGAACGAATTCTCGCTGGAGTCTGATGATCGGGTCCAGTTTTTATCGTATACGGTATTTTGGAAGTCCAATGAAACTGAAACTTAATTCAGGACTGAATCAATTAGAACTATGAATCAAGTTAATGGATAATTAGAATTTTATCAATATTAGTTTTTTACAAGTTACATCAAATTTATCCTTTAAAGGCACTTTCGTAATAGATATGACGATACGAAACAGAAGCTGTACTTAGGCCACAGTAGTATGTTGTTCAATTTACTGGTCAGGTAACAGCAAACGGATGTGAATCTCTACACACTGAAAAACAACGGTATCTCTAATATATTTTCCCAAACATATTCTGTAGCAACTATGCATATGTTTGGAACACACTTCAAACATACATATGTTTGCAAGTCCCAAAGTTACCTGTATTTAAATGCAAACAGTATCATGTTTACTTACAAACATGTATGCTTTTGCGTGGAAACATCTGCGTTATTCTTCCCAAACATCCATATACCTATGTGAAAGCATTCGCGTGTTTCCCCCAAACCTACATATACTTACGTGGAAACATATGAGAATTTCGTCCGAAATATAATAATATTTAAAAGCGAATAATATTCGATTTAGGTATATACGTATTATTTATTATAATTAATTTTAACAATATAAATCGAAATTTATAAATAATTATTACAAAAAATTAATATGTAGATTTAAAAAGACCCTTTTTACATTTATGTGCATTGAATGCATTATTTTTTTTTTTCATGAAATGAGAATAATATGCTCTTTTGCTTCTCCTTCCTTTGCTGTCTCTCACGTTTTTGTTTTCAGAAGGTTCCAGCCATGCGTTGGATATCACTTTGCGTTGGTACACAAACAAGATATTTATATACAAAAATAAGTTCTCGCAAGCCAAGCGTGGGTTAATTATTGCGTTTTTTTATTACACTTGTTTTTCAAATGGTCCGCCATTCCCATTTTCTCAGTAAAGGCTCGGACAGGCAAAGGAAGGGCTTCACGTGGTTGCCCTTTCCAGTTTCTTTCCTCAAAATCGTTTCTCACCTTGGTAGCACACATACATATATACGAAACACATACACAGAAACCAAAGTAACACCACAAACCATTCAACCGTCCGAGCCATGGAAAACAAGAAACACTTCATCTGTAATTTACACGCACATTGAATAATATTTATGACTCAATGACTGAGAGAATAATGCAAAAATATAGATTCACACTTACAAGGTAGACTCTGTCGTTGTCCGTCTTTTATTCTCTTGCTCTCGAGAGAGCATAGACAGTGCAACAAACACACATGTATTTGTATTACAAACATATTTATATGTGGGTCGCAAACGCATATATTATAACATATTAATCATTGTGCCTTAAACATGTAATATTGAATAGCAAACACAATGTATTTGGACACATGTATGATATATTTGCGACAAGCTCCAAACATACTTTATATTTGTTTCCAAACAACAAAAAAAGACAGACTGCGTAGAGACTACCTTGTTGTACACTTAAATGTTCCAATCTCTGGTTTAAGGCCATGTATTGCAGATGTATTCATCCCATGTAAATGACGATATAACTGCGATACACCGCTTAAATTTCGACGATGTTCCAACCATATAACCGAGTTGCCTACCATGTTGTTTACTTTTAAAGCCATCGTTTCTTTTTTACACGATCTCGAAGTTTCAAAGTGGACTTAAGGGCAACAGATCAAATATAAGGTTTCTATTCCATCACCGGCAGAATTTCTGTGATGTATACATTGAGTAGGAGAGGTGGAGTGAAAAATCTCCTACGCAGCTTTATAAGTGGAATCAGTTGGGAGATTCTTTCGAGGCATTAAATACTTGTTTATACCTGAAGATAACACAGTGTTGATTGAGATTTAAGACGAGTGATTCATTAGACCACCGCATCCGATCCAAGTGCTGGGGTTGCCAACAACTTCTAGGCGAGTCAATTGTGCGATAGTTAATAACACTGATAGCCTGTTTCTCCATCTCGAATTTCCATCTTCGTGTTCTAGAGGAATGAAAGTACCTGTTATTTTACGCAGAACATATCTCAGTGGGCACGATGCTAGCATATCCATTTACAAATCGGCAGATAATTGGTGTCCCGGGTTCAATTCCCATTAAATTTGATTTCAAATTTTATTAATTTTTCTGTAGTGATTAATGTGTACGTTTTTAATATTGTTATAAGGGTTATTGTTAAACAATATTGTTATATTGCTTTAATGTTGTTAATATAATTATTAAAAACTTTACCAAAAATTTTGCATATTCCTGGTAAAGTGTTTTCCTGGAGCACCAGCACTGGAGGCAGCCTATCAGCTGTTTCCAATTTTCTCTGAAAAATTAATTTTTTGTTCCGCGAAACCATTGAATGATTAGAAGATCAATACTAAGTAACTTATTCTGCAATAAGTTTTAAAAAATGTTCGAGGAAGTTCGCCTCCGCCAGATTACGTAGAAACCGCCGTAGAACTTTTTGTTTAATATTTCATATAATCGATGGTATTGTCCTGATTTACAACACACTTTGCAACCAGAACAAGTGACAATCTTCAAATTATAATCTACACACAACCACAATCAGAATATTTCCTAATAACAGCCAGATTAATGTCCCAGGAATTAAAGTATGGAGTTAAGCGACAATTTGAATTTTGCAGAACAACAGTCAGGGAAATTCCACACGCTACAAAACCAACAGCCTATCCTAACCCCTAATAGGTTACAACACACATTACTACTATAACAACAGCAACAGATGGCTGGCAATTCCCTAAGAAGTGGGAATAGTAGGTTCCCCAGAACCCTACGCCGCTGCTGAAGAAAATATACATTATAAAGATTGATCTGTACTACTGTCACTTTCTCTGAAGTCTCCCATAATTCTCACTGACGTTTACTCAAAATTCTGGGAAATTTTTGTGGGAAAAATTAAACAAGTCAAACAAAGTCACGAGGAAGGTGTTAAGGGTTATCAAAAGTCGTACACACGTATTAAGTCTGAACATACAGGAACGCTTTATCAATCAAAAAACTTCCACCGCTTAAAAACTGTAGCATCTTCTGTGGTCGCAGACGACAAAACCAACTAAGTGTCTGAGGACTCCCAATATAGAATTGTTGCTAGCCCGGAGGAAGACCCACTTTATGAGAAGGGCGACATATCTTTGAAAGTCGATGTCCATCAGAAATTCGGTTTGAAGTTTCGTGTTGTACTCTTTTATATTTTCGTTGTGCTTCATCTATTGTTTTCCTTTATCTATGGTTCATGCCATATAAGTAGATAAAAAAATAATAGACAAGGCGCAACCATTGTTAAATTTGTTCACTAGGTGCTTTTCTGTACTACTGTCACTTTCACTGAAGTTTCCCATAATTCCCATTGACGTTCAGTCAAAATTGTGGCAAAGTTTTGTGAAAATAGTTTAAACACGAATATGTAGCAAGCTTTAAAAACTATTCCATAATATCTTGTTTTTATATAAAAAAACTATTTTACAGCCATGATACTGGTATTGGAGATATCAAGAGGAGAAACCCTGGATTCCCGCCAAAGTCCGAACATACCGCAACGCTATTTTTAACTAAAATCTTTCACCGCCGAAAAATTGTTGCAACTTCTGTTGGCGCAGATACCAAAACCGTTTGAGTGTCTGAGGACTCTCAACCAGAAATGGTTGCTGAGCCGGAGGAAGAACCAATTTCTGAGGACAGATGGTGGCGACATGCCCTTGAAATCGATGACCATCAGATATTCGATTTTAAGTTGCGTGGTTTACTCTTGTTTTGAAGTAATATTTAAATTCAATATTATATTTTTCTTTTAATATGAAGTGGAAATTTTAAAATTTTATTGTCATATTTTTTTCTTTTTTTGGGAATTTTTGCTTTCAACGACATCTAGAAAATTTCCCATTACACTAAAATTTTCCCAACACATGTGCATCATCTATCAGTTTATTTTATCTATGGTTCATACCACAAAACAACCAAGGGAAAAATGTGTGGCTTTTGTTTGAACACCCAGTTGGAAATTTCCTAAAGATATCATCAGTGATTAAGAAGTGACATGTCGGCGTCCCTGCTGACTTGCCGATCCGCTCCCATATAAAAAAATTCATGACACCCTTTGACATTTTCATACATTTGGCAACAAGCCAGCAGGAATTTTCCGTAGTTTGTCAGTAGTGGCGATTACCTTATGCCATGTACATAAGTCGTTCTTATGTCACAATTCCTTAGAGAGTCAGATGGCCATTACATCTACAAATGTGATGACCTTGTGTCATTTCCTATATACATACATACATAATTCAAAAATTAAATTTTTCGAGCGTTTGGTTGTATTTTTAATTAATTATATTCTTCGATATTTCGCTACCCTTTGGATATCATCGTCAGGAAGATATACACAATTATTAATTAGAAATGAAAATAATTGAACAATTGATTGTAGCGAAATATCGAAGAATATAATTAATGAAAAACACGACCAAACGCTCGAACAATTTAAATTTTGAATACAATACGAAAGGTCGGATAAATCATCACGTATACATACATATATAATTATTATATTAGAGTATTTGAGATGGATGACCTCTAATTTAAAAAAAGCGGAAATAAATATTATATCGATAAATATTGATAATAAGAAATCGGTACATTCATGTAAATACATACACACATACATATAATTCCCTGAAAATTTGCATATTCTTGAATAAATTTTCAAATATTTTTGGAAATTATTTCTGTAAATTTATGACACAATTCAAATATAAATTTTTCAGTTTTATGTTTTCTGAATAACTTGAAATTTTATACGCTTGACTCGCTGTTGACAAAACGTAAAGGCATCCTCTATCGATATTCAGCACTGGCATTACTAAGAGTCAGTCATGACATAATGCTGACGAGTCAATAGGACGGTCTTATATAGATTCTCAGCCCGTTCACAATTTATGTCACCCGAGGCAAAACTAGTGACATGCCATGAAGGTGTCTCTTATAAAGTGCCAGCACCTGCTGACATTGTCCTAAGGAAATTCTACTGACAATGTATTCCAGACAAATTTTCTAACTGGATATTTACTTAAATTTCAGGACAGCAAACTTAATGTTGTGACTAGTTTCGCACTCAGTGACAAGTTTATCCTCAGATGTCCAACTGCAGTACCTGCAGTTATACCATCGGTAGATCATCAGTCGTACTTATATAAGCAAAGAATAGTTTTTTTTGCGTCTAAGAGAAATGAAAGACAAATACCTTTCGTCTACCAGAATCAAAACCCTTTTACAAAAAACGATGCATTATAAATAAAAAATTGGTTTTCCATTACATCCCATGAAGGGATAGGGGAATTATTAACATCTAAAAACGTTTACAAAAGCAACAATCGAACTCCAGTAACTCTACACCCGAAAAAATATTTTTTTGCACGGAAGTGTACACTCATTAATAAAATTATTTTTCTGAATTTCAAACACAAATTTGTTTCTATTCTTTCTTACTATTTCCTTAAATAAAGTTTAAATCGCGCGTGTATATGTACAAACTTCTAATAACATGTACGTACATAGGCAACCTATTGTATCGATCAAAGATCCCATAGTACCCTCCCTGAAAGTCAATCATTCCAATAACAAACACAAAATCAGTTTATCAACTGGTGCCCATCATTACCAAAACGGACAGGAGTAAAGTTCGACAGGTAAACGAAAAGAAGACATACATTTAAATACTTATTCCAAGGATGAGATTTTTGAATTCTTCTATAATTAAAGTAAATATCAATCGACTCGATTGTCTTATATTCCGCACAGTTAATAATGAAATCAATTACCACTTAAGATTTCTTCTTTCGCATCAACAACAATATGGATTTGTAAATGGGAATTAATGTAATCCTTGTGTAAATTACATATTCATGCCTGTATTGTGCGACTTGTAAGAGACTCCTGCCAATCAAATTCTATTCCCAAAAATCACTTGCTTTGCCACACAACTGCAGAAGTACAATGAACAACTCTCGGCAATTGTAACATCCCCCAGAGGAGAAAACTAAAAGTCTTACAAAATAAAAAATAATACTTATCCAAAGGAAAACATTCAAAAATTTCTTATTTATATTTATTAATATTTTGTATTATTTATACAAGCAATCGTCATGAACTCTCACGAATCCCAAGCCAGGGGAGAAACAACAAATTTACACAGGCAAAAAAATACATTCATATTTTATTAAAATCACTTTCGTTGCCGAGAGATTTCAATCCACCGAATATGGAAGGGCAAACGAAAACCTTTTTCAAACTCACTCCTATGGAATAAAGGGCGAACAAAAAAACAGAAACAAGTGAAAAAGTAACGTCATGAATTTATTTGTGATTTAGTTACAAGCGAACAACTACATATTTGTATCGATGTAGATATATGTGCTTAATATGTATACCAAGCATATGCATATACATATATTTATTTGTGTGTGTTATATACATTTTTATGTGCAACATTTTGTATTCACTCGTGTATATACGGTTTGTACTTGTTTGTTCAGCAGACCTTTTCACAGTCAAAAAAGGACCAAAACTAAAATGAAATCTTATACCATAATTTTATTTTCTCAATTCACTTTTAAAATTGAAATAAAAAAAAATTCATATATACAATTTCGGTTATATAAGTAGTTAAATTTAAAATACACACATTTACACTGCTACAACTTTAAATTGAAGTAGAATGCTATCAAGTGTTTCTTAGTGTTCTAATCTTAAAACATAGGAAAAGTTTATACATTTAAGTACATAAACTACAACTATCTTAAATATCGGAAAATAACACTAGCAACGAAACAGCCATAAGGATGCTTATATTACTATTAATTCTACAGGCCTCGTGGAGTAAGGCAACCATTTGTGCGTCGACGGACATGTATTTTGCCTTTACTTTGATCCACGGAAATTTCCAAGCCAAACATAACTACCTTGTTTTCATACAAGGTGCGCTTAAGCAAATTTAAAAAATGTAACGTTGGAGTTGCTTCAATTTCTAAGCGATACAGTTACCAGTGTTCTTTCCCTTGAAACCAAAAAGAAAACACTAAACAATCGCCCTAATTACGGTTGTCGTCATCGGTGAAGTTGTCGTTTTTATGTCAACATCATTTCGTATCAACATCGTCACCACATCAACGCTAGTTTGGTATTCTGTAAAGCGAACCACAGACTTGCCACTGATGAGCATGAGCTTGGTCGCTTCCTTTTTATCTGACTAATGAATTTCCAAAAATATTACCAAAAAATTTAGTGAACATGATAGTGATGCGAACAACTTCGATTACATTGTTATTTAGTATCAACAAGGGCAGTGAACCGAGAATGAACATCAACGATAGCTGCTGTTCATGCTCATGAATGACAAGTTTATGGTTGGCTTAACTATCTTGACACGACGTCGTCAGTTTATCGATAACTAATACAGTGCAACACGAAAAAATACAACCAAAAACCCGTGTCTCCCAGTTATGCCCAAAGTCGTGCACTTTTTTTATGGGCCTCCAAAGATTTGGGGCCTCGGTGACATTTTTGCAAAAAAGTGATAAGTTACACAGTGCAACACGAAAAAATATAACCATATACGGACAGCACTACGTGATAAAAGACCAAAACTAAAACCCGTGTCTCCCAGTTTTGCTCAAAGTCGTGCACCTTTTTTTATGGGCCTCCAAAGATTTGGGGCATCGGTGTTATTTTTGCAAAAAAGTGATCATTTTGTCAGGCTCATATCTTACAAACCGTTGAGAATTTTGATTTGCACTCAGGCGGAAAGTTGTAGCTCTTGTCATATAGAATACAAATTGTCAACATATAAAATCAAAAAAACTTCATAATCAAGGTCAAAATGTACTACCCTGTTCAGGTCCGTAGGCATCAAACCGTTCAAAATTCAAGGAAACTATCAACTACAAAAATCTACCTACTAATAGCTCATTCGCACTGGAAAATATTTAAAAGATTTCATATCAAATGTCCTAACCAACTCTGAGGTGTTCGCATTGGTTTTTTTCCTGATTTGATTGCAAGTCAAGGCGCACTGACAACGTAATGTTACTGCGACAACAAACACACCAAGCCTACAACAGTACGTATTTTGCTTTGTCTGCTATTTTCCACAATCAAATTCAGCACAAATATATGCCAGGAATAAAAGGAAACTAAAAAGTATTAAAAATATATGTTTGAGAAACAAGAAATACCTAAGTAAGGAGAAATATATAAAGTCGGCTATTCTAGCTGTACCACCACATCAATGCGCCCTGATTGAAATGGTTATAAACAAACGTACTGTTCGTTAGTAGTGTGATATAAAACAGCGTTGCATAAAGCAAATCAAGCATTGTTTTCCTGATTCCTAGAAAAATACCTGATTTGTC
Source organism: Phaonia tiefii (assembly GCA_963931995.1). Classification (NCBI taxonomy): domain Eukaryota; kingdom Metazoa; phylum Arthropoda; class Insecta; order Diptera; family Muscidae; genus Phaonia; species Phaonia tiefii. The sequence goes on along the minus strand of OZ008370.1, from coordinate 164,548,373 downwards.
GTCTGTCAAAACGTATGGGAAATCAGACAAATTTCCTTGATTTCTGCTTAAAATCAACAAAAGTGGCAAAATCAAGAAAATCGTTGCCATTGCGAATGCTGTATAAGATGTCAATAAACAACTTTCTGGAACATGTGAACTTCCTAGGAACAACTCCTAGGAAGATATGAGCCTGACAAAATGATCACTTTTTTGCAAAAATGACACCGAGGCCCCAAATCTTTCGGAGCCCATAAAAAAACGTCTTTTATCACGTAGTGGTGTCCGTATATGGTTATATTTCCATGACGTAAAAAACTACACACAGTGTTATTAGAAGCATAAACAAAGTTGTCAATCGTAGTAAATCAAAGCAGGAAGAAAAACAACATTTTACATTTCGCTCATTTGCGACAATAACGTCATAAGTCAAAAAACATACATTCGAGTAAAACGACTTTGAAAGTTTCAAGTTGTATAGGATTGTATGCAAAATGCTCGTTTAAAAATACTCTCGGGCCGAACTTAAAAATAATTTTGAAATGCGAATCACTGTACCTGGTAGAACTCGACTAGAACAATATTTTGTATTATTATTGAGTTCAAAAAGATAAATTTTGAGTTGTCGCAAATGAGCGATTTTTACTTCTATTATTTTATCTAATTTGTAAAAACTTATTCAAGTTCCTAAAATGTCCTTAACTTTATTAACCATATGGACTCTGAGTTGGAAGTTATTGGATGTAGACGTCCTATACCACCATTTTAGGTGAATAGGGGCAGCGAATTGAGACGAGCTCTCGATGAAGGCACATGCAGCCTTTAGTGGCCACAAAGCTGCATATTTTGGGGAGGAGGACGAATTGATGTCATCAAATTCATTCAAATCCTTTCGGATATCTTAAAGGATTTAAACTATACGTCTCTTTAGCGGTTGCTTGTTTGCAAGATGTAACACTCAAATGAAATAGACATTAATGGCACAACCGAAAGCGCGCAGAGCAGACGTATGTGTCAGAAGATGCATCTACTGGTGGACACTTAACACTCAAAATACCGAGGCCTATAGTTGTAAGTGATCCCTGAGAATATTCAATTCCAGGAGATAAATTTGATTCAGGGCTGTGGCGGTTAATAGCTTAGAAATCAATTAACACAACACGGGCCTTGGAGGTATACCCAATATTATTTTTAATTCAAGTTCAAATTAGTAAGCACAAGGCCAATAAATTAGTATTAAAACGAAACCACAGTTCAATGCGGCGGAACGAAGACGGGCTCCAAGAAATAACTCCCCAATTGCAAAATGAAAATGGGCCCCAAACCAATACACAGGTTACAACAACACGAAATTTTGGGGTGTTATTTCGTACATTTGGGGTTCATTTTCGCTTAGAGTTGGGGTGTCTTTTCATTATGAATGTGGGCCCCAATGAAAGTGGACCCCAATTATTTTTTTCATTTTACTTGGGGTCCGTCTTCATGTTTTGCGGTGTTATTTCATAACTAAATTGGGTGTAATTTCTCGGAGTGCAATTTCGTATGGCTGCTATAAAACTTAATGAAAAAACACCCCATAATAACAAATGAAGTTAGGCCCCAAATATTACTAAAAAGTAAATAAAACTAAATTTTAATACAACTATATTTTATTGTTCTAGAAAGTAATTTAAAAAAATTTTCCAAAAAAAATTGCGTGATTTTGTTGGGAAACATTTTTTGCCAGCGGCGCGTCAAAACACGATCAACAAAAATTTGATTAAACTATATTTTACTGTTTTAGAAAGAAATGAAAAAAATTTTTCCAAAAAAAGACGTCAAAAAAGGGGTGACAAATATTTTAAATAACTATTCTATTCTATCTTATTTTGTTTAATATTCCATTGAATAAGTTTATGTGTGTATTGTATATTCATTCTGCAGTTAATCAAATCGACGGATAAAACATAACCATTTTTTCTATTGGGGACGATTTTCCTCGGGTGCAATTTCTATTCTTTAAAATTACATTTCCAGAAAATTGATTCCAGAAAGAGTCAATGAAAACTGGCCCCAAATTTTATCAGTATACAACAAATAATTGTTTTGGGGTCCTCTTGCGATTATTGGGGCCTTATTTTTAAACGGTTTAAAACAACAAAGTGAAACCCGCCCCCATTAATATAGTTGGGGTCGTCATTGCTTGGGACGGAATTTCATTTTGAAATTCTGGGCCCACATTCATAATGAAAACAAACCCTAAATTTGGGGAACATTTTAATTTTGCAATGGGGGTGCTATTTCCTGGGGCCCGTCTTCCGGCCGTCGTTCAATGCATTTACCGTCAGATAGACAATTGCCCTTACATACTCTCTGTACATATAAAACGGATGGGGTTTTCGAGTTGCTTCCTACAAATTTTAATTTTGTAAATCCATATTTCAAAAATAAAACTGGAAATTTCTTTAATTAAAAAAAGATACAAATGTTCATCAAATCGTTATCAAAAACTAAATGGAGAGAAATAGAATCGTTTCAATTCAAAACAAAAAAATGGTTTCCCATGACATCACATAAAGAGATTGGGGAGAGCTTTTCACAAACAGTAAGCCGTGCGCCTTCTAGTTTTGCACTCACTCATTGGGAACCACTGTTTTTCACTGGTTCCGAACGGTATTTTGAGAAGCTTTTTCATGGATAAGTAGCCGATACCCGAAAGTAATGTAAGGTTGTCTGAGCAGGGATCGAAACCACGTTCTCAAATACAAGAGCCGCGCACACTAACCGTTGCAGCACAAGACGGCCACCGTTGCAATTCAATATCGATGTAAATTTTAGGTACAAAATTGCAAATACACTCTGGTTCAAATGATTAGAACCACTTTAAATTCTGGTTTTAGTAGGCCATATCTAACAGCTGAAAGGTGGCAACCATCGGAAAGGGCGTTTTCTTGATATTAAAATAATAATAACATCGCCATTAAAGTTTAATGCCATTGTATTATAAAGGTTCTTTTCCAAAATAAAGACAAGACAAAAAATAATAAAAATTATTCCGTTCACATGCTTAGAAATATTTAACTAATTTTAATTAAAGATTCATTGGATTAATATTAGTATTTAATATTTGTTATATTCATATTATTGTAGACTTTTTAATAGTGGCTGCTACCTACTTTGCTTAAAATAACTTTAAATATACAGTCTTTTAATGATTCATAGAATGCTGTTAAATAACACTGTGCGACAGTGAAATTAGGGCCTCAACGAAACCAAAAAATTACGAAAGTCCATTGGCGAGGTTTCAGATAACTCCAGTCGGTTTTGGCTCTGATCCTCACAATTGTCTTATAGTCCAAAGAAGATTTTAGCTGTTGATCAAAGCTGTAATTCTGATTATGCTTCAATATGTTCTAAACCGTTATATACTTTTCGGTACAACCTTTTACAAAATTGTAGCTCTTTCGTCGTTGCATAATGTTATCCTATACACGCTTTGTAAAAAATGCACCGTCACTTTGTCAAATGACGAAACGTCAAACCAATTTGGTTTTTTTTTTGTATTTCTCGTAATTTTCCAGCAGACGGTAAATAATTTGGCGTAACTGTTTTGGAAGGAATTATAGCCCACAAAATTCTTTATAACTCTGCAATATACACAATCAATAAAAGTTGTATTTAGTGATCTAAAATTGGTATAGAAATGCAATATTTTATAATTTGTTAATTTTTTTTCGCTTACCAAATATAATCAAATAGATATGGCCATATTCTGCAAAGTTATACTGTTTCAGATCATGTAAAATACGGTCAAAAGACTAACCCACAAAAGTGTCATTTAAAGTATTAACATAATTATATCAGTTTAAAATATTTAATTTTTAACATTACATGCTAATGTTGCTTAAGCTATACAATTTCACTGCATTATCTCCATTATTCTTGCAGATTTGTCCCACACTGAAGGAAAAAGCTTCGTCTCAAGAATGAAAATGTTCGTCGCCCCAACAACTATTGTCATCGATAGTGAGCTAACGTACAGTCTCGTTCCCGCTACGAAAATCTGTTCATTAATGCTGTGTTTGTTGCGGAAATGAATGAGTTTCATTGCACCAACGAATTTGTCTCATTGCTGGTATGAATATGTTTCATTGATGAAATGATTTTTTCCCATTCTGCAATGATTTTGTTTCACTGTAGCAATGAATGTTTTGTAGTGTGTTTGATATTATATTTATTTTTATTGATATTTAAATACTACATTAGGGACGTTTTTTCTCGTAACCTATATAAGTTAACATCAATTGTTACTAAAAAAAACGAATAGAAGTTGAGTATAATCAACTTGGCATCATCCGATAATTCTTTCTTTGTATTTGTCAATTCTTTAATTGAAAGTCAAACACAAAACAAAATTCTAAAAAATTCAATGTATTATATGAGGTGGTCATACAGCATTCACATTGCAGCAGCATTCTCTCACTTGGTTAGTAGTACTGTACTGAAAAACTCGAAACACGAGATTTCGATTGCAATAGTTCAGGGCTTTAATGTCATATTGGAGTATAACCGAAATTAAAAATATACCAGGTATCATAAACGAACACGTACAGCCCGCTCGATCGCCACGATTCGACTCGAGAGCACGTGCGAAAAAAAAAATCCCATGAGTGTTTAAACTCACGGGCGATGTGTTAACACCTTTTTGCTACACGGTACCTGTTCGATTTCTATGAACACATTCGTAAATGTTACATTGGAAAATAAAAAACAGCGTTCAATCATATGATGACGGTACAGTTAAATAATATTAATACTTAAAATTATTTAAAGACCCAGTGCAAGCAAATGTGTCATTATTTTCTTGCTCAATACTTTTTGTTTTATTCCCACAAAAGTCAAAGAATGCAAATCAACAGACACTTGTACATATATACATACATTGTTATATTCGTACGATATAACCGAAGATCAACATAAAACACTTTTTTAATATTACTCCAAATTAATACTCCAAATGAAAACACTTAAATCTCGGCTCGCCGATATCGGATCGCCTTAATTTTTGGCCTAAACTCTTCGTCGCACTAGCTTTTTAATCCAAAAATTAATAAAATCGGCTATGAATTTCCGGAGAAAATCGCGTGGGAAAATTATATGAAAATCGCCCAATAATCACTTTCAATACCGACTGCCAAGCAACGAACAAACAAACGATGATTTACTCTTACAAACCTAACACTTGCGTATGTATTAAACTGATAGTTTACTGCCCTAGAGGCGCGCGTATAGATGTTAACACATCAAAAACCAAGGCACCCACGAATCCCCGAGCAAGCCCCGTGAATTTGTTTACATGCATTTTCGTAGGCACTTTTTCGACTCTAACGAGGAGTAAGTAATTAAGAAGTAAAAATGGCTCCAAGTGATGAACACGGATCGGTGTCCTCACTTATTTGCCATAATTTTCATGAAAAGTACATACTTATACAATTTACCATAACTTAAATACAATGTACCAGAAGTACATACAACATTTATTTACCATACCATGCATTTAAAAGTGCACAAAATTTACCACAAAGTAGTCCATAACGTACATAACCTGCACCAGAAAGTACATAAATTTCGTCAACAATTGACAAAAAGTACACACCAGGAGCGCTTTACCAAAATTACTTTAAGTTTAGTAAAACCTACGCAAATAGTACATAAAGTGTACAAAAAAGTACAAAAAGGTACCAAAAAGTGCATAAAGTGTATCAAAAAAGAATACGAAGATCATAACGCCGACAGAACCAAAGGCGTTCTTGCGAATCGAGTTATGGGAGAATATCGGTGAAAGTGTCTGTTTGTGAATCGAGCTATTCCTCGGCTTTCTTCTTCATTTCACTTCCTTTTTGCTTTAGATGTTGTTTGTCTCCAGTATTGTCTTCGAATTCTGCTTGTAGAAGATGAAAAAATCTATATTTTATACAATTGTTTAAATATTTTGTTAAAAAAAGCAACTACCCGTTATATTTACATAATAATTTTGGAAACGTCGTGAAAATATAATAATTGGAATGACATACATTATATATTTTTGTCATAAAGCGAAGTCAAACTTGGCAACACTTTTATCGGGGCTATTCTCAACTTCTACAATTATACATGTTAACGTGCAGGTTTTCATTTTGTATGAGTTAACGTGTATAAGTTACGAAAAAACGCCCCTATTGGTGTTAAATAGAATTATATACTTAAAGCTGTAATTTCCTTTAAGGCTAAGATATCATGTTTTCTCCGGTTGGTGAAACAAATTCGAACTCACATTCGCTGGACGATCGTTTCGACGTTTGTGAAGCATCATCTTCAGCAGCGTCTAGCCGGTTAAGCCACTGTGGTATGTATTTACACAAGTCACTAACCGAAGACATTTATTGATTGTGCAGAGTGATTGTTTGTCACCAATTACACATTGCTTTCCTACTTACACGCACTGATGCAGAAGTTTTGAAAGTTCTATTTATAGAACGAACTATTCTAATTGTTGTTGTCTCGTTCTCTTTTGGTTTGGCCCTACCATATGATTCAAATTTAGATACTTTTAATAATAAACTCTCATCTGGTCCTAAATATAAAAACCAATAGCTAATGGTACTATAAATACGATTCCCATTCGTATAATATATGCAGAAGATATATATAAATACGTATATACTTACTTTTCTATGTTATTAGTCAAGCTCAATCTCTGTCAATACAAAGAGCTATATCTCTATTTATAGAGATAGAGATGGTCTTGATCGTGACTAATAAAATAGAAAAGTACCAATATAAAGGCCGATTAAATAAGAAATAATCCCGTATGTACTTACCATGAACATAAGTTCCACTATCATACGATTTTCATAACATTGTTGTAACAGAATATAAAATCCCGGTTCAGAACTTCTTTTAACCACACCATATGTATTCTTCAAATCATAACTGGTTGTTGTGTTTAATTCTCTTTTATTCAATTCCGACGCAAATTTTCCTCATCGTAGAACCAGCGATCGATCTATTGACATTTTCTGCAACTGATCAACTTGGAGTATATTAATCAAATTGTGTATAAAACTAGTTTGTTAAAATTTACGTGAAACACTGTGTTTTATCTTCATCTTCGACTTTCCGCACATTTTGTTTTGCCGTTTCTCATCTTTCGCTTTTTCTATCGTGTTGTCATAAAAATACAAACACTGTTATATTTCTGTTGCGATCTTTACTGTCGCGTACACTCCCACCCACACATTGCCGTCAATGGTGCAACGGTAGTGTGCGCGGCTTTTGTATATGAGTACGTTGGTTTGATCCCGGCTCAGACATCCTAACCTCTCTTTCGATGGTGGTCACCTCGCTTAGTGACGGTGACACTATCGTGTATGTTGCCATGAGAAGCTTGTCAAAAAAACTGTTTGGAACCGGTTCAAACTGTAGGTCCCAATCAGGGAGTGTAAAACTAGAACGTGCTCACTGTTTGTGAGAAGCTTTCCCCAATCCCTTTGTGGGATATAATGGGAAACTATTTTTTTATATATGTATGTAAATTTCATATAGATTTTTTGTCACTTTTTGATGATCTTCCGATGGTACACTGAAAGAATAACGCATCGTCGTGTGCATGTAACATTTTCGTTAAATCTTTTACGTTGCTACAATGAAAAGTTTCGTATATCAGTCAATTTGGTAGTCGCTGCAAAGAAAAATTTCATATATGACTTCTTTGACAATTTTTCATTTCGTTGCTGCAAGAACTTACTTTCCGTTACTGCAACAATTTTATATAATTTGAATTGTGTAGAAAAATGGGTTAAAAATTAAAAAAAAGGGAGTGCATGAGATTTAAACTATCGATATTTGGTGTATCTCTTACTTTTTTGATTATTTATTTATTTGAAGTTTTACCAACATATATAGTTGACGGAACAATTTCGTTATTGCAATGACACTAAGTTTTATAAAGATAAAGAGACAAAAGCAGTTAAAAACACGAGTGAGTGTAAAAAAGAGGGCAGGAAGAGAAAATGGTGAGCGTGAGTGCGGAGTCACGTACACATCTTAAATCAGTTCGTTTGCAACAAGAGGTAGACATATTTCTCCTCCGGAATAATTTAAATAAATTTTTTAAAACAGACTAATTAGTTCGGCTTAGTAAAGTAATAATATTTTATTCAGAAAAATAAATTGTGTGAATTTATGTGTTTGCTGTGATCGTTTATGTAAATTGTGTATCTACAAACGAAATAGATAAACAAACAGAAAGCAAGGAGCAGCTCGACAGCATCGATAGCAGAAAAACTACTCCGAAATACGTAACTGAACATATATGTGTGTGTGTACGAGCATGACGGTACAAATCGTAACAGTATGTTCGAAGCTTTGGTGTTTTAACCATAATTCGGTCGCGCCTGTTTCGTTAAATTGGTATTTGGGTTCGAAGTCAATGAAAACGAAGAAATGAAATGAACAAAGTGTTTCAAGTAAGACCATCACAAAAAGTAACAATTGAACGTACAATGGAATAAATCCAATCGAACTTTTAAAAAATTTGGTTAAAATAAATAAATGAACAGTTGAAGAAAATGCTTACAGAGCGATCAGTGGCCTAATGACGGTGAGATGTGGCGCTACAATTGAATGACAGAACCCTCAAAACAACAACATTTGCACAATTTAAGAAACAATGATGTGGTTCTATGTTAAAGAAAATTTTGAACATGGCTCAATTGCTGTGATGAAATCCATACGGGAGTAGAGCTTATGTTCATGGTAAGTACAGACATACGTAGATATGTACATATCTTAAATATAAATCTTAATAATGAATTCCTCATATTTGTTTTTAATTGCAGGACCTGAGTACAACGATTCAAAATTCAAATTAAAAACATTATTATCAAAACACCTGCAATGTATTACTAACAGTGTATTTATGTACAATAAACAATAAATAATTTCAAACACACTGCAACACATGCATTGCAGCAATAAAATGAAACAAATTCATTGCTGTAATGAAGCAACTTCATTGCTGTAGTGAAACAAATTCATTGTACCAATGCAATAATTTCATTGCTAGAACTATACTTATTCATTTCAACAATGAAACAAATTCATTGCAGCAACGAAACAAATTTGTTTCAATAATGAATGAAATTCAGTGCAGCAACAATCATACGTTCTTCGCAGTGACGAACAATTTGCAGTTGATGAACACCTTTTCGTAGCGGGAGTGAAACTGTATGTTAGCTCACTTTCGATGACGAAAGTTGTTGGGATGAGGAACATTTTCATCGCTGTGACGATACTTTTCCGTTCAGTGTACCAATTCAGGTACAGTATTTGCGCGTCTTACGATGATCTTGTCGCGGAGTGCGAAACTAGTCATCCCAGTGAGTGTGCTCTTCTGAATTATCATTTAAGGCAACAAAAATCAATAATTTTTCAATTATACAATCATATTTCTGACCTTTTACACTTGTACATAGTACGAACATCTGATATATCAACATTAAATCTAGATAAGTTTTTGTTATGTTCGATTTTAACCATAATGTTCGTTACCATTCTCTTTGGGCGATACTTTTATTGATCAAATGCCGGAAAATGTTAAATTCTTTGATCAAAGCCCCGAATGGAATATTATTATACGAGTATATGCAATTGCTGGTAATAATAAATGTATGATATGAAACTTTTTTTTATGCTCGAATCTTTTCACTTCATTTTCGTCTATAATGAATAACTCTTATTTTTGATGTATGATGGCCATTCAAAATTTTCCGTATTTGCCATGTGTCTATAGCTGAATTTTTAGTTTTGTAACTCAATGCACATCAAAATGATGCAATGTACATTAAATTCTGAAACATTCATAAGGGGCTATTATTTCATACAACTCTGCCATCGATTCATGCATCCATCCAACCATTTGCCATGCAGCTACAGCAACAATTCCATGGACAGCAGAAGCAAACATTTTCTACGGGTTTGCATTTATTGTACGAAAATCTCGTTAACCGGAATATGAATAGTACCGGGCAGGCATATCGCATGTGTATGTGTGTGCAAGAAAATAAAGTACAAAATGCCTTGAAGTGAACTAACAAAACACACACTCATGCGAACAAAGTGTGAGGGAGTTGCACAACAGCCATATCTACACATGGATATTCGCTCGCATCATAGTTGTTGGATCACTAGGTACTTGTAGTGATGTGTATTTTGGGGGAACAACTTTTTGGCGAATATCTATTTATAATCTGTGCAATGGCTGGGGGCGTCATAGTACTTTAGCTATTGGGTTGTTTGATTTGTTTTTGACTTCAAACCTAGGCGATACTGATGTTGCTGGGGCGGTGGACGATTACCAGGGTGTTGTTGCCGTGCAATTGTATTAAATATTTTATTTAGTGCTCATTTGTGCATAGAAATTTTCGTACATTTTCTTTTGGGTCTTTGGCGCATTGCGGTTGTTTTGATTGCTTTGGAGCAAAGCTCACAAAATTGGGTTTACTATCAGAACTTATCAGCAAGTGGTGGTTGAAATCATCAGTAAACTCATAAATAGAGGGAGTTGTTTCTAGGCAAATATTAGTTATTTCCAAAACAATAACAAATACGTATAATAGTTTTTTTTAACAAACAAAAATAACCAAAATAATAAACAAAAACAAAATAATAAAACAAAAATAATAAACAAAAAGATGACAGAAATTGGTTAGAAAATCAGGGCGGGAAAGAAGAACACTTTGATTTGGGTATAAAAAAAAATGGTGTCCATAACATCCCATAAAGGGAGTGGGGAGAGCTTCTCACAATCAGTGAGATGTGCGCTTTCTAGTTGTACATTCACCGATTAGCACCTACAGATCTTACACCGGTTTCGAACGGTATTTTGAGAAGCTTTTTCATGGCAAAGTACTCGATAGTGTTGTCATCACTAAGCTAGGTGACCGTCGTCAAAATAAATGTAACGTGGTCTGAGCAGGGATCAAACCCACGTTCTCATGCACAACAGGCGCGCACATTAACCATTGCACCACCGATGGCGATTTGGGTATGGCGAATTATGGATTGAAAACTATATGGAAAGATTTTAAGCCAGCGATTTCGGGATAACGCCCAACAACAATAACGATAAGGATGCAAGTGACATGTATATAATGTGAACTAGGGGTGCGTAATAAACTGTCCTGCAAAATAAAAAGTTGCAAGCACAAAGTTAATGTATCAAAAATATGAAGCAATTTCTTCATAAACAGACAACATCTCCAGCTTCCCCAATGTATTTAAAAAAAAAATTAAACAGAAATTTTATGCCAAAAAAGGTTTGCTAAGAATTTTAGGGTAGTATTCTAAAAGTCCCGGAAGTGAACGTAAACGCAAACTCTAACGCGAACACCGAAGTCACAAATGGTAGATTATATCACTTTGCGCCTGCGTTCACTTACGAAAGCTGTCACTGACATTTGTGGTTTGTCGAGTTGTCCAATTAAAATTAAAACTATAGGTTAGAAAAACTTATCTTGATTGAACTGAGAATTGACAACGGAACTAAAAAGTTAGCTCTATTTCAATAGATCAATAGATTTTAAGAATAGTATTGATTATAATACTCCAAATACCAACAATATTCAAGGAAAAGCCCAACATGTAAGGAAACGTCCGTTAAAACCTTAGGGTAGATTTGATTTCAATGCCGAATACATTTTATAATCTATATTAAATGCTTAATATTTAAAATAGATTGGAAGTTTTGTTGAAAAATTTTCTAACGTCAACTGATATTTATAATTTTTTAATATATAATTGTACGATTCTATAATAATTATACGATTTTTGCACCCTTTATTTATAAGTATTTGAACTTTTCATTTCAAATTTTAATATTGTAACTAAGAATTCCAGTTAGTAAACAAATCCTTAGCAGGAACCATGTACATGTTTGCAGGCATTGTTTCGTGACTTATTCTTTATTGTCTGCCACGTTTTTGCTTTCTTCCGTTTTCAACAAACAAACCCAAATTTGTGTCACAAATATATATATTATAACCCATTAATGATTCGGTCCCAAACATGTTATATTTAATAGCAGTATACTATATTTGCGACCAGCTGCAACCACGTTATGTTTGCATCCAAACATCAAAAAAAGACAGATTTTTCAGCGTGATGGGGCTCTTGTCTTATAACTCCATAGAGACGGTAACTACTCTTTAACCTCTCAATTAACCGCTTCTCTCTTAACCCTAGAAGGGTACGGTTAATTTGTGGGTGCTTATAGGTACCGATTAGTAAATTTTACTCACTTCACAATTTTCATGTTATAAACGGATTTATATTATAAACTAGTAGATTTAAATGAAAACAATTGAAAGCCAGCATATATGTAATACAAGTGTGATTTTTATTACAATATATAACATAAACAAACATAAAAAACAACAGGTTCAGCAACACGTTCGTTACTCAAAACAAAGTTTCCACCTTTTCCGATCAGAGTGTCCGTACTAGGTGTAATAATTGACGAAATGCCGTGTTCAGTTTCACGATTTTCAATTAATATAGCAGCTGATCTTTCTATTTCTTACGTTTGTTTCTGTTTTTTACATTTGCTGCTTCCAGGTGTTTCCTCAATTTCTTCCAATTTAGCTTCTTCTACATTTATGATTTCATGTATCATATTTTCTTCGAAATCATTTAATTCTCCCGGTTCTGCTAGATATTCCGGATCTACGACACTGTCGCAAATATCCTCATCACGGAAACAAGGTTCCCACCTCAAATTGTCTTCTACCTCAGAATCAAGAGCATGTAATGCATCCAAAATGTTTTCAACTGTGAGCCCGCAGACGGCCATTCTTATGCTCTATATTTTTCTTTACACTGACCTAATAAATAAACTCCCATGAGTAATATAATTATCATAATTCAGCACAAAAAATATATTTTTAGTGACGTAGTAAGTTACTGATGAGTAAATTTTACTCACCCAAAATTAGTACGAAAAGGGTACCGATAAGTAAATGTTACTCACAAACTTTTATGAAATTGTCCACAAATACGATAACTCAAACCACACAATTCAATGCTTGGGGCAGCCGACTAATAACAGAGTTGGCGAAGCACTGCTAACATCTTGACATTCAGTGTGGTCAACCTGCTGATATACGAACGAACCTATTTCTTGTGTGAGTAACTTTTACTCACAGTACCCTTCTAGGCTTAATATCACTTCCCCAAATTCTTCCAGATGTTGGCCAAAAGATATTAACATTACTGCACACTGTCTGATTTGTCTCCAGACCACTTAACTGACTAATTGACCGTAAATTCTACACCAAATCTCATGGAATCTCAGTGTAAGTTTCACACTAGAAGAAAAAATTGTCAAAATTACTCGTATAAACAACTCGGCAGTGCATCAGTACATTTGAAAGTTCCTCTCAGAACTGAAATATCTCAATTGCAATAGAACATTTAAATCTCTGCATTCAACAAGCTGCGTGGAACTCGACTCCAGAACATAACTTCTTCAAAGTCCCTCGGAACTCTGTAGAAGTAAAGAGAACTCACAGATATATTACAACAGCAAGATAAAACACATTATGAATCTGACATATTAAACCCCGATCACTCGAATGCAGCACATTATTCTCTACAGAAAAAAAGGGTAAAATGAGCCGGTCTCGAAATTATTTCCTTAACCCTCTAACAGGCAAGACCGTCAAAAGACGGTCTTCAGTTTTTGGGCTCCAATGCAATATTATAATTCCCCCCAAAATCAAAGTAGAAAAAACTCCAGTCTGGCAACTCTACATGACATTTTGGCGCATTCCCCAACACATTCTGGCAAGTTGTTCGTCAGCTGTGTTCAATCAAAAGTGAGAAGTCAACAAATACGTAGCAAAAATTATTTTGTAAATTTGACTTTTAACAATTAAAAAAAAACGCATTTAGAATAAACTGATCGTCTTCATAATTTTACCGTAAGTATCTTCGACGGTATATTTGGGTTTTATAATACATTTAAAGTGAAAAAAAATAGTAAACTGTGCATGCGAAGCGAAAAAGTGAAGACCGTCTTTAGAAGGTCTTGCCGGTTTGTGCGTAAAAAATGTCCGTGTTTGTTTCAGTGTTTTCCACAGCTTTTGTTTATTTAAATACTATTGTTTCTCTGTTCTGCTATTATTTTCTTCGTGGTAAAGATGGATCATACAAAACGTGCATATAGGAAAAAAATTAATTTGGGGGTAATGTCTGATGAAGAATTGATGGAGTTCATCGACTCTGTGGAAAGCGAAGATCAATCGTTTGATAGTGATGACAGTATTCCTGATTCAACTTATGTTTTCGATAATATCGGGCCCGATGCATTGCCAGAGGATGATCAGATCACAGCAGAATGCATACACAATATGGATGCAGCTGAGACCACGGATGCATTTCTACAGGACATAAATTTATCAATGGATATCAAATCGGCTCCTTCAACTTCAGCATCCTTCACATCCAAAAGAGCCCGATCTCCATTGCCAACAGCTGAAGCTACTGGACCATCAGTTCAACCTAATCCTGGCGGCTTCATTGGAGGTATGCACTTTTTAACTTATTTCATAAATAATTTAAATTATCATTGTCTCTAAAATTTACAGCTTTAAATGCAATATGTAAAGACTCGAAAGAGCTGTCCAAACTGATCTGGCGCAAACGCTCCATGTGCTTACATGTAAATGAGGTAGCATTTCGAGGCGATTCGTCCCTTCCATTGGCTGTGGAACAGCTTAAAACACCAATGGAATTCTTCACTTACTTTTTCACTGACGATGTTATTGAATTGATCGTTGTAGAGACAAATCGTTGTGCTACCGAGGAAAATATTAACACAGCCTTTAGCACAAATGCCACTGAATTGAGACATTACATTGGCATAATTTTGTACATGTCAGTTTACCGTTATGCTAATTTAGAAAGCTATTGGGGGAAGAATGCATTCTTGCCAATTCAGAAGTGTATGCCATCGAAACGATTTTTTACCATCAGGAAATATTTATCGTTTCAAGATGAATCACAGCGAAAGAAAAAAGGTGAACCGGGCTATGACCCACTGTTCCGAATCCGAACTTTGGCCAACAAAATAAACGACACATTTGATTCAATCCCAAAAACGGCCGGATTATGCGTCGACGAACAGATGTGCAGCACAAAGACGAAACACCATCTCCGTCAATACATGCCCAATAAGCCGCATAAGTGGGGTGGAAAATTGTTCGTGCTTTGTGATTCAAACGGGTTCGCGTATCGTTTTGAAATCTACAATGGCGCCGGAGATAATATTATCTTACCTGGCACACCTGACCTTGGAGCCACATCAAATGTTGTGATTCGTTTATCATAAACGATTCCTGATTTCGTTCATCACATTCTGTATTTTGATAATTTTTGCACATCGTTGCCACTGTTAGTCTATTTAAGAGCCAGAGGAATTTATAGTTTGGGCACAGTGAGAGTTATTTGATTATTTTTTTTTCCATTTTTTGCTGTTCACTATTTGCTTTTTTTTATAGCCAACCGCATTCCAGCGTGCAAGCTGCCGACTGACAGCGAAACGAAAAGAGAGGATTTGCCGTAGAATATATGACGTCAATCAATGGAGTCGATGTAAGCACTGTCTTATGGAAGGATAACAAATGTGTCCGCCTGGCATCGACATATGTCGGTATTGAACGTTTCACAAGAACCAATGCTGATGAACAAACTTCGAAGGCTCCTCGGTATGACAGAAAACAGAAGAAATTCATCGAAATCAACTGTGCTCAAATCATCAGAGAATACAATGCTCACATGGGTGGAGTAGATCTTATGGATGGTCTCATGGGTCGATACCATATTCGAGCTAAGGCTCGAAATATAATGATAAGACTGTTTTACCATTTTGTGGATATGGCCACAACAAATGCATATATTTTGTACAAACGTTTGCATGCCGAGAAAGCAAACACTTCCAACAACGATTCCGATGAGCAACTGCAGCTTCTACAGCTTCCAGATTTTCGTGAGGAAATAGCTGCTGGACTTGTTTCTTTAAAAAACAAACGATCTGCAGGACGACCGTCATCTGCTCAAAATGACAGTAGACCAATATCACCACAGCCTGGCATATCAGGTGTTGGGAAAAGAGCTGTTCATCAAGTTGCTGATGTACGGTTCGATGGTGTCGATCATTTTCCCATTTGGGTGGATAGAAAAGAAAAAAAGAGGTGCAAACATTGTAAGAAATCTGACACACAAGTAGTTTGTTCCAAATGCCATCTGCATTTATGCGGTCAGATTGATAAAAATTGTTTCTGGGACTATCATCATCGAAAATAATATGTATTACAACTTTGTTTGCTTCCTTTTCTCAATAAACATGTTTTATAGATAAAGTTTACCTGTAATGTTTTTTTAGACCGAACCCGGCAAGACCGTCTAAAGACGGTCTTCACTATTTCTCACCTGACGTTCGTTAACCTTTAGATTTTGCCATGAAAATTAAAACTTAAGCTTCTTTTGACTACATCTACATAAAAAAAAGGAGCGATTGGTTTTCCCAAATTTAATGAATCAATATAAATATTTACTTTAGTATTTTCGTTCGAAGTGATGGCCACTGTTGTATATTAATATGCAAGTTTTTGGATCATAAAAAAGTATTTTAAATATAACTTATAACTTTTTAATAGTTTAGCTTGCAGAAGTTTATAAATGCATTGGCAGAACTAAAACCAAATATGTAATTTTTTTAAAAGGATTGCTCCATATCTCGTCCTTTAAAGTAAAAAGTCAAAGCCAATATAATTCGTAGTTACATTGGTAATACAAAAAATTCCAAAAAATAAAAAATATTTGTTGAAATCTCAAAATCAGTGTTCGTTATTCACAAAATCAACATTTCATAAAACCCCTCTCACGTATGCAGTGTTGTCATTTTCTAGGTGAAATCCCCAAAATCGGGAGAAGTTATCTCCGAAAATCCCCAAACAGCTACTATTGAACCCCGTAAATACGTATGTTAATCTACACGGGTCATATTAACACGGCGTTTATATACAACTAAATCATCGTTTGACATTTTAATTAACTGTAGCTGTAAGTGTAGCTGGAGAATAAAATTATTTAAAATTCCCGATATATTATTATATTTATTCCCGATATATCGGGTGTGTTTTTCGAGGTCATATGGCCCCATTGCTTGAAAGAGTGGACGAAAATTTCACTTCCAGTATGCGCTACATTCGAGTCAGCTGCAGCGTTACATGCAACAAATTATACACTAGCACTAATGGCATAAAATTACCTTTCTAATAAAGTTCATTTCCAGTTTGAAATTATGGAAAAAAATTTTCATTATTTTATTGTAATTAAAGTTAAACACGTCAAAAAGACAACCTTTTATTTTTGTTGTTTACTAAGTGGAATTTTTAATAATAACTACGAAATACATAGTCCCCCAACCAAAAAATATATTAAATTAATTTTTACAACAAATTCAAAAAATTGGGGATAAATCCCTAACCTAAATTCCTTTATCGATTAATAGTTTTGATAGAGACAGAGAGCCAGCGACGAAATTGTTTTACAGGTCCCTTATTTAAAGTGTGACAGCTTATGGAAGGCACATGCTTTTGATTTGATGATATGGGTCCCCAAACTGGAAAATATTCAATTTGTGTTATATATTGGCTATTTTATTACTTCATTTCAGTAAAACATATTCAATAACATATAAGTAGATGTTTTAAGGGATGATTTTTTTATATTTATTCGGCTTTTTAATTTATTGTTCAAGCTCAAGACCATTCTATATCTCTATAAATAGAGATATAGAAAAAAATAAATGGTTTCCGATTACATCCCATGCAGGGACAGGGGAGAATATATAACGGGGTTTTCAATAAGAGCGCTACAAACGTTTTTTTAAATAAAACAAAACCGTTTTTAGATACCAATGAAATTCTTTATTCCTGTGAAAGTACGTTCGATGCCATTATGTATGGAACTCGATTTCTTTTGCATGGCCACCACGAGCACGCTTGCAGAAGTCCAGACGCTGAACCGAATTTTCGACGGTTTTCAAGCATAAATCGGCCGATACTGCTGCAATTTCACGTTCGATATTCGTACGAAGTTCATCAATCGTCGCTGGATTGTTGGCATAGACCATAGACTTGACGTAGCCCCACAGGAAATAATCTAACGGCGTCAAATCGCACGACCGGGGCGACCAATCGACTGGGCTATTTCGTGAGATAACACGTTCACCAAACTTGGTTTCCACTAAATTGATTGTGGCATTCGCTGTGTGGCTTGTGGCGCCGTCCTGTTGGAACCACATGTCCTCCAAGTCCATATTATCCAATTTGGGCCAAAAATATTCGGTTATCATTGAACGGTAGCGATTCGCATTCACAGTAATGTGCCGGTCTTGATCATCATGGAAGAAGTACGGCCCAATGACGCCGACGGCCTATAAACCGCACCAAATCGTAATTTTTTCGGGAAGCAATGATGAGTCATGGATTACGTATGGATTGCTCTCTGACCAGTAACGCATATTTTGCTTATTGATGAAGCCATTCAGCCAGAAATGAGCCTCATCGCTGAAGATGATTTTCCGATGAAAATCCGAATCATTTTCAAGTTGTTGCTCAGCTCAATTCACGAGCATACGACGCTTATGGTGGTCAAGCGGCTTCAGTTCTTGCGTCAATTTGATCTTGTAAGGATGTAGGCCAAGATCTTTTCGCAAAATTCGCCACAACGACGTCACAGAGATACCCAACGCGTGGGAACGACGTGTGAGAGACACATTTGGGCTTTCTTGAATTGAAGCCTCAGCGGCAGCAATATTCTCGACACTACGGGCACTTCTTTGTCTCACTGGCACGGCAACATTTTGTACTGTGCTTGTGGATTCAAATTTTTCCACTCGACGCTCAATTGTTGATCTGATAGGACGATTATGACGACCATAAATTGGACGTAGCGCTCTTAAAGTTGAGGCCACTGACTCCAAATTTCGGTAGTAAATTTTAATAATTTCGACTCGTTGTTGGCTCGTATATCTTTCCATGATGAAATAGCAAATCTTACTGAAGAGAATTATCAAAAGAGCGGGCAAAAATATTTTCGTCGTTTGCTGTCCCTATCGATTTACTTTTGTAGCGTTTCTGATGAAAAACCCGTTAGTTGTTCAAAAGGGATATATTTGTTCAAAAAAGAAGTTTTTTGCATCTGAATTGAGAATTTTCCAACATCTCCAGAGAACCATCGGTCCCCATTAGAAATGATTTTTGTTGTTGCCTAAAAGATAACAATGCCTAATTAATTATCTTTGATACGTCGTTCCCGAAATATTTGCATCCGATATTTTGGGCCACCGGTCTTCAGTATTTCCTTTTTCTGTTTATAATTCTTATAGTGTACTTCAAAAACAATAAAAAATTTTAATAAAATGTAGCATTTTTGTTAGAATGAAACAAAATTTGACCTCCAAATTAAATTCTGTTTAACCCAAATTTTCACCAAACACATTTCAAGTTGGGCAGACCCCCCCCCCCCCCCCCCGAAAGGAAATCCTGTGTACATGGCTGATTATAGGTTATTTTATTAAAGTATTTGACACTTGTCACTTCCACCTTATAACCTGTCGATGTTTCAGCCTGGCCACTAGGTTTTTGTATAACAATACTATTGGATAAACAAAAGATCTAATTAAAATGAAATATTTGAATTGGTAGAACATATCACCATTGATGCAACTTCAACACAAAAACGTACTTTAGTTTTCTTAACAAAGAATTAATTAAATTAATTACAAAATTATATTTGTGTTTCCAAGTATATCGAGGGAGCAGAAACGAATACCTCTTTGCATGTGTTTATATTGGCGCCTTCATCTTATCATCGTACGATCAACTTTATTTTTTGGGACACTGATATTCACTCACATTAGATTGGTTCAGATAATGAACTTAAATAACGATTGACATGAGTTCTCATAAAGAGTACAACCCACGTTCTAATATAAGAGTCGCATACGCTAACCGCAGCACCCACCGATTTTGGTCACAGGATGCTACACTAGAAATGAGATATGAATTATTTATATTTTTTAAAGTTTTATGCGCTTTTGACCTTGAAGATAAAGTTTTTTTGATTTTATATGTTCACGGTTTTTGTTCTTTATTATTAGAACTACAACTTTCCCTCAGAGAGTAAATCAAAATTACAAACGGTTTGCAAGATATGACCCTGATGTTCCGTGCACGAAAATATAGTGTGATATCCGTATTTATTACAAAGATGTCATAAGAATAGAAGAAAAGATGTCACGTTCCAATATAAGAGTCGCATAAGCTAACCATAGCACCCACGGCTTATGGTCATGATACACTAGAAATCATGATACAGTAGAAATGAGATATGAATTATTACGTTTAAATTTTGACTATTTCATAATATTAGTTTAAATATTTTTATAATCTATACGTACAACATTTAAGGGGATAAGTCATTAAAAATTCCGCAATTAATTTCTCAATCTAGACTACTGTGCATAATGAATCTCAAAATTTTGTATACGACAGAAATTTATGGTTTCAGCTTAATAACTAAATCTAATCGACAGAAATTTATGGTTTCAGCTTAATAACTAAATCTAATATATGATATCGTACTAATTAAATTTGAATTTCAAATCGAATTAAGTCGTGTTCAATATTTTCTTACATTTGTCCAAATTGCACTCCTTTGCTAGAAGCAAAACCTATGACATAATTATTTCTATTGTTTCCTTCACTTTACTTCAGTTTTGTGCCACTTAATTCAAGTCTATTGTTTTCACTTTGAAGGAGCTGAATACGTGAATTTGGTGTAATCACACTTTTGCATGTAAATACATGTCTGAGGCGAGAGTGATTTGACAACAAGGCAATCTTTGAAAGAGGCTAGTGATTAGAAGACAAATGGCATTCGTTTGGTTGAGGACTGGTATAATGGCATTCGCTTGGTTGAGGACTGGTATAATGGCATTTTACGAAACAAGTGGGAAAATATGACAATAATCAGAAAAGATATTCAATTTACATAAAAACATGTGTATGAGGCAAGAAACTAAATCCTTAACGTCTACTGAAAGTCGGGCTGAAAAGGTGACGGAGTGAGGCCGGTGTGATAGACAGATTTTCGACGTAAATTGACTTAAATTAGGTGGAGTTACAAGAATTGTTGACTTAAATTTGTCATGCGTTTTTGGATGAGAACTGTGAAATTTAAAAGTATTTTGAACTTTTTTGTTGTCCTTTAGCATATATGTTTATGGTGTATTGCTTAGATTCACAATATTCAACCGACAATAGATATTCATCCATCTCCGTAATGCGTCTGACACTTATCACTGCCGCGATTTCCAAGATGTATATATCTACCATGTGTCTGCCGTGAATAAGGACAATATAAGCCTGGAGATAAATAGGAGAATTGTGTTGCAAATAGGTTCTATTTTCGGTTCAGCAAACAGTTTAAGAACAAAGCTCTCTCTGGACAGAAAAAAGTCCAGCTATACCATACTCTCATTCTACCTGTTCTGGCATATGGCTCCGAAACTTGGGTCATATCGCAAGCGGATGAAAAACACCTGGGAGTATTCGAAGGAAATATTCTTCGTAAAATAGTATATCGTGCTGTTAAAGAAAACGGCAAGAACCGACGTCGTTGGAACCAAGAGCTGCATAATTTGAATTGTGACGTGGACATAGCTAGGCGAATCAAATTAGAGCTAGCGCGAAACATTTTCGAGAACGTACCCGATAGAAGCAGGACAAGGGCGACCAACACTCCGCTGGAAGTCTTGGAGGACGACCAAGACTTAGCTCGGCCGAAGAATCCCGCCTTACTTATTCTTGATTTTACCAACAGGCGAGGATAGAACCATTTAGAGAAATACGATATGTTAAAATTTGTTCAATTTATTTATTCGTTTTTTTTTAAATTAATATGTGTATGGAATCTGACCTCACGAGGAGATAGCAAAAGTTCGAAAAATATTGCAAGTAAATTACACAGGAAGACATTTGTAAAAACTTCTTTCCATTTCCAGAGAACCATCGCTTTCCCATTAGACATGGTTTTTGGTTTTGCCTAAAAAGACATCACATTTCTTACAGGCAATAATAATTGTCTGCAGTTTCGTCGTGCTCTACGTTTATCAGGGATGGTTTTGAGACCCTCACCCATAGGGATGGGGGAATATATGGGGGGAATATACCTCACCCATAGGGATGGGGGAATATAACGCATAGACGGCGCCATACAAGGCCCTCAGTATGTTTGGACGAAATTCGTTATTCAATATTTTGGGAATATTTTGGGAAGTCTGCTACTGAATATGGACGCACTGGATGACTTAGGGTGAGGGTATGTTTAAGTCGGTTCACCCGACTGAAATTTATGTATTGGTTATTTATTCGACCTTTTTGTTAGTACTATTTATTTTAACCTTCAAGCTCAAGTCTAATGGGAACCAATAATTCTCTGGCTTTGGAAATAAATTTTTGCAAGACTTTTTCTAGCGCTATTCAACTATGGCTTTAGAACAACACAGTCTTATTCATAGAATAATAATGACCAGGGCTGGCAGAGACATGATCGAACAAATTGGTTTTAAGCGCTTTAAAAAGCATCAAACAAATTCATAATATGCGGGTAAATATGCACGAATGTTTCAATAAATTACACACAAAAAGGGTTTTATTTATATATTTTTAATTTTAAAATGTCATAGTTACAATGCACAATCATGTACTGTTTTAAAATTGCAGGGAAAAATTAGCTGCGTTGGTTAGTTAGCACAGCAGGATAAATAGAAAAGGATCTTTCCACATCTGTTGAAGTAGTTGGACTATTCTTATATTATGATAATTTTGCTGGGGACAATGCCTCAACAAATATTCTCTTATTTTCGTACAATATTGAACTTATCTGTAATATATTATGGTAGCCAGGATTTTTTGATATAAATTTGAAAAGTTATAAAAAAAAGCAGTCAGTGTGAATACTTCTTAATTCATCTCCAACAGCTTTCAACGCCAAGGCTTTCGTGAAGAACAAGACCCTTCGTTTGTAGGAATGCATTTGTTATTGAAAATTACCTTTGCATCAGAAATTGACTCATCATCTTCACTACTTAAGCTGTGTACGAAGTAGTCTAACTCATTGAAGGAGTCTAACTCAATCCACATTCCCCATCGCGTTATACATGGTTTTGGTAGCAATTCCAATGTTGGAAACATGGTTTTAAATTTTCGATTACGAGAAGGCGCATTAAAATAATAAATGAAAAGTAATAAAATATTATTGAATTAATTAATACCTTTGGAAGAAGTGTTTTTATCTTTGCGATGAATTCGTTGACATTTGAGTAATGTTTTCCAACCTACACAGCCATAAGGTGTACTCCATGCGCAAAACAGGTCAGCTGTAACATTTTAGGATAAAGCATCCTCAAAGACTTCATTGCTGCAATCATGTATGAGGCAGCATCAGTGACAAATAACAGCACATTATTATATTGAATTCCTGCACGCAAATATAAAATATGTGAAGATATCTGTTTAAAAGTTATTTAATTTGATTACCGTCTGGCCATGAGAGATGCAAAGAATCATTTACTAATGCACTTATACATTGGGCAGTCGCTTCTCCAACTGGTCCAACGTTCATTAAGTATGAAACAATTTTTCGTCGTCACTGCCATCCATAATTTCAAAAATTAAGTTTGCGATCAGGCGCTGTTCACAATCAGTCGTTTCATCAACCGTTAGCCAGATGCACCAGATCTATTTAAAATTCAGCATTTTTATTTCCTTGCCTTCCTTGACGATTTTCTGCACATGCAGTTTTCAAGGGTTGCTTCACATTAAACATTTTGTCACCAGCAATACTGTGATTGCAGCACTGACAAAATAATATTGACTGGTCCGAAACACACCTTTCTTTTATTTTAGGCATTTTTACCTGCTTTTAGTCAACCACCAAAAGTGTAAGTTAACACAAAACCAGTTTCCAACCAAATTTTCACAAATTAAAATGCGGGGTTTCGAAATTTCTCAAAAAAAAATGCCAAAAAACAGACAAGGTTGCACAAAATATGCATAAAAATACATAAAATCCATAAATATGCAAAAACAAACGCAAAGGTAATAAATATGCAAAAACACAAAGAAATGCCATAAATATGCAAAATAAGCCTTTTCAAGCAAATACATATAAATGCCAGCCCTGTTAATGACACCTAGAGGTATCATCATTCTCATTTGACGTTTCATTTCACACTCTTCTTGGTCAGGTCGCACTAAGGAGTATTTTGGCAAAAAAAGCTGGACAAAAGTCAGATATACAAACTGCACTCAATATCACCCAAATTGTGGTTTTTGTTTAACTGACTTAATGTACTATCATAATATTATCATTACCTGAACCCCCCGGCCACCACGCTCCTGGCAAGTAGTCTGAAACTACACTTCGTTCAGCACGCATGCATTCATTTTCGATACGCTTTTTTTTCAAACTTGTGTTTGGTGTTTTTTGTTATTGTATGAAGTAAATCCTAAAAGTTATGATGACTATTTAGTATTTTAATGGACCAAAAATGATATGCAAGAAATTTTCCTAATTTATTGTATGTTATTTTTAAAAATTTGTATTTTTGTTTATGTTCGGCGCGAGATTGCGTTAATTTTTTTTTTATAGTAAACTATAAGAGATTCACCAGATATCATACCTCAAAACATTTTCCGAAAGTTTCCGCTTCATCCAAATAAGCTAGTTTGAGTTCCACAGGTCCTTTTTCAATCGTTTTTTTTTACTTATTTATACATAACTCGAGAAAGATTAGTCTGATTTTGAAATTTAGGGAAATTAAGAATTACAATACCTATAAACTGTTCATACAGTATTTCTCTATATACTCAATAGTTTTGAAGTTATAAATAAATGTATAAAGAAGAAATGTTATTTTTTGCCTAAAAAATTAAAATTTTTTTTTAAATTTTTTTTTTAACTTTTTTTTCCTTATTCGTACTAAATAATATATTATTTTTATTTACTCATGCATTTTTACTAATTTCCAATAAGAAACTAGTTTAAAATAATTTTGTCCCGTTTTTTTTGCCAAAATACTCCTATGTGGGTCGGTGGGATAGAGAAATATTTGGCGTTAAAAAGAATTGAGTTAAAATAATTGTAGGCTTACAGTGTGGAATGTAAACTTATTTTGCGTCTTTCTGTCCTTTTATTGTTATTATGCATTTGTGTTGTATTTAACTCAAAACTTTTAAAACATAAAACGAAATACCGTTGTTGTCTTCTTGTTGGTTGTTCTGAACCAGGGTTAATAGGTAGTTCATTTAATCATACTCACTCGCGACAAGATCATCTGTCGTATAATGTCCAAACTTATATGAACATTTCCATATAAGAATTAGTATCGATCAAAAAGCAACTCATACTGAAGATTTAGTTATTCCAATACTGGAACTGAATATATTTGTACACCCTTTTTATCCTTTCTCGTGCATTCTCTCAAATGCAGTGAATTGAGGTTAGTTTAATCTATAACACACGGTTGCATTTATTTTAATATTTGCTAACACAAAATATTTCCTAAATTATATTCTGGGAATATTTAATCATAAAAATAAATTTTCTTTATCTATGGTGAATAAATTTTAATTTTGGTGCTTTTCATATTTTTTCCAAATATATCTTAACACCTTAAATACGTTCTATTAAAAGATATAAAAAATTCATATAAGTGGGCTTTTTCTCTATTAAGATATTTAACATTACATAGTTGAGCGACAGTTGTCGCTGTTCATAAAAATGTATTAGTAAGTGGATGTTGGACATTGCTTATTTGCCTGTGAGGGTTAATGATGGAAGAATATTAAGCCGGGCTTGCAAAATTTAAACAGTATCAAACACAAATAACAACAAACCTATTAAAAGTGTAGTCTTCATTTGAGTTAAAACTTGTACCATTCTTGGTATTAACTAACTTTTCGTAATCCATTTAATAATTATCCTCAATAAATTCTTTAGCATCAGGTTCCGATCCTAAATTTATATCTGAATAAAAGTTTGTATTAAAAACTGGCTTAAGCGGCCCTTGGACCTATGGATAAGTTGCTTGTCTTCAGGATGACATCAACTTAAATTACTTACTTAATTACATCAACTTCGATTTTGCCCTTACACTCCTCAAACAAGTTGATGCAACTTCATTTTCATGTCAGATGTCGGAGTGAAAGGTGATGAGCGCTGTGTGAAAATGTTACCAATTTTAAGAGAAAAAAAAACTTTTTATATTATTATAATTTTTTAAATATCTTTACAAATCATATTCATTTAGTTTAAGCTTTTCCGCTAATGTTTATGTTATTTACTTGTTGGTTTATTTATTTACATTTTGCCGATAGTGTTGCCTCATGAACGTCTCTCTTCGAAATGTGTATGAAAGTTGATGCAACTTCCCCTTACACTGTGGATAAACTGACATCAACTTCAAAAATTAAAATCGGTTTGATTTTTCATCAAGTTGATGTAAACTTCAAGTTGTTGCAACTGATCCACAGGTCTAAGGGCCCCTTTAGTTTAATTAAGTCATCGTTTCTCTCTATCCCTAACCTCTCTCGTGTTAGGGCTGGTATGAAGTTCCTTTGCGCAATATTGTTTTCTCAAACATGGTATTCCGCACCCATGTAGGTGAACAATAAATCATGGTAGACAACTATATTGTCTGACATTTTCACCTTTTTTTTTCATTTGTTGATAACTGAATTGATATTTAAATTTTATATTTAAATAGATTGGTATAAGTATTTATGACGGCAAATTTCCTGAGGAAAAATTTCGTTTAAAGTCTTTATTAAGTTTGTTCGTGCGCAAATGGTTTACCAAACAAAGACCTTCGCGTCGAAATTGAATTTAATCAAAACAGGGTTAAGTAGTATATTTTCCTGTTCTAACACAAAATGTTTGTTTATTGGATTAATTGAATAAGAATGGACAGACAACAAAGATTTAGAAATTGCTTCGAAAATCTTTGTTGTCCATTCTTATTCAATTAATTATTTTCTTATTTGTAAGAAGATTTGTAAAATTTCGCGCGAAATATTGAACTTAGTACAGACCTTAACAGTAAGTACTGACAGTTTAGCTTATTAATCCGATTAGTATTTCAAAATGGTGGAAGCCGACAGAACTGGTGGTGGAATTTGCTTTGATTTTCCGAGAATTCCGTTTGGTTTTTGGTGCAATTCTGGTTAGCTAGTATGTGTGTCCATATTCATGAGAACAAGGTTTCTAGCCATTCTGGCCTAGTATGTAGTATTGTTGGTAGACAGTAGAGTAAACGACATGTTCTTCCAAATATGACCATACATTTACAATAGTAGGTGTGATATTTACATATAAAATTTAAACTTTCATTCACTTAAGATGAGAAGTCAATTGAAAATCACATTTATACATAGTTGCTTCTTGTCCTTTGTCCATTTAGTTCCCTTTCATTTAAATTGGTTTTTTACTCTCATTGGACTGTAAATATTCTTACTTGTTGTGTTTAATGGAATTAAAAGACATTGATGATGGCGACAACATCAAGTCTAACATCAGTGTATGGTTGACAAACATAATGACAATGTTCAGCTTGGTTTGCAACCACTTCCACTGACACGGACTATGCCACAGTCACTATCACTTTCAAGGAGTACGTGCACTATCCTTACGGTTGTTATGTACCACTATCGCCATTACTTGTAAACGTTTCAGATACAACAAGCTGAAGACACTAGATGGACTGAAAAACATCGAAGTGCTTCACGATGGAGTGATGTGTTCATATCATAGTAAATGATGCTGACACTATATTCCTTTATCTCTAAACAATGTTCACAATCTGGAAGTGTACGAGGGGGCTAGACCAAATGATATCAAAAAAGCATAACATTTTTTGAAAATCTTTTTTAAATTTCCTTTATAAAAACGGATGCAATTATTACACAACTTTTTAGTATCTACCGTTAAAGAGTTTCCCATTATGTCTCTCGAAGGAGCGGACAATAGATTCTCACAATCAGTGAGCTTTGCGCCTTCTAGTTCTACGCTCATTGGGTGAGACCAACAGCTATACTACGGCTCCGAACGATGTTCTGCGATACCTTGTGATTGCTAAGTTAACCGTCGCCCGGGAAGATATATCTAAGCTGATCAGATCAGGGATTGAACCCTTGTTATCCTGTACAAGAGTCGCGAACGCTAACCATTGCATCACTAATGGCCACGACATACTCATCAGTCGGAGTTACTTATAAGCATTTCGAGGAATTATCGTAGGGATGTATTTCGACACATTAAAATTCAATGAGCAATATTAATAAGAATGTTGAATTCACCACAGGCGGCTGCGCCTTTGGTATCGTAGCCTCGGAGGTGAAAGTGAGCTTCAGTGGGGAAGATGATTTTTCGGTAAAAACTCTCACGTTCCGACAAATGATGGTCCGATGATCACAAGGCTTAATTTCGTGAACTAATTGAATTGTATAAGCCTTCATAACAAGTTCTTTATGCAAAATTCTGCTCAAAAAAGCGAGAGAAAGTTTCAGTTACTGCGAACGGTTGCGATCTTTGCAGAAAGTTTTCAATATTTCACAATTTTCTTCAACCGTAACGTCTCCCATTTCTAACCTTTAACCATTAATCGGCCACTGTGGACATCCGATTCGAAATAGCCGGTGGTCCAAATTCCAAATACTACATGGCCCACCCTTTATCGCCGGCATCTACATTCATTTCGCATTTATTCATTATGTTTGCAGTTCCAACAGAGGCTATGGCATAACTTTTATTATTTATATCCATCATCCGCGGTCCGGAGCTTCTCATTAAATATATTCGCAGCTAGTGCCAGAATGGAGCATTTCACTATCCACAGCCAGTTATCCGTCATGTGCTTGTCATCCCGATACCGCGAACTTTTATCTCCGCTAGTTCCTGGCGATGTAGCTGTCATAATTTGCTTCATTGCAACCTTAAACAAAATCGTGGTTTACTTCAGCCACACCTCTCGTACACAAGTTTTTTACTTTTAAACACACCACTATCTCCTATTGCGACTTTCTATATACGTATGTATCTTCTTAAGGTCGGTCCATTAATAGAATACGACGAAACTTAAAAGCGTGTAAATATAAAATGTAATGAACTTTGCCAACACTCTCTTCCATTCATGTTTTCATTTCTGTACATTCATTTACCACATCCTACACCTTGTGTGCTCATCTTGCATCTTCGTTGTCGTTTCGATTGTCCTTTACATTATGGTGTTAGACAAAAGGCAGCAACAGCAAGCAGTCAATGTAAATGATAGTGCTTTAAACTAAATGTTTTTTAATAAAATAAAATAAGATAGATACACTTGTTTTTATCGCATTAGAACGAAATGAGGAGAGAAAAGCGATAGAAATTCAAAGCATCCCAATGTGTAACATATATCTATAACATAAAGTTGTTAACAACTACTCGTACATCTACACATAGCAAGCTATTGTGCGTTTGTGTTGGAAACCAGACATATGCACTGATCCCTTTCGGTGTTTAATTGAATTTATGAACGGGAATATCAAAGTAATTACATAGATGTGTGTATATTCATATGCAGTTTAACGTATTTGTTGCTGTGTAGGTAAAATATTTGAATAGAAAACTACTGATCTTACACTCGAAAATAGTTGTGGGTATTAGCTTTGCTCCCTCTAATACTTTTAGGTATATCCTCATTACAAACAGGTAAGCGAAATAGACAGTTCACAAATTTGCAACAATTTTACAACTTGTATTAAGACTTATTATGAAGAGAATTTAAAAAAACCATTTGCCATTACATCCCATGAAGGGATAGGGGAGAGCTTTTTGCAACCAGTGAGCTTTTCGCTTTCTAATTTTTAACTCACTGATTGGGCCCTACAGTTTTACACCGGTTTGTTTTTGTGGATTGATTCTTGGATTTAATAAATATGGAAAACCGGGACCGTGAAAAAAGAATATGGATTGTCCGCCACTATCACGCATTCGAGTCTGTAGTTTTGGTCCTTTCCGTTCGAACGGAGGAAACTATTGCTGCCGTAGCTGCTGCCATACAAAGCAACCCCAGTGTCTCCTCAAATGGGTATCAGTAAGCAGACTTTGCAGACAAGAATGCATAAGGCTTTGAAGTTAATCCGCTACAAAATTCAAATTGCTAATAAACCTAATGCAGCAGATTTGAAATTTGAATTATAATTTTGCCGGAAGATGGCTAGAAAGGTGAAAGAGTACAAGAATTGTCTTTTCATTTCTGATGAGGCTCATTTCGATCTGAGCGGCAACGTAAACAAACAAATTTGTCGCATATGAAGTGGTGGTTCCAACCCACAAATGCTGCATGAGAGGGAATTGCACTCAATTCGCATCACAGTGTGGTGTGCAGTTTCTTCACGCTGTATTATCGGGCCATACTTCTTTTAATAAAACGGACACAGCGTTACCGTTAACGGAGAACGTTAGTTGAGCATGCTAAAAGGAATTTTCTATACGGAACTACGGCGAAAGATAATTCCTTTCAACTCTGTGTGTTTTCAACAAGATGGTGCAATCAATTCAAGAAACTCAACCATCCGTTGGCCCCTTAGTCCGCCTGACCTAAGTCCACCATATTTTTGTGGGGTAATTGTAAACACGAAGTGTAAAAATCGCAACCGACAACTGCGGATGAACTAAAACAATCAATTCGAGCGTCAATAGCTGTAATTCTAGCCCCAAATTTGGGGAAATAATGAACAACTTTTGCTAAGATGCCGCACCTGCATCAACAAGCAGCGCGGGCGTTTAAACTCAGTTATCTTTAAGACTAATTAAACCGTTTTTATTATAATCGAATGGGCTTTCAAATGATAAAAGATTGAATAAATTCCATGCATTACAAAAAAGTAATTCCAGTTTCTATATGTAACAATATTCTTTAACAATTTTTCAGTTCAAGATCAATACCTATGAAAAAGTACTTTTATATCAAAAACTACATTTTCAAAGAATGTGTTACAGAGTGCAACATGAAAAAATATAACCATATACGGACACCACTACGTGTTAAAAGACCAAAAAAAGACTCGTGTCTCCAAGTTTTGACCAAAGGCATGCACTTTTTTTATGGCCCCCAAAGATTTGGGGCCTCGGTGTAATTTTTGCAAAAAAAGTGATCATTTTGTCAGGCTCATATCTTGCAAACCGTTTCAAATTTTGATTTAGTTTCTGAGGCAAAGTTGTAGCTCTTGTCACAGAGAACAACAATTGTGAACATATAAAATCAAACACATTTCATCTTCAAGGTCAAAATTGCAAAATCTTTTGCGGCAACCTAAACTCTACATAAGCGCTACTTACACGGTATTCAGAATCATTCCTAGGAAGTTCATATGTTTTAGAAAGTTGTTTAATGAGATCTTAGGTACATTTCTGTTGTTGATCGTATCCTTGAGTTTTGAACGGTTGGCTACCTGTGGACCTGAACAGGGGAAAAAGGTAAAAAATCGAATTTATTATAGTTTTTTGCGATTTTGACCTTGAAGATGAAGTTTCTTTGACTTTATACGTTCCTAACTTTGACAAGAGCTACAACTTTTCCTCATAAAGTAAATCAAAATTCCGAACTGTTTCCAAGATATGAGCCTGACAAAATGATCACTTTTTTGCAAAAATTACACCGATGCCCCAAATCTGTAGGGGCCCATAGAAAAAGGTGCACGACTTTGGTCAAAATTGGGGACACGAGTCTTTTTTTTGTCTTTCATCACGTAGTGGTGTCCGTATATGGTTCGAATTTCCATGACTTAAAAAATTACACACAGTGTTATTTAAAAAATAATGTGAAAGTGAATATTATGGTGAATGCTTTGGTATATAGCTATTTCAATGCCCACCAGGGCATATCATCAGCTCCCTTCTCCGCAAGTATTTAGGTATATCAACACACATTACAC
Organism: Phaonia tiefii; assembly: GCA_963931995.1. Classification (NCBI taxonomy): domain Eukaryota; kingdom Metazoa; phylum Arthropoda; class Insecta; order Diptera; family Muscidae; genus Phaonia; species Phaonia tiefii. Next base: position 164,516,268 of record OZ008370.1, on the reverse strand, counting down.
GGATTATGGATTATTACAGATTGACTATATTTAAAATAGGTTTTATAATTTCAGTAAGCTCTTCTATTTCTATATATTTAACACAACTATTATATATATTAGCTACTATAAAATGTTTCATCAATATCAAAATTTTAAATAAAAAAAAATTTGTATGAAATAAAGTTATAATAAATGGTTGGCCATGTAAAATTTAGAATTTCAACCCACCATCGAAGCAGATGGACAACTTGACTTTTATAAAGTGACAGATTGTCAGTTAAAGTTTATAAATTTACGACATGGGTCGCGTAACGCTTGCAAAACATTGGGAGATATTAAAACCTTTCTTCCAAAGTTCTGAGTCTTCAACTCAAACTGTAAAAAATCTGCGAAATAAGTGCAATGGAAACAGAGTAACGCAACTTGCGAGTCAATATGTGAAGCCAGTTTCCCAATCCGGGTTCTAATTAGATAACATAAAAACATGAGAAGGTGATCGTTCAGTAGAAACTATGGCGGCTGAAGCTGAAAGTGTGCTCGAACGCACATCAACATCAACTCGCTACCTTTCGCAGCAATTGAACATTGATTGCGCTTCTTTCTCCATAAAATCCAGTTAGTCGAAGAACTTTAGCTGCGTGACCATCCGATGTCTTTTCGCTTCGCTGAAGAAAGCTTGGCGGAAGATGAGAATTTTTACTGAAAAATCATCTTTTCGTTGAAACAAACATTAACAAACAAAGTTGTTGAATTTGGGACTCTGAAAATCTACACGTCGAGTGGAAGCCGATGCATTCACAACGAGTGACTATTTGTTGCGACTTTTGGCTGGCAGCATTATAGGCTCATTTTTCTTCGAAAGTGAGCAAGAAGCCGCCGTTACCGTCAATGGCGATCCCTACTGTGCCATGCACAAAAATTTTCTATGCCAAAAACGTTGAACAGGACGATACGGGCGACGTCTGGCTACAACAGGATGGCTACACAGTTTACGATACAATCGATCCATTGCGCACTGTGTTCAAAAACCCCACACTCGGTCGAAACTCAAAAGTCCATTGGCTGCCTCGTAGCCGCAAGTTGACCCCATTAGACTATTACCTCTAAGTCGGCGTGAAAGGTTAATATTAAGCAAACAATCCCGAGTCCATTGAGGACTTCAAACACGAAATCGATGCAGTTGATTACGAGATAGAGGCACAAACAATAGAAAATATACTAAAAATTTGGGCAGATAAATTGAGCTATTGTCGTGGTATATTGATTGTATTGATTGAGGTACATGGTGGACCAAAAGTAAACTTCCGATGTTTTTTGGCTGCAATTTAAAAAAAAATGAAAAACTTTGATTCTTCTTGTGGATTATTTTTATTTGGTCTTTTAATTTTTTTACATCAAGTCGAGAATATGATGTCATGTAAATGGCCGCCGCCACAGTTGATTGTCATTTGAGCCCTTTCATTTCCATCACTTTGGCCAAAACTTCCGGCGATACGTCCTCACATTATTGACGGATATTGTCTTTAAGAGCTGCAAGAGTCTGAGGCTTGTTGACATAAACCCGCGACTTCAAAAAGCCCCACAAAAAGAAGTCTGGAGCGGTCAAATCAGGCGATCTTGCTGGCCAGTGCAAATCGCCAAAACGGGAGATGCATACTTCAGCATATCGGTTGTGGCACGTGTGTGTCGTTGCACCGTCCTGTTGGAACCACATGTTTTCCAATCCCAATTCATCAAGTTGCGGCAAAAAGAACTCGTTGATCATTGCTCTGTAGCGCTCACCATTCAGAGTAACCGTTTGGCCCGCGACGTCTTCGAAGAAAAAAGGTCCGATAACAGCACACCATACAGTGACTTTGAGCGGGTGTAATGGCTCTTCGTGGGTTACACGCGGATTTTCAGCAGCTAACAGCTGATGCACCGTCTGGACTTTGTACGGAAACATCTTCAAATCTTGTAGCAAAATTCGCTGTAAAGACCGTCGACTGATACCCATTTGCGTGGCACGTCGTCTGGTCGATGTCGACGGCGCATCCATGACATCTTCGGCTACAGCAGCAATATTCTCTGCAGAACGGCTACTCTGGGGTCTGCCACGCCTGGCAGCATCTCGTGTTGTGCCAGTCTCTTCGAGGCGAGCGGCTAAACGTCGCAGTGTTTCACCAGTAGGCGTTGGACGGCCAGGAAATCTGCGACGAAATTCACGTTGTGCCAAAGTCACCGACCAATTATTGGTCAAATAAATAGTCAGCAATATTCCGCGTTCTGGAGCAGTGTAGCGTAACATTGTTTATTAACGTGTATTTCGCATGTGTTAACTACACAAATGTCAAAACAGAACTGACATTAGGGGCCAATCGCAAAATTTGTAGCATTTTCTGATAGGAGGATTACTTTTGCGCCACCTTGTATATTGGCAGGTTCCGATAAAAGACAAGACCTTAGCCTCTTTTAAAGGTATATTACCCACCAATATTCCTTCAAATACCGGAGATGTTTACGTTAAAAATTTTGTAATACATTTCGCGCTTTTTCAATCTTTCTAACACAAAAGCAAATTCTTTATTCTTTCTGCTCCATTTCCATAGCACAAAGTAACAAAAGTCCTTACTCCATTTAATTATGCCCTCTTGTCGTTTTAATAATTTTTCCCCTATACAGTTTTATTTTTTAATTGCAGAATTTATAAAAGGTTTTGTATCAACTTTCCAGCAAATAAGACAGCTGTTACGCGCTTTACCTCTTATTTTTATCAGGTAACAGTTTTTGTTACTTTTGTCACCAAAAAATGTGTCAGAATACCGATTTATGACAATTGTCACTTAGCTGTCAAATAGTAACCGTGGTGACTGTTTGGCCAGATGATTTCTGCACTCTTCTTTTAACTGGACTATTTCTTTATAATTTGAATTATTTCCACTCTTCTTTTCTGTCCAAATTAAGTTAAAGAATTCCCTAGGTTTAAGTCAATCTTAATTTGTAACCCTTTTGTTTGTTTAAACTGTTATTCCGCTAGGGAAATTCTGTGTAAAGTGTTATACTGTCATTGGCTATCTTCATTTGTAATCTCCATTTTTAAATAATAATTGAATTGCATTTTTTACATCCGAATCGACCGGTCGCATAATTGTTTTTATTGATCGAAATTTAAATAATTTAATCAGCCCGCATAGACTGCCCTAAAAACTATTAGGGATAAACAGTGACTTTTGTAACCCTGCCAGAATAGGCCTGGAAGAGTAAGTAAGCCTGCTCGTTCCGAGTAGGCTCAACCCCGCGTTTTCCATACAGGGCTAGTCTTTCCAAATTCACGATCTTAAGTTTAGCTCTTAGACCTTGGCTTTTCTGGATTCCATAAACCACGTCATTTATTCGCTTGACAACCTTATAAGGGCCTTCCCAGTGAGTCTACAGTTTTGGAGATAAACCATTCTTGCGCTGTGGGCTGAACACTAAAACTAGCTGACCCTCATGGAATCCTTCGGAATTTGCTGCTTGGTCGTACCTGGCTTTCATCTTATTACGGACCATCTTCAATCTGCTGCGAACAAAATCGTGAAGGTCGCTAAGCTCTTCTGGGATACCATTATTCTCCCCACTATCTGATGTTAGGCAGTTGGCAAACTCCAAATTTCTAGGGAGCTTTAACTCTGACCCGAGACGACACTAGCTGGTGTTCGGGTGCTAGTATCCTGGATGGCCAACCGGTATGCCAGAAGGAATTTTGGTATGCGCTTGTCCCAGTCTTTGCCATCCTTACTGACGACCCTTCTCAAATATTCCTCAAGAGCCTGATCAAATTTTTCTACCGTGCCGTTAGTCCGCGGTCGCAACGATGTCGTTCTCGTACCACGAAAACCCGTCAGTTTTTACCTCTTCCCTCAGGATGTTTTGGCAACAAATTAACCAATGCTTTTTTATATTTTTTAGCAGTTTTCATAGTGGAAGGCGATGTTAGTATAGAGTTTTGATAGAAAGTCCATGTTATTTCATAAGGAATCCATCTGGAGTACTAATGTGCTTTTTTGTGTGGGTGTATCAATGTATAGGTGCACTAATTGCAAATTTAAATACACATATCCACTCATCCAAACGTAGATATCGACATAAAACAAAATAGCTTTCTAATAGGGTTTTCAATGTTACATTATAAAATGATTTGCAATATTTTACGTTACATACTTTTGCCTAAGTGTAAAGGTAAATGTAAAGATATCTGCATATTAACGTAAAGTATACAAAACCGTGAATCAAAGCATAGGTGCCTCTTCCGTCGCATATCCCTGCAAGTACACAGATTTAACAATTCCTTTGTCGCTTTTTGCATTATGCACATACGTAGATATGTAAAGATGTGTCTGTAATAAAGTTAGTTACCATATGCAATATTACTCAGAACTACGTTGAAATACAAAAAGGGAAAGAAAAAATAACACATCTAATGAAAGGGTTCAATTAAGTGTTAAAGACACTATTCCCATTAAATGAAAGGATGCCACTTGTATAGCTTGTGTGTACAAATGATAGTAGACTTTTGTTCTATGAGGTATAACCGTAAAGAAGATATCCTTTAGCGTTGCAACAAACATGAATGCCATTAGAATCAATAAGTGTACATAGTTTATAGTTACATATCGAATAAAGACAAGGAGTGCGCTCTGTCTGTACAAGTAACATGCATTAGATGTGATGCCCCCTTGTATTGTAAATAAAGAAATGGGTTCTTTTGTATTAAAAACTAATGACGCAAAAATTTCTTATGAATAAACAATAGAAAGAAGGTTATATTATTTAGACAGTTTAGGTAAGCATATATCATAACGTAAGCCATTGGCATGAAATTGTATGAAACGTTTCCACATGGAAACAATTGTGTAGGTTATTGGTATCACACAGTTTTATTTAATTTTCTATTTTTCCTTCAAGTAAGATTGCTAATCGTAAGTCCAGGCAAATCATAATCATTTTCGATTGTCATGACCCCAATAAGTTTTTACGTAAATTGCATTTCCCAGTTTTAAAGAGCAAAAAACTACACGCTGAAAAAAACGAGCTCTTTAACATATTGTCCCAAACAAATTCTGCAGGAGCAATGTATATGAGTGGAACACACTTTAAACATTTATATGTTTGCAACTCCGAAACTCAGGTGTATTTAAATAAGAACATTAGCATGTCTACTGACAAACATGTATGCTTTTACGTGGAAATATATGCGTGCTTCATCCCAAACATAAATATACTTACGTGGAACCATTCGCGTGTTTCCCCCAAACCTCCATACACTTACCTGCAAACATATGCGTATTTTCTCCACAAACATAATAATATTTAGTAACGAATTATTCTTTCTTCTATATTTATTATAACTAAAATAATTGTGGCCGTCGGTGGTGCAATGGTAGTGTGCGCGCCTCTTGTACATGAGATCCTGGGTTCGATCCGTCGGTGTAAAACTGTAGGTCCCAAGCAGTGAGTGAAAACTGGAAAGCGCACAGCTCAGTGATTTTGAGAAGCTCTCCCCTGTCCCTTCATGGGATGCAATGGGAAACCATTTATTTATTTTTTAAAACAAATAATTAATACAAAAAATGCAAATATTTAAAATTACCCTTTTTACATTTACTTGCTGAATGAATTACTTTTTTTTATAAAATAAGAATCTGCTGCTCTTTTGCTCCTCTTTTCTTTTTTGTATCTCACGATTGTTTTCAGAAGGTTCCAACTATGCCTTGGTTATCAGTATGCGTTGATACACAAAAAATATACTTATATACAACTCTAGTTCATGCAAGACAAGCGTGTACTTGTTTTTTTTTATTATATTTCACAAATGGTCTGCCATTCCGCTTTTTCAGTAGAGGCTTGGGCAGAAAAAGGGATTCAGGTTGTTGCCCTTTCCAGTTTCTTTAATCAAAATCGATTTTCACTTTGGTAGCACACAAACGTATATACGAAACACATACACAAAAACCAATGCAACATCAGAAACCATTTAACCGTCCGAATCACTCGCTGAGAGAATAATGCAAAACTACAGATACACACTTACAGGACATACACACTCGTTGCCCCCTTTTATTCTCTTGCTCTCGAGAAAGCATGCACAATGCAAGAAACACGGCTGTATTTATATCACAAACATAAATATATTTGGGTCGCAAACACATATGTTATAACATATAAAGCATTGTGTCACCAACATGTAATATTTAATAGCAACCACATTGCGTTTGGGCACAAGTATGTATATTATATTTGCGACAAGCTCCAACCACATGTTATATTTGCATCCAAACAACACAAAACTACAGATTTTTTAGAGTGCACATTCTCTACTTTCAACTTTAAAGTAAACTGTATTTATTTCGTACTTCAAATATTTTTCTTAAAATCTTAAATGCAATAGTTCACCGTATTTACAATTTTGAAAATAAAAAATAATTATATTCAAATTTCCCCTAAGGTCGGCGTACGATATTTGTTTGTTTTTCAAAAAAAAAAAAAAATAAATATCATACAAGTTGAAAATAAATTCTGAACCCAAACTTCAAATATTTTTCACAGCAATGATCGTTTTAATATTTATTGCTCATAATAATAAAATAATAAAGTACTTTTCAAAATACATACTTTTGATGAAAAAACATAAAATTTAATTTTATTTGAATTAAAACAAAAATGAATGTATATCAAACAAATGAATAGAAACGTTTTCAAGTTTTGAAAAAAAATTTATTTTCTACGTTGAAGACAAACGTTTGCAAGTGCCAAACAGATAAATATTTTTGATCCGAAATAATTAGTGCCAAAATACGATTTTTAATAAATTAATTTAGATTGTTTTGACTAGGTATCTGATGTTAGGTTTTCTTTGGATATTTGCTATATGGACCTCGAAAACCATTTTACCGTGAATAAATTCATGAAGGTTTCGCAAGTGAAAATAATGTAGTGTCTTAGATAACGTTAGATAGAAGGGATATCATATTCCGCCCCATCGTTGAGCCATTAAAATGACCCGGTTTGGTTAAGGGGGGATATTCCAGGACGTGACCGAAGAAAAGGCGTACAACGCCCTAAGGTCATTTAACTTAACTTCATGAATGTCTGTTAGATCCACACAAGAAATAAGGTCCTATATGAGATCCTATAAAGCAGTTGCAGTGTCAACAAAACCTGCGATCCCACTCAGTGTTTACTCCAATTATAGCAGTAGCACCCAAATTTATCAATATAATGCAGTTAAATCTATCAGTTTTTTTAAACAGTAGTTTCTCCTCCTGCTCCACACACATTCCATAAAAGCAATAGTTTTTTTGATGTGTTAACATCAATGGGCACGGTAGAGCAAAGCCAATATACGCAAACAACACACAGCATTAGCATCACATACGTTGTTGTTGTACAACAATAGTCTCTGCCGGAAAATAAGTATGCTGGGATTAATGTCGCGGCAGTGAACAGACAAGCAGGTCGTCGTCGCCAAAGAGTATTGAATAGTATAGAGAACTCATGGAACGAATTGATTCAAAACGTATTACTTTATTTTTGTCATAACTTGGTTCATTCATAATTTTGATGTGGAACATTGATGCATTTGAAACATTTATGATTTTTGTATTGTTTTATGTAATATAATTGTCGTAATGGTGCATTTATATTGAAATATTCTATGAAGAGAATAAGACTCGTTTATGCTCTTTTACTCAGACTGTCTACATGAGAGCGGAAAAAAAGTGCAATAAGCTCTCTATATTATTCAATACTTTTTGTCGTCACTCTGTTTATGACAAAACAAAAACAATTATTTCAACGAGCTAAATATTGCTTTATTTATTTTCACAATATTACATCTAATGTTAAAGCAGATGTATGAAAATAGTTTAATTGATTAATAGTTGATTAATAGATATAAAATTAATTTATTAATGTTTAAAAGAGCTTGAAATTTTTCAAACACAATAAAGTAATCTGATGTTTTTATTATAATACTATATTTTTGATGTATTAACATCTGTAGGTTAGGGTATAATCTAACAAAATCAACACATGCAAAGAACACACAGCGTTAGCACGCAGCGTTTTCTACGTCGAAGCGAAGCACCGTTAGCATTGAAAATAATATGTGGTTGTTGTACAACAATCCCTGCCTGAAAATAAGTGTGATGATATTGAAGTAGCGGCAGTGAATAGTTGTCGTAAAAGACGAAGTCTTGCTACTCGTAAGATGACGAACATATCACAATGTATGTACATGTGTCTGTTGCTTTGCATTATCTTTGTTATTTGTGGGAATATAACAAAAAGTATTAAGCAAGATAATAATGACACATGCGCTTGCACTTATCTTTAAATAGTTTTAAGTATTAATATTATTTAAATGAAACGTTTTCGTAGTTAGAAGGAGGAAAAAATAGAAATACAGTATTTTTTGTATTTATATAAATATCGGATGCCTTCAAGTTAATTGCGGATTGTGTTCTCTGAAATTTTGCGTGGGTATTCTACTTGCCCCTTAAAGCGATTTTTTTTGCTAACTAAATTCTGTATTTTCAGTTTTTTTGTTGGTCCGGCCTACTGAACATATAAAACAGAATTGCCAGCATATTTCAGTGTTACTGACATTCTACTCCGCCACAACCATGCATTTGCAATATCTGAGCAAATTCAAATGGAAAGTTTTTGAATTGTAATTTTTAACAGTATAATCCTTATTGCACTTGAATTAGATAAAGCAATGTAAATTAAAATCCAATGCAAATTAAAACCACACAACTCGGGTCCTACCTAACCCATAGGGGCCCAAACTACCGGAAATGTATTGCAAAATTGGATAGATCGAATGCCGTACTGTAAAGCAAAACGTGGCAGAAATTTAAACGATACTGTGCTGCATTTATAAATGCCAACGATAGGCTTTTCCAATAATATTATAATTTTTAAAAATGTCTAGTGGTATATTTTAAAAGCGAAATTAAATTCGAAATCGCGCATGGCCATTATGAGAGGTCATTAAGTTTAGTGCCAATTAAAACTCTAAAAAATCATGAAATTGAGTATGAAGATTTGTCGTCGACATTTATAAACTGCAACTTTACATGTTTATTAGCTGAAAACATGTATGTATTAAGCTGGAATTTTGCACCGGTTATTTATTTATTATGCTTAAAAATTATTGAGAAATACATATTGAAAAAATATTGGCCGGCAGTGTTCGAAAGTTCAGAAATACGAGTCACCCTAATTGTTAAAGACTTGACGGTAGACTCAAAATATAAACTGTTCGATTGAAGCAAAGGAACAATCGTTTTCACGTTTCATATTTTGAATAAGTATCATGCATATTTCCGTGCTATTCACAGGACCACAAACTTGACCAGTCTACCTCTAAATACACCTTTCATTATTTTCTGCATAATAATCACAAAACTTCCAAAACACGGCTTGTACGTTAAGACATATTATTTCCGCTGATGAAGTTACTCTAAACAATTTGTTAGCACACAAAACTTTTGCAAGACAAACACAAAATTTGTAACATGCGCCACAACCATTAGGCAACATGGAAATTCCGCAACTTTGACAAAGGAATGCGACATCTTTCTTTGGTAGAGTTGTACCAACTCTGTAGTTCCGACAAACTAAAGTTTTTTGTTTCGTTGTTATGCAAATATCTACCATGATAAGGTAAAATTTTATCTTAACTCAACGTGTATACGGGTGTAGTTAAAATGTCAACCAAATGTCACATTCAAAGAGTTTAGACCACAAGAATAAACCGAAAAAAAACTCAGCCAAAACTCTGAAATGCTGCATCATTCTTGTGTTCCAACCACATTATGATGCCACATGTATGACATAAGGATGTAAGTAATATGTAATATGTCAGTAATATGTTCGTCTGTTATACTCATTTTGAATCATAAAACTGAGTTTTTTTTTGTAAACATAGAGTTATTGCCGAAAACAAAATTAATGAAACGGTAGGATTTAGTGTGTGTCCGGATGAGTTCAGCAGTTCCCCAATATTTGTTAACTACGTAAAACAACGTGTGATGTATATAAGCGTAAAAGTTTAAAACAAGAAAAAGGCTAAATTTGCATACAAAATAATCGCGCAAATAATCTTTAATATACTTATACTAGGGCGGGTTAATTTTTTTTGATGAAGCGTATAGCAAAAACGTAATCTATAGGTGATTTTGAGAAATTTTGCTCAAGAGACCATAGCTCCAAGTCGGATTTGGAGCCCCCCAAAATTTCAAAATAGATATTTTTCCATATATACATAGAATAATTTAATTAAATTCGTCATAAAATCAGATAGAACTATGTGGGCTTGTTTGAAAGATATTTTTATCACCTTTCAGAATCTGTATTGATACCAATATTTTTTTTTTATTTTTATTAGAGATATTAGGAATTTTTTGTCGAAAAATAACCTAAAATGAACTTTTAACTAATAAATTCTGAATTTTCTTCAATTTTTTTCGAGATTATTTTTTTCCAGATTACGTATTTTAGCTTAAATACGTATTTTTAGCTATATGAGAACTTAAAATGATAATACAAGATATAACTATTGTTGCAATTAATTTTTTTTATTACGTAATTCATGACATTTATCGTTCAAATATGATTTCTGGCATATGTCCGCCGCGGCTACGAGTTACATGGCCCATTCGATCAGGCCAATTTTTGACTACTTTTTCAATAAATCTGGCCGTATGTCGTCAATTTTGCTTGAATATTAGATTCCAATGCTTCAAGTGTTGCTGGGCCGCCGGCATAACATAAAAAAAATATGGTTTCCCATTACATCCCATGAAGGGACTGGAGAGAACTTCTCACAATCAGTGAGCTGTGCGCTTTCTAGTTTTTCTACACTCACTGATTGTGATCTACAGTTTTGCACCGGTTTCGAACTCGATAGTGTCGCCGTCACTAAGCGAGGTAACCGCCGTTGAAAGAAATTTAAGCTGGTCAGAGCAGGGATCGAGACCACGTTCTCATGCACAAGAACCACAAGAGCACACTACCATTGCACCACTGACGGCCTCCGATATTTAATGGAATACATCCAATTCTCTCATTACCTCAATTGGTTTACCAATGTATCATCAAGCCGATATGGACACATGGAATTCAGCTATGGGGAACAGCATATAACACTAATTTTAAAATTCAACAGCGGTTTTATCAAAAACTCTTTGGAAAATCCAAGGGTTATTACTACAAACCCATTCTCACTGTTAAAGAAAAAATCCCTGCTACTGTACTCACATATAAGTCTCGAATAAAAAGTCATCCGAATACTCTAGCGGCAAATTTGATGTCAAGTATCGTTACCTTTAGAAATAAAAAAGATCTCTTTTTCGGTAAAAATTTTGAACGAAACGGCAAAATTTTTTTTCATTCTCACTTCATCTTCTAACTATTTACAACTATTTTTGGATTTTCACCGTAGAATGATCAGTGGTAAATAAAGCCCCAATATCTGCAGAGCCCAGCTTGGGTGGCACATTTGCATAAGGTTTGTATCAAAACGTTGAGAGATTTGCACCATGTTCAATAGTGATTGTGCTGCGATACAATCAAAATTTAATTTAGATTATTTCGCATTTGTGAGCTACACTTTCAAATATTGCAGGATACCATCAAACCATACGAACAGTTGCAAACCTTTTGTGAGTTTTACTACACATACCCAACATATCAATACAGCATTGTCCACCGACAGAAATCGTGCTTCACAATGACATTTTTATGAATTAGTATAACTCATACGCACACAGTAGTCATATGTATGAAAACATGAAATTCATACTTTAAGAGCACCAATCCTTAGAAACCTTATCAAATTCGTTAACGTGACATTTAATATAACTTCCTCAGAACAATTTACGAACGACAAATTTTCTCGTATAACCCCATCAAAGCCTTATGTTCAATTACAAGTTCTGACAAAGCTTGGGTGGCCGAAGCTAGGACAAAAACGTAAAATGCAGGTAATTATCTTCCACCACTTCTAGCCCATTACCTTAGCAGAACTGTATGATGGACAAACAAATTTGCTAATAATATAAAATAACTTAATTAAATTTTGGGTTTATATGGTTTCATATTTTTACAAACAATCACCAACCTGTGGTTTTTGGTTTCCACATTGGTTAAGAAATTCATTGAAGTAAGTGGAAAAACTTGAAAATATAAAATGTTAGTATGATGATTCGGTATACATCTAATGAACTTTCGTGGGGACTTAAGTTTATTAAAAAACATGAAACAGAAACATGCACTGCTGGTGAAAAATGACCAGTTGCCAATATTGAATATTATAGCAGAACGCGAAGAATTTGTTCAAACACTACCGGGTAAGGTAGAACACGAAATAGCTACAACTAAATTGACGACGATCATAGATAGTCAGATGAATAAAATGAAACTGACGAATATGGATAAATACATGTTAGGCAAAGTAGATAAGGCAGAAAAGTATTGAGAAAAACGAACCTAGGACAAATGTGTCCACAGCACCTAGGTTTTATGGAGTCCCGAATATACACAAAGAAGATTTTCCGTTGAGACCAATATGTTCTTTTGTTAATTCACCTTCTTATGAGTTGTGTAGGTACATTACGAATATACTGAAAAGGATTACAGAAGCCTCCAAATACAATATAAAAGACTCATTACAGTTTAAGGATCAAATATAGAAACTAAGAGTACAAAATTGTGAAAAATTAGTTTCATTTGATGTAGTTTCTTTATATCCGAGTATACCAGTAGACTTAGCACTTCGTATTATCGAGGAAAAATGGGACAGAATAGAACAGCACACAAATATTAATAAATCATTATTCCTCTATATTTTAAAGTTTTGTATAGAAGACAATAGGTATTTCCGATATAATGACAAGGTATATTTTCAACAAGAAGGAGAAAATGGAGAATCTACTTGATTCCTGCATAGAAGAAATGGCCATAAAGCCGAAGATCATTAATAACTATGTAGACGATTTATTCTGTATCGTTGCAAGTAGTGCTATAGATAATATTTTGACAACATTTAATAATTTGTATCCTAATGTTAGGTTTACAATTGAAGACGAGTGTGGATCAAGACTCCCTTACTTGGATACCATGGTAATAAGAAATGGCGAGAATTTATTAGTGGATTGGTACCAAAAACCAACTGTTTCTGGAAGGGTTATCAACTACCACTCCAAACACCCGAAATTAATGGTTTTCAGTAGGGCAATAAACCTAATAGAGAGAGTTTTGAAGATAATCGACGGGAATTTTCACAAAAAGAATAAGGAAAAGATTACAACTATATTAATGGGCAACAATTTTCCAATAGGGTTAGTCAATAGAATACTAAGGCAATATGAAAATAAGGGGCAAGATAACCAAAACCCAACCGTGGAAACTAAAAAGTTTAAATGGTTATCTTATGTGCCAGGATTTTCTGAGAGATTAGAAAAATCTAAAATATTTGATACTAATAATTACAAAATGGCCCATAAAACAGCACATACAATACGTAGATTGTTTAGTAAAACCAAAGATAGAATAGATAAATTTGACAAATCTAATATAGTATACAAAATACTAATGAAAGTTGCAATATGGTATATGTAGGTACAACTAAAAACAAACTTAAGACTAGAATTGCAGGACACAAATCAGATCAAAAATATAGACACATCTCAACACAAAAAACAGGATTATCGTCACACTGTGTAAACTTAAATCAATTTCAAGATACGTCAGTTTTGAATAGGGAAAATAATTATAAACGTCGTTTTAAGTTAGAAATGTTACAGACAATAAGGACTCCAATAGCGAAGAGAATAAACTTTAAAGCAGACATGGATAATGTAGCACAGAACTATAGACATTTAATTAGTAAAATGTAGAAAAAAAATAAAAATGGTTTCCCAATACGTCCATGAAGAACTTGGGGAGAGCTTCTCACAAACCAGTGAGCTGTGCGCTTTTTAGTTTTGTACTCACTGATTGGGACCTACAGTTTTACACCGGTTCCGAACGGTGTTTTTGAGAAGCTTTTTCGAGGCTATATACTCGATAGTGTTGCCGTCACTATGCGAGGTGACCGCCGCCTAAAGAAATTTAAGGTGGTCAGAGAAGGGATCGAACCCTGGATCTCATGTACAAGAGGCGCGCACACTACCATTGCACCACCGACGGCCGATGGAGCATTTCACCGAAAATTGTTTGATGTATCATTGAATTTGTCACTAGGTAACATTTGTAATATATCCGGATGTAACTTGTTGAATTTACCATTATGTACATATTTTTATCAACCAAATTATTTTTCTGGCTGTAAATTAGAGAAACTATTTCTACACAAAAATTTTTCTGGCTGTAACTTAGAACATTTTACATGTGACAAGAAATTTTTTCAATTGTTTAATTTTTAATTTTTTGTTATTGTTGTTTTTTCAAATGGCATGAAAAAATGTTGTTTGTCAATTGTTTTCATTTCTAATTAATAATTGTGTATATCTTCCTGACGATGCTATCCAATGGGTAGCGAAATAACGAAGAATATAATTAATGAAAAACACGACCAAACGCTCAAACAATTTAATTTTTGAGTAAAATAAAAAAAACGTTTTTTTTAATGTATGACAACTTCATACTAAATAAAAGCTGACAAGTCAGGAACATTTTTATAATTGCAAAATGATTGGTTTTTGTTGGAAATAATGACAAGACTAGTCTCGAACTGCGTGATAAGTTAATTTTCAGCTGCTTAACTACTATGGCTGAATAGATACCATCGGTTCATCATCAATCGTATTTATACAAACTCAATTCTGCAATTTACATGTGCGAATTAGTATCGATCGAAGATCCCTAAGTATCAACATACACTGAAAGGCCTATGATTCCAACAACAAGAACAACCACATTTTTTCCACCAAGTTCTTCTTTTCCTCAAGCGTTCTCGCATTGTTGCGGTTCTATGAGGTGAGTTTTATACATCGATTCTCTGTTGAGCTGATAAATTATCAGACTTTTAAAATTTATCAGCTTTCTTGTCAGCTATGAAAATAATCGGTATTCTACAGAAACCCTGATAAGCTGATAGGTACGAAAACCCACCATAGCAAAAAAAAGCTTTTTGGTGAATTTGAAGTACAAAAAAGTACAAAACAGCTAGTACCCGAGTTTGAAAAGGCAAAGACGTTTTTTGGTCGTCATACGGTAACAAATCCTCCAAAAATTTCCGACATAATGACCGCGTCATGCGAAAATATTTTATGAATTCTCTTTCGGAAAGAGTGAAGGGATCACTTGCATCACGCAATGACTTTAATTGCACTCTCCTTAGTTCTTTTAACCCTGCTGTTAGATTAGAAAAAACTTACGAATCTTAGATTGAGGGACCATTTGGTCCATACTGCAATTTTCATCCAAAATAATAATTTTATCTTATTCTTTGTAACTATTTTGGTTCAAAAATTTCTAAAGCAAGTATTTGACATATCAAAAACATCCGCTAACATATCAAAAACATCTTCTAAATATTTGACATGAATTTACATTCGCTTGGTAATGAAAAAATTTACGAATCTTAGGTTGAGGGACCATTTGGTCCATACTGGAATTTTCATCCAAAATAATAATTTTATCTTATCCTTTGTAACTATTTTGGTTCAATAATTTCTAAAGCAAGTATTTGACATATCAAAAACATCTTCTAAATATTTGACATGAATTTACATTCGCTTGGTAATGAAAAAATGTACTATTGACCAAATGGTCCTCTAACCTAAGATTCGTCATTTTGTATTTTTCTCAGTCCTGAATAAAGTTAGAAAATTTAATTTTCGCACATAACATTGTTTTATTAAAAGACCCCATTAGCAGAAAAATTTAGTCAGTATATATCACCGTTCCAAAGTTACAAGGGAAAACAGAAAAAATTTGGACCAAATGGTCCTAATCTAACAGCAGGGTTAAAACTGCTTCACTTTTACCTTCGTCATCACTCATGAGTAACAACAGCAACAATTCTTCTTCCATTTTTTTTTAATTTTTAGTAATTAGTATTAATAATTTAACAACTTTCTTAAAACAATAAAATTATTGAAGTTTTTTATTTCTTGCGCACTCGAAAAGTAAACAAAAATCAATTGTCAGCTGCTTTTACGAAGCTGATAAATTTGTCATAAAAAGAGCTTTTATTTTAGTATGAGAATACCAAAAGCTGATAGTTATCAGGAACTTGGTAATTTGTCAGCTATGTTGAATTTATCAGCTCGACAGAATCGATTTGTTAATCTATATCACAGACTTGTATTTTTCTGTGGTTTAGATTATTTAGATTTGATGGACAGAATACTGGCATAAGTGTCTTCTACTGAAAACAAAGACCAACAAATTTAAATTGAACAAATCGGTTAAATTTTCGATTGTCGCATTTAAAAAAAAGTGTCATTCCAATGTTGTTTATGGAATTCAAACTCTATTCCCGACCTTATATTATGATGAATATATCCTATCAATAATACCAGGTAATACTAGGTTATAAACTAGTTACTAAATGTCTTTACTATCACGTTTTAGGTCACGTTTTAGGTCGTCCAACTGTTACAGCACAATTGGGATCTCTCGAGAAAAATAAAATCCTTCAGTCATTCCCTAACGTGGCGACCGATCAAGTTGACATTTTGCTAAAACATAGCTGAGGTCTTAAGCTAGAGTAATTGGAATATTGGAACGTCATAGATCCTATTGAAGCCGCACACTGGGTTTCTAAAAATCAAATAAATGCGTACCCTTATAAAACTTTGAATTAGTACTACTAAAAGCCTTCAAACAACATGTTGGCAGGTTTAGATTCGCTCTCATGGTTCTCGAGATATTTGGGAAAATATTTATTGGAACGAAGTCCCTTATCGTAGGTTGTGAGACGGGGTCTAAATGAAAAAAAAATAAACAACTTTTTTTAACACTATTATGCTACAACCCAGTATTATCAACTATATTGGGTACTTTTTCTTTGGTTTGTGGGAAATATCTTGTTTAATAGGAAGTTTTCTAGGTGGAGCCTGTAATCAATATTTAGTACTATATGGTGCAGTTTTGAGCACAATAAAAAGTAAATTTAGAATCCCCAAAGTGAAAGAATTTTAAAAAAAGAAAATTTTCTTAAATAAGTGCTTTTTCTTAAAATAGTAAATTTTCTCAAAAAAAATATCTATTCATAAACAAAGCACGTTTTCGTAAAAAAAATACCTTATCTTAAAGAAGTAACTTTGCTTAACAAAGTACATTTTGGTACAAAAAGTACCTTTTCTTAAAAAATTATTTTTTTTCCTAAGTACATTTCCTAAAAAAAGTTAATTTTCTTACAACAAATTGCCTTTTCTTAAAAAACTACCTTTCCTTTAAAGACTTCCTTTTTTGTGAAACAAAATAACTTTTCTTGACATAAGTACCTACTCTTAAAAATGTACATATTCCTGAAAAAAGGACCAGCTTAAAATAAAAATACATTCCTTAAAAAAAACCTTTTCTGCCAAAAAATATCTTTTCTTAAAAACAATATCTTTTCTTACAAAAATTCCTTCACTCAAAAGTATTTACTTTTTCTTAAAAATAAAATAACACCTTTTCTTTTTTTTCTTGAGATAAGTAGCCTTTCTGGAAATTACTCGATTTTCTTAAAAAAACAACCTTTTCCTAAACAGAGTACCACTTCTTTAAAAAGTACCTGTTCTTAGAAAAGAACTTTTGTGAGTTTGTCTTACAGAAAGTTCTTCTTCTTAGAAATAGCACATTTTTTTATTTAATTATTCAAGCTCAAGACCTTTCTTTTTTCTTTTCATTCTTTTTTCGGAAAAAAATGTTTTTCAAATACATCGTCATGATTCCTGGCAAACCGTATAGCTATTTGAGATCTGGCCACAGATTTTCATCAGCGGTTTTTGCAATGCTGCTTTTGAAACATTCATCAAACTAAACGCAAGCGAAAACTTATCTGAATTGAGAATTTTCCACTATGCAAGTGTTCGAAAAATATCACAAGCCAAACACACAAGAAAACACTTGCAAACAACTTCTTTCCATCTCCAGAGAACCAACAAGATTTTTGTTGTTGTCTAAAAGACAACACAATGTTTAAAGGCAATTTTCACATAACTCGCATTTCTTCTTTGTGCAAAAGGATTAAAATATTTACGAGTCTTTTGCACTTTTTATAGTTCAAACTTTTCATTAATAAATACACAGACTCTTGATCAAATTCAAATCGTTGGAAAAAAAGTTGGGCACTGATCCGATAAATCTCGGGAATACCTTTATTGTGATTCGCGTACGTCAGTAGATTAAGCCGCAACGATTGAGGACTTACTTCATAATGGAATAATTGCCAAAATGAATTGGACGAACAATGTGTAGCCACAATTAGCTCTTGAATTCTCTTTAAATTGTTCTCTTGCGTTCTTCGGTAATTCTTTTTCTTCGGAACTTCGAGCTTGCCATTTGTTAATGTCGAGTTTGTAGGACAAATGTATGCAATACTCCAAGCACCCTATTCACTTGTAGTAGGGTCGACAATCCGAACCTCAAATTCATTCCATCGACCATTGAAATCTCATCGAAATCTTTGCTGGTTGCTACACAAATAGCACCGTTGAGCAGATTTCGTTGATGGTACAACGTTGCAAACCTTACCAACTATCATAGTCAATGGCAACTTGTACACTGCGGAGATTTGTTTTTCGTCTGATACACTTACGATTGGAAAAATCGACTTTGTTTGTTCTTCGACAATTCTAACTTCATTCAGTGGTGACAGTCTGCGTCTTAGCGCAACAACTTTACTATAAGCGGCCTACAACAAAATCGTGGAGACGATCGCCTAGGGTTCTTCCAAACGATGATTTCTTCTTTCGATTGTTGATTAACACACACGAGTTGTAATCGCATAACTGAAGTGAAGAACACATACACACAGAGCTGTTCACTGGTCTGGTTTACACTCACTGATTGGGACCTACAGTTTACCCCGGTTCCGAACGGAATTTTGAGAAGATTTTAGAGAAGGTATTTTGAGAAGCTGAAATAGCTATCAGTTATTTTCATTGCCTAATTTAGCCATTGCATATAAGGTTCTATCAAATATAATGTGCGAAAGACTAAAACCAATTATCGCTGAACTGACTGGAGCCACACTGGTTGGGTTTAGGCCTAGAAAATTGAAAACTGACCAGATTTTCACGCTACGCCAAATCCTGGAGAAGACACACGAAGAACAAATCGACACATATCATCTATTTATCGATTATAAGGCGGCCTTCGATAGTCCGATACGGGAGAAACTCAATGAAGCAATGTCTGAGCTTGGTATTCCTGCAAAACTCATACGCCTTTGCAGGATGACCTTGACAAACACCAAATCCGCAGTGAAAGTTGGTAAGGATCTTACCCAACCTTTCGAAACTAAGCGAGGCCTCAGGCAAGGCGAAACCCTACCGTGCGATCTCTTTAACATCTTAATGGAGATCATTATGAGAAAAGCTGCAGTCAACATGAATAAAACCATCAGCAGCAAAAGTCACATGCTGCTCGCGTATGCTGATGATATAGATATCATTGGGCGCACAGTTACTACGTTTTTTTGAAAATTGAAAAGGAGTCAGCAACAGTGGGTCTGGCGGTAAATAAGGAGAAGATAAAATTAATGGTTTCTACGAACAGGGCCTCCACGCGATTAGACCAAAGCGTGAACGTTGATAACCGTTATAACTTCGAGGTGGTGGACGAATTTATATGCCTCGGATCTGCCGTCAACAAAAACAACAACGTCAGCCTTGAGATCAAGCGGAGAATTGTGCTTCCGAATATATGTTATTTTGGGCTAAGCAAGCACTTTAGGGATAAAGCGCTCTCTCGAGTAACAAAAGTCCAGCTGTACCAGACTCTCATTCTACCTGTCTTGCTTTATGGCGCAGAATCCTGGGTCCTATCGCAAGCAGGCGAAACATCTGTAGGAGTCTTCGAGAGAAAAATACTCCGAAAAATGTATGACCCTATAGTGCACAACGGCGAGTATCGGCGACGCATGAATAATGAGCTGTAAGAGCTTTATCCTGACATTGACATAGTTAAGCGGATCAAAATAACACGATTGCGCTGGCTAGGCCATGTCAGTAGTATGGATGAAGTCGAACCAGCACGAAGGGTTTTCGAAACCGAACTCGAAGGAAGACGAAAAATAGGAAGACCAAGACTCAGCTGGAGGGATCAGGTTGACGAATCCCTGCGTACACTTGGTATTGCCAACTGGAGAAATAAAGCAAAAGATCGAACTGGTTGGCGAAATATGTTAACTTCGTTTTGTAAGGTCCCTGACCCCCCGGGGTTGTCCGAGACCGGATAAGTAAGTAAGTAAGTAATTTTCTCATCCTTTTGTAAATACCCTTTGAGAATTTTAATTCCATCAAAACGCAAGCTTATCGATTCTTAGTAACTCTTAAAGAACTCGCCATTGTTATGTCCTTAATAACTTTCGAAGCGTCTTTTTAACCCAGTTTAATAGCGTATGCCAACTCGTCCGAGGTAAGCGATGTATGAATATCATCGGTCTTCCTTCGATTCGACGTTTCACTGGACGATGTATATCCATGGGACCGGCGGCCACCTTTACTATCTGTGGTTATCTGAACAATGCATGTAGGTACGGAAAAATATACCTGCGGCCTAAGCCATTCACTGTCATTCTTGAAGAAACCGTCCGATTTTCTGCGATATCCCTGCCACGTAATTCTCATTCCGTTGAAGAGAATTGAAAAGCCGGGTCTCGAGTTCTCAGACACCACTTTTCTCAGAAATTTCATTTTCCATAAATTTCACCAACAAAATAAATTTGTCGTTCAAATGTTGCTTGACTAAAATAAAATAAATAAATGGCTTCCCATTACATCCCATGAAGGGACAGGGGAGAACTTCTCACAATCACTGAGCTGTGCGCTTTCCAGTTTTCACTCACTGATTGGGACCTACAGTTTTGCACCGATTCCGACCGGTATTATGAGAAGCTTTTTCTTGCTTGCTTGATTGATGTTGCTTGATTATTATAATCTTAATTTGTTGTGTATCGTAATCCTTCACAACCAGATCATGTAATAAAGACATAAAATTGTAGACAATTGGGGTTGAAGGATGAAATGATAAATTTGTTGTTAAATTTTTCGAATTACGAGTATCTGCTAAATTGAATTGAAATTGGAAATTTGCTACCTTCTCTCATTATTCACCTACATCTATGACTAAATACAGATTTTGGCAAATAAAAATTCATAACTTTTTGAATAGTTGAAAATATAATTTTTCAAAATTCTTTAATTTTACACGTATACATTTCAATAATATACAAATTAAGTTTAAACTCAACCAATGTAAAAATATTTTCTACATACCTCAGAATTGAACAGTTCACTTGAAAATGATCGATTATAGAAGTAAATTTATATTTCTATTTTCGTTCGTTCAGCGCACGACTCAAACACTCTTCACGAAGGCTAACTTCCAACTGACGCAGCGATGAAGGTATACGGTGAAAAGAGTTCCCCTTTTCCGATAGAGCGCTCCCATTACTCCTCTACCTGACTGACTGCATAAGTGTCACTATATCGAAAATTTATCATTTGAGGTTTTGGCCACGAATTCCGGTTTTTCGTCCACTGTGAAACTGAACCACGCCCCACAACATTCACATAAGATTTACCGAATCTCCGCTGAGGGAACTGACACGGAAATTTTACGTAGAATACGTCTCACCTTACGGTATGAGGAGTCATGTCAGGTTTTTATTGTTGTAATCTATATTTCATTGAATTTGAAGAAACGGGTAGATGAATTTTTTTTAAATTTTTTTTGTAGGTAAATGAAGATGTTATCTTTCGTTTGATATAAATTTCATATTGGTTGATATATTTCTAGTATTTTAATTTCTCAAATGAAAATTGTTTAAACACATACACTCAACCATATGTGTGGTGTTTGGTTGAGTGTTTTTGGTTGCTCAACATTTCTTAGGAACATGTATCTAGTAAAAAGTGAAACGAACAGCAAGCTAATGTTGCTTGGCAACATGTATCTAGTAAAAAGTGAAACAAGCAGTTAGCTAACGTAACAAAGCTTTTTTGCGAAAGCTTCAATAAAGCTGTTGTAACATTAATTTTGAATTGTAAAGCGTAAAGCTTTCACACAACGCTCGAATACTAATGCGAAGACTCGATAAGGTAAACCTTTTTTAATATTAGGGCGGCCCTCTCAACATTCGCAGAACTTATTTCAATAAAAATATTAATTAAAATACATAAATTAAATTAAGTTTAAAAAAATTGAACATAATATTTTTTTTTTAAACGGACTTGAATCAAATGCCGTTGGTAAATATAAAAATTACAGCAGACAGTTGTCCGAGGCCTTCGGCCACGGACTGTCCCTGCAGGCTGTGTCAGAGACACGGCCATTAAGTTTAACGTAGAATACGCCATCCGATAAGACAGAAAACATATATAACAATAAATGATAAATAATATAAGCAAATGAATTTATTGTTATATATGTTTTCTGTCTTATCGGATGGCGTATTCTACGTTAAACTTAATGGCCGTGTCTCTGACACAGCCTGCAGGGACAGTCCGTGGGCGAAGGCCTCGGACAACTGTCTGCTGTAATTTTTTTTAGGTCAGTCAACCCTGACCGACTTTTGCGTTTTCCGCATCTTCTCAACAATCGCCAGCTTTCGGGGGCAATCCTTAAATACGGTCGTGTGGGCCACAGAATTACCATTAAAAAAAATAAATGGTTTCCCGTTACATCCCATGAAGGGATTAGGGAGAGCTTCTCACAAGCCAGTGAGCTGTGCGCGTTCTAGGATAACCATTAGCACACCTAATACTGTACGAACTTGTACGGTTGTTGCACTGATGACCGGATCAGTCACGACAACTAAATCAACGTTCTCTTCTTGGCGGGAATACTGTCATTCTGGCTGCTCTCCAATTCGGTCAATCGATATACAAATTTTTTCCTCAAATTTTGATTTTCCCTTGTGATGTTAGCTTACCCACCGGAAGTTCCTTATTCTTTGTACGCACTGACTTGACACTAGCAGTCGCACTACCAGAGGCTTCCACAGCCATGGTATCAGCACCAGGAGTTACGGACCAACCACTTTTCTCGGGAAATCCGAAATTATCGCAGGGGTTGGGTCCTTAACCTTTCTCGTGGCGGTATCCAACTTGGTACCAGGGAGACAGCATCAGAAACTCTGGCGCCAGATGCTTTCGCACCTGCATCTACCTGCTTCTCCATAAAACCAGTCCTTAGGTAGTATTTGGTGAACCCCAAGTTCAACTTTTGCAGCCAAAATTTGTTAGTCTAATCCAAACTCGCATCGTGTATCTGTTGACTTGTCCAAATTTTCACTTGCTCATGAAACATCTACTTGCTGCAGACTCGCCAGCCAAAAGAACCAGTGGTAATTGTTCCGCACCAGAAATTTTCAGAAATTATTTGGAGCTTGTTCCATATTTATATTCCCATATAAAGGAAATATAAAAATTTTAAATAATTTAAATTTAAAATAAAAAAATTTTAAAATAGAAAGTATTGAAACTAGTGTATTCAAAAACCCGTGTATTATTCGAATATTCCGATTTTGGCGAAACCGATTTTCGGTTAAAACGAGGTGTAGAAACCGGTGAATAACCGGTTTCGGGTTTTATGATAAAATGGACAACTATGCGTTTTATAAACATCGTTTATTTTTAATTCTTCTCTTTGAATTTTGATATCGACTATCGAGTACATAGCCATGAAATTGCTTGACAAGATACCGTTCAGAACCGGTGTAAAACTGCTGGTCCCAATCAAAGTGTGTGAGCCTATTCCTTAATGGGATGTCATGGAAAACTAAATTTGAAATTTAATTTCGCTTTAAAAAAATAGTAATAGACATTTTTTTCAAAATTATGATTTTATTGGATAACTATTCAATTTGTTTCGAGTTTTAAGGCGCCAAAGGACTCGGGATTGTTTACACTTATATTTTACGGCTTTCCAAAGATAATAGTCTATCGGGTTAAAATTGCCAATGGACTTCCAGGTTTCGGCTGATTATGCGGTTTGCGAACACAGTGCGTACACAGTCGCCCTGTTTTCAACTTTTGGGAACAAAAAGTCGTTGAGCATGGCACGATAACGCTCGTCATTGACGGTTATGGCGGTTCCTTGCTCATTTTCGAAGAAAATTGGGCCTATGATGCCGCCTGGCCAAAAACCGTGGATGCCATCGGATTCTCCTCGACTATGTGTGGATATTCCGAGCCCGAAATGCGACAATTTTGTTTGGTAACGTAATCCCTGAGGTGAAAATGAGCGTCATTGGGAAACATGATTTTTCCGTAAAACGCTAAAAATTTGGCGAAAAGAAGTGAGCGAATTGTTCAGTTCTGCGAACGGTGGCGAGTTGGTGTTGGCGGCTGTTCAAACACACTTTCAGCTAAAACGGCAATAATTTCCACTAAACACACGGGGAACTTTGGAAGAAAGTTTTTAATATTTCCCAATATATTTTAGAGCGTAAAGTGACCCATTCTGAAAATGTTCAGCCTTTAACAAATAATCTGTCCTTTCATAGATTTGAAGTGGGTCATCTAATTCGAAATACCGGGAGGTTCAAGTTCCAAATTGTACATGTCCCACCTCTCCTCATACACATTTGATTTACCCAATTA
Source organism: Phaonia tiefii (assembly GCA_963931995.1). Classification (NCBI taxonomy): domain Eukaryota; kingdom Metazoa; phylum Arthropoda; class Insecta; order Diptera; family Muscidae; genus Phaonia; species Phaonia tiefii. Next base: position 164,491,489 of record OZ008370.1, on the reverse strand, counting down.
AGCAAAATCATCGTTGAGCAAATATTCCTTTGGACGTTTTGTACTTTTTTTTGAGTGTGAATAAATAAACCACATGTGTTGTCATTAGATCCAGAACTTAGATCTAAATCGGAGTTGGCAGATATGACTCCTAATGCCATTGGACAACCAAAAGGCTTTAGGTGTGTAATTCTGCGGTGTTATGCCAGTTGTGTAAAAACCGAAAAACCCGGTTAATCAACTTGAAAGAACCGGTGAAGATAGCAATGGAGATAGCAATTTTTAGAAAACCGACCGGAATTCGGTTAACCGGTTAATCGGTTTCGGTTTTGAGTACACTAATTGATACACAACACTTCCATTACTATTGTTAGTTTTTGCTAAATACATCGTATCTTATACAATTATCAATTTCTTGGGATAGTGTACAACTCCAGATTCACAATCTTCTTCGACTACAGATTTTGTATTATAAATTATTTAAAAAAAGTAATAACTTGTGAAATTACTTTCATTCGTTATGTGTTAAGTAGAGTTCAACTCTTTACAAGAATTTGGGTATATTGGGATATGGGCATTTCCACAGATAGGTCCACCCTGACCGAAAAATTAAAAGTTATCCACCACTTTTGATGTGTTAACATCTATACGCGCGCCTCTAGGGCAGTAAACTATCAGTTTAATACATACGCAAGTGTTAGGTTTGTAAGAGTAAATCATCGTTTGTTTGTTCGTTGCTTGGCAGTCGGTATTGAAAGTGATTATTGGGCGATTTTCATATAATTTTCCCACGCGATTTTCTCCGGAAATTCATAGCCGATTTTATTAATTTTTGGATTAAAAAGCTAGTGCGGGTTTCGACGAAGAGTTTAGGCCAAAAATTAAGGCGAGCCGAGATTTAAGTGTTTTAATTTGGAGTATTAATTTGGAGTAATATTAAAAAAGTGTTTTATGTTGATCTTCGGTTTTGTCTTATGCATTGCAAAGAGAATAGAGTCGTGGTTATACGTACATAAAATACTTTATATTAACTCTACCTCCGGGTTTGTGGGTCTGTGTTCATAGAAATCGAACAGGTACCGTGTACCAAAAAGGTGTTAACACATCGCCCGTGAGTTCGAACACTCATTGGATTTTTTTTTTACATGTATTATTAAAGAGAAGTATTCAAAAATTAATTAAATGGGAGAGTTCCTAGCTTTTCTTAGTTGCGATGGTGTATTATCTTCTATTTACAATTTACATTTCTAAGAGTAATTATGCAATACGAATCTTCGAAAATGCAAAAGCAGCTCAAACTGCATTTTCAACTAGAATAATAATTTAAGACATTTATATAATTTTTTGACGTAGAATACGTCTTACCTTACGGTATGAGGAGCCATGTCAGGTTTTTATTGTTGTAATCTTTATTTCATTGAATTTGAGGAAACGGCTAGATGAATTTTTTTAAAATTTTTTTTTGAAGGTAAATGAAGATGTTATCATTCGTCTGATATACATTTCATATTGGTTGATATATTTCTAGTATTTTAATTTCTGAAATGAAAATTGTTTAAACACATACACTTAAACATATGTGTGGTGTTTGGTTGAGTGTTTTTGGTTGCTCAACATTGCTTAGGAACATGTATCTAGTAAAAAGTGAAACGAACAGCAAGCTAATGTTGCTTGGCAACATGTATCTAGTAAAAAGTGAAACAAACTGTAAGCTAACGTAATAAAGCTTTTTTACGAAAGCTTCAATAAAGCTGTTGTAACATTAATTTTGAATTGTAAAGCGTAAAGCTTTCACACAACGCTGGAATGCTAATGCGAAGACTCGATAAGGTAAACCTTTTTTAATATTAGGGCGGCCCTCTCAACATTCGCAGAACTTATTTCAATAAAAATATTAATTAAAATACATAAATTAAATTAAGTTTAAAAAAATTGAACATAATTTTTTTTTTTAAACGGACTTGAATCAAATGCCGTTGGTAAATATAAAAATTACAGCAGACAGTTGTCCGAGGCCTTCGGCCACGGACTGTCCCTGCAGGCTGTGTCAGAGACATGGCCATTAAGTTTAACGTAGAATACGCTATCCGATAAGACAGAAAACATATATAACAATAAATGATAAATAATATAAGCAAATGAAGCCTGCAGGGACAGTCCGTGGCCGAATGCCTCGGACAACTGTCTGCTGTTTTTTTTATAACTATCTACTATCTCATCTTGTTCTCCTAATCATTATTGTACAAAAAAATATTTTTCGCTTGAAATGTCTTTTCAACAAGCGAAATATATCTTTAAAGTAAAAATATACATATAAAAGCTAAAATTAATGTTTCATTTGCTTTAAGTAATTTTTTAATAACAATTTCAACTAAAACTTTTCCAGTAGAAATTTAAATAAATTAACGTCATGTAACGCCACATCAGACTCTAAGGTAAACAAAAAAAATTAGGAAATATTTTTAAATTTTATAACTTGGAAAAGAAACTAATATTGATTTAAATGCTACTAAAAAAAGTTTCATAAAAAAATCTTGCCAAATTCGCAGGGTTTTGCAATTTTGTAATCCAACTCAAACACACACTTCTGTTCTTGTAACGTCACGCCAGCTCATATTTTTGCTTCTATTTTTGAATCCTCCGTGTCGATTTTTCTCAATTTCTCTAATAAATAAAGTGTTACTTAACTAATACTCAAATATAAAAAAACCTTTTTAAAAATATGACTTTTTCATATTTTTTTCAAATATTTTTTCGTACAAATGTCACGTAACGTCAAAATGGAAATATCTATGTGTGTAACTCTATAACTGTAAATAGTTCAGCACTGACATAGTAAGTGTTCACAAATTATTCTCCAAGGATAAAAAGGATATCTGTATCATGAACTATGTAGATGTAAGTTCATTTCAAGACCTTCACTCGTCAGTATTTAGTGTTGTAAATACCTTACATGACGAATATTTCAATATTATTGCTAAATATTCAACAACACTCTTGCAATTGTGCGTTCATAAAGAAAATTTTGTACAAGTAAAATAAGACTTTTCATAATAATTCCCAGCAGTTACTTTATAAATAATTTAAATATCTGCACATTATTACTCTATTTCAAAAATTGTTACATATGGTTACGAGGGGTAGGACGAAATGTTAGTAATATTTTCTTACCTAGCTAGAAATCGTTAATATTATAGGAAGATTGATTTCGAATCAATCATGTGATAGCACCGTGCTACACGAAAAGTACACAAAATAGATTAAGTAAAAATGATTAAGTAAAAAAAATAAAAAATTTTCTCCAACTAAAATTGTAATTTACCCATCAAGGCTACAATACTGGCTGTATCTTTACTAAATTCTTAAAAATTTACTCATTTTCTATGCACTCAACTCAAGCAGTCGCTACTACTTACCACTTTAAAATATTTAAATCACATTTTCAATTATCACACAAATCAATATTCTTGGACACATCTTTCAACATCATCATGGTGGACAAAATGTTCAACATGTTAATCCACAGTGCAAATCAGTCGATTAAACATTTTGTGGTAGGTCACTCCTAAAGATGAGAATCGCATAGTAGGCCCCAATAATTTGAAGTTGATTTAAATTATAGCAGCGCACAAATACACTACCTAAAGTAAGTTTAAGTTATGACGTAGTTTGAATAGATAATGCCAGTACTTGTGAGTTCATATGAGTCAACCCATGCAAAACCGGAAAGTTGGAAGAAACAATCATTATATTAAAACAATGTTATATACACTCCGGTTCACTTATTTAAAGGCACTAAAAATTCCATATTCAGCAGCCTGCGTCTTTTGCAATGTGTAACCGATTGCAGAATTTTAAAATGGAAATGGAAGTTAGACATCTTGAGATATTAAAAAAAATCATGGCAATAGTAGTTGCGTAACTAAAGAACTTTTTTTGAGCAATTTATAAAAAAAAGTCGAAAAATGTGGCTTTTTTTTTTTGGTTCGCTTGAATAAAGGCATTTTATTATTTTTTTATTATTTTTAAAGTAAGCGATGATTTTTTGTAGGGAGCGTTTGTTTATTGCAAGTTATTACATCTTAATAATTTTACGAGTAAAAATGGCAAAGCAAAAAGTTTTAAATCTATTGGAAAAAACTAAAATCGATGGTTACCGTTCTGAAGGATATTCTAACCGCGCAATAGCTAAAAAAATTGAACGGAGCCCAAAAGTTGTCGACAATTACATCAAGGACCCCGAGTGGCATAGAAACAATTTTAAAGGAAGGGTTTCATTGTCTTTATCTACGTATGAGAAAAGAAGCATCATCAGTACTGCTTCTAGTTCTGCCTTATCCTTGTCAAAAATAAGAGCTCAAGCTCGAGTGGAAGCGAGGAAGTCATCAGTACGCAGAGTAATTAAGAGCTGTGAGTATAGTAAATACCTGAAATTACTAAAAAAGCCGCCACTTAATGCTCCTCGTAAGGAAAAGCGGCTTCAATTCGCAACAGACTACATGGTATGGGATGTGCAGCCAAGAGGTCATGTAAATGACTAGAGAACCGTTGTAGTTACGGATGAAAATAAGTTTAATTTGAATGGGCCTGGTGGCTACAACTATTATTTCCATGATCTGCGAAAAGAAAAGCGGTTTTTGAACCGACATCACTGTCGAGAGGGCGTAGTTATGGCGTGGGGTGCTATTACGTCGATCTGGCACCATCGATCTGGAATTTCAAAGGGCAAAAAGGACTGGTGGCAGCTATAAAACATTATTGGAATCGGTTTCTCCGAAGTTCAGTCAACTATTTGGTCCCATGTCTTGGATATTGCAACAGGATAATGCCCCTATATACTACAACGCCAGAGTAAAGGAGTTCATTGCAAGCCTACATTTTAATATTGGTTGGTTATCTAGTAGGGCCTATGAAGGCTTGGAATCAAATTTCGTTGGAATACATAAATTCTCTTTATCTCTCAATGAAAACCCGTATATTTGAAGTTATTAAAAACAAAGGGGGTTGTGCCCATTACTAATAGTTCTTAAATAAAGTAAAATAAATTAAAAAAACCCTGAAACACAGTTTTTCATTAAAATTAGTTAAAGTGCCTTTATTCAAGTGAACCAAAAAAATAGCACATTTTAGGACTTTTTTTATAAATTGCTCAAAAAAAGTTATTTAGTTTAGAAACCACTATTGTCATGATTTATCTCAAGATGTCTAGTTTCCATTTCCATTTTAAAGTTCTGCATTCTGTTACAAAGTGCAAAAGATACAGTCTGCTGAATATGGAATTTTTAGTGTCTTTAAATAAGTGAAAAGGAGTGTACCATATTAACCACAAATAAAGTATAAAATTATGTTAAACGAAGTTACAAAATTATATTTGTATGGAATATATGATCAAACCTCAATCAAGCAAGGATTAATTGTTGTCCCATTCGTTTGCATACATGAATTAAAAATTATTGATGCGATATGTGGAGTATCAGCTGAACGCAATATAATAAATCTATGTGTCTTTCTATGTAATCTATATAAATCTATTTTTTTTTGTTTGGGTGCAAATATAAGCCGTTTGTAACTTGTCGCAAATATAATATACTTGCTTCCAACTGCATATTGTTTACTATTCAATATAACAGGCTGGAGTTACAATGACTAACATGTTGTAATACATGTTTTTGTGAACCAAATATAATTTTGCTTGTTGAAAACTGCTGAAACAAAAAGGTGGTATACAACAAAGAACGCAAACTGTACCAGGTCTATAAGAAATCAATGCTTATATGTAGGTATGTTGAAGTTCCAAACGTATACATGCACATTAAAAAATCTAAGTATTTTTTTTTTGTTGTATGCAACCAAAATGTGTGTTTAGAGCGTGCATCAATTATAGTATACTTGTGTCCAAACACAACGTGTTTGCCATTCAATATTACATGTTGGAGACACATGGTTAACATTAAATATGTGTTTGTGACCCAAGTATAGCTGTGTTTGGGCTACAAATACTGCTGTGTTTGTTGCACTATTTACTATCTATTGAGAGCAAGATTATAAAAGATGTACAAACAAGGAAAGATTATTCACAGTTAAAGTTGAATGTGTGTAGCTATATATTTGCATTATTTTTCAGCCAGTGATTCATAAAAATTTCTAAATGCGTGTGTAACTTCAAGATGAAGTGAGTATTTCTCGTAGTTGTTGCGTTTTAGTTTCATGTATTCAGTCGTCAATCGGACAGAGGACAGCACTTGCGCTTGGTTGATTATGTAAGCATGCTGTGGAAAAATGCATATTACACGCTAAAAATCTATCTTTTTTGTGAGACACAATGATTAAAATGTTATACGAGTAGTATATATGCGATCCAAATATATCTGTGTTTGTGATACAAATACGGCTGTGTTTGTTACACTGCTTATGCTCTCGAGAGAGTAAAATAATAAAAGAGACAAAAGAGAGAGATTATTCACAATCTTACTTCTAAATGTATTTTTATATTAGTCTATCAGTCAGTAATTCACAAACATTCCTGAATGTGTGTGTAAATTGCAGATAAAGTGAGTGTTTCTTATTTTGGCTGACTTAGTGCATTTTAGTTTGTTGCATTCAGTTGTCAATGGTTCATCTGATAGGGGATATCATATGCGCTTGGTCGGCGTGTAGTAGAAAATATATGTGGCCTGTAAAATAAGGGCTCGGACGATAAATGGTTTGTGATATTGCTTTGATTTTTGTATATGGCTTTCGTATATATGTGTGCTACCAAAGTTATAAACGATTTTTAGAAAAGAAATTGAAACGACTAACAATGTGAAGCCTTTTTGTTTGGCCGAGCCTTTACTGCGAAAATCGGGATGGAGTGCCATTTGTGAAATTTAATAAAAAAGAACACAGTCTTCTAGCTCAGCTTGCATGAACGGGCTTTGTGTACACATAAATATTTTGTTTGTGTACCAACGCGTAGTGATAATCGTGACCTTCTGAAAAAAACCTGAGAGACAAGATAGAAGTGCGAAGCAAAAGGGCAGAAGATCTTATTTAATAAAAAACCAAATAATGCAATCGATGCAACTAAATGTAAAAATGCAACTAAATTTAAATCCTTTAGTTTTTTTATTAATTGGTTATAAATGCTGATTTATAATGGTAAAATTATTCATAACACAGTACGACAGTGGTTGGTACACATGAGAAATTTTAACAGAATATGAAAATAGGCTTAAAATAAAGAAATACGTGTCTCGGCATTTAGCTGTTGCACGTCAAAATTTTGAGAAAATAAAAAAAATCTAAATTTAATTCCCTTTTCAAAACTGGCTCAAGCATTAAAATCGGTACACCCATTCTGTTTTTATATAACTTTTTGAAGCTATGCTTCTTACAGCGGGCTTTGAGAGACGGAGTTAACTGGGAAAAAATGGCATAACGAAAATGCGTGAGGTGATAGTACCGTTATTTTTAACATAACAGAATAAGCTTTATCATATACCAGCGCCACCTCTACAGGAGTAGTAGAAATAAAAGTAGCTAACCTGTTATCAATAACATGGATCAAACATAACAGAATAAGCTTTATCATATACCAGCGCCACCTCTACTGGACTAGTAGAAATAAAAGTAGCTAACCTGTTATCAATAACATGGATCAAACATAACAGAATAAGCTTTGTCATATACCAGCGCCACCTCTACAGGACTAGTAGAAATAAAAGTAGCTAACCTGTTATCAATAACATGGATCAAACATAACAGAATAAGCTTTATCATATACCAGCGCCACCTCTACAGGACTAGTAGAAATAAAAGTAGCTAACCTGTTATCAATAACATGGATCAATCCAGCACAGATTACAACCATATTAATATTTCAGAAAGCTTTAATCAACATGACTTTAAATACAATGTGCCGGATTTCACTTTTGCAAGCTTTTATATCACCATGTAGTTATTACAATTTGTCAAACTTCACGGAAAATAAAGCTCATCTTTCAACTCTTTCAAAATAACATTAACACTCTCACAACAGGTTTGTAGGCTAGTTGGTTGGAAGCTAGTGCAAACAAAAAACAAATACAAACAGGTACAATGGACACACGCAAACAACTACACATTAATTTGTGTATTTGTGTTATTAGAAGTACGAGAAAGAGAGAAAGAGAAACCTTATGCTCATTAAACGACGAAAAATGTTGTATGTGCTCGCAATTAAGTGTTAATAATAATAGTAATAATAAATAACTACATATATATATTTTCAATCATTGTGTTTCAAAAATATTAAAAAACAATCGAAAGTAAGTTGGAGCATAGCTTCTGTCGGCAGTCCCCCAACTGCCACGTGTGTTTTTATAATAGTATTACATTACAGGTGATACTCCACGGTCCTTCGAAGCTTAAAAATCGATTTTCTCAAAATGTTGACGTGCTACAGCAAAATGCCGAGACACGTATTTCTTTATTTTAAGCCTAATTTCATATACTGTTAACATTTCTCATGTGTACTAAAAAAAATTGATTTTGTCGTAGTGTGTAATAAGTAACATAATGTATATATTGAAATCAAAAAATTATTTATTTATATTGTGTTTGCCAGTAAATACGCACATGTTTCCTCGTAAATACATGGAGGTTTGGGAGGAAAGGCGAGAATTATTCCTTGTAATTATATAGCTATTCGGGATTAAACACCCATATGTTTCCACGTCAAATAATACATGTTTGCCTGTACACATTCTAATATTTCCATTTAAATACATGTCAGTTTGGGACTTTCAAGCATATGAATCTTTGGAGTGTGTTCCAAAAATATACATGCTTTCTGCAGAATATGTTATAGAGACCGTTTTTACAGCATGTACGCAATAAAAAATGCCATCGATATTCCTATATATTTCTCTAAAAAGTGTTTGATATTTTCAATGATTTAATGTATTTCACTGATTTAATGTAGGCTATTGCATTGTTTTAAAGAAAAAAGTAAAATACTAAAGAACATTGTGTAAGATATTTAGTTTTCAAATAATTGCAATATCTTATATTAACTTAACATTAATTTCTAATATTCAAACTTATGACCACACTCCTCGGCAGTATCATACAAAACATTTATTTGTTCTCATTTTGTCAGAACGATTCAGGAAATATATATATTCTTTTCTTTGTGTACATACACTCGTCTCCTAACACCTTTACCTTTTGCTAATGTTGAAGTGAATGGTTTCCAGCAGTCTTCATGTAACTAACAGAGGGAGCGTCAACAACGTAATTCCTTTATCATAGTGCATCGTGTGTGATACTTTCGTCTTTCTTACGTTTACTATAAAATCGTTAATATTCCTCTGATTTCTCCACGTTCATGCTTTTATTGTCCTAGTCGCGTGTTTATTGTCATATACATTCACACCTAGACTCTTTAAAATATGTATGTACAGCTTTTTTTTATCATAAAGTCCCACTGTACTCATGTCAGTTGAATTGTTGGGGATTTGTTTAGGTCGCACGTGTATGTGTATCAAAAGATCTTGGCATAAATACTTTTCATATTCATAGTAAGGACTTAACATTCAACATTGAAAAGTGATTCGGTCTCACACGCGCTTTGAAATAGGTCGTGTATTTAGAATTGTCACATATATCGTAAGCATTTCCAGGAAAAAAAATAGGTTGTGAAGTGAACGAAGTGGCAATTATATTTTGCAGTTTGCGCAAAACCTAGTAACGAATAGAATTTGAAAAATGTTGCAATTTAAAAATTATGAAAATAATTTATTGGTACCTGCGATCAAATGTTATCCAATTCATCAGGATTTCTCATTGTTCGAGAAATCGAATTACACGAAGATAGGGTTTCTGACTTACTCTAACAACCGAGTGAATATTTTTATAACCCGAGTCATTCGAGCAACTTTATTCTTCTGAAAATCATCGATTTTATTGAAAAATGTACTCAAGTTTTTTCGTAAGTTAGATTTGAATATATTTGTTGTTTTATATGTAACTACCCGACCCGGCAGACTACGTCCTGCCGACAAACGTATTCAATGATGTCATGGCCACTAACGAATTCACACATTTTATATGGGTAAAACACACCATCACTAAAGTGTGCGTAGACATTTTTCGATGGCTTTTTTTTAAAGTCCTTTCAAACGCATATATTGGTATATAAATCGGTTGGGCAACTTATTTTTATATTCATAGATGTTCTATATCACCTAAATGTAATGTATGTCACATAATTCAGAATTCCCGATAATGTCTTTCGACGAATAAATAAATTCAAATGAAACCAACAGAATTGACCTCGAGCATAAATATTTAAAAATTAAGATTTAATTATTGGAAAAGGTCGAATAAAAACGGAAAATAAAATAAAAATGTGAGCTCTAACCAGGAACAATAACATTTTAATAATAATTATATGAGATGTCAGGGGACACCCGGTTAGAATGAAGTTCCTTTCGCTATATAACTAATATGTACTAGTTAGTTCCAACACGCCTAAGGCGCTTGTTGAAAAATACTATCATTTACATGGATCTTTAAGAAAAGATATTTTTTGTAAAATGATAAACTTTTTTTAATAAATTTTTTTTATTGAATGTACTTTTTGACAAAAAGCATATTTTTAGGACCTTTTTGTAAGAATATGTAGTATATTTTCCCGAAAAGGTCCTTTCTTTAATGAGAGGTACTTCTTTTATTAAAAGCTAATGTTTTTTTTTAAGAAAAAGTACACTTTTTAATAAGAAGTACCTTTTGTAAGAAAAAGCCACAGAGTATGAATTGTTTACAAAGAAGTACGTTTTAAAGAAGATGTACTCTTTTGGGAAAAGGTTATTTTTTTAAGGTACTCTGTTTAAGACTATGAATAGGTATTTTTTTTGACAAATTTACGTTTTATAAGAAAACAGACTTATTTAAGAAAATTTTGTTTTTTAAATATCTTTCACTATGGCTTTTCTAAATTTTCTTCTTGTTCGGTTCAAAAGTACAATATGCAATAAACAAGCTCCACCTAGAAAATTTCCCATTAAACAACAAATTTTACCATATATGTTAATCTAGAGACAAACCAAAACAAAAGTAAGAGCGTATGAGTAAGTGTGCTGCCAAATGAAATTCCATGATCAGGGTTGTATTTCATGGATTTGCCAGTCTTGCACTTTGGCTTTTCTAAGTTTACTTTTTATTAGGTTGAAAACTACAATACGCAATAAACTGGCCCCACCTAGAAAACTTCCCGTTAAACCAAACCAAACCAAAAGTACCCAATATAGTTGATAATAATGGGTTATAATAAAGTAGTTAAAAAGACGTTGTTCAAAATTTTTTCATTTAGTCCCCATCATAGAACGTGCGTTCGTTTAAAAACCTAAACTACGTTAACACTTAATATAAATGCATTAAAAGTTATAGAATGAACAGCTTTACTCATTAAATGTATTTAATTATCTGACCTTAGATTGGGCCTGTGGCAAAATAATGCGCAAACAATCACGAGATCAGTACCTCGTTTCTGTAGTTCTCGAATCGAAAATGTTTTCACGTTAAGCACGAAACAAAAAATTCCATCGTTTCTCGATTTGTGAGTAAAATGTATTTCTGTATATCAACGAGAAAAGAATCAAAACTGCTGACGTTTTTATTGGAATATTACAAGAAATCTGTCAAGTAATAAACAAATATAAACAAACAAAATAAGGTAGTGGGAAAATCAACAAAAACCAGAAGTTTCCAGTTGGAAATTTTGTCTTGAAGACATTGTCAGTAGTATTTCCATAGGACTATGTCAGTAGGTGATGACAATTTATATGAGAGATCTTCTTGACATGTCAGTGGTTTTGATTTAGGTGACATAAATTATGAAGGGGCTGACAATCTACGTAAAACCGTCCTATTGATTTGTCAGCCCTTTGTCATGGCTGACTCTTATTAAGACCAATGCTGAATGTCGATTGAGGATGTCTTCATCATTTGTCAACTGCGAGTCATGTGTGTGGATTTTCAAATTTTTCAAAAACTTAAAACTGATTTTATTTTTTATTTTTATATGCCATACGTTTTCGAAATTTATATCCAAATATTTGAAATTTGTTAGAATAATGCTAATTTTCAGAGCATTATAATTATGTATGTGTGTCTCAATTTTTGTAATCTTATCTTTCATATTTTATTTTATACCATGCAACGGAACAGATACATACATATGTACTAGAGTGTCCCTTAATTTTAAATTTTGAAAATATTGAAATAATTATTTTCTATTGGACTTGAATATAACTCATGCGCAATTTTACGCCCCTACGACCACGCCTTCCCTAAGCGACGGCGCTCTAAAATGAGAAATATGCGTTTTTTCATGATGGTTCTGTTTTAAGATTTGAAATTTTTTTTATTTATAAAAAAACTAAATAAGAATTAAATTTGCACTTTAATCATCATAAAGATTTTGAGGATGTAGCATATTTTCTTTTTAAAGTAAGTTTGATACAATTTGGATAAATGTTTCTGTGATCTTGAACACATTGCATTATATATTGCTTTTGTTCTTCTTGTACTGTTAGAAATCCGTGGAATTGTTGGGTGAGGTTAACAGCTCCTTCAGCGCTGTCATTAACAGCTTTTAAGTGAATCACTTTCGATTTAGCTTCTAAAAAGGAATCACTTTCTTCCCATGTTGATGGGTCTTCGGTGAGAAAATCAATGTCTATTTTCAGTCGACAAAATATATCATTACTTTTTCTTGAAACAAAGTCATGTAGTTTTTTATCTGTAAAAAATGGAAAACAAATAAAAATCATGACAACTAACTTAGTAATTAGGAAATATTTATCAAATATTGAGCCCCGCATTTCTTCTTTCGACGGAATAGATAGTTTTGCATTTTCCAATCTGCTTTCTTTTGTTAAGCTAGCCACAATATTATTTTTTGTCTCAATATCAACCATGTCATCAAAAAGGGATAAAATTACGACTTTTTCAGTTAAATATTAAAGAAGCTGGCAAATTTTTTTAAAGCTGCTTCTGCAATTGAAGGGTCCACACATTCATAGCTCTTAACAGCTTTTATAAACCACAAGTCCTGGTAGGGATCTTGTAGTGCCAAGTTGCATTGTATCCATGGTTTAACATAAGTTGTTACAATAAATAGAGAAACTTCTTGCAAACCTTCATTATCCTTTCTGGTTAAATGTAACTGAATGCGAAATAAACACATTTTTATAGCATAAATAGCTCTTGCCATCCATCTTGCTTGATGCATCATAGCCCCAGGAGGCCTTATTTTAAATTTTTTCATATTATTTCCTTTCAAAAATAATATCGAAAGCTCGATCAATTCCCGGTGACCCGAAACACCATATTTAAAGACGTCTTGAGTAACTGACCCACTGATGAATGGTTACTCAAGACGTCTTGTGCACATGTCGTAAGGTAATCACCACTGTTGACAAACTGTGGAAAATTCCTGCTGACTTCTAACCAAATGTATGAAAATGCCAGGAGGTGTCATGACTCTGACATGTCAGTTCTTTGTCATTGATGATGTATATAGGAAATTTCCAACTGGGTTCTTTTAAGGGATTCCCACTGCTCCTTACAATTTGTGTTGAAATTTAACCCACCACATCGTCTCTTGCAAATTCCAAATTAGTTGACATATGTTCAACTATATTTTCTTTATGCTTTTTAGATTTTTCTGTAATATTTAGGAAAATCTAAATGAAATACATAACATAACGATATAGTTGTTATCTTCTCCATTTAAAATATAAATTTTTAATTTCTTAAAAGCAGTTTTAAAGAAACAATATCAAAATCTCGCACCGTTTTGATTTATGAGTATTTTAGACGTTTAAAATTTTAAATTTTTCGACTGCCTACTTTTTCGAAACACCCTTTCTCGCATTTTTCCAATAAGCATCAACAAGAACAGTATGTGACAGAAAGTTTTCGCTAAGCAAATATTGTAGAAACAGTCACATGTGAGAAGAGATATTTTGTACCGATTCGAAGCGCTTTTGTTTCAATTCACATGTTTCTTGTGAAACCGTTTTCAATTCAAGAACTACAGATACGAGGTACACATTAAGACCCATTTATACATAACGAGTCGAGATAGCAAAGTTTTCCCATTATTAGCTTGTCAATATAATTCCGGGCATAAATTTCTCAATAGTATCATCAAAAATTAAATTTCTTTTTACCTTTTCCAATTTAGAATAAACGCCATTGAGAAATATCAACTGCTGGGGTCGTTTTTTTTTCTCAGCGTATGCAGGATGGCCCAAATACAAGTACAATATTTTTAAAAATTAAATTAAATAAAGTACACTTAATTTCATTTGGTATATTACGGCTTTATTCGACATAACAAATATCCCCATTATTTATGGAACATGATTTCACTCATGTGCACTGCATACAGGACAAAGATGATTGGAAATCAATACAGGCATTTGAAATTACATGATAAAGTCTCTATTTTGATTTCTATTCATAATTATCATACATCAGAATAATTTGTCGATGTTTTTGATAAATTAAATATAGGTCTTACTAAATAGAAGTTATTACTACAGAAATTAAGTTGTATTTAACAATTTGAGTATTCCTAAAATCGCATTCATCTGAAATGGAAAATACAATTCACAGAAAAGTACAATATTAGAATTCTTGTAGTGATAATTTAGTTTCGGTTACAAAAACACTTGTTATATAGTTACATATTCGATTTTTCATAAGAGGCTTTGCTGTAAAACAGAAACTACATTCAAATGTTACACGAGGACTTTTCAGAAAAATTATTATTGTAAACAGAAAGTGAGAAACAAATTTGTGAAAAACAATAAAGTGCATAAATATCATCCACCGGAAAATATGGTAAGTATACATGTTCACATTTTACGCCGCTTAGACTCATAATTTGTTATGCTTTTTGCGGATACAACGCTTGACATATATTTGAATATTCGAAATCAAAAGGTCAATAAAGTACAAGTATATTTTACTGTTATCGAGACGAATATGCCCGGTTACTGAATCGCATGAATTTTTTTATTTTACTAGATTAGCATGAATTGAGATGAAGTGAGACTTTTAAATAAATTCGTTGAATCTGACGCCACTATTGACGCATTCACAAACATGCAAAGAATTGTGGACACCTGTCTGGTGGAACTAATATTGTGAATGACACAAACTAATTTAAATATACATATCAAATATTTACACATGTCAAATATTTATATGTGCAAAATAATTTTTTTTCCTTCTATAAACTAACTGTAATTTAATGTCGACCATATACAATTTTTCCGATAATATCCCTCTCTATTTATCATATACTTTTTTCTCTTTTGGACTTTATTTGTAGTCCCGTTATCTATGCACCGTCGGTGGTGCAACGGTTAGTGTGCGCGGCTCTTGTACATGAGATCCTGGGTTCGAACCCGGCTCTGACCACCTTAAAATTTCTTTCGGCGGCGGTTACCTCGCATAGTGACGGCGACACTATCGAGTATCTAGCCATGAAAAAGCTTCTCAAATTACCGTTCGGAATCGGTGTAAAACTGTAGGTCCCAATCAGTGAGTGAAAACTGGAAAGCGCACAGCTCAGTGATTGTGAGAAGTTTCTCCCCAGTCCCTTCATGGGATGTAATGGGAAACCATTTATTTATTTTTTTTTTATCTCTGAAAGTTTGCAATTCAATAGAAAATAATTATAGGTGCAGTCACGTTCCTGAGACTTTAAAGTGAACAACTCTATTTTTCTCGGCTGTTTAATATAAAATATCTTTCTATACGTGAGTAAAGTGATCGTTATGAATATATTCTAAGAAACGTTTTATTCACAGATTTGTTTCTAGTTGAACATCCCACCGTGGAAGTAAACTTACGGATGAGGAGGGCGGAAAAATTGTTAGAATGAGACTTGCAGGTAAAGGAATTGGCGGGATTTCAGCTGCGGTAAATAGGTATCGCAATACAGTTTCGAATTTCCTCAAATGCCCCGAAAACTAAGGTTGTATTAACCGCAGTGGACTCATCCCAAATGTAGACCAGATAATTAACCGGCAAATTCGTCATTTATCAGCTAATGAGAATATGAGTTATAGGGAAATAAAGGTGAAATTTGGTCTAAATGTAACGAGACAGCGATATAAGTTTTCGGTAGCAAAGAAAAATGGTCAAACCACGCTTAACCCAGCGTCATAAAAGTGCGCGTATTGCTTTTGCAGAAAAGTACAAATTTTGGGAGGACCAATTTAAAACCGTTATATTTAGTGATGAGAAAAAGTTTAATTTGGACGGACCTGATGGTCACCATAAATATTGGAGATATTTACGACATCCTCGGCAAACGTTCTACAAGCGAAACCACGGTGGTGGATATGGGCTGCATTTGGAGCCCGAGGGAAGTCAGAAATATGCTTTGTCCCAACTAAAATGAATTCGGAAACATACGTTGATCTGTCGGACAGCAATTTAATTGACTTTGCTGACGAATTATGTGGACTTAACTGGACTTTTCAACAAGACCCGATCCACATTGCTCGGCTCACAAGGTTTTTTTTTAAGTCCCGAAATATTCTATTACTGTTGTGGCCATTTATCCATAAGTCCCGCCCCGCCCTCAACCCTATTGAAGACCTCTGGGGATACTTTCCGCCAAAGTGTTTTCAAAGTTGAAGCAGTATACGTCGCTTAAAGAACTAAAACTAGCAATATTGGCGGAATGCGAGAAAATTTACATGTCCACTTTAAGCAACTTTCTCATGGATTGCATGAGGATTTTCTTAGCCTCAAATTCGTCAATTGGGTGTACTCACGAAGCCATTCAGATGGAAATACGCTTCATCGGAGAAAATTACTTTGTTTTAAAAAATTTACATTTATTTCACTTTGCTCCATTACCCATTGAGCGAATTGCCGGCGCTATCCTTGGTCTGCTGGTTTGAGCACCAGTGTAACCTGCATTTTGTACGCATGAAGGTGGAGGTCTTTTGACAAAATTCGTTGCGCAGTTCTGCGTGAAATTTGAAGTTGTTGAGAACGTTGCCATATTGTTGTATTCGAGGTTTTGGCGACACTCTCGTTTACAGCAGCAATGTTTTTAAGAGACCGACGGGTGCGTTGACGCACAGGAGTTTTACTGTCTATTACCGACCCAGTTTCTTCAAAGTTGTTGACCACTCTTCGAATGGCTGACACATTAGGTGCACTTTCTCGACTGAAAATTCTTTGAAGTTTGCGAGCAGTCTCAGGCTAACTTGCCAAAATTTTGTACTAAGTTTTCACAATTACAACGCGTTGCCTTTCGTAAAGAGCTCCATTTTTAATAATCGAAATAAACATATGTGACAGCCACCAAATTTCAGAATTGAAGACGTGAGAATGAAAATTGGATATGAACCAGAAAGGTAATTTTACAAGAGAACAAAAAACCGTTTATATATAATTGATTAAAATATTTTTGGTTTTTTCGTATAGCTATTGACATCTAGCGCAAATAATTCGGAGCGAATATGTACAGTTTTTATACCTAACGATGCGTAAAGTAGAAGGGAATAGTAAACTTCATAAAACTAATTTTAGCCCAAAATGGTTCATATCCACTTTTCATTCTCGTGTCTTCCTTGCACAAAACCAATGGCACTAAATTTAAAAATTGCAATCTTTTAGTTTAGTTTAGTTTTAAGAAATTAAACGCAAAGAAGGATTAAAATGAATATTATTTCTGTAGCCACAGTATCATAAAATCCACTTCTTACTGCTTTCTTCTAGGAGAAAAAACAGAAACATTTCTGCTGTATGTTAACAGAGGAACTCACACCCTGGACCTAATGGAGTTTTCCATATTTCGGAAAACAAAACTAAAATCAAAAGATCGGAATTAAATGGGCTGCGGCGGCCTGCATTTAGAAGCACCTTATGACATTATATTATTTTATTGTTTCTTGATTTATTCGATTAATTGGTGGACATTAGGTTTCAATTATCAGTCGTTTTAAAATACTCGTGCAAATGTTTCGCACAGAACTTTTTGTTTAGTCGAACAACGATTATTATTTCAAGAAATTTTTTTTTTAAAAAATGGGAGTTTTGTGTAGAATTGATACATTTTTAAAATAGGTACAATAGGTACATTTTTAAAAGTAGGTGCTTATCTCAAGAAAAGTAATTTTGCTTCACAAAAACAGTGATATTTAAAGAAAATTTAGTTTTTTAAGGAAAGGCAATTTCTTGTAAGAAAATTTACTATTTTTAGAAAAGGTACTTATTTTTTATTTGAGAAAATTTAATTTTTTAAGAAAATGCACTTACTCAAGAAAATTTTATTTTTTTAAACTTCTTTCACTTTGGCATTTCTGTATTTACTTTTTATTGGGTTCAAAATTGGAATATATACTAAACTAGCTGGACCCGGCAAATTTCGTTTTGCCTGCGAAGTTTTTGTAATGCCAAAGGGTGAACAAAATTTATTTGTACTATCGTGTTTGCAGTAAAGTGCCTGGTGTACGGAAAATTTTTTGATACAGTGTATATTGACTAGTCAAATATTGACGTGTGTGGGCGGCACCACACTTGATTCCAAAAATCCTGTTCATATCTCTAGGCCAACTGTAACATACAGTGGAATTTTCAGGACGATTAAACTATTTTTTGGCTGTTATAACAGTTTCTTTTAAAAGGGGCGTGGCACCGCCCACTTCCGCCATGGCTGTAATTCCTACTGTACCAACAAAAAATACCAAATCCCAACTTCATATATATGATGGTTCATGAGATGTAACCATTTTTATTTTCAAATTGTATAGGCGGTGTCACGCATATTTTCCCAATCACAACCAAGTACATCCAAGGACTATCAGAAGGTCATCAGTACCACATTGTGCAATGTTCATAGCAATCGGTTTATTAGAAAAGCCGTCAGAGCGATTTTTGCAAAGGGACTTGGCACCGCCCACTTCCACCCTGGCTGTAATTCGAACTGTACGAACAACATAAATACCAAATACCATCTTCCACTTAAAGTTTCCAGTTGTATGCAATGCCCACTGATCCGATCCCGCCCATTTTGTGTTGGATCACGACTGTTGCTGCCAAATGCATCCACACAAATTTTCAAGGCGATTGGTGATATAGTCCTTCAGTTATTGCGTTTTAAAAAATAGGGTACAATGTGCGGGGCCACGCCCACTTGATATATCAAAAATTCAAGTACCCTATTTTCACCACTAACCACTTAGCTCTATTCTGGGAAAATTTCAAAAAGATTGCTTGAGCCGTTTACTAATACAAACAACAAAAAACCATACACAAACTCATTTTAAAATTCTTTATATTAACTTCACCTGTCTGTTGGCATGCATGCATGCCGAAAAAACTTTGGATTGATTTTTAACTCTTTTCCCTTGATCCAATCGACCTGAACCTTCTCAGGCAAACTACTGGCTACGACAAAAATTAACTATCAAAATATGGGCGAGATTATAAATAAATGGTTTCCGTTACATCCCACGAAGGGATTAGGGAGAGCGTCTCACAAAAAGTGAGCTGTGCGCGTTCTAGTTTTACACTCACTGATTGGGGCCTACTGTTTTACAGTCGATTGAATTAGTTAGTACCTATAAATGGGCCGAATATAATCACTCCAAAACGGTATTATCAGAAAGTGGAATAGCCGCAGGCTGGACTACAATTAAAGGTTAAATTTTTAACTTCAATTAGATGTAATTTAAGGGTTGGCTCTACAGAAAAGTTAACAAAGCATACGCATTGGATGATAATACCTTTTGTCGCAGACAAACAGATTTCTATACAAATCCTTATTAAAGAATTTCGTTTCACAAGAATAATAATACACATACATATGTACATATACATATATAAAACACAGCAAAAACTTTAATGTAACTTACTTCTTTATACGATATTTTGCCGTATAGATTAAATGCGAAATGCTTAACTTTAACAGCTTCAGTCAACTCAAAGAAAATTAATTAAAACGTTTTGTTGTCATTTCACACCATAAATGACATTAACACAGCATCGATGGTAGAAAAAAAGAGGCGACCGTCGACGCCTTATGGCAGCACAATGACAGAGATGTAAACAATTAACGCCCTAGCCCACACACACAATCGCAGACACTTATGCAACGCATAAGCAACACATAAGAACTGATATGCGAGTAAATGTGTGCGTGTATTTGCTTACTTGACCAGGAATATCCGCAGACACACCCACTCTCTGCCTCTCCCTCAACAGATGCAAACAATTATTGACCATTTCGTTACTATGGAACAGCGAGAACGACAAATGCAATAAAAACATACTCTACATATCCATACGATGGACAACAGATGATGAAGTAGTAATACGGTACCAAAACAGTCGCACATGCCGTATTCCAACGCAGCCATAGAGACAAGGAGACATTTACATTCGAAGGAAAAAGGACGACAATTACAAAATGACATCAACAACACAAAAGAGGACAATAACAGCAAATTGGTGATGCGGTAGCAGCAGTTGTAACTATTGAAGTAAAGATAACAACAGCTGAAGATATAACGCTACGCAGTAACGGGGCTGGTTAATATATCGGTTCGTAGTAGTTTATGCCACCTTTTGTACTTTCTCTGCTATCACACCATAGTTAGTAGGTAACGAAAAATTAAAAAAAAAACTCAAATGGTTTTGCACTCAATTTCATTGCACGGACTGAACAAATTAGTTTTGCTGCTTGTGATGGCTGTCAATATTGCGGACGGACTGTCTAATTCGAGGGGGTGGGAAGAAGATTATTACAATTGGAGGTAAGTTTTAAACAGGGTCTAAAATTTCGAATTAATTTTCATTTCTAAAATGCGTTATGGAGTGTGACAAGCGGACGGCATTTGTTAGTTAGCATTACATTTTAATTCGCGTTACTGGACCCAATGCAAATACAATAACAATTTATATTTTTCGCAATTACAATTCAAAACTTTTGAATTGTCATTTGCTCAGATACTGTAAATGCAAGGTTATGGAATCGGAGTCCAATTGTAATGAAATTTTTCTCTCTTCTTTATTTGCGATCTATTTTTAGTACAAACAATAAGCAAATTTTATAAAAACTTAACAATAACAGACTAGTTAAGTTCCATTGAACTCAACATATATAAAATATAATACAAAACATATTATTTAATAAAGACATAATGTTGTTACAGAAAGGGAAGATCAAGAATATGTGGTCTTTTTAATCTTTTGATTTCTTCTGTGTCATCTAACAGACTTATGGCTAATATATTTGTATGATTATTTAATCTGCCAAGATAATTAGTGCTAAGCTTTTTAATTTCCTCTCTTACGGTATTAATATTTAGATCTTTTCGTATATTTTCATTTTTTACAAACCAAGGTGCATTTGCTAACAGTCTAAGAGTTTTGTTTTGGTATCTCTGTAAGATTTCGACGTTCGAGTTGCTAGCGGTTCCCCATAATTCAATGCCATAGGTCCATACAGGTTTATGAATTGCTTTATACAGTATAAATTTATTTTCTAAGCTTAGTTGTGACTTGGGTCCTAGTAACCAATACATTTTCTTGGTCTTTTGACGTAGAATACGTCTTACCTTACGGTATGAGGAGTCATGTCAGGTTTTTATTGTTGTAATCTTTATTTCATTGAATTTGAGGAAACGGCTAGATGAATTTTTTTAAAATTTTTTTTGTAGGTAAATGAAGATGTTATCTTTCGTTTGATATACATTTCATATTGGTTGATATATTTCTAGTATTTTAATTTCTCAAACGAAAATTGTTTAAACACATACACTCAAACATATGTGTGGTGTTTGGTTGAGTGTTTTTGGTTGCTCAACATTGCTTAGGAACATGAATCTAGTAAAAAGTGAAACGAACAGCAAGCTAATGTTGCTTGGCAACATGTATCTAGTAAAAAGTGAAACAAACAGTAAGCTAACGTAATAAAGCTTTTTAGCGAAAGCTTCAATAAAGCTGTTGTAACATTAATTTTGAATTGTAAAGCGTAAAGCTTTCACACAACGCTCGAATGCTAATGCGAAGACTCGATAAGGTAAACCTTTTTTAATATTAGGGCGGCCCTCTCAACATTCGCAGAACTTATTTCAATAAAAGTATTAATTAAAATACATAAATTAAATTTAGTTTAAAAAAATTGAACATAATATTTTTTTTTAAACGGACTTGAATCAAATGCCGTTGGTAAATATAAAAATTACAGCAGACAGTTGTCCGAGGCCTTCGGCCACGGACTGTCCCTGCAGGCTGTATCAGAGACACGGCCATTAAGTTTAACGTAGAATACGCCATCCGATAAGACAGAAAACATATATAGCAATAAATGATAAATAATATAAGCAAATGAATTTATTGTTATATATGTTTTCTGTCTTATCGGATGGCGTATTCTACGTTAAACTTAATGGCCGTGTCTCTGACACAGCCTGCAGGGACAGTCCGTGGCTAAGGCCTCGGACAACTGTCTGCTGTATTTTTATTTAGTTGCTGTCGTTTAGATTTTATGTGATCTTTCCAAGTCAATCGTCTATCTATTTGAAGGCCAAGGTACTTTACGCTATCAGCTGTGGGAATATTGACTCCATTTAACCTTAAAGTTGGACAACTTTCCTTCCTTAATGTGAATGTTACGTGAGCAGACTTATCAGGATTCACTTTGATGTTCCATTTATTCAACCGCTCCTGAATCGAATTGAGTTGATTTTGTGCAATATTTGAAGCCTCTGCAGGGGAAGTGTGGGTAGATAAAATTGCAGTGTCATCCGCATACGTTGCGATTGTAACGTCATTATTTGTAGGCATATCCGCCATAAATATTGTATATAAAACAGGGCCCAATACACTCCCTTGTGGGACGCCTGATTTTATTGATCCTTTTTCCGAGTTCTCATCGTTAATGTAGACATAGAAGCTTCTCCTGTTTAGGTAAGATTTGAATAGTAAGTAAAAAGGAGTAGGTAACAAGATCTTCAGCTTATATAATAACCCATTATGCCATACTTTATCAAAAGCTTGTTTGACATCCAAAAAGACAGCTGAACAGTATTGTTTATTTTCTAGCTCATCTCTTATTATCTTAACGACCCTGTGGCATTGTTCAGGAGTTCCGTGATTGTGCCGAAACCCAAATTGATGATCTGGCAATAATTTCAATGCATCTAGGATGGGAACAACCTTTTTAGAAGAAGTTTTTCAAACAGTTTTGAAAATATATGTAGGTAAAAAACTTATTGGTCTGTAGGAGCTTATCAGTGTTTCGGGCTTATTCGACTTTAACACCATCGTTATTTTCGCATGCTTCCATCGAGTTGGAAAATGAGATAATCGTAAAATAGAATTAAATAAATCTGTTAGAAAATTAATCCTTTCTTAGGCAACGATTTGATAATTTTCGAATCAATTTTATCGTACCGTGTTGATTTCTTGCAGTTAAGCTTCTTAGCTTCCGATTCAACCTCTCGAAGAGTAAAGGGTTTGATTGGCTAATACATTTGACAAGGCACATCCAAAAAATCATTTATCTCCGTAGAATCGGCAATAGTGCAAACATTAAGGGGCGTAAAACTTTCTTCCAAAAAGTACTTTAATGCATCTGCCTTTACTTTGTAATGAAATGTAGCAGTTATTTTGCTATATTACTGAGAACTAGGGATTTGCGATTAATTGATAAATCAAGCAAACTGATTAATCGACACTCTGATTAATCGAATAAATGATTAATCATACATTTTAATTAATCATATTTACGATTTTACTTTCATTAATCATGATCATGATTAATTGATTTAATCTTGAAATTTATTAATCAAACGTTTTAATTATTAAGCAATTTATGTTTCTGCGATTCTGCAGTCTGCAGTTTTTCAACAATCTCTTTTCTCACAATAGCTAGTTAGAGCTAATTCAAAAAAATATCAATGAGTCTTCGAACTCACGGTACCTGTTGGATTATATGAACACGTTAGTAAATGTTATATTGGAAAATAAAAACAAGACTAGTTTTTTTTTGGTGAAGGCTCTTTTGCTATTTTGCTATTCATTTTTCTAACATCTGGTTTAACACTAGATGTAATATTGTCAAAATAAATAAAGTAATATTTAGCTCACTGATATAATTGTATTTGTTTTGTCATAAAGAGAGATACGACAAAAAGTATTGAATATTATATAGAACTACCTGCACACTTTGTCGGTTCTCATGTAGAGAGTCTGAGTAAAATAGCATAAGGGAGTCTTATACTGTTTATAGAATATTTCAATATAAATACACCATTTCGACAATGATATTACATAAAACAATACAAAAAGCGTAAATGTTTCAAAATGCATCACTATTTCACATCAGAGTTATGAATGGACCAAGTTATGACATAAAGAGGGTAATAAGTTTTGAATCATTCGCCAGATCTCACCAGTGCATTTGAGTCTCTATACTATTCAATACTCTTTCGCGGCGACGACTTGCTTGTTTGTTCGCTGCCTCTACGTCAATACCATCATACATATTTTCAGGCTGAGACTATTGTTGCACAGCAACCACGTATGTGATGCTAACGCTGTGTATTGTTTGCATGTGTTCACTTTGATAGATTGCCCTACCCATGCCAATAGATGTTAACACATCAAAAAAATTTCCCATTACTGTTCTCTCTTTATTTTCTATATTCACCTAACCAAGCGACCGTGCTGGATAAAATTTAAGATGATCAGAGCAGGGATCAAAAAAACATTCTCATGTACAAGTCCAGTGAAGCCTTACGATTTCACCCCGACGGATTCCTCAAACTGGTTCTATCCTTCGCGTTTTCTCGCCAGTTGGTATCACAAAGGACACGGAGGGATTCTTCTGCCTGGTCTTTCCAGGGGAGTCTTGGTCGGTCTCTTCTCCTGCTTCCATCGGGTGCGTTAACGAAAACCTTTCGCGCTGGCGCATCTTCATCCATTCTGATAATATGGCCTAGCCAACGCAATTGCCCCACTTTAATTCGTCCAGCTATGTCCATGTCAGAATATAGATGATATAGCTCTTGGTTCCAGTGACCTCGGCACTCGCCGTTTTCTCTAACAGGACCATATATTTTACCGAGAAATTTTCTCTCGAATACTCCCAGGTGTTTTTCAACCGCTTTCGATGTGACCAAAGTTTCGGGGCCATTGTCAAGATAGGTAGAATGAGAGTCTCATATAGCAGGACTTTACTTTACTTACCTAAACTACTTGCTGAGCCCAAAATATCATCTATTTGCAAGCACAATTCTCCCATTTATCTCGTCCGTGTTTACGGCGGATCCAAGGTAGACAAATTCATTTACCACTACCAAATTAAATCGGTTGTCGACGTTCAAGTGCGGACCAAGTCGAGAGGTTCTCTAGTTGTTGACACCATCAATTTTGTCTTGCCCTCATTAACAGCAAGACCCACCTTCGCTGATTCCTTTTCTACTCTTGAAAATACTGCAGTAACCTCTCACAAATTTCGCCCAATGATGTCTATGTCGTCAGCATACGGCAGAAACATATGGCTTTTCGTGTTAATGGTCTTGTTCGTATTTACTGCAACTTTTTTCATTATTATCTCAATTAAGATGTTTAACAGATTGCACGAAAGTGTGTCACCTTGTCTCAGTCCTCGCTTGGTATAGAATGGTTCAGTGAGGTCTTTCCCCACTTTCACTGCTGAGTTGGTGTTGGTCAGCGTCATTCTATAGACGGGGATCAGTTTTGTCGGAATTCCAAGTTCATAAATAGCTTCGTTCAATTTTCACGTATGGGGCTATCGAAAGTAGCTTTGTAATCGCCAAGAAGATGGTTTATATCGATTTGCTTTTCGTGTGTCCCTTCCAGGCTTTGGCGTAGCGTGAATATTTTGTCAATCATGGACTTGCCTGCTCTAAAACCACACTGATAAGGTCCAATCAGGTTTACAACAATTGGCTTTTGTCTTTCGGATATTACCCTCGACAAGACCTTATACGCGATGGATAAAAGACTGGTAAAGTATAAGCGATGGATAAAAGACTGATAGTTGGAACAGACACACGGATCACCCTTCTTGAATACAGGACAAAATACACTGAGACTCCAATCGTCAGGCATATATTCCCCCAACCATATGTACCGCATATAAGTTGATGCATGTGGGCCACCAGTATTTCGCCACCTTTCTCAAAATGTTCAGCGAGTCGGCCATCCGCACCAGCTGCTGTTTTATTCTTAAGCCAGAAGATTGTCGTTCTAAACTCACAATCTATAATGTCTTTCACATTAGTGGAAGAATCTGAGTGGAGTAGTGCTAAAAGTGGTATCTTTACATTTTAAGCACACACTGCTTATCAGCCACCATACTGCTATTTTCGAACTTGCAGCAGGGCAGCCCGTTATTCGGCCCGATATTCGATCTTGTTACCCTCTGGAAAAAGTTTCGGAATTCATTATTCGCCTTGCATAATTCGATCGTTCTACTATCCCTCTCCTCCTGCTGCCGTTTTTCCGAATAAATATATGGTTCAGCCTCTTCACTCGCTCGCAGCACGCGTTTTAACTGACTGTTTCGTTGCCATACGTGCAGCGTCTGTTTCACCAGTTGCAATGCGTACCATGGCATATCCTTCTGCGGTTTTTGATATCCAAGTAGCATCGGTTTCCAAAGAATAGGAGATGCGCTTCCACTGCGCATCTGGATCCTCAGGAGCGTGGTTATTCTGCCCTAGCAGGAGTTTGAGCATTTGTTGATAGGCCATTGATATCTCCTGAATTTGTAGCTTGCCAATATCTAGCTTTTCCCGTGTTCCGCTTCGTACGTTTTTCGCCCTGCTCAGTCTTGTGCGTACTTTCGCTTCCACCAGGTAATGATCCGATTTAATATTGGCACCTCGAAGCACACGTACATCCATTACACTAGAAGACTGCTTGCCATCTATTACTAAGTGATCTCTCTGGTTCTTCGTTCTCTGAGCAGGAGATATCCGTTCTTTGGAAAACTAAACTTGTCAAACTATAAAGCCGCATTCACAATGCAAGCGACACAGAATTTCACATAATGGCCTTTCGTTTTTTTTACAAAAATGTAACTCCAATTTGTCGCTGAAGTTGATCTATTCCTACTCCAGCAACATATTTGTTCGAATAAATAATGTACTATTAAGCGGTAGATGGCGCTGTACTTCGAATTTCATTTTCAAACTTAAAAACATCAATGAAAATTGAACCCATTTGTGTTAAAAGACGCATTATAAAACGGTATTTTATCTGTAGAATCTTTTAATACCAAATATATTTAAATACATTAACATTTTTTAATATTCGAAATACAACCGTGGATGTGACATTTGAATCATGATGCAACTAATAGAGGTTGTGTTATAAGAACAACTTAAATGATTTGCTTTTCTTTCTGTTCATTATAATAAGAATCAAATTCAAATGTATTTGGTTTTATAATTTCTGGCTTACTTTTATTCTTGACAAACATTTGTGTTAACTTTGACATGAAAACAAAATATATTATATTGTTGCCTTGATATATTAGCCGTAATACTGGTATCACCTGTTACAACAAACATCTCGATTCGTAGTAAACTGTTGCTTGCATTGTGAACGCCTTTTGAAAATGTTGCTTGCATTGTGATTCCGGCTTAAGTCTTCTTCGTCTTTGACATTGTCATTCATACTTAACAGCTGCATATAAGCACCATCTAGTGTGCAATAGTAGCTACTAATTTTCGAAAACAATTGCTGTAAAATAACTACATGCATTACATTTCAGTAAACAGCTGATTAATAACTTGTCAACCGCAACAAATACAAAATAATAAAATATTTTACAAAACACCAAAAAAATTATAACTCAGAACATAAAACAACACAAAGTGTATCAAAGCTGAATGGAGGTAATGTTAATTCTAACAATATTTCTATTAGATTCCAATATAAATTAACGGCCTTATTCATAAAAAATCATTAAATTACCTCTAAAGTAGTCATCAGTTATTGAAAGCTTTAAGATTTGGAGAAGGTTTTATTAGAACTGTATTCATAATGAGTATTTTAACTAGGGAACAGATAATTGACTGACAACCCTGTTTTATGTATTCTCACAGTGCTTGTGATGTATAAACAAGATGAACAATAACCGATAGACCGAAATAATTTTTTTTTATTTAAATGCGTCAATGCATTTTTGCAAAATTTTAAACATTAATGGAAAGAACTATTCAATAAAAAGATCAATTAATATTTTGCTATATTCATAAATTTGGAAGAAATGTCATAAAATCATATTGAATTGGATTTCAGTTTTGGGTAGTCGAATATAAAACCGAATAAGAGGTTGTAGTTTCAATGTTTTGATTTTATATACATCACTATGTAAACCAAAGTTCATTTTGGTTACAAATGATAAAAATTGGAAGGAAACTATTTGGTTGCTTAGCAGGATAATGTGACACTATAAACGTTGCAAATATACACAGAATAATTCCACGTGTTTATATCGCATAAACATTTAAGTACGGCACGCGTGAAATGTAAAAAAATGATTTCTTTCCAATGCGGATAAAATGGCCTTAAAGAAGGGTTACGCGTTCAACAAAAATGGCGACGTTAGAGAACTCTTAACAGATTAATTTTTCGATTATGAATACAATTTTTGGACTTTACCTTCTTCAACCTTTAACAAGCCTATCACAACTTTTTATGAATAAGGCCGTAAGATTACAACATATCTTCAATACGTACTGTTGCCTTACACTGAAGCTGGTGCACGACAATTGGGTAACAATCTCCATCTCATGCCAATTATTATGGGTGAAGATTTTAATACAAATTTTGCAAACCCACAGTCGCAAGCTTTATCAAAATTTTTATTTGACGTTTTCCACTTGTATGTGAGCAATTCTCCACAAACCCCCACAACTAACAATTCCACTACTATAGATGCAGTTTTCCATAGATTTTTAAATACAATCGAGTCAATAAATTATATATCTTTTTTAGTTACCATAATCCAATATTAACTATTTGAACTTAAGGCATTTACCATAGATGGGCACTTTGCAGTACTACTAAAATTTCAGTAAAAATAATTCTTTAACTAGTAAATTTTTACTGATTACTAAAATTTTTTTCAGCAATTTTTATAAAGTGCCTACATGATTACGATGAGGTGCATTGAATTTTCAGTAATCAGTAATGCCCGATTACTGATTATTATGAATACGGCCCTATGGTTTTACTGGTAATGCAAATTAAATTTCATTATCAGTTAAAATTTACTGAATTTTTTCAGTAATCGGTAAATTTACTGCTTACTGTAATTTTTAATGCAGTACATATATACTGCAGTGTACCCATTTACTAACCAAATAAGTTAAATAAAACAAACAAAAACCAGCAAATTCCTATGTATTTATAATATTGAAAGTTTTGATACTTTTAATTGATTAATTAATAAAATATACTAAAAGCATAAGTACTTCCAACTTAAAAAAAATTTGTCATTACTAGATGTTTACACATCTCCCCTGTGATCGGACTCACATTAATTTTTTTAAGTTTTTTTCAACTCCTTTGAACAAAATGAAAATTGTAGATACGTTCTTTTGCATTTTAGCTGACGACATATAATCGAAGAACGAAAGCTGCCGTCAAGCTGAACGTGACCAGTATGAGCAAAAACAAATGCAGTGGAGTCAAGAAACTTTGGCATTATTAGTTTATTATTTACTTTAGACTTATCGAACAAATCTGAAATTATTCCAGTTACAAAGAATAAACTCATTACATCAGACATCAGTACGTTATAATGAACGAACATCACTATCATTTCAGAATAAAGGCACGTGAACACTATCACGGAAGAAACTATGTGAATCTATATATGAAATAATTTAGGCAGCTAATGTGACCAATACATCAAAATTCACTGGCGGTTCATTCCTCAATAACTGCACTCAGCAATAAATTCTGGTTCCACCAAAATAAATACAGAAAATTTAGTACGAAATTTGATTTCGTCTACAAATATCTTACGATTGACTTGTAAAACAAGGATCAGGAAACGTTTTATTTTTGTTTCCATCAAACAAAAATATGACAGAAGTTGAAAAATCAACGGTATTGAATGTAGTTCTGAATATTTTTTTCATACTTTCGCCAACATGGAAATTGAGAAACATCTATTGCAATAGTTATTGAAAAAATATTAAAAACCTAAAATAAAGGGTGTCTCAGTAAGACTCCACTTTTTAAATTTAGTGTAATTTATTTTGTGCAAGTGGCAACTCTGAATTTTGGCAGCTATGTTTTATGTTTATTCCGATTATTAAAAATGAAACGTGTTATAATTGTGAAAACTTATTACAACAATTTGGAAAGTTATGAGAAAGTGCACCTAACGGTGCGTTTACACGGGACAGTTTGAGACAAGATAGTTGAGAATATGTATTAGTTGTCACAAAGACAAAAAGTGTTTGTGTGACGTACGTGTCCAGCCAGTTATAAAGACAGTACAGTGTTTAGCAACCACCGACAGTGTCGTTTCGTTAAATTTCGTGCTCTGATTTTTTTGTTTCTTCTCTCTTGTGCCATTGTGTTTTGTCTTACTTCTCCAAATTACAATGGAACTGATATACTCTGCAAAATTAGACATGGATTCATGTTTAAATGTTTGTATTGTCAAACAATATTTCAATAAAAATTAGCAAAATTTTCAAATACAAATATATTTCCCAATTTGTAAAGTCGTTTGCGAGGTTTTGCTTTTTTCTCAAATTACTACGAAACGTCACCGATATGGCCGATGGTTGAACTAGTAGAGTTTGACGCAGTAGGATTTGTTGCAATTGTGTGAACCAACAACAGACATTTAGTTTTTGTTTCATGACTCTAATCGTCAAATTCAACACAGATCCGTATGAAACAAAAAAGTACAGCAACAAAATACACTGAATTTAACAGATGGAGTCATAAGAAAGTAAAATCAGTTGTTCTATTGCGCCAACCTTTACTAGTTCAGCCATAGTCTGGCCGCTTATGTCAAATCTCTTGCCGAAGTTGCTGTCGTTGAAAAATCTGAGACAGTGGCGAGGCAAGTGAGATAAGTATAAGTGTGGTAGTAAAAATGTGAGAATGTGTTGCTACTGTCAGAGCAAATCTGTCCCCGATTCCAAGTGCGTCAACGCACCCGTCTGTCTCTTGAAAATAATGCTGCTTAAAGGAGAGTGTCGCCGAAAACGCGAAAACATCAATCCGGCATCGTTCTCACCAGCATCAAATTTCACGAAGCACTCTGCTCCATACGCACAAAATTCAGCTTACTCAGGAGCTCAGACCAGCTGACCATGGAAAGCAACTGCAATTCGTTCAATGGGAAATGAAGCAAAGTGAAGTGAATGCTAATTTTTCAAAAAAAAAGTCATCTTCTCCGATGAAGCGCATTTACATTTGAATGGCTTCATGAAAATGCAAAATTGTCAAATTTGAGGCTTAGGAATTCCTCATCTAATCCATAGGAAACAAATGCACCCACAACAAGCAACTGTCTGGTGCGGATTTTGGTCAGGCGGCGAGATTGGACCCTACTTGCAGTGACTGTCAGCGGCATTCGTGAAAAGAAGATGATAACGGAGTCGTTGTGGCCTAAAGCGTACGGCATGGATTTGGACGACATGTGTTTTCAGAAAGATGGTGCCATCTGCCACACCGCGCATGAAAAAATCGATTTATTGCAGATACAATTTCCAGAATAAATAATCTCAAGCAATTCTGATGTCACCAAGCCATCAAGATCATGCGATTTAACGCCGTACGATTTCTTTCTTTGGGGTTTTGTGAAATTTCTTGTTTACGCGAATAAACCAGAAACATTTCCTGAGCTCAAATACGAGATCCAACGCGTCATCTGTGAGATACACCCACATCTCTGCGAAAAGATCATGGAAAATTTCATGAAAAAGTAATGGCCTGTCATCAAAGAAATTATACGTGTCTCAAAAATACGTGTTTTTTCTTAATTGAAAAATGTTTTCTAACTGAGACACCATTCAATCAATCAAAATAGGGAAACAAATTATTTTACATACAAAATCAACACTTTTCTAGGGCAAAGAAGACAAAGAAGAATTCAGGGGAAAAAACGCTTTAAGTGCAGAATATCATCCAATACTTCTGAAGTCCAATTAATCAGTTTACTAATGTAAATCTTATCGTGTTAATAAAATTCCTTTCAAATGGAAATATTGAATTACATAACAGTAAGCAATTTTTTCAATGTTTAACAATTCATTGGGATCGTTTACTTTTGATGGCAAAATACAAAAAAACATGGCGCCTATAAACTTAAATCATATGTTTCATAAAGTTTCCACTTATCATGTCACGTTAGCTAGGTTTGGGACCACCCTCATAACACGCCCATTCGGGGAATTCATTAATTCATTGTCCCTTAACTTTAATCTACGTCGGACTGGTTGGGTGATTGAACGTGAAAGACCGTTAAGTTGGAAATTTGAAAATTGTGCACTGATTGGCTTGGCTCTGTACAAAGCTCGTGCGCGGGTCATCTTTTAGCACATGAAATATGCGAACATTAGTAATGTTTCTCGAAGAGACTGAAAGATTCTCGAAGATACTGAAAGATTACATCAACTGATCGATTCTGCACATCCTTGTAGGGTATTCGTATTAATTCTGTATTCAGAATATAAAATTTTCACAGCCAGATTCCAATTACTTTCCGCATGAACGTCAATAAGGTTGTTAAGATAGTGCGTCTTTCAAATACGATTTGCAAACCTGTCATCCTCTCCGGAAATAAGCATATTTTACCTAAATATTATTTTCCTCCAAATGCCTTGAACTTAGAATACAGGTAACCATTATGTGGAATAAGTATTTCCGATATATCCCATTTATTGGCACAGACGGTACTTAATTAATTTGCTGTGTGGCCTCTTACGTTAACAAAGATTTACGTTACCAATTCATCTCCAACATCCTCGTTCTCCAGCAAAATTCCTTTGATTGTAAACGTATATTTATACGCTGTACTATGATTCTCTTAGATTTTCGCTCTCTCTCTCTCTCTTTGTGCTTTGACTTTTGTAGTTAT
Organism: Phaonia tiefii; assembly: GCA_963931995.1. Classification (NCBI taxonomy): domain Eukaryota; kingdom Metazoa; phylum Arthropoda; class Insecta; order Diptera; family Muscidae; genus Phaonia; species Phaonia tiefii. Next base: position 164,458,350 of record OZ008370.1, on the reverse strand, counting down.
TTATCCTTATCCTTTTTCAATATAAACTTTTCATTTTATATTTTAAGCCATCAATGTTCATACGATACGATATGTTGTCGACCTACGTAGTATGTAAGGGTATGCGTAACGCCCATTATGTTGACAAATGGTTTTTGCCGCGACACAAACATCCCCAGCACCACATAATGAAAACCGATCTGTCATTAAAACTTAAAACAACAATTTAACGCCACATTGCTAGCTAGTGATACTTACGAAGTTCTGAAATGGATGGATGTGGCCCCCCACGTATGGAGCGAAGAAGGAAGAAACGGAAAGTTAGCAAATGTAGTTGTTACATTGTCGACACTGATAATGAAGCTGATATGGTTGCTATTGGTGTCGGTGGTCCCAGCAGCAACAGTAATGTTGGTGCCGATTGAAACCGGGACCACCAAATCGGTGGCAGTGACGGTACGACACAGCCATTTGTGCAACATGTGGAGTCATTAAAAAAATCAATTAACTACTGATGGGAAAAATTGAAAATATTTATACACATTCGCAAACAAAAAAAGTACATAGGAACGTGATAGAAAACTAAGATAGGCAGGCAGTAATAACAGTTTGGTCGACTGTTTACGTACGCTGCTTTGAAGTTAAAAATAAGCAACACCAAGGATTTATTTTAAAAGCTAAAGTTGTACTCAATAAGATCATTAATTCTAAAATTACAAAACCAACTTGGGACATCGAACGAACCTCTAAATTGTAAGCATACAGTAATTTCTGAAGTATCTTTCAGGCAATCCCACGGCTCCCTCAGTTGGATTTTGTATATATTGATTATTCAAATTCCATAGCTAAATAAATTAATATTGGAACGAAGTTCCTTATCGCACGTTGCGGGATGGAGGCTGAATAAAAATAATTTAATCAAATTTTTTTTAACACTATTATGCTACAACTTTTGGTACTTTTGCTTTGGTTTGTGTCTAGACTAACATATGTTGGGAAATTTCTTGTTTAATTGGAAGTTTTCTAGCTGGAGCCTGTAACCAATATTTAGTATATTTAGATTTGAACCCAAAAATAGGTAAATTTAGAAAAGCCAAAGTGAAAGAAACTTAAAAAATATAATTTTCTTAAAAAAAGGAAATTTTTCTCAAAAAATAGCTATCCATATTCTTAAACAAAATGCATTTTTTTTAAAAAAATACCTTATCGTAAAGAAGCACCTTTGCTTAAAAAAAGTATATTTCCTTACAAAAAGTACCTTTTCGTACTTTTTTCAAATAAGCACATTTTCATAGAAGATTAAATTTTCTTACAACAAATGGCCTTTTCTTAAAAAATTACCTCTTCGTTTAACAGTACCTTTTTTGTATTTTACTCTTAAAAATTTATCTATTTTTGACAAAAGGACCACTTCTAACATTTCTTGGAAAAAAAAAATTTTTTCAAAAAATTACCTTCTCTTAAAAAAAACCCTTTCTTACAAAAACTCCCTTCGGAAAAGTACCTTTTCTTAAAAATAAAAAATACCTTTTCTTTTCTTGAGATAAGTAAAAAAAAAAAAGGTCTCCCATTACATCCCATGAAGGAATTGGGGAGAGCTTCTCACAACCAGTGAGCTGTGCGCTTTATAGTTTTATACTCACTGATTGGAACCTACAGTTTTACACCGGTTCCGAACGGTGTTTTGAGCATCTTTTTCATGGCTAAGTACTCGATAGTGTCGCCGTCACTGAGCGAGGTGACCGTCGTTGAAAGATATTTTATGGTGGTCGGAATCGAACTCAGGATCTCCTGTACAAGAGGCGCGCAAACTAACCATTGCACTACCGACAGATAAGTAGCCCTTCTAAAAATAAGTACATTTTCTGAAAAAAATAACCTTTTCCTAAAAAAAGTACCACATCTTTAAAAAGTACCTGTTCTTAACCCGCCAATGGTGACGTACTGGTCTGTGAGACCGGCTGTGTTAAAAAATTCGTATAACTTTATTCTCCGTTATGGTTTTTTGTTGCGATTTCGAGTAGCTGCAGCATTGCACATACCCGACCATCAGTTAATGACGAAGCTGCTTACTGAGCACAACTTCTGAATTTTTTTTCGAACCTGGTGTGTGAGACCGTGAGTCATAGTGTATGTAAGTAAAATAATCGCAACACTTTAGTATTATATTTTGGAAGGATACCAATTTTTGTTCATTTTATAAAAGTTCCTATTGTCGAAAGGCTAATAAACATTATTTTCCTTAATGAATATGTGATTTTTTTATTTTTTCTTAATTTTAAAAACGTATTGCTAGTTACAATACGTTAGTTAGTTAGTTACATAGTTATTTGTAATGCTCTATTTAAAAACATTTGTGAATTTTAATTTTGAAATAAAAGAACTTAAAATGATTATATATCTTTGTTTTATTGTCAAAGTGCATAAATACAAAAAAACATTAACTATTAGCAACACGTTTCGAAAAATCTTCAGTTGAAAAACACAGTGCATGAGACCGGCGTCACCGTTAATCAAAGTCAAATTTGCGTCACCATTGGCGGGTTAAAAAAGTACTTCTTTGTAAAAAATCATAACTTAAAAAAACATTAGCTGTTAATACAAGAAAACAGAACCTTTTCAAGAAAATATAATACATATTCTTACAAAAAGGATGTAAAAATATACATTTTTTTCTATAAAAAATATTTGTTTAAAAAAAGTTTATAATTTTACAAATATTATCTTTTCTTAAAGATCCATTTAAATTATTGTATTTTTCGAAGGGCGGCTTACGTGTGTTGGAACTAACTAGTACATTATATTTATATAGCGAAAGGAACTACGTTCCAACCGGGTGTCTCCTGGCTCTGGCAATCAGTGAGATGTGATTTCACACACATTTTGTAAATGGTTAAAAAAGTAATCTAAGTAATGTAGTGTTATAATTATTTCTGATTGCCTCCTGATTATGCTTGATTCACGCGTAAGAAATTGTTAGGTTTCGATAGTTCTCAATTCATTTTATAGTCCCACCCAAGCCATATTTTCCCATGGATTTTAATGAAATTTGATACATATCAGTCTATTTGTTTTCTAACTACTTGACCCAAATTTAGGCAGATCGTTCTGGATTTGCTTATAGCCCTCATATATATGAATCTTCCATGGTACACAGTGTTTCCACTGAGGTAGCCAAATTTTATTATTATTATGTAGCAGGGAAATACACTTTTCATAACAAAGCATAAAACAGTTTGGAAAAGGCAGAACACGGGGCTTAATACTATTCAACAGACAATAAATAGGAGATCAGCGTTTGTTCTTCATTTCACGTAAAATTCAAAATTTCATAAAAGAGGTTATTTTTAGTGAAAAAAAATCGAATAAAAAATTGCGTCAAATTTATACACACTGAAAAATAACGGCCTCTCTAACATATTTTCCCAAACATATTCTGCAGGAACCATGTTTAAAACACACCTCAAATATTCATATGTTTGCAAGCCCCAAACTTATTTCTATTTAAATGTAAACAATATCATGTTTACTGAAAAACATGTATACTTTAACGTGGAAAAATGTGCGTTCTTCATCCCTAACATCCATGTACTTACGTGAAAGCATTCGCGTGTTTCGCCCAAACCGACATATTATTCCACCAATTATTCTTCGATTTGGATATATATGTATTATTTATTATAATTAATTTTAACAATATAAATCCACATTTATAAATAATTTATACAAAAAAGTTATATATTTGCAACGGCCCTTTTTACATTTATTTGCGTTGAATGCATTATTTGTTTTTTCATGAAATGAGAATCTGCTGATCTTTTCCTTCTCCTTTCTTTCTTGTCTCTCTCGTTTTCGTTTTCAGAAGGTTTCAGCTATGCGATGGTTATCACTATGCGTTGGTACACAAACAAAATATTTCTATACAAATCAAGTTCGTGCAAGCCAAGCGTGGATTAATTACTTGTGTTTTTGATGTGTTAACATCTAAGCGGCGTATAGGGACTAAATCTATCAAAGTCAACACTGCTGCAAAAACCAGATTTTATGCTGCTGCTAAAACCAGATTTTCTGCGACTGCGAAAGAGAATAATGACGTGTTAAACAAAAATGAGCGAGCAAGAGAGCAATGAAGAGTTGGGTGGCAGGGGTGAGGCAAACGAAATTGTGTCTATAGCGTATGTATTAACATAATAATGTATGTATGTACATGTGTCTGTTGCTGTTGTTGAACGGAGAATTTCAATTTTCCACGCAAAATTTCATTTGCAAGCCCATGGGCTTGCGCAGTCAACGTTATGGTGACACACTAATACGTCAGCTACTTCGTACAAAGTATGTGTGATGTTGTGTGTTTGGTTGTTTCGTTGTTATTGCTATGGCCAAATCAAGCGAGTCATTTGATGCTCAGCATTGCCCGGTGTATTTTTCAATGCCTATAATTATGGGTTGTGACTTTAACACGAATTTTTCAACCGCAGAAGGACTGCCACTTATCGAATTCCTAATGGAAGCTTTGCTAAAAAATAATCTAACATATATTGGAACACTAAAAAAAATAAGAGGGAGATCCCTGCATGTTTTATGCCAAACAAAGAAAGAGAAGTTGAGAGTTCACATTAAGGTTTCACCAAGGACTTTACATTATTATCCTTCATTCCCAAGTCCCCTTAACTTCATCCACACACCACACTGAGGAATCCGACATTGCGTCAGGCAAACCACTAATGATTGTAGATTACAATCACACAAAAGGCGGCGTTGACGAGATCGACAAAAAGTTCTCAATTAATTCGTGCAGTCTCAAAAATAGTCGTTGGCCGATGGCATTTTTTTATAGAACACTCGATATGATAGGTATCAACTCTTTCGTTACGTATCTACCAAGCATATGCAAATATGGACCCCAAATTGAGTAGAGGTAAAGGGTTTTTCAACAGAGACGCTACAAAAGTAAATCGATAGGGACAGCAAACGACGCCATATTTTTCCCCGCTCTTTTGACATTTCTCTTCAGTAAGGTTTGCCATTTCATCATGGACAGATATACGAGCCAACAACAAGTCGAAATTATTAAAATTTACTACCGAAATTTGGAGTCAGTGGCCTCAACTTTAAGAGGCCAACTTTAAGAGGCCTCAACAATCAGCGATCCACACGTAATCCATGAGTCATCATTGCATCTCGAAAAAATTTCGGTTTGGTGCGGTTTATGGGCCGGCGGCGTCATTGGGCCGTACTTCTTCCGTGATGATCAAGACCGGCACATTACTGTGAATGCGAATCGCTACCGTTCAATGGTAACCGAATATTTTTGGCCCCAATTCGTTAATATATACTTGGAGGACATTTGGTTCCAACAGAACGGCGCCACAAGCCACACAGCGAATGCCACAATCAATTTAGTGGAAACAAGTTTGGTGAACGTGTTATCTCACGAAATGGCCCAGTCGATTGGCCGCCTCGGTCGTGCGATTTGACGCCGTTAGATTATTTCCTGTGGGGCTACGTAAGTCTATGGTCCATGCCAACAAGCCAGCGACGATTGATGAAGTTCGTACGAATATCGAACGTGAAATTGCAGCAGTATCGGCCGATTTATGCTTGAAAACCGTCGAAAATTGGGTTCAGCGTCAGAACTTCTGCAAGCGCGCCCGTGGTGACCATGCAAAAGAAATCGAGTTCCATACATAATGGCATCGAACGTACTTTCACAGGAATAAAGAATTTTATTGGTATATAAAACCGGTTTTGTTTTATTTAAAAAAACTTTTGTAGCGCTCTTATTGAAAAACCCGTAACATTTTTTTATAAATATGGCTCGTGAAATGGTACTAGATCACATAAAAACACGTGTATATAATGAAAGATTACCAAGAGAATTGCGCATGATCATCAGTCGAGTCCAGTAAAAAGATTTGCCTCCTCCACCTCCGAAAATTCAGCCGGAGATCGTCAGTGGTAGAAAACTGTGTCATATATGTCCAACTGAAATAAATAGGAAAACAAAATAGAGCTCCTGCTCTTGCTTAAAGGCTATTTGCTTGCAGTGCTCCAATCCTCTTTGCGAAAACTGCCAAAAAAATTTAATGTTTCAAGACTGTACAAATAATTACCTAACCATACGATTTAGCTAAAAATCAAAACAAATTTTATTTGATAAGTGTTTTTAAAGATAAACCAAAAAGTTCCTAACTATTTGTAAGAATTTTTTTTTGGTTTTAATTGTTTAAAATAAAAATATGGTCTGCCAGACCCCACGTCAGTCATATAGTTAAAATTTGAGCACGTCAGTTGCAGAAAGGTAATTTTTTGTATTAATTATTTATAAATGTGGATTTATATTGATAAAATTAATTATAATAAATAATACAAATATATTGAATTCAAAGAATATTTCGTTTCTAAATATTATTATATTTGGGAAGAAATACGCCCATGTTTCCGCGTAAGTATATGGAGGTTCGGGGGAAACACACGAATGCTTCCACGTAAGCATCTGGATGTTTGGGATGAAGAACGTATATGTACGCATATTACTGTTTGCATTTAAATACAAATGTGTTTGCGGTCTGAAAACATATGAATGCTTGAAGTGTGTTCCAAACATATACATGTTTCCTGCAGAATATATTTGGAAAATATGTTACAGAGCCCGTTTTTTTTCAGCGTGCATACAAATGTGCTTCTTAGTAAGAGGTATTTTTGCTGGGTATATACTACTGAAGACCGGTTTTTAGCAGAACGGTCTTTATGATCAATAATCTTCCGTCGAGTGTATTCCCTATAATTTATGATATCAACATAATTAAGTCAAATATCAACAAACACTAATCTCGTTTTCTTCCAACTCCTATCGCTATTTCCTAAGTTTTGTACAGTGTCCTGCATTTATAAACGGAACCCCTACGCGCTGGTCTAAATATAATATTAAAAAATTTTTTAATTCCATAATTGTTTTTCTAAACATCAGGTCATGCCTGTCATAAAGTGACGAGTAATGATTTTTTTACAAGACTCTAATCTTCTGTCAATATTCTCTTATCTTCTGTGGTAAAACATGTGTCGAACAGATGTACACACGAAGTCATTCTGTAGAGTGTTTACCTAAAGGTAAGCGCATGTCATTAGTAACATTGATGAGATTTACTTTAAGATACGTTACACATTAATTAAAGCATTTTCATTGTACTTAATTGAAATTTTGTATAAATTGATGACTGTCTATTTTCGGCACGAATATGAAAGTTAATGTAATGCAGAAAATATTTTATAAACTTTAAATCCGTTTCTTGAACATTTACTTAATTAATAAATACAGTTTCAAAAAAAAATACTATGAATATTTACAAGGAGCAAAAAATATCAGACATCCTGACGCTTTTTTGCAGTGTCCAGGAAAAAAATCTATCAAATTTATGAAACAGCATTGAAAGCATGAAAGGAACCTTTCAGTCATTTGTCTACATTTCCTTTTGCTTGTTGTGAACGCAGGAACACAGGATATCAACAATGTTTAGAACGGGAACACATTAAGAGCTGTAATACAATTCACACGTCCGGTAGCAATACCTCAGATGTAAACGATGCGTATGAGCATCAGACTTTGTGTCTAAGGGTTGAATGCCCTCATACCATCAACTAGTTTTTTTCACCTCGTCGTCGTATCTCACATTTTGCCCCTCCTGTTTTCTTTTTGTTTCTATGCAAATGAGAAATGCGCATAAATCAAATTTTTGACTGATTTCCAAATATTCGATATTCCTACAACCGTACATTAACATGGATGTATACTATTGTGTTGACCAGTCAGAGGGGTTGGATTTTACATGTGGAATGGTGGCGAACATACAAATACACACCGGACGTTATTTAATTACCAATATGAGTTTGGCGCAGAACATACTCGTATATGAGGGACAACACAAAATAACAAATAGAGTTGACGACAGAGATTTGTTGATTTGATAAGGGTCATTTGTCAAACTGAGTTTGTTTTCGATAGAAAGAGTTGGTGATTGCCACGGGTAGTGCGTACTTTGTAGTGCCTGATAATGCTAATATCATTAGCACGGCATGTGAAATGTGTAATTTATTGATTTAAATTTGAGTGATAAAAGTAAATGCCATACAGTTAATTCGATTTAGCAACAAACGAAGTACTAACATTGGCTGGCATCTTTAACCTAAACTCATATCACATGGGCTAGATAGAGGATTAGAAAGGAAATGTTTATATTACTTTACTTTACTTCTCCGGTCTCGGACAACCCCGGGGGGTCAGGGACCTTACAAAACGAAGATACGAATGTTTATATTAGAAGTAAAACAAATCAAATTTTTTTCTGCTGATGTTCAATTTTGACGGCAATAAAAAATAATTAAGGGTAAAAGTATTAAATTTAATTTCAAAAGTATTATTCAAATATTCTGAAAGACAATCAACTTATATTCAGTACACAATATATTTGTTCATTTATGACCACATAAAGAATATTTTTTACGAATCCGTTTCAAATTCTGCTTAGATTGACCTCAACAATACCCCACTTTGCATATTACCGACGGACAAACTGATCGACGCAAAAAATCAAACGACTACTTTGAATTTGTCATCTTTTAGGAAAGCAGTTTTAAATTTTTCAGTACTTCTTGAAAAAATTATGAAGATGAACCAAAACTTTATGTACTAAGTTGTGAGAATTATATCATATTACACTGTGCGTCAGTCCAAATCGGCGGGGTTACTGACAACAGGGAAAAGGTATATCACTCAAGAAAAGATACACGTGTCCCAGCGTTTCGCTGGGTCACGCCTTGGAATCGAGATATATCGATTTGAAGTTAGTGAGTATCATACAACTAGGGTAATTTTTCAAGTTTGGGGCTCTTTTGTTTTTGACATAACTCGACAACGACAAGTCCGATTTTGCTGCAAAAAACTTAGAAAAATTAAGAACTATAATTCCTTTAACTTATTGATATACTGTTTCTCTACATAATCAACAGTTTTGCAGTTACAAACAAATTTATGAAGAAAAAAATAATTACAACCTTTAATTAAAAATCATGAAAAATCCACAACTAGAAAAAGTGTCTTATTACTTTCACGAAGAGTCACATAACCTATGAACAAAATGCGATGTAGAGCATAAAAATCCATGAACGCATAAATTTATTTTGGTTCGTTTTCTCCCTTTACTTCCTTGTGTGGTGGTTCACGTTCTTCTTCGGAGTCTGTATCGGATGAGGATCTGTATATAACTGGTCCGCCAAATAACTATTTTTTTTTTTGAAAATGCTATAAAAAAAACTACTGAATATTTTCTCAAATTTCTTTTTTTATTTGAAAGTACAAACCTTCCGGTTAATAATGGAAAATAATTTCATTCAAATGGCTGCCTCGGCTGGCCATGCAGTAGCCTACACGATCGGTCCAATTTTTAAGCATCCAATATTTAAGTCCAACATTTAAGCATTAAGAATTGATGTTGATGGCGCTTCACGCACACTTTCTGCCACAGCAGCAATATTCTCGGGTGTACGCACTATTTTTGGCTTTTCACGCTTTGGTTTATCGATTAGGATGCCAGTTTCTTTCACTTTTCTCACAAGATAACGAACATACGGAGCTGACGGTGCTTCTCTTCTTCCAAAATCCGTACGCAATTTTCGCACACATTCTGCAACATTACCATGATTTTCAAAGTAATGTAGCAATATTTGCCAGCGTTGTTCAAGCGTATACACAACCATATTCGTTAAGCGGAAGGATAAATCTAACTATCTGTCAAATCAGACATGAGCTAAGTGTTACCATTCACGAAATAAGCACTAGTTGAAAAAAAACGTTAGATGGCGGACCCTTTATCTAGAAAAAAATCAAGTGTTTGTAATCAGTCAGTTAACTTCAATTTTATGACCTATCCTCGGGGGAAGCTCCCATTGTATATTCTTCATCTTCATTGTCGGGATTTTTCGTCTTTTTCGACCACCAACAAATTTCAGCCACCAGCGAGTCCAGCCTTTTACTTCTCCATGTTCATAGATTCTAGTCCTAATTTGTGGCAGCAAAATCGGACTAGTCGTTCTCGAGTTATGTTAAACAAAACAGCCCCAAACGTGAAAAATTCCAATATATGATACTTACTAAATTCAAATCGATGTGTCTCCCTCCATTCCTAGACGTCACCCAGCGAAACGCCGGGATACGTATAACTTTTTTAGACCGATACAACGTTTTCCCGATAATCAGAACCCCCGACGATCACTGACCCCTACAATTTGTCGCACAGTGTTCCCGTTAAATATTCCGACTATTTAGTTTAAAATATATATTTTTCTTTTAAGTAAAAAGTGTTATTTTGGATATTTTTTTCGCCACAGACTCTGTATATTAGGGATCTGATTTTTTAAAAGAATTAAAAGTATATGAACGTTAAGTTGGGGGTATGAGGGTATGTCGCAAAATTGTGCAGTCTGGCTGCAGTCTGGAAATATAAAGCTTCGACCATGCCGAGAATTTGTGACGAAGACACTAATAACTTTAGATGAATTTAACCCTTCCAAAATAAATATTATTGTGTACAGCTTTCCACCTCAAACAAAGGTAACCCTGTTGTATTATAACATTTTCTTGACCCATTTAATTGAATTCGATCCATCAGTAAATTCGTAGGCAGATTATTTTGAGGTCCCTGAATCCCTTTTATATTTATTGAGACAAATAGGTATATAGGACATTATTTTAGCTGATTTATTCAAAAATGCCAAAAGGAGATACAATTTATGGACTGACTTCTAAACCATTTCGTTTGCAGGGTTGCCAGCTAACAGAAAGTTGTGTATAATCCAAAACCTATAAATAAATGTAATATATTTTTGAATTCAAGAATACGAAAATTGTATTTATTTACCTAGGACAATAGGAACAAATAAAGGGTGGGCCATGTATAATTTGTGGCATATTTTCGCTTTAAAAAAATACTAACAAAAATTTTTGCAAAATTATGACTTTATGAATAAAACACAACATCTTTCAAGTGGCTTCCACGACTTGTTTTACAGTATCTCATTCGGTCTACTCAATTTTTCGGTACATTTCCGATTGCTTGGAAATCTATCTTATACACGACAGCGTATATTTCGCGTTCGAAGGGCTCTATGGACTCAAGATTGTTTGCGTAACACTTATCTTACATGGCGCGCCAGATATAATAGTATATATGAATCAAATTGCACCTGCAAGGCGGCGAATAGACTTTCGAGTTTCTGCGTTTTCGAGCACAGTGCGCAAAAGATCGATTGTAATGTTGGCTGTGTGACACGTAGCGCCGTCCTGTTGAAATCATACGTCGTTCATGTCATTCTACTGAACTTCCAGGAACAAGAAATAGCTGAGCATGGCACTGTATCGCTCGCCATTGACGGTAACGGCGGCTCTTTCTCATTTAGGGTGAAAAATGAGCCTATGATACCGGCATGCCAAAAACCCAACTAAAGAGTCACGCGCTGTGGATGAAACGGCTGGTCTTCACAATGTGTTGGTTTTCCGAGGTCCAAATGCGACCATTTTGTTTGTTAACGTAGAATCATTGGAAAGATGATTTATCGAAAAAAATGCTCATCTTTAGCTAAGCGTTTTTCGGCCCATTTAACGAAACGAACACGCATCAGGTGGTCACGAGGCTTTAGTTATTGGACTAGTTGGACTTTATAAGCCTTCATACCCAGGTTTTTATGCAAAATTCTGCGCAAATAAGTTCGAGAGAGTTATTTTGTCCAATCAGTCAGTACGCGGATTTACGACCTTGCTTCACAAGGTTGCCATACTTCTTTTAGGATTGCCAGTTATTCTGGTTGGCAATCGTGGACCATTAAAAGTGCTCATTCTTCGAGGTCGGTGCATAAATTGTATCTCCTGTATACATTTTTGAATGATCCAGTTAAAATTATGCCCTATTTTCCCCCAATGGCCCAACATTAAAAAACATTATTCGTCATCTTCTAGTTTCAACTGTGATAGCAACGAAATGGACTGAGCGATCGTAAATTAATGTGTGTAAAAATGTATTGACGAATCGCATCACTTTTAGAATTTTTCGCCACACTATGGTATCCACCATTTTTAGTTGTATTAATTATGTTCAATCAGGTTGTTAAATGCTGAAAGTTTTCAGAAACTCTGAGAATTCTAAGGACTCCAAATCGTAGTTTGAAAAAAATTCAATTTTGAAAATATGCGAGAATTTTCAACAAAATTGCTTTTATGCGAAATGGAAATGCAACGGGTTTTAGCTGAACTCTATATGCTATCAGTTAGGTATAACATGTTAACCGTTCTCAATGATTTCATGGTGAATTGGTGGGACAACTTAGGGTACCTCGAAGAAATAGCGTCAAGATGGCCAAAATGTGAATCAGGAACGAAACTTATGTACTCTATTCTGCAGAACAGCAAGGATTCTGTGATACAGCTCGAATGGGAACAAGTTATTTTGATTATAAAAAAAAATATTTCCCATTACATCCCATGAAGGGATTGATTATAGAAGCGTAAAAACTCGTAGGTTGTCGATTCATTTATGTGTTAATCCGCATGCACCCCTTTTGAGACAGATCTACTTCGAATTGAACGACCCGACACAAACCACTTCAGAACGTGTTAGGAGGACTTCGAAACGATAGAACGAACAACGTCCCTGGCATTGTCTTGCTTGCGAGAGATTGGACTTCCTTATTTCCCCGATTAGAAAATACCTGGTTTGGTACATTTTAGAAAAATTCATTGACTAACAATGAAATTGATTTGTAAAAAATTCTTGTTGTAAATACAAAATTCCTTCTTCTGTTACCTCGAAGTTCGCACACCAGGTCGGAAATGTATCATAAGGTGAGTCACGAATGCTTCGACTATTCCATTCAAATGTTGAAGTACAGTCTTTATAGCTTGGATAGGCTACGAGTTATCTAGATTTACACTAATCTTTTTGCAATCCATTAGGATAATTTAGTTTGTCCTTTATTTTCCTGAAATACCAGAATGATCAGGAGTTCATATGATCTCCAAGCTTCTACTGATACACAGAATCGAGGCACCGGTTCGGAAAATCCTGTTCTTTACAAAAACCTACCGGACCGGGGCTTACAAGACCCGAAAGACGGATCCAAATAAACCGAAAACGGTTGTTTAAGGACCGTAAAAACCGGGTTCAAAAGAACCGAAAAAGGTTCCAAACAGACCCAAAAACTATTCTTTAGGATCTTAAGAATGGGTTCAAAAGAACCCGTAAAACAGATCCTGAGTAAGAAGACTCGTTTCCAAAAAAACCAAAAGTGTTATCCTTCGGTTGAGGTTATGAAAATGTGTATTTTTATCAATTTTTATATTATTATAATAAGATATTTCACTTAAGATCTTTAGGACAGCAATTGCTGAGAACTGGAACCGGTTCAAAAACCCGGTTCTTCTCGGGACCGGACTCGAGAGAAAATGTGTATTTCTCCAAATTTTTATATTCGTATAAAAAGATAATTCTCTCAAACCTCTTTGGGACCAAAATTTTCTGAGAACTGGAACCAGTATAAATAACCTGTTCTTCTCGGAACCGGACTCGACAGAAAAATTGTACTTCTCTAAATTTTTATATTCTTCTAATAATATATTTTACTTAAACCTCTTTGGGATAGCAATTTATTGAGAACAGGACCCGCTTCAAGTATCCGGTTCTTCTCGGTTATATTACACGGTTCTTCTCTTTTTATAATACGCGGAACCGCACATCACGACACGCTGGAAAAAGCGGCCTCTCTAACATATTCTGCAGTAACCATGTATGGATGTTTGGATCACACTTCAAACATTAATATGTTTGCAAGTCCCAAACTACCTTGTGTTAAAATGTAAACAGCATAATGTTTAAAGGCAAACATGTATGCTTTTACATGGAAACATATGCGTATTTCCCCCAAACATAAAAATATTTTAAAACGAAATATTCTTTGATTTCAATATATGTTTATGTATTATTAATTATAATTAATTTTATCAATACAAATCTACATTTATCAATATTTAATATAAAGAATTAAAAGCTTTAAAACGGCCTGTTTTAAATTTAAGTACATTGATTGCATTATTGGTTTTTTTTATGAAATGAGAATCTGCTGCTCCTTTGTTTCTCCTTTCTTTGTTGTCTCTCACGTTTTTTTTTCGGAAGGTTTCAGCTATGCGTTGGTTATCACTATGCGTTAGTACACAAAGAATATATTTATATACAAATCTAGTTCATGCAGGCCAAGCGTTTATTTCACAAATAGTCTTCAGTAAAAGCTCGGACAGAAAAAGGGCTTCACGTTCTTGCTCTTTCCAGTTTCTTTCTTCAAAATTGTTTCTCACTTTGGTAGCACACATAAGTATATACGAAATACAAACACAAAAATTCATTTTCTGTTATTCACTGATCATCCTCTGTCCCATGAAGTATTGACAACTGTATACATGAAACTAAAACGCAATACATCAGCCAAAATAAGAAACACTGACTGCATCTGCAATTTGCACGCACATTCAGGAATATTTATGACTCACTCACTGAGAGAATTATTCAAAAATACAGATACACACTCTCTCGTTGTCCCTCTTTTATTCTCTGGCTCTCGAGAGAGCATAGACAGTGCAACAAACACAGCTGTATTTGTATCACAAATATAAATGTATGTGGGTCGCAAACACATATATTCTTACATATTAATCACTGTGTCTCAAACATGTAATATTGAATAGCAAACATAATATGTTTGGATACAAGTATATTATATTTGCGACAAGCTCCACACACTTTATGATTGAATCCAAACAACAAAATATGATAGATTTTTCAGCGTGTACAGGATTTCAAAAGTGAATGCGATTTGTATCTCGTTTTTGTACTTGATTGCCGTTAGCTATTTACTCAGTGTGTCCATATTGCCTTGGTTTACGACTTGGCTATCAATGAAGACTATTACACCTGTGACTAAGAATTGTAGTTCAGCTTTCTCACATATTCCCTGATCCTTCAGATTGGAAAATAGAACTGTTGTCAGATAGGTAGAAATGCCCTTCCCGATTCGTTGCTGCTATGCTGAGATGTTGGTCACCGTTATCATTTCTCACGCAGTCATTTCTCTCAATCTCACGCAGTCATTTCGCAGCCTATTCGTCACGCTAAAACTCTGTTCCTTCTACCTTCAGTGGTCTTTTAATGTTGTGCTTCTATGCATTGAACCCTACCAGACTACAAATACGTAGATAAAGGTCAGTGATGTCACGCTCGAATAGTTTATACTCGTATCTTTTCATATAATTTAGTTTTAATCGCATTGTGAATCTGATTTTCTAATTGGGGCCATTAAAAATATAAAAATATTTGTTTGCAGCTGATGAGTTTAAAATGCTCTAAATTACTCGTACATTTTGGTAGCCGTATTTGGAAATTTTGACAAATTTATAGTTAATTGAAATCGTATCTTAGAATGGTAAACAATTTATCTAATCGCTCATAAACGATTACTGCATTTAACTATATTGCTGTTACAACAATTAGAGACAGACACTTTAATAGCTGCAATCCTTTAAAATATTGCTAATAACAACTTTAAATTAATTTCACCCCTTGTTAAACGAGTCTTTCAACCCGAAACTCTACGTTTGTAATAATGTGTGCATCAAAAGGATGTTGGAATTGAATAGATAAACTCACAACAAAATATTAATCAAATTGCAAAGAAGTCTGGAGAGTGTCACAAAAACATGAATGTACAACAAGGATAGTGCTATATAAGTTCATGTGAGTAATTACACATATGTATGTACAGCATATTTGCATGTATGTATTTATGTTTATGTGTGCATGATGATAACATCTAAATGTAGAATTTCTCTGCTGACTTTTCCCCTCACACGCCGACCGAGTGTTTTCATTCATTGATGTTTTAACCAAATGACGGACCACATTTAAATGTATGACTGACTAACTGTGTGCTCCTGGTGCTGGTGCTGGGCTAGAACATTTTCAAATGGACCTCAATAAAAACAGCACAACAACAAAACCTGCTACTTCCAAAAATTGTTGACAACAATGGCAAAGTGGGGTAAAGAAGGGGTAAGTAAATTGTAAAAGCAGCAGCTTCTTTTATCTGAAACTTGTTATGTTTATACACCTGCATGTGCTATTTTCGTCATCATAATTTCAGGTGACTGTCGAGAGCCATTCGTCTAGTATTCATTCATTTAACATAAATGAACATATTGTTGACATTGTAAAATGAATTCTCATGTAAGCATTGGAATACAGATCCCTTTATTGTTCGTCCGTCTATGTGTCTGTCTATTCTAATTTCAGACATATAAACAGAGAGTAGAGACACACAAAGTGAAGCTGCTTTGTTTTGTTCACAATATAAATTTTTGGACTTTTATTTCATGATTACGAATTTTGTTGTTTATACGGGCCGGTCTTCTTACACCCTACACATAAAATGTAATGTCATTAGTTCATGCTGAGGCAACAGCATCAGTAGTGGTCACCAAAATCAAAACTCCGAGGGATGAAATAATTTGTTTTGTAAAAAGTACAAACAACAATTCCCAAACAAATTCTGCATAAAGTTGTTAATATTTTTTCTAATTTCTGCAGTAAAAAATAAGCCAATAATGTTATTTTATCGGTTTGGATGGGAAATAAAGTGTACGAGAGAACAGCTTTTATGCTACGAAGAATCTTAGAATAACCAGCGAAAAACAATTCTAAACGTATTTCAGCTTTTTATTTACAAAACTTCGTTCGATAGACCTATTTGAATCTTGTTTAATTTGCAAAATGACAGAGGGTAACATCAAATCTTCACAGGAGATTGGTATAGATCTTACCGAGCTATTTGATTACAGGCGACGCGTCAGGTAAGGCAACAGACCATCGTGCGATCTTTTTGACCTTTTACAGTAAATGATAAAAAGAATTGCAGGTATCACAAATAAAACCACTTGATGTTACAGATTTCATTGGGCGAACACCACAGGAGGTTCTTGGTACAATTTTCAACAATCGAGAAGATTCAGCGAAGATAGGTTTAGTGGTGGCATGAAAACTCGCCCAGAAAAAAATCGCTCAAAAAAATATAAAAGTATGAACAGGGCCAAATTCAAAATCGGCCAAAATATATGGAACAAGAACTTAGAAATTTAGCCCAAAAAGCAATGAAAAATGGTCCATATGAAACATGAGAAGTCGCCGCAAATATACGGCTAATATTCGATATGAAATATCATCCACTTCCAATGTAAAAAAAAAATATATATAAGAAACATCGCCCACTTCAGATCCCACAGAGAAAATATCACCCCAAGATTAATAGACAAATACACCGTGCCCATCAATTCCCATGAAAGGATTGGGGGAGATCTTCTCACAACCGGTGTGCTGTGTGCTTTCTAATTTTGCACTCACTGATTGGGACCTACAGTTTTTACACCGGTTCCGAACGTTATTTTTGAGAAGCTTCTTCATGACAAAGTACTCGATGGTATTGACATCACTGAGCGACGTAGCCGTCGTCGAAGGAAATGTAAAGTGGTCATAGCAAGGATCGAACTCACGTTCTCGTGCACAGGGGCCGCGCTTGCTTGCAACCACCGCCATTACACCATCACCGACTACAACAAGATTGCTGGTCATAAATTCATTGGTTTGATTTTCAATAACTTTCAGGGAGTTTCGATGACACAGCTGTTCGACCTCGTACCTGAAAATTTGATACAGGTAGCATTTGAAGGAAAATGAGCGATACACGCTCACAAGTCTGTTTTTGTTTGTTTATTCTTTGGATGCAACTATAACTTGATTGTAGCATGTCGCAAATAAAGTCTACTTGTGCCCAAACAAATTGTGTTTGCCATTGAATATTACATGGTTTAGATAAAATATTTGACAGGTTATAATACATATCTAGTGTCGCCGTCGCTTAGCGATGTGACCGTCATCGAAAGTAATTTAGAGCAGGGATCGAACCAACGTTCTTATGTAAAAGTACCGCGCTTACTACCATTGCACCATCGACGGTCACTGAATGTGTTTCATTGGTGTAAAAAACTAAATTGTAAATGTCACATGACGATCTTCCATTATCATGTTTTGTGGCAGAACAACCGATTTTGGGCTACGTTCACGAAATTCGTCCTGGAACGAACGGCGTTCAAGGCTTTACAGTGACTTTTAATGGTGCTTCATCACCAAAAGTTGAAACAAGTAGCTTGAGACCCTCTTGGCTCGATAATCCACGCAGAAAATCTTAAAAAATCATCGCACGAAAATTTTCACGGGCTAATTTCATTGTTTGACCGAGATGAATTTTTCAACTCACTGTAAATACAAGAAATAGTACTCGTAAGTGAAAACGTTCTATGTAAATTTATGCTAAAAACTTTCAAAATTTCCCGTGGAAGTTCCAGTTTGCATCTGGGCACACTAGTACTGCCAGTTTCCGAAATATATATATAGCAACCTCGTAGAGTGATAGCGCTGTTTGCCTGTTTATCGTTTATCGGCAGAAACGAAATTCTCCCATAGAAGTATATAAGTACAAATATATATATGGTAATCGCCTGATGGTCAAACCTTCAATCAAGTTGCCCGTATACTTGTCAAGTTCCTTGGTAGACGTCAAAACTAGACGTGGTGCTGACATTGGTAGCGAACACCAACTCTTAGTGGGCAGCTTCCATCTTCGTCCAGCTGCTCTCAACGGTATTAGAGGCAAAATTGCTAAATATAATCCAGACCGTCTGCAGCACACTCATATTAATCATTTACGGTCAAACTCTGCGCACCACTTTGGCACATGGCAGTCAAAATTCGTGGGTAGGCATTGTTCGAACGCTGAAGGAAACAGCCATGCAGGTCGTTGGTGAGAATAGATGTGTGACTAAATTTTGGATTAATGCAGAATCCTGGACCGAAATTGGTAATCGTGAACACATGCACAATATACGTAGACGATAGAAAAGATGAGGCAATTTAAATCAGACAATCGCCAATCAGCACGTAGAGTGGGTTACAGGGTGCGTTCAAATTACAGCAACTATCTGAACAATATAGCGGAGGAAACCGAAAATGCTACGAAAATACAGGTAGCCTCTGTAGTGTGTATTCTTACATAATAAGGCTGAGTGGCAACAATATCAGGAGTACTGCATCGCTACAAACTAATGATGTCTCGAAGATATCAACACCAGATCAGAAGCAGATCGATGACGTAATTTTTTTAAGACACAATCTAGACTTCTGGATGAGGAAGATCAGTGTACCCCTTCGGCAACATACTTACGTTGCAACCAGACAAGGAGCAAGCAAAGGAACACCCGTGGCAAGCAGAGATTGAAGGGGCACTGGATATAATGAAGGATCACGAGTCATCTGGTGTTGATAATATTCCAGCGGAATTGTTGAAATATGGTGCATCAGAGGTGCATGAGTAGATAACAAAAGCCCTACGGAGTGGGAAAAGGAAGAGTTATCACTTTTCCGAAAAAATGTTATCTAACGCTGTGCAGGAACTGGAGAGGTATTACGTTGCTTAATCCAATATGCACGGTAATTGCGACCCTTGGTGGCGTGGTGGAGCAAATTGTGCGGAAGGAGTAGGCGGGTTTCAGGCTTGGTTGTTTGTGCGCCAACCACATGAACACATTCAGTATAACTAATAATGCAACAATCAGTTGAACTGCACTCGCCTCTGTAGCTACTTTTCGTACATATACTTCCAACAAGTCCACGCTGATAAATATCGGTCCCAGCAACATATTGCAGGAAATATGTATATGTTTGCAACCATTATTTTCATGAATTCAAGATCTGCTGCCTTGTTGTTTTTTTTTTGGTATTTGTCACGTTTTTAGAAAGCAAAACCACATCGTTTAAAAAAGCAAAACCACATCTGGGTGACAAAAACAGATGTCATAACATAATACTCATTGTGTCTAAAATATGTTATATTGAATTTCGAACACAATGTATTTGGAGACAAGTATACTATATTTGTGGACTAGTTACAAACACGTTATATTTACATCACTGCGGTCCACACCACCACCACCAAAAAGGGGATACCGGACAAATGGTATCCATGAACTGTACAGAGAGGCAGCTGAAGAAAGTTCGTTGTAATGGAAAGGAAAGTCAAACTTTCACCACATCTGCGGGAGTTGGGCAAGAATGTGTATTGCCCCTCATACTATTTATTCTACGTGCTGAAAAAAACTGCCTCTGTAACATATTCTGCAGGAACCATGACTATGTTTGGAACACACTTCAAACATTTACATTTTTGCCCCTCATACTATTTGCCCCTCATACTATTTCTTCTACACGCTGAAAAAAACTGCCTCTGTAACATATTCTGCAGGAACCATGACTATGTTTGGAACACACTTCAAACATTTATATTTTTGGAACTCCCAAACTCAGCTGTATTTAAATGCAAACATTACCATGTTTACTGACAAATATGTAAGCTTTTACGTGGAAACAACTTTCATATTCTTACGTGGTAGCACTCGAGTGTTTCACAAAAACCTCCTTATATTTACGTGGAAACATATGCGAATTTCCTCCCAAATATAACAATATTTAGAAACGAATTATTATTTCATTCTTTATTTATTATAATTAATTTTATCAATATATATCCACATTTACTTATATAAATAATGAATACAAAAAATTTGAAGATTTAAATTAGTTTTATACACTAGGGTTCACTTATTTAAAGGCACTAAAAATTCAATATTCAGCAGCCTGTATATTTTGAAATTTGTAACAGATTGCAGAATTTAAAAAAGAAAATTTTAAAAAAATTTTAAAAAATTTTAATTTTATAAAGAAAATCATGACAATAGTGGTTTCTTAACTAAAGAATTTTTTTGAGAAATTTATTAAAAAAACTTCAAAAATTTGCTATTTTTTTTGGTTCACTTGAATAAAGGCACTTTATTATTTGAACCGAAGTGTATTTAGCTGCATTGAATGCATTTTTTTTGTTTTGAATTTGCTGTTTTGTCGTTTGTCCTTTCTTTGTTGTCCTTTACGATTTTGTCTCCAGAAGGTTTCAACTATGCGTTGGTACACGAACAATATACTTATATACAAATCTAGTTCGTGCGAGTCAAGCGTGTATTAATTACTTCTGTTTTTTTTTATTATATTTCAAAAATGGTCCGTCGTTTAACTTTTTTCAGTAGAGGCTCGGGCAGAAAAAGGAACTCACTCTCCAGTTTCTTTCCTCCAAATCGTTTCTCATTTTAGTAGCACACATACATATATGCGAAACACATACACAAAAACCAAAGCAACATCACAAACCATTTAACCGTCCGAGCATTTGTTTATTCTTCTTTCACTGATCAAGCGCTTTTGATATCCTGTGTCCGATCCACACTTACAAGATATACACACTCTTTTCCCCTCTTTTATTCTCTTGCTCTCGAGAGCGCATAAACAGTGCAACAAACACGGCTGTTATTGTATCACAAACAGAGATATATTTGGGTCACAAACACATATATATGTTATAACATATTGATCATATCTCAAACACGTAATATTCAATAGCAAACACAATGCGTTTGAACACAAGTATATTATATTTCCCACAAGCTCCAAACACATGTTATATTTACAACCAAACAACAAAAAACGACAGGGTTTTCAGAATGTACTTATGGGTGGGTGGGATAATGAAGGCAACTAATGCAGATGCACCGTTCGGCATTCAGTGGAGTACCTATGAACATATAAAGTACATGATATCGACGACGCAGGTGGCATATGTCTTATGGCCCACAAATTTGATGATATCGAGGTCAAGTTAAACAGACACTCCGAAAATGCGAAAAAGGATGACTGAGAAGAAATATAAATAAGACAAAGCTAATGCATATGCGAATAGGATGGATGTCCGTTCGTTAACTGAAGACGTGCATTCAATCTAGTATTAAAGGTGCAAGATTACTAATGATGGTGGCTTCGCCACGGAATACGTGATAGAATAAATAAGACCCATGATGCATTCCTAAACCTGCACAAAATCTGGCGCAATAAGAGGGTACGAGAAAGACGTAACTATTGTATGGTTCTATTAGTTGGATCTTTTAGTTGGATCTATTAGTTGGATCTTGACGAAGCTGACATTGAAGAACGACCAAACGCTTGTCAATCATGGTTTGAGGCAAATACTCCGCATCTACTGGCCAGAGACAATTTATAATGAAGTTCTCGGGCAACATACATGTTGCCGTACATGTCTGCCATACACTTAGACGCCCAACATCAGAAATTGCTAGAGCAGAACTTGAATGAACCCGCAGTGGTATATAAGGTCAGGAAGGCCACTAAATATATGGCAGCGGTGCCTGGAAAATGAATACAAACAAAAAGAAATCGATGGAGAGAATCCGTCGACGCCCTATATTCTTCGTGAACATTTTATTTAAATTTATATTATTATATTACGTTTAAATTAATAAATATAATTAAAAATTTTTGATACTTACGAGGCGGATCAATAAGTCCGTAAGTTTTTGAATGAAACACATTTTTTTTGCAAAAATCTCTTTTTAGCTCGAAACACTTCCAACGTCCAACGTTGCTCCAATTTCTGTATCCCTTTCAAAAATAGAATTTTTGGGGTCCATAAAATAGACATTTATTTGATCACTAATTTCATCGTTGGAGCTAAACCTCTTTCCACCAAACCATTTCTTTCGGTTTGGAAAGAGGAAATTGTCACTGCGGGCTAAATCCGGAGGATATTGCGGATGAGGTACCAATTCTTAGCCCAGTTCATGGAATTTTGCCACTGAGACTACACACGTATGCACACGTGTGTTTGTGGTCAATTGAGGGCAAACGCGGCACCCATTTTGCAGACAGCTCTCTTAAACCCAACTGATCATTTAACATCGAAACCACACTGCCATATGAAATGCCTATGGCATCAACAATCTCACGCACTTTTACTCTTCGATCGGCCAACACCATATCGTGGATATCGTTTTTCTACATTTTCGGGTGTATTGACCTCAACTGGCAGTCCAGAACGTTCAACGCCATTTGTACTTGTGCGCCCACAACGGAAGTCAGTAAACCACCCTTTTTCCATTAAAATCGATAGTGCAGACTCCCCACAGTATCTATCAATCTTTTTCTCGGTTTGATTGACGCTTTTTTTCGCAAAAAATAATGTTTAATAAGCACCTGAAAATCACTTTTTCCATTTAAAAAAAAAAAACCCCACGAAGTTGTATGTTTTCAACAGCTGTTAAACGCTAAGTAAATGATGAAACTAGCTCAAAATTTGACAGTAGTCTATTAACAGGTGGTACTTGCTGGGAGAAGTGTTGCATTTAATATAACTACAAGGGAAGTTCGAAAAGTGACTGACTAGATCAGCCCTCGTACATTAATCTGAATTTTTTAAATTTCTATTGAAAATATTGTTGTTAAATTAGTCGCAGATAATTATGATTGAATGACTTAAAGGGTGCAGGTAAATTAGTAGCTCATGTGCGATCCCTGGTATATGTACATATATGTACACGATCAATGTAGGAATTAATATTAATAAAAAATAAATGGTTTCCCATTACATCCCATGAAGGGACAGGGGAGAACTTCTCACAATCACTGAGCTGTGCGCTTTCCAGTTTTCACACACTGATTGGGACCTACAGTTTTACACCGGTTCCGAACGGTATTTTTGAGAAGCTTTTCCATGGCTATATACTCGATAGTGTCGCCGCCACTATGCGAGGTGACCGCCGCCGAAAGAAATTGTAAGGTGGTTAGAGCAGGGTTCGAACCCAGGATCTCATGTACAAGAGCCGCGCACACTAACCATTGCACCACCGGCGGCCAATATTAATATTAGTGCATTTAATTGTCTAAAATTATTTAATGTGCTGAGCATGATTAAACTCATTCTGAGGGTTTGTTGCTGAATGGCTTAGGTTTAAGATAAATATTTTTGTAATATTTGTAAAATATTATAGCACATAAAATGGTCAGCTTTGATTCTCTAATTTTTTATTTCATGATTAACTTGCTACCCACTTTTTTGGCCCCTTGTTGTGTGTGATACAAACATACGAGTTGAATTCGTTCGTTTTCTTCTTGTTGTTTTATCAACAAAAACGTATTCAAATACATACATATTTATGCACGGACATATGAATATGCCGTAACCCTTGTCGCTTTCTTGCATTCACGACTGCCAAAAACATCCTTAATATGTTTCTGTAAACTAAGTACAACAGACACACACACTCACAAAATATTATGTCCGTCTGACCTTTTTGTTTCCCCCACAACAGGAATAAATATAAATATAAATATTGCTCATAATTTCGTTACTTTTTCAAGGGTGAATAATATTTGCAATTGTAATTATTATTTGGCCATGCCAAATGCCCCACACTCTGCAATCAGCCAAACCATTCTACAGCAAAATTAGCACAGGGATGATAGCTAAGGATAAATGTTCTGTTTTGGTACATTTTCAATATCAACGTGTACTTCGTCCATAAAGGAAAGTTTTAATTTTTATATCATTTGAATGGTCACAAACGTTGGTGTCAGATTCAGCTACGGATCATTATTATCAGGGGCAAGTACGAAGAAACTTTATTTAACACAACATGTTCGTATTGGCCGTCGGTGGTGCAATGGTAGTGTGCGCGGCTATTGTGCATGAGAACGTTGGTTCGATCCCTGCTTTGACCATTTTAAATTTGTTTCGACGGCGGTCACCTCGCTTAAATATCAATTCTGCAATTTACATGTGCAAATTAGTATCGATCGAAGATCCCTAAGTATCAACATATGTGACCTGCTCCACAAAATTTTTTTTTGAGTGAACCGCAAGTTTCTATGTCGTTTAGTTTTTTACAAATCACCTGTAAAAATGAACATAATTAATGAAAAAATTGAAAAATGTAATATAAACAGATAATATATATAATATTTGAAATTTAAAAAAGTTCAATATCAAAGGTACTAAATTACAAAAATTTCACAATTTTACTCTTTTTTACCTAACACGCTTTTTTGGTGGTTCTTCTGTATTTTGCTGCTTTTCTTAAACGCGTTTTTCTCAATAACTTCTTTTCGGCGCAGAGGTCCCTTTTCGTGGAGCAAGTCACATATACTGAAAGGCCTATAATTCCAACAACAAGAACAGACAGAATTTTTCCACCATGTTCTTCTATTCTTCATGCATTCTCGCATTGTTGCAGTGCTTTGAGATGAGTTCTAATCTATATCACAGAGTTGTATTTTGCCATGGTACAGCATTTTTGAAGACCGTGCCAGTGTCAGTTACGTTTATTTGGATTTGTATGACCGATTTTATTGTTAGTTTTTGGTTAATGTATGAGAAATTCATACTACAAGTTTACAAGTCATGAACATGTTTCTTATTGAAAAATTTTTGGTTTTTGTTGGAATTAATAGACAATTCAGTTAAGTTAATTATGCTATGTTAAGCGGATTATATATTTATATATTTAAATTATATGTGGAACTGTAACTTTAAATTTTAGTAAAATTAAAATTGTTAAATTTTCCATTCGAATGGATTTTGTGCAAAAGGGGTGCAGGATTTGTTAGAAAATTCAATAAATTACAAACAGACTTGAAGAATTGTGGCTTGAGACGAATCTGAATCGAAGTTTCGTACTCATTTGATTGAGTACTTGGTACCAATGGAGGCGTTACCACCTCTAATTTTGTATCATTTTAATCAACTAAAAATAAAATCAACTCATAAATTATAATCTAATATTAAGGCAAAACAATTCTTAAAATCTATTAATTTCAGTATTGGTTTCAATATAATATAACTATAATTATAATTTCGCAATTTTTTCTAGTTGCATGCCCTTGAATCAATAAAAATCAAATTTGTAAAAATTCGCCCCAATACAATCCCAGAATTTCTACAATTATTTCCAAATATCCTAAGCATATGAAAACGTACTTTTAAGTTTTTGTACGGAGATTTTCTGATATAAATATCAGATTGGAGTAATTATAAATATTAAAAACTTGGTCTGCACCATTTCCAAATGAAATTTGAAAAATATCAATTTAATTTTGAAAAATATCAATTGAAATTTGAAAATTATATTTGAAATTTGAAATACATCAATTGAAATTTAAAAATTCTATTTGAAATTGGAAATACATCTTTTGAAATTTAAAAAAACATCAATTGAAATGTGAAAGACATCAATTGAAATTTGAAATACATCAATTGAAATTTGAAATGCATCAATTCACATTTAGAATTCGTCACGCGAAATTTAAAACTTATTAACCGATTTTATGTATTAGATTTTTAAATTCTCAATTAATGTATTTTAAATTTCAATTGATGTGTTTTAAATTTAAATTGATGTCTTTTAAATGTCAATTAATGTGTTTCAAATTTCAATTGATGTATTTCAAATTTAAATTGATGTATTCCAAATATCAACTGATGTGTTTTAAATTTCAATTGATGTCTTTTAAATTTGAATTGATGTGTTTAAAATTTCAATTGTTGTATTTTAAATTCCAATTGATGTTTTTCAAATTTCAATTGATGTATTGAAAATTTCATATAGAATTTCCGAATTTCAATTAATGTATTTCAACCTTCAAGTAGAATTTTTAAATTTCAATTGATTTTTTTCAAATTTCAATTCGAAATGTAGATCACATCAGAAAATGTATTTAAAAATTAAAACGGCCTATTTATGCTAGAATGGTGTCCTCGTCAAAAGAAAATTGTAGATACCCAGTTTGCTCTGTTTAAATCGTAATGTTCCCACCAGACTAATTTTTGGTAAAACGCGAACTAGTGCGAATTTCAAAAAAAAAAAAACAAAAATACGTATTTACTTGAATCGACTAGGGATTAAAATGTGTCAATCTGACATTTAAATCAGAAAAATCTCCGTATTTTGCTAGTAATTGTTACGCAAAATTTTAGAAAATAAATGTAAAAATATTCCCCAAAGTTACAGTATTAAAAATTTTCGATAATAGCTATTTTTAAAGACACAACAAAAATATTAGTTAAATTTTACTACAGGGTGGAGCGCGATAATTTGTTTTTTTGCACTGCACGCTGTGGAGGCACTGTTGGTCGAAGAGAGTGGAGCCTTTCAGTTGCCATCATGCGAAATGCGCACTCGATCATTGCAGTGCAGCGGGTGTGTAAACAAACAAAATATGTGGTACTGGAGTGACACAAACCCCAGAGAACTTCATTAGAGACCTCAGCATTCGGACCGCGGTACTGTGTGATGCGTCTTACTTTTTCCAGGATAACCGTCTTGCCGTAGCTCAGAACTCCGAACTGTACGTGACTATGATACAGGATTTTGTAGCCGGCTCTTGAGGTTCCAACAGGATGGTGCCACTTCACACGCAGCGAGAGTAACCATGAATTGTTTGAGGCAAATTTTACCTGGACGGCTTATCTCTTTGAGGGGTGAGGTGAACTGGCCGGCACTTTCACCAGACTTAGCCCCATGTAATTTTTCCTTTGGGGTTACCTGAAGTCGAAGGTGTATATTAGTGTGGGTCGAAAAAAAAGTTGACTCAGTTACCCCCTAGATTTAAAGATTATCTAGACACAATTTCGGAACCACAAAAAAAATCAACCGTCCCAACATCTTGAAAGACCTAATTAAAAATATTGAGGCTGAAATTGGCAGAATACCAGTCGACATGCTTGTTAGAGTTCCCGAAAACTTCAGAAAACGTATGCAGCAGTGTGTGGATAGCGAAGGTCGATATTTGCCAGATACACTATTTAAAACCATATAATTTAAAACTGTTCAATGTAATTAAAATATAAAATAAATTTTTCTAAGGTTCATGATTTTTTTCAATTCATTCCCAACAAACTTACTAAGTCAGATAGAGTATTTATGCGAAAAGTGGTTGGTTATAGACAATTCAGTTAAGCACACTCACTGGCATGACTAGTTTCGAACTCCATGACCCGTTCATCAGCAAATGCTTAACTACTGTGCCCGAATTTATAGCATCGGTAGATCCTCAGTAGTATTTATACAAATTCTAACATTTAATTTTTATATGCGAATTAGTATCGATCGAAGATCCCTAAGTACCAACACTCACTGAAACGTCCATAATTCCAATACGAAAACAGATAGATGTTCTCCATGTTCTCCTTTTCGTCTTGCATTATCGCAGCGGTGAGGCGAGATTTGATCTATGTTTATTATAGAGTCGTATTTTCTTGTGGGTATAGATTGTTGTGACGTCTTTTGTAGGCCACATTAGTAAACTGTGATTTGACATTGACTCATGTGGTTTTGTGCAATCTGTGACTCAACAAATTCTCTTTCAGAAATTATGGAAATTGCATTTATTTGTTCCTACCGACACGGATGGGTTGTAAGTCCTCCAAAACCTGTTATCGTTTTGGAAGTTATTAATAATTTTATCAAAAATATCTTAAAACTTCAAAAATTATCTCCACAAAAGCAAAAGTATGCAGATTCAACATGCACCATTTTTCCTTATGGACACTGAATCTGAGATATTTATGAATCAACAAATATTAAAGAGTTTACACCATAATTCCAATATCGTAAATTCGATTTATAAATTGGATTTTGATTTTAACTTAAACGATATCTACCTCAATGTTAACTTCAAATTGTAAATATCTAAAACTTTTTCGTAGTGTTTTTAAATTTGTGCACAATTTTTAAAACTCTGTACCATTTTAACTTTTGGGGAAATTTATAATTTTTTTCTTCCCTTGTCTACACACCACTGATATCCTTCGGATATCCGTTTTATCAGGTGGATGGCGAGGACGAAGAACATACAGTCGTGATGTTTATGTTTACATAATGACCGTCTGGAATGAGCGGTTAAGCCACTAAAGATGCTAATTTTATTTAGTTGCATATTCGAGATTATTGCTATAAACCCCGAGTTTGCATGGTCCTTACAAACGCTGGTTGACTGTTACTACACATATAAAGCATATATATATGTGTGTGTGTATGAACACATACAGAACACTAAGTTGTGCATGCATGTGTGAGTCTCCTGGTGTTGTTGTGTATCTTTAGATTTACCAAAAAAAAAATGATTATAATTACATTGTATAAATTTATGCACTGTTTACATTTATTAGCTTCCATATATATTCTCTGCACAATCAACTTTAAAGAGGGTTGGACATACAAGTGAATGTGGTCGGGTCACCCAGGACATAGCTTTTGCAAGGAGATTGATGTAAATTACTTGTATTTTTTTTTGCTATGTTATATATGCATAAACTTGGCTTAATGTTGCATAAGAGTTAAATAAGATATTGATGAAATGTAATTAACTCAAGGGCGTTTTCAAATGGCGTCACAATTCTAGTTAAGTGAACCATGATATCATAATTCCAGTTAAAGGACCCATACAAACAAATTCACAGACGAACAGGTTATAGCCTGCAACGCCGTAAGAAACATAAGATGAGTTAAGCAAATCAGAGTAAGGTTTTGCGTTGGCTATGACATGTTTTGGAATAAGTGTAGGAAAGTAGCCCAAACGGCATTCGAAGACGCATCCGTAAGATGACTTGAAAACGGGTGATCAATACTCTACAGGAAGGACCTGGAAGATTTATTTCGGAGAACGCTGGGAAGGACCTGGAAGATTTATTTCGGAATGGGTAAACAAATTAATCTAAGTAATGTAGTGATAAAAATATTTCTGATTATCTCCTGATTACGCTTGACCCACGCGTAAGAAATTTGTAGGTTTCGATATTTCTCAATTAATTTTATAGCCCCACCCAAGCCATATTTTCCCATGGATTTGAATGAAATTTGGTGCATATCAGTCTTTTTGTTTTCTAACTACATGATACAAAATTTGGGCAGATCGTTATAGATTTTTATATAGCCCTTATATGTATATATGAATCTTCAATGGCAACGGTGTTTTCACTGAGGGAGCCAAATCGTATTACTATTATGGAGCAGAGAAATACACTTTTTATAAGAAAGCTTAAAAAAGTTAGGTAAAGGCAGAACACGGTTCTTAATACTAAATACTATTCAACAGACAATAAATATATGATCAGGGGTTGTTCTTCATTTCACGCAAAATTAGAAATTTCATAAATAATGATATTGTTACTTTAAAAATCGAATTAAAAATTGCGTCAAATATATACACGCTGAAAAATAACGGCCTCTCTACCACATGTTCCCAAATATATTCTGCAGGAACCATGGATCTGTTTGGAACACAACTCAAACATTCATATGCTTGCAAGCGCCAAACCTACTTCTATTTAAATGCAAAGAGTATCATGTTTACTGACAAACATGTATGCTCCTATGTGGAAACATTTGCGTTTTTCATCCCAAACATCCATATACTTACGTGGAAGCATTCGCGTGTTTCCCCCAAACCTACATATTCTTACGTGGAAACGAATTTGTATTTCCTCCCAAACATAGTAATATTTAAAAAGAAATTATTCTTTGAATTGAATATATATGTATTATTTGGTATAATGCATTTTAACAATATAAATCCACATTTATAAATAATTTATACAGAAAATTAATAGATTTAAAACGGCCCTTTTTATATTTATTTGCGTTGAATGCATTATTTGTCTTTTCAAGAAATGAGAATCTGCTACGCTTTTGCTTCTCCTTTCTTTGTTGTCTCTCACGTTTTTGTTTTCAGAAGGTTTCAGCTATGCGTTGGTTATCAGTATGCGTCGGTACACAAACAAAATATTTCTATACAAATCAATTTCATGCAATTTTTTTTTTAAACTAATTACTTGTGTTTTTTTTTTATTACACTTATTTCACAAATGGTCCGCCATTCCGATTTTCTCAGTAAAGGCTCGGACAGAAAAAGGTTTTCACGTGGTTGCCCTTTCCAGTTTCTTTCCTCAAATTGTTTCTCACTTCGGTAGCACACATACATACATACGAAACACATACACAAAAACCAAATTAACATCACAAACCATTTAACCGTCCGAGCCTTCGTTTACTATTTTTTCACTGATCAAGCGTTTTTGATATCATCTGTCCTATGAACCATTGACGATTGAATGCATGAAACTAAAACGCAACACATCAGGCAATATAAGGAACACTTCATCTGCAATTTACACACACATTCAGGAATATTTATGACTCACTGACTTAGAGAATAATTCAAAAATACAAAAACACACTTACAAGATACACTCTCTCGTTGTCCCTCCTTTATTCTCTTGCTCTCGAGAGAGCCTAGACAGTGCAACAAACACAGGTGTATTTGTATCACAAACATAAATATATGTGGGTCGCAAACTCATATATTATGACATATTAATCATTGTGTCTCAAACATGTAATATTCAATAGCAAACACAACGTGCTTGGATGCAAGTATATTATATTTGCGACAGCCTCCAAAAACACTTTATATTTGCGTCCAAACAACAAAAAAATACAGTTTTTTCAGCGTGTACGACATTAGATATCATAAGACATTTTGGAGATATATGGACAAAATATACTTTACTTTCATTTACTATTATACAACCTCATGAACTCAAATGTCTTACACATATTAAATAAACAAGCAAATAAATAAATCAAACAAAATTTTAACAAATTCCTCTAACTGGTTCTCTCCTTCGCCATTTCTTGCCAGTTGGTTACACCAAGGATACGGATGGATTACCCGGCTTGTTCGCTCCAGCGGAGTCTTCCTCACCCTCTTTACCCGCTTCCATTGGGCACGTTATCGAAAACCTTTCGCGCCGGCCCATCTTCGACCATTCTGATAACATGGCCCCGCCAACGCAATTGGGCTAATTTGATTCGCCTAGCTATGACCACGTAGGCATACAAATTATATAGCTCCTGGTACCAACGACGTCAGTACTCGCCGTATTCCTTAACAGGACCATATATTTTACCGAGAAATTTTCTCTCGAATACTCGCAGGTGTTTTTCATCCCTTTGCGATATGGCGCAAGTTTCGGAGAAATATACCTGGACATGTAAAATGAGAGTCTGGTACAGCAAGACTTCGAAAGACACCTTTGTTCTTAAACTACTTTCTAAGCACAAAATAGCATGAATTTGCAAGCACAATTCTCCTATTTATTTCCAGGCTGACGTTGTTGTCCTTATTGATGGCGGCTCCAAGGTGGTTAAATTCATCTATAAATAAAATAAATGGTTTCCGGTTACATGCCATGAAGGGATTAGGGAGAGCTTCTCACAAACCAGTGAGCTGTGCGCGTTCTAGTTTTTTATAGTCACTGATTGGGTGCTACAGTTTACACCGGTTCCGTAGCCGACACTAAGCGAGCTGGCCGTCGTCGAAAAGTGTAAAGTGGGCAGAGCAGGAATCGAACCCACGTTCTTATGCGCAATAGTCGCGCACTCTACCATTGCACCTTCGACGGATAAATTCATCAACCACACATAGCTTTCGTACAGTTTTCCCCGTATGGGGCTATCGAAAGCAGCTTTGTAATCGACAAAAAGGTGGTATGTATCGATTTGCATTTCGTGGGTCTTCTCCAGGATTTAGCGTATCCTGAACATTTGGTCAGTCGTGGACTTGCCTGGTCTAAAACCACACTGATAAGGTCCAACCAGGTTTTCAACAATTGGCTTTGGACTTTCACATAATAAGCTCGACAATACTTTATTCACGATGGATAAAAGACTAATACTGTGATAATTGGAACAGATAGATGGATCACCCTTTATGAATACAGGACATAATACGCTGATACTATAGTCGTCAGGCATTGATGTCCCCAACCATATACTGCATATAAGTTGATGCATGTGGGCTAGCAATCCTTCTCCACTGGCCTTAAACAAATCCTTCTCCACTGGCCTCCACACCAGCGGCCTTCTCGCCTTCACTGGGGGGGTACAATCTACACCGTCTTCCACAATTATTACCTCCTGACCTTCTGTGGAAGAATCTGAGCGAAGTAGTGTGGTAAATTGGTCTCTCCATATTCAAAGCATACACTGCTTATAGGTCATCAGGTTCCCATTCCCGTCTTTGCAGGAATGCAGCCCATTTATCGGCCCGATATTTGATTGTCTTACCCTCTGGAAAATTTTTCAGCGTTCGTTGTTCTTCCTACACATTTCGGGCTTTTCACTTTCTCTCTCTCTGCTCAAACTGGCATTTTTTTCTCCTAAATAATTGGCTTTCCTCCTTTCTCAGCCTCTTGTACCACTCATTCGCAGCACGCGTTGTAACTGACTGTTTCGTTGCCTCACCTCCTTTCATACCCCCATTTCATCAGTTGCAATGCGACATTCTTCATCGTGGCATGGCTTACCCTTCTTCGGATCTGATAGCCAAGTTCAATCCTTGCAGCATTTTCCACAGAACTGGAGATGTGCGTTCACTACTCTTTTGGGTCCTCGGGAGGGGGAGTATTCTTCTGTAGCAGGAGAGTGGGCCATTGTTGATAGGAATTGCATATCTCCGGTATTTGCAGTTTGTCGATATCTAGCCTTTAACGTGTTGTGCGAACATTCGCAGCCACCAGGTAATGATCCGAGCCGATATTGGCACCTCGAATCACACGTACATCCATTACACTAGAAGAGTGCCTGCCATATATTACCAAGTGATCAATCTGGTTATTCGTTCTCTGATCAGGAGACAACCACGTCGCTTTATGTATTTTCTTATGCGGGAATCGTGTGCTACTACTACCATGGTCTTTACAGCGCCAAAGTCTATCTGTCTAATTCCATTATCGGAAGTGTTGATTACCGACGGTTGGTCGAAAGACATTTTCCTTTCGCAATTTGGAATTAAAACCGTATGGATAGTCTTAATGTCGTGGCCAGGACAGCGTTCGTATACTTCCTCCAGACGCCCATAAAATGATCCTTTGACCTGATCGTCTTTATCCTCTGTCGGTGCGTGCACACAAATTAATGAGATGTTGAAATATTTCGCTTTGATGCGAATTGTGGCTATGCGTTCAGTCACTGGGTTCTACCTTGAAACTAGGTGTCGCAGTTTCTTGCCAACTATAAATCCGCACATGGCTACTGTGGTAAATATCGCAGTTTTTATTTCTGGTGCAATCGCTTCCTGTCCATCGCATTTCCTGGATAGTAGTGATGTCAGCTTTACATTTTTCGAGGACATCCGCCAGTTGGAATGTGGCATCCGTCCTCTATAGTGTTCTTACGTTCCAGGTACATATCCTTAAATCATGGTCCTTATAATGTTTACGATGGACGTCAATAGTTAGCTGGTTTCTTCGTTTGTTACAATTCTTGTGTACTTTCATTGCCTACATAACGGTGGCGGGAGGCAAACACAGCCCACCGTGAGTTGCGGTTTGCATACAGCCCGGATAATCATGTTTCAGCCGTCCGTTATGGATCAGACGCTAACCAGAATGCAGTGTGTTGAAACTGGATAATAGTTTCGTCAGTTTTGATGTACCGTTAGCCAGGGGTGTTGGCTGATCCGCCTCCAACGGATAGAAGAATATGTCCACTAGTACGAAGAGCTTCAGTGATTGGGTCACCTAATAATCGTGAGACGTATCAGTGATCGCATAACCCTCTAGCTAACTAACGGACAATTTCTTCCCAACAAAATATTCAATTTCCCGAAATGGGGAAAATATGTTACAAAATTTGGGGATTTTGACTAAAATGGCTGCCACGCCTTTACTGACCCCAGGAATGTGATAATATTATCTGCATAAGAAGGCAACATATGGAATTTCAATTTAATTTATGTAAATATCTTTATTATTCATTTGATTTTACAACTACATATTTACAATTTTTAGATTTTAAAACAACTACATATTTACAATTTTGAATTGAAAAATGAACACTTTTGGAAGGGACCTACCGGGGAGTTTCATTGGATAAAATGAGTCAGGGGAAGTATCATACACATCTATGTTATATCTGCTTCAGGAAACACATAAAAATTACACCTAAAGGAAGAAAAAAGAAGCGAAATAAAATTGTTGTCTTTTTGGAAAAAAAAAAACAATTAAAATAGAATCTTTTTTGGACGATTTGTCTTTAGAAGTGTGTAACTTCTGCCTGAAGAAACATATTTGCTCCAATCGAATCGGGCTAATAATGAGATCGCACCGTTTAAAATACGAAACCAAGCTCGCCAAAAACTATGAAATTATTTTCTTTTAACACAAATCTCCCTAAAACTATGTAAGATACCTTACACATGTACGCATATTTTTTGTAGATTTTCACATGTATTGCAATCGGTTCGTAATTGGCAGTCAAATAAACTGTTGATGTGGCCCATGTGACTGGATTTAGAGGGTTACCGGAAGCACTCAGACCAACTAGGGGTCCAAACTTTTGCAAATCATCTGGAAAATACCTCTGCTGTAAGCATGTCGAAGTTCATTACGATATGGTTTTCGTTCAAAAGTTAAAGAATTAATTCCAAAAAGAAAACACTATTTGGAACCAAATATTGAAATAAAAGATTTGGAGTGAAGTTCAAAAATATATTTTGATATGTATAAGTATACTCCAATTTTAAAATATTCTGCCGCCACAGACAAGGATTACCCAGAGGTGGAAAATGCGTGGTACTAGTACTACCTACCTCAAGAGGGCCAATCACTCATGTTATCGGAGCAATTATCAGTCTTCGGGTTAGTCAAATATTTATGAAAACAGGTCTTTTTCGCTCTCCTTATTCCAGCGAATCGATTGAGACCATATTCAGCTGCTGAGAAGCTCTCCCAATCCCTTCATGGGATATAATGGGAAACGGGGAATTTTTTTTTATTATCTGATTTTGTTGTTGTCCGCAGTAATGATACCTGCCGCATCAAATTATCGTATAAGGGGTTTGTAACGACTTTGGAGTTTTAATTCTTAATTCTTCACAATAAAGTCCAATGAAAATTGTATGGATATACATTATATCCCCTCACTGATCTTAGTGCTAATATTTTTTCTGTAAACGAATGAGCAAATACTTAATTTGTAAAATGAATTTATGTTTCTGTAAATTTAAAAAAATTGTAGTTTGGTCTTGACACGAAACTATTTTCTATCTAATGACAAGGAATTAAAGCATTGGTTGGAGTTTTCAAATTTTCTGTTAAGGACAGTATGATATTCGTTGAATTGAATTCGTAATGCTTGAACTTAAGGACTAGGAAAATTCTTCGCTCCCAGACCACATTCACTTTTACCGAACCCAAAGTGTGTTTAGGCGTGTAGTAAACACTCGCACTAAAACGGTGGTCCCTATGCTAACACAAACAAAGAATAATCACTCACACAGCCATACATGCATATGTTTATATGTGTAGTTTGTGGTAATGAAAGCAACTCAAATTGGACACTTGTGTGAGGGTACGACGTGTAGATTAGGGTGTCCCAAAAAAGATTTTGTTTTTCGATTTTCATGGTTGCTCAAGTTTAATTGCAAAGTTTACAGGGCAAAGTATTTTTAGAATTTGTTCAGACTTTTCGGAAGAGGTTTCGAGGTCGTACAAGTCGAATTTCCCCCAAAATAATAATGTTTAATAACCACGATCTACCGATTGCATCAATTCAGACAAGTAGTTAGGCATCTGATGATGAAATTGTAACGGAGTTCGAAACAAGTCCTGCCAGTGAGTGTGCTTAACTGAATTGTCTATTTTTTCCAGCAAAACCCAACCATTTTTCAATTACAAGAATGGTCCTGACCTTGTAAATTTGTAGTATAAATTTCTCATACATTAACCAAACACTAACAAAATCGGTCATCAAATTCAAATTCAAATAAACGATTTTTTACTTTGCAGGACAACATTTGTAAAGCAAAAAATTCAAACTTTTATTAAACCACCAGGTTTGACAATGACTTTGCTGAATAAATTACCATATATTAAATTTGTTGGTAAATTTTGTACAAACTTTTTAAATAACGCACTTTAAAGGACAGATAAATTCCAATTTTGTAAAAAAAACTTGAATATGGTGTTACTTCTGCAGAGTTATACCCTTTTAAGGCTTTTTGTATATCGCATGAAAATAATATGTAATATTATAAACTATTTGCCACTTTTGCATCGGACTTGCTTTAAACATTGATTTAATGAAAACTTTTGCGTTCAATTTCAATTTTTCGGTCAAGATATCAAAAATACGACTACAATTTTTCCACTTAAGCATAATTCCTCTAATATAAGATCTAACATTACAATAAAATTAGTTAATTATAATATAAATTTTATACCTCCAAAATTCTATATATCATGTACTAGTTAGTTCCAACACGCCTAAGGCGCCCGTTGGAAAATACGATAATGTAAATGGTTCTTTAAGAAAATATACTTTTTGTAAAATGTTAAACATTTTTTAAAATAATATTTTATTATTGAATATATTTTTTTAAAAAAGTATATTTTTTGGTTCCTTTTGTAAGAATATGTATTATATTTTCCCGAAAAGGTCCTTTCTTTAATGGGGGTACTTCGCTTACTAAAAGCTAATGATCTTTTTAAGAAAAGGCACCATTTTTAATAAGAAGTGCTTTCATACCCCTAAGAGTATGAATTTTTTTTACACAGAAGTACTTTTTTTGCAGAACAGGTACTTTGTTTTCAGAATGGCTACTTATCTGAGGAAAAGAAAAGAAAAGAAAAGAAAAGAAAAGAAAAGAAAAGAAAAGAAAAGAAAAGAAAAGAAAAGAAAAGAAAAGAAAAGAAAAGAAAAGAAAAGAAAAGAAAAGAAAAGAAAAGAAAAGAAAAGAAAAGAAAAGAAAAGAAAAGAAAAGAAAAGAAAAGAAAAGATATTATTTTATTTTTAAGAAAAAGACGGGATTTTTGTAAGAAAATGTATTTTTTTAAGACAAGGTATTTTTTTTTTTTGAAGAAAAGCTTTTTTTACGACAGAACATGTACAATTTTAAGAGTAGGTACTTATCTCAAGAAAAGTTATTTTGTTTTAGAAAAAAGGTACTCTTTAAAGGAAATGTGGTTTTTAAAGAAGAGGCAATTTGTTGTAAGATAATTTACTTTTTTAAGAAAGGTACTTATTTTAAAAAAAATATTTTTTTAAGAAAATGTAATTTTTGTACGAAAATTTACTTTTTTAAGCAAAGGTACATCTTAAAATAAGGTATTTTTTAAGAAAAGGTACATTGCTTAACGTTTATCCGGCGGAACAGGTACAATTGTACCTTTTTCTTTTAAACTGCAATAACTTTTGTTTTGTTAATACTAGATATCTGACATTTTCTGACATCTCTAAAGTTTTATTGCGGATTACGTATTTGAAATTTAAAAAAAAGATTTTGATTATATCACACTAAAATAAGTCTTTTTTGACTTGATATCCCTAAAAGGCTGAAGGGGTACAATTGTACCTTCATATAATTCGATAGGAAAATATCAAGAAAATAAAGTAGAGTTATTTTGACTAGTTTTATTTGAAAAGAACAAACGAGTACATACTATATAACCAAATATTTAGGAAATAACAATACATTTTTATAGTGTTTCCTTGCGTGAAAAACATGTGGTACTTTGAATAGAGTGTTCATTGCACACAGGTTTCAAGCAGATTGCACACGCCTTTCTAGTCTTACGTTGTTTGCGTGTCTCACATTGACAAATATAACATCTTCCAACAGCAGGTGATGCTCCCCGTCTACCAAAGGGTACTTTGGCACCAATTTCTGGACTTATATATATGTTAATAGGAGAAGCCATACATATCGTGTTAAGTACGTAAGGGTACAATTGTACCCATACCGCCTTTTATCGTTGTAAAATTCTTCCGCTGGACAAAGGTTAAGAATATAAATAGGTATTTTCTTGAGAAAATTAACTTTTTTTCAGAAAACGCACTTACTTAAAAATATTTTATTTTTTTAGACTTCTTTCGGTTTAAAATTATAAAATGTAATAAACAGGATCCACCTGGCTCCCAGTAAACAAGAAGATGTTAGTCTAGACACAAACCAAAAGTACGGGTGTAAAAGGAACTGTGCTGCCAAATTTAATTCCATCCTCAGGGTTGTATTTCATGGATTTGCCTGTCTTGCACTTTAGCTTTTCTAAATTTACGTTTTATTGGGTTAAAAACTACAATATGTAATGCACCTAGAAAACTTCCCTTTAAACTCAAACCAAAATTACCCAATATAGTTGATAATAATGGGTTGTAATAAAGTAGTTAAAAAAAAGTTGTTTAACATTTTTTCATTTAGCCCCCATCCCGCAACGTGCGATAAGGAACTTCGTTCTTAAAAAATAGAGATACATTTTGTTTTGCATAAAAAATCCTTTATTCGGGATGTGGCGATGTAGCACTATGCCCTGCAATAAATTCCAAAAATCAGTTACAGATGTTTTGGCGATGAATTAACCATTAGCCAAGTCCACCACCATCATTTAACACAGGCACTTGTTGAAATTTCTGCATTGCTTCGTGAAATAATTTATTGGTTTCCCATCTATCTTGATCTCTTTGTCAAAAGTAAATAGAAATGTTGCAGGTCTCAAAAAAGGCAAGGTTTCCAATTGAAACTTTGAGTTTGTTTATTTTGGAACATGTCTTCTGTTAAATCTGATTTTACCACACGCTTAAAGGTCTGTTTTTTTTGTTGTTTGGATGTCAAGATAACGTGTTTAAGATACAAAAAATATTTTATGCTTGTGTCCAAACACATTGTTTTTGCTTACCAATATTACATGTTGAGGACACAATAATTAATATGTTATAATATACGTTATTATGACCCAAATGTCGCTTTGTTGTTGAAAAATTAGTTGCATAAAATTTTTTGGAATTTATCAGTCTTTTAAACTGCATCATTAGACTTTTCTGAAGTTTTTTAACAATTTTAAAAGTTATAAAGCGAAATGTACAGAATGTGTTACGAAAACAATTAATATATGGTACCTTATTGAGCAAAATTATAGCCAAATCCTCTGCATACACAATAAAAGTTTGGACGTTTTGCTCTGAAAATGTTGACTTATATATTATATATATTGACCGTGTATATTGACCAAGTTTTAAGTAAAATTTTTCTTCCGAAAAATCTGAAAAAATCTCAATACTTGCTTTCAAATAAAGTTTGAGCAGAAACAAATTTTTATTGATGAGACACCCTAGTGTAGATGCATTCGCTCACTTGTGTCAACTAGTAACCCGAAATATATATGTGTGTATGCTTGGGTATTTGTTATATGTTGGTTTAGTTCAAATGTTTGCACTTCTGTGGCACGGGTTGATACGTTGGTTACGTTGCATTAAAATGAAGCGTACGTTGTTCGATGTCACTGGTGACTATAGATAGAAGGGGTTATGTGCTGCCAGTTTTCATAGGATGATTCGGCATTTTGGTTATGGAAAGTGTTGTTAGGCGTCTGAATTATGCATATTGTAGCGATTTGCGACTATATTAAAGCGTATACGTGACTGTAGTGCGTACCTGTAGTAATAAAATTTAAAATTGTTACCCCCATCGCCACTATATCCAGTCATCCTACAGATAAAACTAACTAAAAGATTTAGCTGTCAGTTTGTATGGAATAAAAAATATATAACTGTTAGTTAGCTCTAACTAGATATTGTGATAATGACAATTGTTTGTTGAGCCAATAACTATTTACGTACTTTCTTATTTAAGTAGTTGCAATAAGTTTTAACTTTAAATTATTTTAGTAATAATTTTAGTGTGTGAGACAATGTGGGTTCGATCCCTGCTCCAACCACCTTATATTTATTTCGACGATGGCCATCTTGCTTAGTAACGGTGACACTGTCGAGTAATTAGCCATGCAAAAGCATTTTCAAAAAGCTTCGGAACCGATGTAAAACTGTAAGTCCCTATCAGTGAGTGTAAAATTCGAAATCACACAGCTCACAGATTGTGGGAAGTTCTACTCTGTCTCTTTATGGAATGTAATGAGAACATTTGTATTTACATTTTGATTTATATACCTGATACCAATCGTGTTTCACCCTTTCGCTTTTAACAGAAATGTATTAGACTTCTCATCACTTATTGTCAAACAAACTCTTAATCTCGTGAACAGATTTCCATTCTCTGTTAGTTGAGTTAACATTAGGAAAGTGCTACCATTTTTACCTTCGATTGCTGTCAGTACCATACGATGGATATAATCATTGTTTGTTTTATATTTATGTTGAAGTTTGCTTTAAACTAGAACACTCTGACAATTTAATGATACCTCTAAGAATCATATATGGATGGCAAGAAATAAGTTAGCTTTTTTGATGTTTTTTTCGGAATCATTGTTCCATATTTTTTGGGAAATAATAGAGGGCAGGACGGTAAAATCAATAGAGTGATAAAGAAAATAATTAGCATGAAAGCGGCAGACTTTCCGCTTCAACTAGGGAGTGCTATTTTCACGAAAATATTAAATTTCCTTGGACACCGCAATTTTCACTTAAACCGAGAATGCTTTAGTTTATAACTTTTCCGATTTTCCGTTTATTGACTTTGTTAGTTTATTAATTAATCATATACGACAATAATGTACCGTCCTAGCATACAAATCAATATTGCGGCAATACGACCATCATATCACCTGGAAATCATTCGGAAAACGATTTCCCGATGGAAACGTCGGGAGAAACTATTACCCGAAAACGATACTTCCGAGCATTACGAAATCAACACTTATAGGAGAAACTATTGGAATATTCCCAATTGCTTACTATGAAGACGTCACAAAAATATGATGTTAAAGATAGAACAAAGATTTCGCTAGATAAACTGTCAGAAGACGAAAACAAGACAATGTTTTCTACTTTGGTACACTCCGAGAACTAATTGTTTGAAAAGAGGTTGTAGCAACCGTAAATTCGGCTGTTACCACCGAATTGAGGTTGTCACAACCGAATTGAGGTTGTTACGACCGAATTTAGTCCCCACAACCGCAATTCGGTTGCAGCAACCTCGTTTCGTAATAGATTCGGTTGTGACAACTGAATCTTCAATTATATTCGTTCAGTCAAGTAAATTTTCTAAAATATCGGTTGGAACGACCGAATTTGAAATTAATTCGGATTCAACGACAGAAATTGGTACCAAATTCGGTTGGAGTAACCGAATTTGGCTTCAATTCGGTTGTAGTAACAGAATTTGACACCAATTCGGTTGTAACTGTCGAATAGCCAAAAATTTAAATTAGCAAGGTGTTATTATGCATTAAATGATTTAAATTATTGTATTTTCGTAAAATCTTAGTATCAGTTCACTGAAATAAAAAGAATTATTCATAGAGCCGTCGGTGGTGAAATGGTAATGTGCGCGGCTCTTGTGCATGATAATGTGGGTGCGATCCGTGCTCTGACTACCTTTCGAAAGCGGTCAGCTCGCTTAGTTACTTTGACACTATCGAGTTCTTAGCCACGAAAAAGCTTCTCTAAATACGGTTCAGAACCGGTGTTAAATTATAGGTCCCAATCAGTTAGTGTAAAACTAGAACGTGCACAGCTCACTGGCTTGTCGGAAGCTCTCCCTAATCCGTTCATGGGATTTAACGGGAAACCATTTATTTATTTATTTATTGATAGGGATGCGTTATTTTCGTTAGTTGATTTTGCTATTTTTGCTTGATTTTGATAAAGTAGTTATGCTTTGAGGTTTAGACATGTAGGCGTTTTTCAATATTTTATTTATTTATTGCTACACTTAGTCAAATATTTAAAGTTAACAAAGCGTCGAAATTGATTTGTATCAAACTAGAAAACGCGGCAGATGTCGTCTTGAATGAATAGGGGGGAAACAAAAAAAAAATAATAATAGCCTATAGCACTCAATGATAACGTAGCATTCTACTGGTGAAAGAATTTTTAAAATCGAATGAGTAGTTTAGAAGATTACGTTCCACCTACAAACAAACTTACAAAATCACAACCTAACGAACTAACAAACTCACAAACTCTTCTCTATAATATTAATATAGATAAGGGCAACTCTGTTTTTACACCAATGTTTCCTAGATTTTTAGCAACAATGCGTCATTTGTCAAAATAAAAATTATAAATTTTAATTTTTTCACGAAATAGCAAAGTGAGAAATATTATCAAATGGGCAATAAAAGATTCTTGATGGATGTATTTAGACATCCTATAAAAAAAATAAATGGTTTCCCATTACATCCCATGAAGGGACAGGGCAGAGCTTCTCACAATCACAGAGCTGTGCGCTTTCCAATTTTCACTCACTGATTGGGACCTACAGGTTTACACCGATTCCGAACGGTATTTTGAGAAGCTTTTTATGGCTAAATACTCGATAGTGTCGCCGTCACTATGCGAGGTGACCGCCGCCGAAAGAAATTTTAAGGTGGTCTGAGCAGGAATCGAACCCCGGATCTCATGTACAAGAGGCGCGCACACTACCATTGGACCACCGACGACATCCTATAGGGATGATTAAATTTCCAAAGAAGCTTCTTACATCAATGAAACATATGAACCGTAACAATGACACATATTTATCCCAGTAATGAAACATATTTGTAGCAATGCCGAAAGTTTCCAAGTTAATTAAATCATTTTCGTTGCGTTGATGTATAGTCATTATATCTAAGTAATAATTTAGATTTATATCATAAGCTTGTATTTTGCAAAATTCAGAGATAATTTAAAACTATTTTCAAAACTGGCCGAGAACCCTAAGGCGCTGATGAGAAGCGTCACAAACTTCGAAACAATTGTCCGCCAACAAGACTTCCAAACCTGGTTCCGACTGTTCACATTTTTTCTCATTGCAGAAAAACCGGTGATCTGTATAGCTCAAAGGATATCGATAAATATTCTTCTAAGAAATAATTTTAGATCGAATCATATATAATCTTCTATGCAGGAAAAATGTAAATTTTTCAACAAAACTTCACTCTTTAGTTACTTTGGTCAGTGTTATAATTTTTTTAGTGTTCAATGATAGGCTCATGCATGCGCTCATACAAAATACATATATGTATTTATAAATATATATTTTAATTTTATATCTTGAAAGAGATGTTATTTCTTTCAGATCTTTGCAAATACTTCCCAAAATATTGCAGTGTTTATATATACTTATAAAGTTTCCAGTGATATATACACCATTTCGATTGGATACAAATCGAATTTACTAAAATTTTATATATGCTAAAATTTCATGTACAAAGTCCACACCAATAATTCTATCTCATTATTTGTCACAAGGCGGTCAAAGTGCAAAATAATTAATTTGTCGCCATTAAAAAATTGTCGGTTGAATATAAACATAGCATGCTGTTTGCTATGATAATGTATACAAAAATGTGATAGTTTTATCCACATCACTTATAGATTTAGATAAAGTTGGAGTGAATGTTAGGTAAGTTTCACAGAAATTAGGCTGCCAAATTTTAAATAGATGTAGATCGTTATCAGTATTAAATGCATCAAATATTAGATTTCGTTACAAATTGCAATACACAGAACTACGTTATTAAAGATGTTTGTACTGTTTTCCCCATTTTGTGGTATAAAAGTGACATAAAAAATTCGAAAAAAGTTACAAAATAAAGGACT
This sequence comes from Phaonia tiefii, assembly GCA_963931995.1. Taxonomy (NCBI): domain Eukaryota; kingdom Metazoa; phylum Arthropoda; class Insecta; order Diptera; family Muscidae; genus Phaonia; species Phaonia tiefii. The sequence goes on along the minus strand of OZ008370.1, from coordinate 164,413,685 downwards.
CACATTTCAACCGTAAATTCCCGGGATCCTGGGAAGCTTTTTTCAGTTTATTTTTGTTTTGCCTGCGAAGCGCTGAAATATAACAAGAAATTTAAAAGGAAGGTACATAAAAATACTACATGATTTATATTTTTTATGATGATAAACATCTTCGCAATAGCGCTATGGAGATATATCTGTCAATTGTTTGTAGGAAGAGCCTAGTCGGAAATTTGGTAAGGTTTTCATGTATCGAGAAGGGGAAAATGCATGCTTTTGGAAAGCATAACTTACAAATTCTTCCAAAAACAAACCATGTTCGGAATGCACGTTCTCAATATTGCAATGACCTACACTTTCATTGCCAAAAAGAAGTTATTGTGGAATCCAAACACGAAGTTTCTCGAGTGATAACTTGCATTACCTTCACTTTATTTTTAGAAACAAAAGTGGAAGCATGTATCATGTCTTCTCTTCCTTTCAAAATAATGCTTACGACAGGCGGCAATTCGTTTAAGAAAGTAAGCATACTGTAATACATTATTGCATGCTGCTTTTTTCTACTGGGAGGAAAATTGTTTCAAATACCGCTGGCATATTGTAGTATGTATATTATTACTCGCAATATCTGGGGCATATACCACTGACGACGAATACTTAAATTTTAATTTGACTCATTTTCGAGAATTTAAGTTCACCTCCTCGCCATCATCTTCAAAATTGTTAGGGATACGAATAAAATAGGCACATGTGCAGTACAAAACCAAAAACTACTGACAAAAAAAAAATAAATGGTTTCCCATTACATCCCATGAAGGAATCGGGGAGACCTTCTCACAACCAGTAAGTTGTGCGCTTTCTAGTTTTATACTCACTGATTGGGACCCACAGTTTAACACCGGTTCCGAACGGTATTTTTGAGAAGCATTTTCATGGCTAAATACTCGATAGTGTCGTCGTCACTATGCGAGGAGACCGCCGTCGAAAGAAATTTTAAGGTGGTCAGAGCAGGGATCGAAACCAGTACCTCAAGTACAAGAGGCGCGCACACTTCCCATTGATACTGATCCGTCTAAAAACTCAGACTATCAAAGTGGAGTCAGTTTGTATCCTACGGACAAAATGTCAAGTACTATCAAGAGAAGGTAACGCACCTCATTCATAAAGTAAAGATATCGATAATATCAAGCTAGGAAAACGTGGACCGCTATACCCTACTTTCAAAACCGATCATCCATGGCATATTCCTGTATACAAAAATTACATGGAATCGGTTAGTATTGGTAAACTTTAAGCCGGTAGCACAATTTGTGATATAAGCCATTTTCTAAAACGAACATCCTAGAAATTGCACAATAATTCGTTAAAATCTGTCACTATTTATAACTACTGGAACTGATAGTACCAAGCCTGGTTGGTAAATATTGTATGGAGGTCTAAAGTATTACACACGGACCCGATGGGCATCATCTGTTACCCGAGAATGTTGCGTTGCGATGTTGAAAGTTGCGTTAAGATCGGTAATAATTTGTAACATTCATTAGAGGTGGCCACAACCTCATTATAGGTTAACATAACCTCTTTAACCTCTAAAATTTTAACTTTTTTTTAATTTTTAATTGATGATTTAATTTCCTATATTCTTATAAAAAAAATACAGAGCGAGAAAATATAATAATTTGTTTATGGCAATCTCCAAGGTCACTCTTTTGTTATAAAGGGTGTCTCAGTAATATTGCCCTTTTTAAATTAAGTGTAATTTTTTTTTTGTGAGAGTTCCGACTCTGAAATTTGGCCTCTATTATGTTTATGCCGATTTTTAACAATTGCGCGCTTTGGGAAAGGACAACGAGATATAACTTCGAATAATTTTCAGTCGATAAAGTGCAGCTAATGTGGCAGCCGTTCTAAGAATGGTAAAAAAATTTGAAGAAGCTGGGTGGTTTATGGACAACAAAACCCTTGTACGTCAACGTACGGGTGGGTCTCTTGAAAACATTGCTGCCTTAAATGAAAGTGTCACCGAAAGCCCGAAACAATCAATTCGGCATCAGTCCCAACAACTTTAAATTTCACAAAGCACTACGAAGGCGCCGGCAATTCGCTCAAATGGTAATGGAGCAAAGTGAAGTCAATGCAAATTTTTCAAAAAAAGGCATCTTTTCCCATGACGCGTGTTTCAATATGAATTTGGCGCTCAGAAAATCCTCATGCAGTGAATGAGAACCACATGCAACGAGCAACTGTCTGTCTGATGCGGATTTTGGTCAGGCCGCGTGATTGGGCCATACTTTGAAGACGAGGCCGAAATAGCAGTTACTGTGTTCAGTATGTCTGGTTGGCATGTGGTTTCATCAAGACGGCGCCGCCGACCACACCGAACGTGAAATAATCGACTTATTTAAGCACCGATTTGCTGAACAAATTACCTCAAGAAATTCTGATGTCAACTGGCCACCAAAATTATGTGATTTCACGCCGTGCGATTTTTTTTTTTCGGGTTTTCTGAAATCTCGGGTTTATTCGAATAAACCAGAAAGATCTCCTGAGCACAAATCCGAGACCCAACGCATCATCGGTGAGATACAGCCACATGTCTGTGAAGGAGTCATGGAAATAATCACATGAACGGAAAAAATTTTATTTTTTGTCTTTCTGTAGAAAAGGTCATTTACAATACTGTTGCACTAAACATTATTGTTGTTGCTGATGAAAAATATCCTAAGAAAATGCCATTTCCGATGGTAGTAGCATATTAGATGTTGCCAAAAAATGCCTACTAAAACCAGAAATATAAGTGGTTCTAATCATCTGATCGAGAGGTTTCTCAAACAACCGACATTGTGAAACTTCAAAACTTTTGATATCTGCTTGGACATTTTCAGCAAATTAAGTAATTTTTATATAAAATCTATAATCACAATATTTTTAATTACATTTATAATGACCAGAAACAAATCTTGATATCGCCGCCACAGCCACAATTCTTTAGTCACTTTTTTAGCTTTTTTTAATGATATCTGTACTTAAAATTTTATACGTCAGGTGTGAAATACATTATTATGTTGTGCTAACGATGCAAAATTCGGTTGTAGCACCTGTTTACCAGTTACTCCAACCGAATTTTGTTTTAATTTGGGTGTTTGCATCCGAATTAATGCCAAATTCGGTTGTTCCAACTGAAATCTTAGAAAATGTAGTTGGCAGAACGAACATAATTGAAGATTCAGTTGTCGCAACCAAATCAAAATTTTAGTTGTCGGGACTAAATTCGGTCGCGACAACCTCAAATCGGTTGTAGCAAACGCAATTCGGTGGTACTAGCCGAATTTAGGGTTACTACAATTTCTTTTCAACCCATGAGTTGCCTGGATAAAGACGGAGCTAACTACATTTATATGCCTTGCAAAAGAAAGATGGAAGCATTTATCAGTACTTAGTTTCATTCATTCACATTCACTCCAAATGACTAATGGATTGATGTCATCATGAAGTAAAATAGAGTGTTAAAGACAAGAACCAATTTTTGTAAATAGTTACAAATGATCAGTATATATGAGAAATTTAAAAAATGTTTTCATAAACTAAATGTTCGAAAGGTTTCGATACCTTAGATAATTTAGATATCGGTCTATACTTGCTGCAGTCATTATTTGGCACTGTTTTATGAATAGAGAATATATTTCACAGTTTCCATTGGATTAGGAACGCACCAGCTTTAGGTGAATTAAAAAAAAACATTTTAATTTAATTCAAATTAATTTTAGCGGATCGCAAATAGTTGAACTACATTTCTTAAGAAACAATGGAGGAAAGCCATCTTTATCAGGTCTAGGGGAATCCCCGAGATCAGATAAGGCAGCCGGAATAAAGATTCATGAAACTGAAAGAAAGCTAAATCAGTAATTATGTTAACACCATTCAAAAAATCTAAATCAATACCTGCTACCTCAAATTCAAAGTTGGATTTGAAAAAATCAGAAAATTAGGTTGCTGTCCAAAGGGAGAATTTGAAAATTTATTATTCCAGAACATAGATGAAGAAAATCACTGGCCCTATTTTTAAGATTGTATGAGATGCCAAAATGATTTTTGAGTATTAACTATTTTACTTTCAAATTGTAGAATGTAATTGGTATAAAAAATGTATTTAGAAAATAAAATTCCTGGAATAATGTTCTAAAATTTTCGGAGCTTTTATATAGAATGTTTATGTTTTTAAGCCAGGGGTATAGCAAGGCAATTTATAACATTCTGGCTTAATTTTAGGAACGATACACAGTAGTGCCGATTGCAAAAAACAAGAAAGAAATAGCACAACTTGTACAGTTTTGATCCGATCATTTTAGAATGTACTAGACATTTGTAGAGGAGGAGTCAAGCTTACCGTTATTAAGATATTCTCTTTCAAAGTTAAAAATTGTTAATTTTTTCATTGAATTTTTTCAGATTTGTTTTAATAACTCAGACATTTGAGGCAAAACAGTATTTCTGAAACTACCACTAAATTGGGAACATCCAATAAAGAATACACAGTAAAAAATGTTAAGTTATTTTAAGCCGTTTGGAAATTCCGACTTCTCAAATTTGGAATTTTTATTAAGTACTTCATGGTACTATTTTCCCGAAAAGTACCATGCTTCACTCAGTATTTTCTTTGGTTTTAATAGGAAACTTCGACATTTGTCTGAAAGACAAGGCTTTGGCAAATGTATAATAATGTAAAATGCAATTCTGACTGTAGGCATTCTCTGTAAATGTGAAATTTTTGAAGAAATTTTTAATTTTCGTTATTTGGCAAAGATTTCGCTCGGAGTTGATATGTATTCGTTTTTATTTTTATGTTAAACTGAAATGTTCATAGCATAGCGCAAAAAAGATTCTGCGCATAAATGAGCTCAGGAGAGCTTAGTATATATAAAAAAGTAAAATTTACCCATTTTTGTACCTCCCATATAAATATTGGGTAGTGTGGGTAGTCACAAAACTTCCCCAAAACCACCTCGGATCCTAACTAAGTTGGATATTGAATAATATTTAGCGCAATCTCAATTTTCTATTGAATATGGTCACATTTATCATGACCATTCGTTCAACGTAAGGGTGATTGTAGGCCTTTTTATCAGATCTCGGACGCACTGGATGACTTAGGGTGTGAGTATGTTTAGGTCGGTTCACCCGACTGAAGTTATTACACAGTAGATTTTGCCAAACTATTGATCTGTGCCAAATTTTATTAAGATCGGTTATAATTTTCTGCAGATATCGAGTCGGCCAACACGAAATACGGCCTATTTTTGTAAATGAGGTACGAAACTTGGCGTGGCACAGTAGTCAATTCTTAATTACAGAGTAGGTGTTTACAAAATATTGCGTACTACCGTAATTCATTATGATAAGTTGTGGTTTACGATAGTTACCGTGTCGATCAACCGGTTATCCGCCCATCTTTTGTATGGGATTTACCACAATGGGTGTGGCAACACCGCTCATTTTCCATAGGAGAGTGGCATTTGACTAAATATTGTGTAGAACAACATTTCATAGGGATTGGTTCGGTTTTGCGGGTTTTTTCGTGCCGAAAATTCAGACCACGAAATAACTTTTGTATGGGAGGTACCAAAATGGGCGTGGCAAAATCACCCTTGTCTTACGTTTGATGACGTCAAGCTTTATACCTAATTTCATTAATGTGGGAAGCTTGTGGGAAGCCGGACGACCTCCAAGCTTTTGTATGGGAGGTACCAGAATGGTCGTGGCAATCTAGCGCATTTCCTCTAGTTAACTAGATATTTACAGATCAGTAAGCAATGTGTGAGGTGAAGCTAATCACATCTACTAGAAAAAAAATCAATGAGTGTTCGAACTCACGGATGATGCGTTAACACCTTTTTGCTACACGGTACCTGTTCGATTTCTATGAACACATTAGTAAATGTTACATTGGAAAATAAAAAAAATTGTTTTTTTGTATACACCGGGCAATGCTGAACATCAAATGACTCGCTTTCTTTGGCCATAGCAACAGCAACGAAACAACCAAACACACAACATCACACATACTTTGTCCGAAGTAGCTGACGTATTAGTGTGTCACCATAACGTCGACTGCGCAATCCCATGCTTTATATCTCCGTTCAACAACAGCAATAGACACATGAACATACATACATTATTATGTTAATACATACGCTATAGACACAATTTCGTTTGCCTCACCCCTGCCACACCACTCTTTCATTGCTCTCTTGCTCGCTCATTTTTATTTAACACGTCATTATTCTCTTTCGCAGTCGCAGAAAATCTGGTTTTAGCAGCAGCATACAATCTGGTTTTAGCAGCAGCATAAAATCTGACTTTGATAAATTTAGTCCCTATACGCCGCTATAGATGTTAACACATCCAAAAGTTCTATGTAGAAGAAATATGATATTATACTAAATATGTCAATTTGTATGGGAGGTATCAAAAGGGGAGTGGTAAAATCGCAAATTTTCAAGTTTGGACGAATCATAGTCACTGACAAAATTTCATTGTGATCAGTAAAGATTTACGGCACTTATCGTGTTGACCAGCCAAACAGCCAGACACACAGACAAACGGACATGTCTCAATCGTCTTAAAAACTCCTAAAACGAATGTCGTCCAATGGTTTAAGGGCCTAATATGGCTCCTCTCACCTCCTCCTCACCTACGGGTGAGGTTATAACTAACCAGTGAAAATAATGTAACATATCACAAATCTAAGCTTGAAAGGTCAGCTGCATCACTGTATAAAAAGGATTGAGTAAGCTGATCAAAAGCATATAACAAATAACAAATGTTACTTTCTTGCAAACCCAACGCAGATGGATAGTTGGCTGCAAGATAGCACGCTGTCTAGCACACTTAGGCTAAAGAAGCCCATTGTGATACCTGCAGTTTCCTATATAACAACTATTGACTAGTCGTCTAGCCAATTTGCCTTTTCAAAGAATTTGTCTATAAGACCTACAGGAATATACTGTAGGGCTACGGTACTAACTAAATGTGTTCCGAATATCCTACTTCTCAGTACTGCCAGAGAACGGCAATCCAAGAGAAGGTGTTTCGTCGTTTCCTCGTCCTCTTCCATGCAGCATCTACAGAGAGTGGAGTTTCTATGTCCCAACCTTACGGCGTGTTTCCTGCAAAACAATGTCCTGTAAGTGTTCCTATCATTGTGGATAACCCACCTCTCGGCAAGGTAAGTAGTTGCCTAGTCCTCTTCCTGTCCACCTATGGCCAGGCTTGTTTGCAAGTTGAAGTAAATCTCCACTTGTCCTTGAACATATTATCGGCCCACTGTCTGATCTGCAAACGTCAGGTAGAAATTGGCATACTAACACCTTATTTTGCCGGAAGAACCTGAGCCGTAGTACCCTGTCTAGCTAACGCATCCGCTACGCAATTGCCTGGAATGTCGCTGTGTCCCGGTACCCAGATAAGTCTGATGTCAAAATACTCTGCTATCACCCTAAGTGATGAGTGGCATTCTTTCACCGTCAGGGACGTAGCAAACATGGCTTTCAGGGATTTTATAGCAGCCTGGCTGTCTGTGTAGATACATAATCTCCGGTGGGTTGTGACACTACTTTTCAGTAGTTCAGCAACCTCCACTATGGCGGTAATTTCCGCCTGAAATACACTACAGTGATCAGGCAGGTTGAAGGAGATATTTACATTTAGGTCCGGTGAATGGACCCCATAGCCTACTTGCTCGTCCATCTTTGATCTATCCGTGAAAATCTGATACTACTGGTGTCCTATTCCAGTGACTTTTCCCAGGTATTTCCGTTCGGAATAGAAGTCCTTAGATTTGTCGCTGGTAGAAAGTAGGGGATAGTAATTCAGCTTAATTCAAAACGCCACATTCACTGGCTCAAAACGCCACAATCACTGATTCTCACCAGGGATGTAGCGGCAGCCGATTCGGCCATGATATCAGGAGTACACATGATCAGGATAGCACTAAGTGCAGTGGCTGACGTAGTGCCCATTGACCCACTTACGCTAATCGGTGCTGATCTTTAAATTTTCATCAAGGAATTCAGAATAAATTTCTTTTGGACGGACCTCCACCAAACTACGGTGCCATAGAGAAGTACTGGTCTGACTATTCTCGTATAAATCCACATGGTGATCTTAGGAGACAGTCCCCAGCGCTTTCCTATCACCCCTTTACAGCAGTAAAGAGCAACAGACGCCTTTTGCACCCTCTTCTGCACATTCGGTTTCCAAGACAGTTTTCTGTCGAGAATTATTCCCAGATACTTGACCTTTCCGTCAACTGCAGTTGCACCCCATTAACTGGCGGCATTTGAAAATCCAGCATTTTATATTATGTAACCCAACGCCGATAATTCTGATAAAATTGAAGCGTTAACAAATTTGAATTTTGATTTGATTTGAAAATCCACTCAAATTTTTGTTTTGTGTGAGGACAGAATTATTTTGCATGGCCAATGTATTTTCGAAAACAAATGATGTACTAGCATTAATAAGTCAATATTTATTACAAATGAGAGAGAATACTGCAAAAAACATATTAAATCTAAACATCCCCTTATATTACCCATTCTCTAGCCCAATATTAGGTCTTGCTGTGGATGAAATACCATCTTGTTCGATATTTAACAAAGTAAACTACATTTTTGAGTACATATACCTTCTTTTGCTTTCATGCTGTGACTACAGTACAATTCTTTATTGTCGACGAGATACAATTCTTATTCATGAACACAAATAACATACGAGTATATATACTTGCAATATAAATTATATTCGCCCAGAGTAGTATTCCATTAAGTTGATTCTTCAAAAATTGATAAAATAATCTTGCAATGTTCTCATGGCGTATCCATCAAATCCAGCTAGATAAGATGTTTCGCAAAAATGCCACAATCGTTCACGAACCCATGAAAATGAACAAACTCATAGAAAAATGACACATGAAGCTTATGATGCTTATTACAACTGACATGTAATTTCATTACAAATTCAAGACAAAGATTTTTTTGGGTTTTTTGTCCTGTTAAAAAAGAACGCTATGATAGGGGGAGGTCCTGATATTCGTACGTACAACACGCCAAAAATAATCAAATATAGAATACTGAAACGATTCTGTCAAATACAATAGCATAACTTATAAATAATGGTAAGGAAACTATTTGTTTTACTTACTTTAGTGGGCAAAATTATAGCACGCAAAAGAATAATAAAATATCTAAGACTGACTTGACGGTAACACGTTCAAGTTTTGCATTGCGATACATTCACCCAGTTCTGTAAATACATTTTCGTGATTCATTTTACAAAACTCTGCCGCAATAAATCGATGCACAAACCTAATGTAAATTGTGGTGTGTTGTTATTCGTAGAACTGTAGAGAAACCATGCAATTTTCGACGGAAAATTTACTTTCAAGTTACGTGTGGTCTACTTCACAGCTGTCAATTTAAATGACAGAAATACATACATTCCGAATGGTGAGGCCAATACAAAACCATTTATACCACCTTGAGTAGTATTGAACACAGCTTTTTTAACACTGTGGCCGATTTGGTTTTGTGAGAGTTTCTGGGGATTGAATGATACAAGTTATAGTATTAACGATATTTCCGTTCATTAGGACGGTCCGAGGAAAAATTTACAGTATTTGGCTGTCAAACAAAAAGTTCTATGGGCCACGTTGACTACAAAATTTAAGTAAAAACAATTAACCCTATAACCTATACACTTGAAGTAAAAACGAGGTGTAATTTCGTATTTTGAAAAATTTTAACATAATTGGGATGTAAAGGGGTTTTCAAAAAAAAGTAAATCGATAGCGACAGCAAACGACGCCATATTTTTTCCCGCTCTTTTGACATTTCTCTTCAGTAAGGTTTACCATTTCATCATAGAAGGTTTACGAGCCAACAACGAGTCGAAATTATTAAAATTTACTACCGAAATTTGGAGTCAGTGGCCTCAACTTTAAGAGCGCTACGTCCAATTTATGGTCGTCATAATCGTCCTACCAGATCAACAATTGAGCGTCTAGTGGAAAAATTTGAATCCACAGGCACAGTACAAAATGTTCCCGTGCCAGTGAGACAAAGAAGTGCCCGTAGTGTCGAGAATATTGCTGCCGCTGGGGCTTCAGTTCAAGAAAGCCCAAATGTGTCTTTCACACGTCGTTCTCAAGCGTTGGGCATCTCTGTGACGTCGTTGTGGCGAATTTTGCGAAAAGATCTTGGCCTACATCCTTACAAGATCAAATTGACGCAAGAACTGAAGCCGCTTGACCACCATAAGCGTCGTATGTTCGTGAATTGGCCTGAGAAACAACTTGAAAATGATTCATTTTTAGCGATGAGGCTCATTTCTGGCTGAATGGCTTCGTCAATATGCCAAATATGCGTCATTGGTCAGACAGCAATCGACACGTAATCCATGAGTCATCATTGTATCCTGAAAAAATTACGGTTTGGTGCGGTTTATGGGCCGGCGGCGTCATTGGGCCGTACTTCTTCCGTGATGATCAAGACCAGCACATTACTGTGAATGCGAATCGCTACGGTTCAATGATAACCGAATATTTTTGGCCCCAATTGGATAATATGGACTTGGAGCACATGTGGTTCCAACAGGACGGCGCCACAAGCCACACAGCGAATGCCACAACCAATTTATTGGAAAAAAAGTTTGGTGAACGTGTTATCTCACGAAATGGCCCAGTCGATTGCCCGCCTCGGTCGTGCGATTTGACGCCGTTAGATTATTTCCTGTGGGGCTACGTCAAGTCTATGGTCTATGCCAACAAACCAGCGACGATTGATGAACTTCGTACGAATATCGAACGTTAAATTGCAGCAGTATCGGCCGATTTATTCTTTAAATCCGTCGAAAATTGGGTTCAGCGTCAGGACTTCTGCAAGCGTGCCCGTGGTGGTCATGCAAAAGAAATCGAGTTCCATATATAATGGAATCGAACGTACTTTCACAGTAGTAAAGAATTGCATTGGTATCTAAAGCCGGTTTTGTTTTATTTTAAAAAAACTTTTGTAGCGCTCTTATTGAAAAACCCGTTATTTTCAAAATTGAAAAGATGCTGAAATATAGCACATGTCATATTGGTATATGCGAGTATCAAAATTTTTGAAGAAAAACATATGAAGGATGCAATAAATGCAGACTACTTTAATTTTTAAAGTAGAAAACCTAAATCTTTGCAGTTTTTGATCTTTTAAATTACAGCAACGCAATTTTGAGAACTTTTAATAAATTTGTTATATAGAAAAGGTAATTGTCGATTTAGCGAATCACGAGCACCCTGAAGCAATTGTTCCTGTATTTGGGGCGGGAACTGAACAGTATCAACTTTTCGACATAAAAATGCATGAAGAAAGATAAAAAGTATTATTTGGTGTTGCTCCACACTGAAAAATCGGTTTTTTGATGTGTTAACATCTATAGCGACGTATACGGACTAAATCTATAAAAGTCAACACATGCAAACAACACACAGACAGGTTTTCTGCTGCTGCTACAAACAGATTTTATGATTCTGCTAAAACCAGATTTTCTGAGACTGCGAAAGAGAATAATGACGTGTTAAACTAAAATGAGCGAGCAAGAGAGCAATGAAAGAGTGGTGTGGCAGGGGTGAGGCAAACGAAATTGTGTTTATAGCGTATGTATTAACATAATAATGTATGTATGTACATGTGTCTGTTGCTGTTGTTGAACGGAGATATAAAGCATAGCCACGCAAAATTTCATTTGCAAGCCCATGCATGGGCTTGCACAGTCAACGTTATGGTGACACACTAATACGTCAGCTACTTCGGACAAAGTATGTGTGATGTTGTGTGTTTGGTTGTTTCGTTGTTGTTGCTATGGCCAAACAAAGCGAGTCATTTGATGTTCACAATTGCCCGGTGTAAATCACCAACATATCAGTAGTAGGAGTAGTAGTTGTTGTTGTTGGTGTTGTTGTTTTTATTTCTATTTATAATTGTTTTCTCACACTTTTCGATCTTTGCATTCTCTTAACAGTGTTTCTTTTAGGTCACACAAGTACTCATCGACTCCATAAGCAAATGAGTATATTTCAATATGTGTGGTTGTGATTTTTATTAAAATGTAACGTCATCATATGATTGAACTCTGTTTTTTATTTTCCAATGTAACATTTACTAATGTGTTCATAGAAATCGTACAGGTACCGTGTAACAAAAAGTTGTTAACACATCGCTCGTGAGTTCGAACACTCATTGGATTTTTTAATGTTTGGATGCAAATATAGCGTGTTTGTAGCTTTTTGCAAATATACTATACTTGTGCCAAACACATTGTGTTTGCTATTCAATATAACATGTTTGAGACACAATGATTAGTAAGCTATAATATATCCTTTTGAGACCAAAATCTGAATTTGCTTGTTGAAAACCGCTAAAACCAACAGCGAGACAGACAACAAAGAACAAAAAGGCATCAGATCTTAAATTCATGAAAACAATGCTTGCAAACATGTACATTTTTCCTGCAATATATTGCTGGGACGATATTTTTCAGCGTCTAAATATTGATCTTGTGCCTTGTTGCCTATACATAGAAGGTTATTATTGGAGTTCCACACAGAGGTGTATCGAAATCAAAAAGTTTTAGGTGCTTTCTGATTTTCGGTACACATTAATGTGTGATGTCAATATTTAGTACAATAGTGTTCAATAAGCTGCAAACAAGAAGATTAACGAGTTGCAGCATTAAACATTTGTTACCCGAATTAGTCCATGCCCCTCATTGTAAAAATATTGATTCTCACACGCTGTCAAGTCAGTATTATTTAGTTGTTTGAATACAAAAATATATCGTGTGTTTGGAGCTGGTCGCAAACACATCGTGTTTGGTCTTCAATATTATATTTTGGATACATAATGATTAAAATGTTATATTATATGTGGCTGTGATCCAAATATATCTGTGGTTGTAACAAAAATATAGCTGTGTGTATTGCACGGTTGGTCAGCAACAGCAAAAGACGCACAGCGACTGATTATTCACAGTCTATTTTGTAAATATGTGTGTAACTGTATTTTTGCATTATTCTTTTAGACAGTGATTCATAAATAAGCGATGTTTTTTTAGTTGGGCTGTTGTATTGTCTTGTATATCTAAAGGATGTCTCAGTAAGATTCCACTTCTTAAATTTAGGGTATTTTTTTGTGCAAATGGCTACTCTGAAATTTGGCAGCTGTCACGTATGACTATTCCAATTATTACAAATGGAGCGCTTTACGAAAAACAAGGCGATATAATTGTGTAAACTTTTTACAAAAATTTGGAAAGTTATGCTGAGGGCGCTCGCAAACTTCGAAGAATTTTCAGTCGACAAAGAGCACCCTATGTGTCAACCATTCGAAGAGTGGTAAAACATTTTACGAATCTGGACTGTTATGGACAGTAGGACTCCTGTGCGTCAACGTATCGGTGGGTCTTTTGACATTGCTGTTGTAAACGAGAGTGACGTCGAAAACATCAATTCGGGTTCTCAGCAACTTCAAATTTCACGAAGCACTACGCTGCGAATTTTGCCAACAGACCTTCACAATCATTCGTACAAAATTCAGCTAACGCAGGAGCTCAAACTAGCAGACCATGGAAGCACCGGCAATTCGTTCAATGGGTAATGGAGCAAGGTGAATTCAACAACAGTTTTTCAAAAAAATTCATCTTCTCCGATGAAGCGCATTTCCATTTGAATCACTTCGTGAATACACAAAATTTTCGAATTTGGGGCTCAGAAAATACTCGTGCAATTCATGAGACACAAATTCACCGACAGCGAGCAACTGTCTGGCATGAATGTTGGTCAGCTGGCATGATTGGGAGATAAGACCGAAATTGCAGTGACTGTGAACGGCACTCGTTACAGGAACATGATCTGGACTACGGCGCACCTGCCACGCCGTGTAGGAAACATTCGGTTTATTGCAGCAACGGTTTCCAGAACAAATTATCTCTAGAAATTCTGATGTCAACTGCTCTCCAAGATCATGGGATTTAACGCCGTGCAATTTGTTTCTTTTGAGTTTTGTGAAATCTTGGATTAATGCGAATAAACGAGAAACAATTCCTGAGCTCAAATCCAAGATCGAACGGGTCATCGGTGAGATACAGCCACATCTCTCTGAAAAGTACATGGAAAATTTCATGAGTATTATTAGAGCCGTAGGGGCTATTTGACGGATAGTTTATTCCATACTTAACCGGAACATATTTTCTTTACAATGCAATAAAAAAATCACAACTATCACAGTTTTTAGTTTAACATTAAAAACTTCATTCTTACTGAGACTCACTTTATTTGTGAAAAGTTATTGATTCTAATTTACAGCGACTTGAGGTCTGTGATAATATATTTCAACTCCCAGACATATTGAAACTTCCATCTGAATATGATTATTTAAACCTAAATCCCTTCTTCATGTTAGATTGTGGTTTCATCTAAGCAATGTATGACTCACATGGCATTTAACTATTTTAGTTGGATTTTTTAGTTTTATTTTTAAACAGTTGGCTTACAAAATTTGTACCATAAAATGTAACCGGAAGCTATTAGAATTAGAATATCATTGCAAGGATACGTATTGCAAGCATTTGTTACCTGAAACTTAAAGGGGCTGCAGGTTTCCTCTGTCGGAAAGTTGATGGAGGATAATAAACCATTTTTCCGGATGACTATGGGTTATGATTCTATTCATTACGTCAACTGCGGTATCATCTACATTGGTAATGACGGACTGGACGCCCGTTGTCTACTTTGCCGATTCTATAATCTATGACGCCAATGAATACTGCCGTCGACTTGATTCAGGGGGAGAATTTGCTCACTCGTCATGTCACCAGGAAGTACATTAAGTACAATTATTAAGACTGAATAAAACGGACGGCATCCACTACATTATCTTGCGGTAGGACCAACAATGTTATTTGGAATGTAGTTGTCATCGTGTTTTACTACTGCCTTAATTTGGCTTATTTCTTATATCGTTGAAACGGTTCTAAATTGTATCAATTCTGAATCCGGATGCTGATCCAAAAGTCAGCACCAATTCTAATGTGACTTTCCCACTTTCATCACTGGTGATACTTCGGGAAAGATTACTTTTCAACAGTCTTCTGGATAACGGATTTGATTACAAATACTAGCCTAGCCCATCCCATGGATTATGACCTTTTCTGACTATGCAATCGCTATGCTGTCATTGCGAATAGTCTTGATTATTCCAAAACTTTTGATACTTCATGGTAGAAAGAGTTCGTATACAAGTTACAAAGGGATGGTGTTGATAACGTCATGTGGGGGATGGTGTTTGACTTTTTGGGAAGGAAAACCTTGAAGGTAAAGATTCGGGATACCCACTAACAGCGGGAGTTTGGCAGACCTCGTGACAGTGTCCGATATTGCACAGTAATTTTGTATGTGACGGAGATTCGTACCTCTTGTAAGCTGGTAGACGGAGATTCGTACCTCTTGTAAGCTGGGGACATCCTCGAATAAAATATTACTTCGCCACTCTTAACGACGGCTTCCTAAAATAGGGAATTCGCCTACACGTAGAAAAGTCGAATCGCATAATCTCCAGGAGGAATTGAAAATACGTTTTGAAAAGTTGTAGAGTTTACATCACAGCTTTGCAATTAGTGAAGCGATGTGTTGATTGAGAACGTGATAATGCTTTTGACCCTGAACAAAAACGGACTACTCTTGACAGCGGACAAGTATTATTTTACCAATAAAAAATTTACAGTTTTGAATGTTTGAATACGGTGAAAGTGAAATGTTTGAAAAGCTTTCTACTTATGAGGGTGGATCAATAAGTCCGTGACTTTTTGAATGAAACACATTGCTTTTTTTTCAAAAAAAAAATATTTTTCAACACATTCTCCTTTTAGCGCAATACACTTAGTCCAACGGTTCTCCACTATTTGTATCCCTTCCAAAAAATAGGAGTATTCGAGGTCCATAAAATAGGTATTTTTTGATCAGTAATTTCATCGTTGGAGCTAAATCTCTTTCCACCGAGCCATTTCTTTACGTTTGGAAATAGGAAATAGTCACTGGGGGCTAACTGCGGAGAATTTGGCGGATGAGGTACAAATTCGTAGCCCAATTCATGGAATTTTGCCATTGAGACTACACACGTGTGCACCCGTACGTTTATGGTCAATTGAGAGCAAACGTGGCACCCATCTTGTTCACATCTTTCTTAAACCCAACTGATCATTTAAAATCGAAACCACACTGCCATACGAAATGCCTATGGCATCAACAATCTCACGCACTTTTACTCTTCGATCGGCCAACACCATGTCGTAGATTTTTTCGAAATTTTTGGGTGTATTGACCTTAATTGGCCGTCCAGAACGTTCAGCGTCATTTGTACTTGTGCGACCACAACGACAGTCAGTAAACCACTTTTTTACCATTCAAATCGATAGTGCAGAGTCCCCATAGCATTTATCAAGCTTCTCCTTTGTTTGATTGACGGTTGTTTTTCGGGAAAAATAATGTTTAGCGAGCACTCGAAATTCACTTTTTTCCATTTTTAAAAAGATGCACGAGGTTGTATATTTAGAACAGCTGTTAAACGCAAAGTAAATGAAAGAACTTGCTCAAAATTTGACAGTAGTCTACTAACAGGTGGTACTTGATAGGAGCACTGCGGCATTTCACGTAACTAGTGAAAGTTCAAAGATTAGCACTGATTAGCGTTAGTGGGGCAATAGGCACGACGGCAGGTACTGCACTTAGTGCTATCCTGAACATCTGTACTCCCGATACCATGGCCGAATCGGCAGCCGCTACATCCTGGGTGAGAAACAGAGATTGTGGCGTTTTGATATCGGAGCATTATGGACATGCTGAATTACTACACCGGACCTACTCTATTCCCGTAAAAACGGACTAGTGTATCCCCTACCTTCTACCAGCGACAAATCTAAGGACTTCTATTCAGAACAGGAATAGCTGGGAAAAGCCACTGGAAGGGGATACCAGTAGTATCAGATTTTTCACGGATGGATCAAAGGTGGACGAGCAAGTAGGCTATGGGGTCCAGTCACCGGACCTAAATGTAAATATCTCCTTCAAGCTGCCTGATCACTATAGTGTATTTCAGGCGGAAATTACCGCCATACTGGAGGTTGCTGAACTACTGAAAAGTAGTGTCACAACCCTCCGGAGAATATGTAAGAAGCCATGGTTGCTACGTCCCTGGCGGTGAAAGAATGCCACTCATCACTTAGGGTGATGGCAGAATGTTCTGACATCAGGCTCATCTGGATATCGGGACACAGCGACATTCCAGGCAATTGCGTAGCGGATGCGTTAGATAGACAGGGTACTACGGCACGAGTTCTTCCGGCCGTTTGCAGATCAGGCAGTGAGCCGATAATATGTTCAAGAACATGTAGGGACTTACTTCAACTTGCTAACAAGCCAGGGTCGTCTGGCCACAGGTGAACAGGAAGAGGACTATGCAACTACTTAACTTATGGAGAGGAAGGTTATCCACAATGATAGGAAGACTTACGCGATGTTATCTTGTAGGAAAACACGCCCAAAGATTGGGACATAGAAACTCCAATCTCTGTAGATGCTGCATGGAAGAGGACGAGGAAACGACGAAACACCTTCTCTTGGATTGCCCTGCTCTGGCTGGACTGAGAAGTAGGATATTCGGAACACATTTTGTAAACACTTAGGCTAAAGAAGCCCATTGCGATACCTGCAGTTTCCTCTATAACAACTATTGACTAGTCGTCTAGTCAATTTGCCCTTTCAACGAATTTGTCTATAAGCCCTACAGGAATATCCTGTACTTAACTTACCGAGAGTTGTTATGCTAAATAAGCCCATAGTGATACCTGTAGTTTCCTCAATAGCTGTTATAAAGGAACCTACAGGTATCACAATGGGCTTCTTTAGCCTAAGTGTGCTAGACATCGTGCTGTCTTGCAGCCTTTTCAACCAACAAACCAACCAAGTTATTCCATTTCATAAATATTGTTTAGGGAAAATTATAGTGTAGCCGCCATAATGTGGAAAACACTGCCATGGCATTGTTTCAAAATAAACGTAAATTGAAAAGGGTTTAGTCTTAGCTAGATGAATTCCAAGTTTTCAGTTTTAAGAGTATCTTATTTGTCTAGAGAACATTTTGGATTAAGAAAATTAAACTTCACTGAATGTGAGTATTGAATCCAACAATCTATCAGCCAGATTGCAGGATACAACCTTAGTATTTTATTAAGATAGCTTTCTTAGCTTTTCCAGACTTGCAATCAGATTCTCTGAAGATTGCCAAAAGATCTTTGACTTATCGTGCTCAACCCCCTGAATCTTTCATACTGATTGAATCACCAGATAATGTGTGCTATAATTTTGTGCCAGACAACAACTTCCATACACACGCCAACTTTGATCCGTTCTCAACTAGACAAATTTCAAATGCATTAGACAGTAGTGTAACTAATGTGGGTTGATTGAGTGAAAAGCATTATCAGTTGGTATTAACAGGCAAAAATAACAGAAAAACGAACAACATGCATTAAATTTTATCATAATTTCTAAGTGAAATACTCGTATACAAAATATATAAATATGTATGTATTTTGTAGAGGAATGACAAAAATAAAGTGAACAAATTTATATAAACCCACAAATACTTATACACTCATTCATACTACATCATATACTCGGATCTTGTTGCTAAAGCATAACGCTGTGATTTCGTGTAAGATGATGGCCGTGGCAGTTATGTACGTACGTGTATTTGAACGGGGAATATGCATTACATTCTCTACATTTTAAGCTCTAAGGATTTTGAACGAAAATTAATTTTTGTTCAATTCTTATTACTAAATAAATAAATGATGAAAACAAATACTACAAAGATAAAGCAGCGCAAAAAATCTAAAACAAATAAAACGATTTATATTTATACCTCGACGCTATGGCGATGGGAGAAGCAAACTTGAAAGTGGTTAAAGAAAATCAGTGATTTGCTTTAAAGACATTTCAATCACATGTTTGTTCGGCAAAATGGACTATTATGTGCGGTCCATTGTTTATAACCATTACCAAAAATTGGGCCTGACTTATGAAAAAAAATATTTGTGCTATACGATAATAATTGTTGATCAATTTAAATTTAAATTTGAATATGAATATCCTTTTTTTACAGCATCAAAATAGGAGTAATGCTTTGTATCCTTTAGTTTGCAGCTCAAATACTTGCTTATCTGTAAAAAAAAAATATATATCTTTTCAATTGTATTATGTGGGGCAGTATTTCCTACAACTAGAAAATTATTATATTATTGAAGAGAAAATTATTGAATAGACAGTGATTAGTTAATTTATTAGTCAAACTGCAGGATACAAACTTAGTCACAGACAGCAGGATACAACCTTAGCCACAAAAGTGTGGCTAACAAAATTGGAAAAATATCTGTGCCCTTGTCCAAATATTCACGTTGAAAAAATCAACCTATCTAATACAGGGTGGAGCGCGATAATTTGTTTTTTTGCACTGCAGGCTGTGGCGGCACTGTTGGTCGAAAAGAGTGAACAGTGTGCGTGGCTTATAGTGGCTGACGGGAGATTTGTATTCATCTGCCTCTTAGTTACCATTAGGGTATCCAATTATTCGGGTTTGTGCTTTGTCCAAAAAATCAAGTAACTCAAAAAAAGGGTTTTCTGACTTACTCGAACCACCGAGTAAAATTCTTTTATTACTCGAGTTATTCGAGTAATTTTACTCTTCTGAATTGGCGGATTTAATAGAAAAATATGTATTAAATAGCAGACAAATACAATTTTTTAATAGAAAAGAACACAAATCACGTTAACAATTAATATGAATTCCTTAAACGATGTTCACTGAAAAACGGTATTCCATAACTGTATATGTATAAATCAGTCCTTAGATTGGGCCTGGGGCAAGATAATGTGTAGACAATCATGGAGATCATATCGTATTTTACACTAGCCTCTTTTATACGTAACAAATCGGAAGAGTAAATATTTCGATTATAATTATTAGTTTGTCATTATAATTATTGACAAAATTGACTCAATAGTATGGTAAAAAATCAAATTTTGGTTGCCTGGTGCAACTTAAAAAAATTACTCATATTTGAATGGTGATACATCCGATCACATTATTCGTTGTATTTCGGCAAAACAAATATTATTTCTGTTTCTTAAATTATATTTTGAAGGCAGTTCCAACAGTTGATTTCCATTAGGACTCGCTTAAGTCTTTACATCTTAAAATGACAAAATTACTGTATTCTTTTCGAAGCCCCAACTCATACAACAAAAGGGAAAAAATTATTTAACTTTCCAGAAATTAACTTCAACCCCATCCCACAAAAAAATATTTTCTATTTTAACTTCATAATAGAATCCATTTCATGACACTTTTCTTTTCATGGTCAGGATTAAATGGAATGCCAACATATCATCTGAGTTTTCCTTTCAATCATTATTTTATTCATGCGAATTTTGAAATATCTTAAGTGGAAATAAGTAAAGATGTTATAAGTTTCGGAACACGTGTAATATAATATTACACACTGAAACAAATTGCGAGTTAATCTCTGCAAAACATGCGCCAGTATGACGGTTCGTTAGTGTATCCAAAATGATGACTACTGCCTGAGGGATTTTTTTCCCTGAGGTACCCGTTTTCGAAACATCGCTCCTGTCATTTTCAAATTTTCTTTAATGAAACTTTAATGTTAAACTTTAATGAAATTTGCAGGTAAGTAGGTCAATCAGAAATTAATCTCCTTGGGTTAAATTGTAGAGCCACATTATTCTGCGTATACGAGGCCAAATTTCATCAAGAAAAATTAATACAATTTCCTGGTTATTTTAAAAAATTTCCAAAAATGATTTTTGTCAATATTTTTATTCATAAGCTACATTTCAGCCAAAAATAGTGTTATGAAATTTGCAACCATTTCTGAAATATTGGCTCTCAAAAATATCCACTAAACACCTGCAAATTTGAAAATGACAAGAGCGATATTTCGAAAACGGCGACCTAAGGGAAAAATCCTTTAGACAGTCGTCATCAATTTGGATACACTAACGAACCATCATAGTGGTGTATGATTTGCAGAATCACTGTCGCACTGTGTTATATTAATTAATTTTTTTCCGGATTAATTCGTTTAATCGGTATAAATTACTCGATTAATTTATTACTCGAAACCACTCGATTTAATGCATTCGAGCAAAAGTTTGGCACATGTGGTTTGATTAATCGAACAGCGGTTATAAGATTGGATACCCTAGTTACCATCACGCATTGGACACGTGAATAAGTACCCGTAAAAACCCCGTGACGAAATTGTGTTCTTTTTTGATGAGGCACATTTTCACCTCAGTGGGTATATAACCCTTCTGCACAAATTCAGATTATACCCCGCATAAAAAATGTGTGGGTCAATTTGACCCAATATCAAAAACACATCCCTATAACGGTAAAATATATTTTTTTAGTATTTGAACATCAAATATACAAATTCAAAATTTATTTTAAGACAAGAAGATTAGTTCTGGCTGTTTATACTTTTACACATAATGCTCTTTGCATAAACAATTTTTGCATGTAACAAACACATCTTTGTCTCTTTCCCAATTACCCAAAAAGCATGAGGGAGAATCTTGAAATTGAATGATCTTCGAGTGTCGG
Organism: Phaonia tiefii; assembly: GCA_963931995.1. NCBI lineage: Eukaryota > Metazoa > Arthropoda > Insecta > Diptera > Muscidae > Phaonia > Phaonia tiefii. The sequence continues at coordinate 164,391,927 of OZ008370.1, read as the reverse complement.
CTACTACAGCTTCCTGGATCTTTGCCAAAATACTTTTCACGAGCATTGTTGGTCAAAATGACCCACAAATTGTATATGTGTAGGTAAGGTATTTAAAATGTAATAAAAAAAAAATTGGCTAGTCCCGAAAATATTTTTCTTACGTAAAATCCATCAAAAGGCCCTGACTGACGATATGAAAAAGTTGTATAAACGTGCAGCCAACCCAAGACATGATTTTAGCCGTCTGTTCTTCAAAATTGGGTGATTTAGACCCAATTTGTGCAGAAGGGATAAACGATCAAATTATGCGGTACTGGAGTGAAACAACCCCCAGAGAACTTCACCAGAGACCTCTGCACTCACACCGCGTCACTGTGTGGTGCGCCATATCACGAGTACGCACCACGAGTAGCCATCATTGTTAGAGTTCATGAAAACTTCAGAAAACGTATGCAGCAGTGTGTGGATTGCGAAGGTCGACATTTGCCAGATACACTATTTAAAACCATGTAATTTAAAACTGTTCAATGTAATTAAAATATAAAATAAATTTTTCTAAGGTTCATAATTTTTTTATTTCATTTCCAACTAAGCAAATTACCGCGCTCCACCCTGTATATTCTTCCAAACGAATTCTGCAGACACCATGTATTTGTTTTGAATACCCTCAAAATACGCATATATTTACAGTCCCAAACTCATTTGTATTTAAATGCAAACATTAGTACGTTTACTTGAAAACATGAATACTTTTACCTAGAACCACACGAGCGTTTCATGCTAAAACATCCATAAACTTACGTGGAAGCATATGCGAGTTTCGTCCAAAAATTCCATATACTTAACTAGAAGCATGTGCGTATTTCCCCCCAATTATTCAACTGCTTACGTCGAAATAAATGGGTATTTCCTCCCAAACGTAATAATATTTATAAGCAAACTATTTTTGATTTCAATACTAAATTTTATAAAAAAATCCGACCACTGGCTCAGAAGTTAGCAACTTTACCCTACTACCCTCCGAACGCCAATCCGAAAATGTTGAACCCGCTGCAATTTCGCACCCTTGCATTTTTGGACATGGTCCTAGTGGACTTTTCTTCATGAAATAAGCCAAGCAATACGCTGGGGAAATTTGTCCGGAACTTCCTGAATCACCCTGTATAAAGGCTGTCTTAGTAAGATTGCACTTTTTAAATTTAGTATAATTATTTATTTTGTGGAAGAGGCAACTCTAAAATTTGGCAGCTGTCACATATGTTTATTCCGATTATTAAAAAGTGAAAAAGACATGGATAATTTCATGAAAGAGTAATGGCCTGTCATCAGAGCTATGTTGGCCATTTGGCGGATATTTTATTCCATACTTAATCGGAACATGTCTTCTTTACAATCCAAAAAAATAATCAAAAGTATTTTAAAAAAGTACGTGCTTTTATTTTAAAATTATAAACTTCATTCTTACTAAGACATCCTTTATATATTATTTATAATAATGGAAATAGCTATATTACTAACCATCCACCATAACAATCAATTTCTTAATACATCTTTTTGAAATTTTCTTTTAAAATTTAGTATTTCTATTAAAAAGTATTTTTAAAAGTTGTGGATCTTGAACTGGAAAATTATTAAAGAACATTTATAATAATTAATTTTAGCAATTTTACATTTACAACCAATTAGTAAACACATAAAATTATTTTTTTTCATAAAAAACTAATCTAATCTTCTTTTATTTCTCCTTTTCTGCTGTCTCTTATGTTTTCAATTTCAGCACGTTTCAATTTCACCGAGCATATACATATATTAAAACATACAAGTAATTGTGTATCCGACATGTAATATTGAATACCAAACAAAATGTGTTTCGACACACGTATACTATATTTGCGACAACTTCCCAATACACAATATATTTGCATATAAACAGCAAAAAAATACAGGTTATTCAGCGCGTAGTGTTTTGAATGAACCTTTGTATGATTGTTGTGCACAACCAATATAAAAGTAATATACTACACATTAGAGTTTACATTTTATAAGAATATGTGAAAATAATAATAGGCAACAAATGGAGAGGAATATTTATATTATATTATTATACTTGAATAAATCTATAATAGGTAAATTTTAGGTTTTTCGTTTAAATACTTCCTCAGTACTTCAGCAGTTCAGAAAATATAAAAGTTTTCAGTCTCTTTTATTCAAATTTTTAAGATATGCATAGGTTTTGAATAATAGTAATTTTGAAAATATTCGTATCAAAGAATGCTTACAACAACTCAACTGACTTGCTGGCTTAGATAGGTAGTTAAAAGTATAAAACATTGTGAAATTACTGGTAGTTTGTTTAGAAAATTTCAAACTTAGTTAAGTCTTTACTACAGAATACTGGAAAAGGTATAATCGATTTTTGAATTATCTATAGAAAAAATATTCGCTCCGAATAAAATTTTCACTTGCTTGTGGTGCATACTTTACTTTACTTTTTATAGTAGAATCCGATTATTTCTCCATATTCCAAAATGGTATTCTCAAAACTGACATGTCAGTTGTTGGCAAATTTATAGGGGTGCTTTTTTCGTAACTTATATAAGTTTAGATAAAGTGTTACGAAAAAACGCATTACCGTTAACTGAACTCACCTTATTAATTCTATTTGTCAAATTTTAAGTCAAATAATATTCAAAAAATTTTCAATTCTAAAATTGTAAATTTGTTCACAACACAACAACTAATGGCATAAATAACTCTTTTCGTGAAGTTATGATGGCGGGAGTGGAAGAAACAAATCATAGATCAAATATATAGCAGGCCACATGTTTGAGCACGTGGATGATTTGGGAAATAATGGAATGGATAAGTGCGAAAAATTACAATACGGACCTGTAGAACAGAAGCAAAGTACCTATAATCAAGGAGAGGATATGTACCGTAGATGTTATGTATGTAGGTTCTGTGAAAGCGATACAGGGCAGTATAAATTTACAGCTGACCTTACTGTGACTTTTGTCTTCTATCCTTTTATGATCCTATCAATGGTTGAACATCATAACCATTAATCAATTGTTCTCTCAGATAATAAAAAAATCCTGATTTTATAAGTATAAAAGAAAATACTGTGAATATTATGCTGGATGAATTTATAATTTTATTTCATGTGCAGTATACATTTAAAAAAATGTTGTATATTCCCAAAATCATCATGCGCATCCTCCCGCTATTGAAGCAACAAGTTTAATTATAGACTGCTACAAGTCTTTCTGTATATCAAGAGAGACAGTTAGGAGGACGTGGATCACATTATCGGTATTCGCCCAAAAGTTTAATGGCAGGTCATCTAGACTTTCAGGGTCTTTAATAGTTGATATGTTTCTTCTTAATTTATACACTCTGTTGAGTCTTCATCTACACCTTTTTCCACACCATCTGGCACTACATATAAGTCGAGAAGAGCTGCTTTTCTTGCTTTCTTCATATTTGCCGTCATCAGCACACTTGCATGATAATGCTTGAAAATCATCTGTGTGTGTTTACTGAAAGAAATATAATATTTTGGTAAACTTTTCAGTTATTTCGCTTAAAAAATTACTTACCTTTTCTCTAGCCATAATAGTTTTCGAAATGTCGTGGAAACAAAAGATATGGAATGACATAAAGTTTATATTTTTCATACAACAGACTATAACTTGGTAGCTTTTTATCGGGGTTAATCTTAAATTCTAAAATTATACATGTTAACGTGGGGGTTGTCATTTTGTATGAGATAACATGTATAAGTTACGAAATAAACGCCCCTTATATATTCATTCGAATAAAAATAAATAGTTTTCATGAAAGTTTATTGAGTGGCCAAAAATCAAAGCTTACTGCGCTTAATTAGTCAGTGAAATATAAAACATTTTAAAAAAAATACCTAGTATTTAATGTTCTGAAACCCCTCCCAAGGATTGGGATGAAACCGAGATAACTTGAAGCAAAGGAATAATACTTCGAAAATTGTATTTTACGCAGTTTAATAAATCAACATAAAACCAACGTAATAAAAATGTATATTCAGAATCGAGTCATAAAATAACGAAGGAGTTGTGCTAAGACGGTACCATTATGAACGCATTTTTCAATATTCGTATAAAATAAATATTAGTAGCCGTGTGAGGTGTTATGGTGATTGTGCGCGGCTCTAGTGTATGAGAACGTAGGTTCCACTTGACTACCTTACATTTCATTCGGTGACTGTCACCTCGCCAAGAGATTGCGACAATGTCGAGTAATTAGCCATGTAAAACTACTCAAAATACAAATTCGTAACCCGTGTAAAAGTGTAGGTCGCAATCAATGATTACAAAATCTCGAAAGCGCTCACTGATTGTTATAAAATATATATTACACAGAGCAACAAATTTACACAAATATGTTGTCGGAAAGTAGCAAGTTTGCTTTTCGGGTGTATATTGGTCTAAAAATTAAAAAAAGAATATTCTAAAAAAAATGTATTCTGCCAATTTTGGCGTAGAATACGTCTTACCTTACGGTAGGGAGTCATGTCAGATTGTTATTGTTGTAATCTTTATTTCATTGATTATGAGGGAACGGCGAGATAACTTTTTTTAAAAATTTTTTGTAGGTAAATGAAGATGTTATCTTTCGTTTGATATACATTTTATACTGGTTGATATCTTCCTAATATTTAAATTTCTCAAATGAAAATTGTTTAAACACATACACTCAAACATATGTGTGGTGTTTGAGTTTGTAGCATGAACACAAACTATGCTGCTGTTTCAGTGTGGACACAAACCTTCGGCAGTTGTTTTGATTGATGAAATATTGAAATTTCGTATATTTACTTATGTATTTAAGTGAAACAAAATGTTAAATGTGAATTTGAATGTTAAATGAAACGAAAGTGCTGCCAAGTAAGCAAAATAACAATGCTGCTTGATGCTTTTTGACAGCAGCTGACAGTTGACGTTGAGTAAATTAAAATAAAAATTTATTTGCTTATGTTATTTATCATTTATTGTTATATATATTTTCTGTCTTAGCGGAAGGCGTATTCTACGTTAAACTTAATGGACGTGTCTCTGACACAGCCTGCAGGGACAGTCCGTGGCCGAAGACCTCGGACAACTGTCTGCTGTGTTTTTTTTTAAAGACTACATTTAATATGAACATTTTGTGGGAGCTTTTAAATTGAGCTTGTAACTAACGAGTGCGAAACTCGCCCATAGAAACCTATTTTTTAAGTCTCTTCATTTTGTCGTCCTTATAACTTAATAGAACAATATTATTAATAAGAGTAAGGTACCATTACAGAGGATACTAGCTGTGGCAGAAAATGTGCCACATACAACTTTTTAGTCCGTCAAGTCGTGGTCTAAAAATTTATCACATTTAGTGAACATATTCAAATTTAACGCATTTTAAAAATCAAGGAAAAGGGCAAACTAAGTTCTAAATATCTCAAAACTAATTTGAATTGGAAACCATACGCTAGTAAAGAGTGCAAGCTATAAACGTTCATAAATATATATAAAAAAATGGTTTCCCGTTACAACCCATGAAGGAATTAGAGAGAGAGCTTCTCACAAACCACTGAGTGAGCTGTGCACGTTCTAGTTTTACACTCACTGATTGGGACCTACAGTTTTACACCGATTCCGAACGGTATTTTGAGAAGCTTTTTCATGGCTAAATACTCGATAGTGTAGCCGTCACTAAGTGGGGTGACCACCGGCGAAAGAAATTTAAGGTGGTCAGAGCAGGGATCGAACCCATGTTCTCATGCACACGAGCTGCGCACACTACCATTGCACCACCGACGGCCACTAATAAATATATACGTTATTCAAATTTTAACGAATGATTTTGCTCATTTTCTATTTAAAAAATAAATTCTATATTTTGTGCGCTATAGTATTATATTTTTAAAATTTGAATAACATTTATAATGGATAAGTTTTTGATATTTAGTTTTTGAGAATTTAAGAAAATACAGGCAATTTGTACAGTTGAATTAAATATTTATTTAGATCGACAAATGAATGCCCGCCATTTATTTTTTAAGGATTATTTCATGAATATGTTGTCCTCGGCTTGGCTTCACCAACTCCATTCTGAATGCCCAATTTTGTCACACTTTTTTCAACATTTCGGCCGTTATCATTAGTGACATACATGCAATGTTGTCTTCCAATGCAGCAATTGTAGTTGATCTGTCCGTATATACGAGAAATTTCACGTGCCTTCCACAAACGATAGTCTAGTGGTGTCCGATCGCACGAGCGAGGTGGCCAACTGACAGCGCCACAACGTGAGATTAATTGCTCACCAAACTTGCCTCTGAATTGGATCATGGTATTGCGTGTAGTGCGGTATGCGGTACTGTTCTTCCGAAACCACATACCAAAGTCAAGTTCTTCCATTTTGGGCAAAAACAAAAGCCAGTGACCATCGAACGGTACCTTGCTCCATTGACCGTAATGTTGAGGCCATCAGCGTCTATGATGAAGTACGGTCGCAAGATGCGGCAGTTCCATAAACTGCACCAAACGTCCAATGTTTAGGGTGCATTGGCAGCTCTTAAGCAGCTTCTGGCTGCTCTCCTGACCAAATCCGGAAATTCGTTTTATTGACATATTTTTTGGGCCAGAAATGATTCTTGTCGCTGAAGGCCATAAAATGGACGTAACTTACGAAACACATTCGACACAGACTATGAATTAGGGCAATAAAACTCAAATGAAGTGGTAAAGCAAACTGTACATTTTCGTCTTTGGCACATGTCACGAATCACGCGTACACTGGCAAAAACTTAACACTAAACCCCAGAATAGCACAAAAATCGGCCATATATGTTAATAAATTTACTGCGCTTAGAATTTAAGAATACACATTCTAAACAGGTTTCAACAGTTTTCGAATTTTATGTTTTCCTTGAATTTTAAACATGTGTAAAACTAGAAATTTTGCCCAAAATTTGACTTTTCTAATTGGAAACAATTTACAATAGGAAATAATCAAACGACTAACAGAAGTGAACTAAAATTGTGGCAGTTGAAGAACATACTCAGAGAGCGTTCACTGACCGGCACAGGTGGCGAAGCTGAACTCGTACAAAAGCTGTACTCCTCCAGCGATACTGTTTGCCTTAGACACCAATGTAGTTTTGTGAATCAAAATATCCCATTTACGCTGACTCGGCCATCAGCCCGAAGATATACGAATGAGTAATCGGCTGTCAACAAAAAATAGGTCGACCAAGAATTCATTGGAAACACCAGGTGGAAGATTGCTTGCGATAAATTGGTGTTACCAATTGGAACACAAAAGCTGCAGACCGAGCCTCAAATTGTAAGGCCCTTGACGCCTCGGGGTTGTTTGAGACCACCTAAGAAGTAACTAAGTAAAGTTGCCTGAGTCATATGGCAAAATTACAAGAGTGTGTACCAGCTGGTATTCTTTGGCAACCAGTGCATGTACTGAATTTGGCTGTCAAAATCCTCAGAAGGATAAGCCATGATAGGAGAATGAATATCACATTGTAACTGATGAAAAAGATGCTGTACGTATGACAACGAAACAGTCAGTTACAACGCGTGCTGCGTATGAGCGGTACAAGAAGCTAAGAAGGGAGGAAACCCAACTATTTAGGAGGAAAACTGACAGATGGAGCAGAGAGGAAGAGTGAAAAAATGCAGGATGAATGGTGAATCCCGAACAATGGGCTACCGCTGAACTTTTTAAGATATGTGGCGGAAGACTGCTGGCCCACAGGCATCAACTTATATGCGGTATATGGATGTGGGAATCTATGCGTGACGATTGGAGTCTCAGGCTATTATGTCCCATACTCCAAAAAGGGTCGTCGGTGGTGCAATGGTAGTGTGCGCGCCAGTTGTGCATCAGAACATGGGTTCGATCCCTGCTTTGAACACTTTAAATTTATTTCGACGGCGGTCACGTTGCTAATTTACAGCGATACTATTGAGTATTTAGCCATGAAAAAGTTTCTCAAAATACCGTTCGGAAACGGTGCAAAACTGAACGTAAATCCCTACATGGGATGTAACGGGAAACCATTTATTTCTTTTTATTCCAAAAGGGTGATCGGTGTGTATGTTCGAACTACAGACTCGAGTCATCTTTTTTAAATATGCAACGTAGTACACTGAGACTACAATATACAAAATAATGGCGGCCGGAATACGGGCCCCCGGAAATACCACCCCAAAATTTCGTGTTGTTGTAACCTGTGTATTGGTTTGGGGCCCATTTTCATTTTGCAATTGGGGTATTATTTCCTGAGGCCCGTCTTCATTCCGTCCAAAATAATACTTGTTTGAAATAACTAGTTAATTACAATGGTGGATTATATAAATTCACATGTACCAGATCGTTTATTACAAAGATAATTGACGTTTAATTTGCAAATTGCAAAACGAAGTACGACTGAAGACAGTCGAAAATTGCCGCCAAATATCATATTTCTTTATAAAATCATTTATCATCAAATTCGTCATATACTTCCCAAATATAGATAGGGTGTCCACACACAGTTTCAATTGAACTGCATTAGATTTCTCGTTTGCTTCACTATTAATACGAAATTACTTATGAGTCTTTATAAACTCGGGGAGTTGATACAGTAGCAATTCAGACGCCATTTTACACTGTTATGGCATATTTGAATGGTTTGAGTACAAATCCAATATTGTTAAAATACAATTTATATGAATTCACCTGAAAATCATTGTGGCATAAAATGAAAACTATATTCAGTCTGGTATTTTACTACATTCTATAGATACTTCAAGGGTTACCAACATTAGTGGCAATAGCAATAGCAACAGCAACAGTAACAGCAACAACCACAACAACGGTTACATACAGCTACTGCAACATCAGTCTCTAATAGAAATTCGTAAAAGTTGCTGTGTCAATTCATAAAATGATGAAAACATAAGTGCACTGTACTCTTGTGTACAATACCTGAGCACCCGTCTTACATTTGTATCCTTTTGAGATGATGATGTTCTGCGAGGAACCAAGTTGTATGTCACCCACAGATGATGTTGAAGGAGGAGAGGTGACTATTTATGTTTGTATAACAAGATATTCGTACTTGAAGGTTTGTCTGCAATCAAAGTAATGTTATGCGGTTATATTTAATAAAATAATTTCCCTAGAGTTTGTGATTTTTTGCTTTGCCCCTTTTTTACTTAAGAACTGACAGCCTCAAAATGTGCAATTTCATAGACAAACACACCGAGGTTTTGGAATTCATAACTTTTAAATACATATCTACGGGATAATAAACAGTGGCAAAGAAAACTGAGTTAGAAAATCATTTAAAAATGCTAAGATATCTTAAACGAAGGAGAGTAGTGTTGCAATTAATGGAAAGGAAACCATGTGGTAGCAATTTTAAAGCAGGTCGATGAGGGGGAATTTTAACTTAATTAGAAAATAAAGACAAACCAAATAGAGACAACATTCTAAAATATATTTGGCCAATGAGGATGTGGAATGCAAATATGGATTAGTCGTTCTGACTTTTTGTATCGCGATCACCTCCATACGCTCGATGAATGTTGTTCTGAGTCATTATGAAAACTTTGAAACTAATGAATACATGATTAAAAATGGGATATACATTGTGATGCCTATGATATCCTGAGCAGGATTATTCCCACAGATGGATTATAAAAGGTACAAGATTCTATGAGACTTAAACTTCCCAATAAGACGATCCGCATTAAGTTAACAATAAAACGATCTACTTTAATTACCACTTTTTTGCAACCAAAGCCTATATGCATTAGGGTGTTTCTTAATTTTTTTTCAATATTTGTTTTAATACTAAATGCCTTGCGTGACCTCAGGATATTTGTTTTATAATCATTTTCAATTAAGAATTGGAGGGTTGAGGTAGAAATTTGACCTTTGAAAATTGAAATTTGACATTTGATAAAAAAATAGATTCACTACAGATTTATCGGTTATTGGTAGGAAAATAGTGTACATTATATGCCGTGTGATAGGAGTATTAACACTAATCTGTAATGTATGTGTATTTTCTATTTCTCTTATAGGTTCTGAGATAAATTGCGTGAAAATATGTCCTTTTCGCAGAAAATTAATTTTGAGGTACAGCCAAATTTTGAGGTAGCCAAAATCTGTAAAGTTATTAAATATACTTTATACTCTCTTTCAAATCTTAAACGGTTATATAGAAATCGAGGTTTAAAAAATTAATATTTCATAATTGACAAAAGAAGTTGGCTATAAATATTTTGCTCGAATTGTCATATATTTGTCATTACATATACTATTATTGAGAAAGGTCGTTTAGAGGTAAACTTAGGGCACCAAATCCGAAAACAGTTACATATTTCCTTAGTGCCGCCCCTAAGGGATATGAAAACATTGCCAAAGTCTACGGAACTGAAGTTTCCTTGCCAGACCTTACTCACTAACAATTTACTTGTAACAAACTAGATTCAAGATAATTTCAAATAAAGGGTGTCTCAGTAACATTGCACTTTTTAAATTTAATGCCTTTTTTGTTTTGTGCAAGTGGCGACTCTGAAATTTGGCAGCTGTCACATATGTTTATTCCGATTACTAAAAATGGTGTGCTTTACGAAAGAACAACGCGCTATAATTGTGAAACTTTATTAAATAAATTTGGAAAGTTATGCTGAAGACCGCTCGCAAACGTCGAAGAATTTACAGTCGAGAAATTGCAACTAATTTGTTAACCATTCGAAGACTAGTCAACAAATTTTAAGAAACTGGGTGGGTAATGGAGAGTAAGACCTCTGTGCGTCAACGTACTGGCCAGTCTCTTGAAAACATTGCTGCTGTAAACGATAGTATCGCCGAAAACCCGAAAACATCAATTCGGCATCGTACTCAACAACTTCCAATTTCAGGAAGTACCACGAAGAGAATTTTCACAAAAGACCTCCACCTTCATTTGTATAAAATTCATCTTACTCGACAGCTCAAACAAGCAGACCATGGAAGGCGACGGGAATTCGCTCAATGGGTAATGGCAACCCATAGTGCTTCGTTCATACATTAATGGAACAAAGCTAGAAGCAGTAGCTGCAGACAAATGAAAGTTGGTGTCAAGTTGAATTTCGTAATAGTTACGAAAAGTTCAAAAATGTGGACCCAAGCGGACCGCGTCTTCTAGTACCTCCCATAGAAATGTTCACGACACCCCATACAAAGGGTCCTATGGAATAAATAAATTGATCACACTATGACACCCTCTTCCTAAACATTTACAGAACTAAAAGGAGATTATGTTGAAAAAACAGACCCGTAGAAAACATAGTTTTTGACCATAAATTCTTTATATATGATCACGCCCCTTTGTCCAATCCCGCCTATATTTGCAGCAGATCTTAGAATATGTACACCTCACCAATATACCCAATTTTGTTCAAATACCGGTAACAGGGGCAGATATAATGAATTTTTTATTTGTGATTTGCATGGGAGGTACCACGCCCCTTTGTCTAATCGTTTTTCGTTTTTGTCGTCGCCATTAGTTTGCCTGCGAAGTTTCAGCTCGATTGGATCACGGGAAAAGGGTTAAAAATCAATCCAAAGTATTTCCGGAATGCATGCATACAGACAGGTGAAGTTAATATAAAGAATTTAAAAATATAGAAATTTTTTCACAACTATGTTGTGCCTCCTTTGTTAGGTCGGTTAGTTTTGGGACTGTCCTTGTACATACTGAACATGTAGAACTTCCCTATCCCTACTGATATGAATTGTATAGGCGTTTTAACATTGACTTTCAATTTGGGATTTAATGACGGATTAACAGTGGTGTGGTACGAACATTTCAAAAGATAACAGAACAAGCGTGAATATCCCCACGGTTGTCATTTTTCGGTCGCGTCATTTGCAATATCATTCCATATTAGCCAGAGCACTGTTATTTAGCATCGCCGCGTCTAGGGTCCTGTTTCATGGACGAAAATCAGAAAATGTACTTGCCTCGAATTTATTGTATTTAGATATCGTTTTATGTGGCCGTCGGTGGTGCAATGGCTAGTGTGCGCGGCTGTTGTGCATGAGAACTTAGGTTCGAGCCCTGCTCTGACCACCTTATATTTCTAGCGACGATGGCCACCTCGCTTAGTGATGGCGACACTATCGAGTATATAGCCATGAAAAACTTCTCAAAATACCGTTCGGAACCGGTGTAAAACTGTAAAATTAGAAAGCGCACAGCTCACTGGTTGTGAGAAGCTCTCTCAAATCCCATCATGGGATGTAATGGGAAACTGTTTTTTAGTATCGTTTTACTATTCGACTATTAGAACTAAGAAAAATCTGAAAATATTTTTTACATAAATAGTTTTTTAGACTCCAGAACAATTCAAAGTGAGCAATTTCTAAGCAAAATTAATTTATTAATTACCTTTGTGAGTAGCTGAAGGAAAATATTGTTCAAAACTACATTTTTAGACGAAACTAAACAGCCTAATATTTTTTAAATAGCTAAGGACATTTTGGTTTTGTATTGTTTTCGACGAATCTTCAAAATATTATTTTTTATAAATATTTAAGTATTTGCTTTTTAAATTTATTTTTTGCTTTTTAATTTTATATTTAAACTAGCTGACCGGGTAGGCGTTGTCCTGCAAGTTTTGTTCAAATACTGTTAGCAGGAGCAGAAATAATGGATTTTTAATTTGTGGTTTGTATGGGAGATACCACGCCCCTTTGTCCAATTGCACCGAATAGTTAATCTAAACAACCAAGGGCGCCACCCAAACCCATACAAAAAAATTTATTCAAATCGGTCCAGAAGTTTAGGTGGAGTTCAGTCACAAACAGATGTGCAGTAGAATTATATATATAAAAAGATTTTTGACGAAATGGTCTGATCCTGGCCAAATATGGCAAAAAATTACTGGTTGACGTGGGAATATTCACCCATATTCTTTTATCTTTTGAAATGCTCCTACTACATCACTATTGACCCGCGATTAAATCAACTCTTATCATCAAATTCTTGTTTTACCCCGATTGGAAATTTTTGTTTCTTAAAACCTCGAAAATGCTAAAAGTTCCTAAAATTTAAATTCAACTTTACAACGCCTACACAATTTGTATGAGTAGGGATGGGAAAGTTCTACATAACCAGTATGTACAAGGGCGGTCCAAAAACTAGCCGACCAAACAAAGAAGTCACAAAATAGTTGGGAAACATTTTCCTGATAGTTCAACATAATCTCCTTTTAGCTCGATGAAGCAATTCGAACTTTAATTCATTAATTTTGGACAGCTCAATAGTGGATGTGTGAACTGGAGCATTGTCCTGATGAAACAACGTCATCTTTTTCGCTAAATGCGGCCTTTTGACGTAGAATACGTCTTACCTTACGGTATGAGGACTCATGTCAGGTTTTTATTATTGTAATCTTTATTTCATTGAATTTGAGGAAACGGCTAGATGAATTTTTTTAAAATTTTGTTTGTAGGTAAATGAAGATGTTATCTTTCGTTTGATATACATTTCATATTGGTTGATATATTTCTAGTATTGTAAATTCTCAAATGAAAATTGTTTAAACACATACACTCAAACATATGTGTGGTGTTTGGTTGAGTGTTTTTGGTTGCTCAACATTGCTTAGGAACATGTATCTAGTAAAAAGTGAAACGAACAGCAAGCTAATGTTGCTTGGCACCATGTATCTAGTAAAAAGTGAAACAAACAGTAAGCTAACGTAATAAAGCTTTTTTGCGAAAGCTTCAATAAAGCTGTTGTAACATTAATTTTGAATTGTAAAGCGTAAAGCTTTCACACAACGCTCGAATGCTAATGCGAAGACTCGATAAGGTAAACCTTTTTTAATATTAGGGCGGCCCTCTCAACATTCGCAGAACTTATTTCAATAAAAATATTAATTAAAATACACAAATTAAATTAAGTTTAAAAAAATTTAACATAATATTTTTTTTTTAAACGGACTTGAATCAAATGCCGTTGGTAAATATAAAAATTACAGCAGACAGTTGTCCGAGGCCTTCGGCCACGGACTGTCCCTGCAGGCTGTGTCAGAGACACGGCCAGTAAGTTTAACGTAGAATACGCCATCCGATAAGACAGAAAACATATATAACAATAAATTATAAATAATATAAGCAAATGAATTTATTGTTATATATGTTTTCTGTCTTATCGGATGGCGTATTCTACGTTAAACTTAATGGCCGTGTCTCTACAACAGCCTGCAGGGACAGTCCGTGGCCGAAGGCCTCGGACAACTGTCTGCTGTAATTTTTTTTACACAAGTTCATTACTCAAACGCTGCACTAAATTAGCATAATGTTCGTCGTTGATGGTTTTTCGTTTCTGAAGATAATCATTAAAAATTATCCCATGTGCATCTCAAAAAACAGACGCTTTATTGCGACGAAACATCGCCCAATACTCTACTCAAACATTTTCACGACGCTGTTTCTGCTTTATTGAAAGCAAACGCGGCACCCACCTTGCCAATCTGCGGCAAAAAACACGACGAATACCACTTTTTAAAATGCCTACCATTTCAGCTAGCTCACCCACTTTCAGGCGCCAATCATCATCACGGATCAATAAGTCCGTGTCTTTTCGAAATTCCCTAGTTGTATGAAATGATAATTAGTAGAATTAATAGATCACAGTCAAATGTTGAGCAAGTTCCGTCATTTACTCTGTGTTTAACAGCTGCTCGAAACATACAACCTCGCGCATTTTTTTAAAAATGGAAAAAAGTGAATTTCGAGTGCTCATTAAACTTTATATTTTGCGAGAAAAACCGTCAATCAAACCAAGGAAAACCTTGATAAATACTATGGCGACTCTCCACCATCGATTTCAATGGTAAAAAAGTTGGTTTACTGACTTTCGTTGTGGTCGCACAAGTACAAATCACGCTGAACCTTCTGGACGGCCAATTGAGGTCAATACACCCGAAAGATGGGTCCCGTGTTGGCTCTCAATTATCAATTGTGTAGTCTCAATGGCAAAATTCCATGAATTGGGCTACGAATTGGTACCTCATCTGCCATATTCACCGGATTTATCACCCAGTGAATATTTCCTATTTCCAAACATAAATAAATGGCGTGGTGGAAAGCGATTTAGCTCCAACGATTAAATTATAGATCAAGCAGAAGCCTATTTTATGGACCTCGAAAACACCTATTTTCTGGAAGGGATACAAAAACTGGAGAAACGTTGGACTGAGTGTATTGAGCTAGACAGAGGTAGTGTTGAAAAATAAGTTTTTTTTCAAAAAAAAAAAAACTGTGTTCATTCAAAAAGTCATGGACTTATTGATCTGCCCTCGTATATATGTTTTATTAGGTTGCCACTTTTCACGAAACTATTTTTGACCAAGCTATTGGCACCATCGATACGCCAGGTCGGTCAGTTTTGGGACCCCCTTGTATCTACTAAGTGCTGTGAGTCTATTCCCCCTTTACCAAACGCTGAATTGGGAATACGTGAGCAAATATTAAACAAAGAATGACAAAATTTTGCTAAGTCTGCAGCTTTATCTTTAAATTTTTGTACTTTGAATTGAAGTGATTTTGTTAGAGGATGACTTAATGACAAACGTTTTGACTTGGTCCACGAGTTTTTATTGTCTACCGAAACCTATTACCTTTATAGGTTTAGTCACCAAACATTAAAATTAGAATATGCAATTAATTTGGCCCATTTTAAATAATATATAATTTAAGGACATATAAGATGCATGTAAAACATTTTGAAAAACTTCAAAATTATTTGTTTAAGGTGCTGAGAATTTTCACTTTTTTCAAAATTGTTCCCAATTCAGTGGTTGTATTGTTTGACAGCAGTTGCTTGTTAGAAACAAATCCAATGAGTGTTCGAACTCACGGGCGATGTGTTAACACCTTTTTGTTACACGGTACCTGTTCGATTTCTATGAACACATTTGTAAATGTTACATTGGAAAATAAAGCACAGCGTTTATTACATTTAAATAATATTAATACTTAAAATTATTTAAAGACCGGTGCAAACACATGTGTCATTATTTCCTTGCTTAATACCTTTTGTTTTATTCTTACAAAATCCAAGAGAATGCAAAGCAATAGACACATGAACATACACACATTGTTATGTTCGTACATACGCTATATAAGTTAACACAATTTTCGTTGCTCTCTTGCCATTTCATTTTTATATACGTATAAACACGCCACTATTCTCCTTGCTCTGAGAGAGCTCCGCACCATCAGTGTGTGTTTTTTTTCGCAGTCTGACAATCTGTGTATCGCAGTCGGACAAATCTATGTTCTATATAGGGGTGGGCCACTTTATCATTTAGGGGCATGAAAAATTGATGTTGGCCGATTCTGAAACCTACCTGATATGCACACAAAATTTCATACAAATCGGTCCAGCCGTTTCGGTAGTAGTTTAACAATGTGTGATCGCAGTCGGACAATCTGAGTGATCGCAGTCTGACAATCTGTGTGAGTGCAGTCGGAGAAACTGTGTTTCGATGTATTCACTTTGTGAATTTAGGCCGTACCCGTGCCTATAGATGTTAACACATCAAAAAAACTAGGAAAAAAGGCCCAGTTTTAAAGCATACACTAAAGTGCACCATAGAGTTGTACATCAGGAGGATCAGCCTTGTCGATAACCTTTTCCCTGGCTGATAAAATTGAATACAGATCGCAAAATTGTTTCCGCGCAAGTTAGTGATTTGAATAACAGCGATTTCACTATTGTTTCGCAGCGAGATTCTAGTTAAATCGACAATAAATCTACCCGGTAACCAATCTTTATGCTCCTGATTGACATACATATGTATGGTCCGCTTAAAATGTGTGTAATATTTGAATGTGTGAAGTTGAAAATTATATAAAATTAAAACTAATTTAAAAGAAAATTTTACAAAGACAGCATTGAAAACCCAAACAACGCTTGTTTTTGGTGCTTAAAGAATAATAGTGCTAAAATACAGGAGATCACACTAATTTCAATGCGTCTGAAAGAAGTTTATTGTATTTTTTTGTAAACGTAAATTAATTTTCTTACCTAAGAGAGACTGGAGGGACGACCATAGAGCATTTAAGTGTCCTAATATAAAACGAATTATAAAAAGTTAAATAAATTTTCTGCACTTATGGTGATTTCTATTCTAAATAGTAATGTTGCCCTTGTATGGGGCGACATTTGAAAAAATTTTCCATCAAAGTTGTTCCTCTTCAAAGTTGTTCCTTTTTTGGGGAGAGAAAAGATAGTATAAATTTTGTAATTTCTCTATATTCTTCCGTTTGCCTTTTTAGCAAGTTTTATTCATCTCGCATATCTTAAATTTTCGACCAGTATATATGGAGACGATATTAAACCATTTCAAGCGACACTTAATACAAACTGGTCGACAAAGTACCAATACAATTGGTATTTTTTGTTATTCCCGCTAACTAATGTTTCGGCAACTTTGCTTGAGAACGTAAGCGATTTTAACCTAAGCCGCTTAAATGATTTTAGCGGCCCACAAAAAGGTAGAAAAATTAGCTTGGCAAGGTCAGAGACAACAGACAAAAAGTCGGAATATCAGCTATTTTTTCGGGTAAAATTCTCTCTCGTCACACGCTGAGAGGGCATAAAATTCAACATTTTTGCACAGTTGAACAGAAAAAGGCACTTTTAGGGTAAAGGGCAGAAAAAATTTACCATTTTGTCTCAGGATCGAAGTCACCATCAGTGTAAAGCCTAAAACTAAGCATAAATCCCTAAGTCTACTTTTTAATAGCCACGAATAAAAAATTATGTACAGTTGGAGGTGGCCGGAAGATGGGCCCCAGGAAATAACACCCTAATTGCAAAATGAAAATCGGACCCAAATTTAGGGTTTATTTTCCTAGTCTCCCAAGCAATGATGAAGGGCCCCAATAAATTGTGAAGCACGATCCCGATTATTTTAGTGGGGGCGGCTATAATTTGTTGGTTTTAAACCGTTTAAAAATAAGGCCCCAATAAGCGCAAGAGAACCCCAAAATAATTATTTGTTGTATACTGATAAAATGTAGGGCCAGATTTTATTGACTCTTTGGGGTGTATTTTCTTAAAATGTAATTTTAAAGAATAGAAATTGCACCCCAGGAAAATCGGTTTTGTGTTATGCGTCGATTTGATTAATTTCAGAATATTTCAATTTCCGAAGCAATTCAGAATAAACATAGTCATGAAACATTAAACAAAATAAGATAGAATAGAATATTTGTTTCAAATATTTGTCTACCCTTTTTTGACGTCTTTTTAAGAAAATTTTTTTTAATTTTTTTCTAAGACAGTAAAATATAGTATGTTAAAATTGTTGTTGATCGTGTGTTGAAACGCCGCTGGCAAAAAAATTTTCCCAAAAATATCGAGCGATTTTATTTTTGGAAAATTTTTTCTCATTTCTTTCTAAAATAGTAAAATATAGTTTATTAAAATTCACTTTTATTTACTTTTTAGTAATAGTTGGAACCTAATTTCGTTTGTTATTATGGGGTGTTTTTTCATCGTATTTTATAGTAGCCATGCGAAATTGCACCCCGAGAAATTACGTCCCAATTTAGTTATGAAATAACACCCAAAACATCAAGACGAACCCCAAGTAAAATGAGCATGTCCTGCAAAAAATAATTGGGGCCTACTTTCATTGGGGCACACATTCATAATGAAAAAACACCACAAGTGTAAGCAAAAATGGACCCCAAATTTACGAATTAACAATCCAAAATTTCGTATTGTTGTAACCTGAGAATTGGTTTAGGGCCCATTTTTATTTTGCAAATGGGGTGATATTTACAGGGGCGAGTCGAGTCCAAGTCGAACAAACGTTTTGTTTTCGTGGTGGGTCTGAGCCCTGGGAACGGTTTTTGACAAATTTCATATTATCCACCTTCTAGCGATTTACTAAATTGTTTCCTACCTCATTTATTAATCGGTAATAAATTCCCTCTTAACAGATTTCATAATTTTTAATGTTATTTGATGTACCCTCTATAAACATGAGACAATGTAATGAAGCAGTTTGCTTGTTGGATCAGAATTTGACCAATAAATATTTCCTTGGAACTATAGACATTTAACCCACATGTATCGGGTTTTTCAATAAGAGCTCTACAAAAGTTTTTGATGTGTTAACATCTATACGCGCGCCTCTAGGGCAGTAAACTATCAAACTAATACATACGCAAGTGTTAGGTTTGAAAGAGTAAATCATCGTTTGTTTGTTCGTTGCTTGGCAGTCGGTATCGAAAGTGATTATTGGGCGATTTTCATATAATTTTCCCACGCGATTTTCTCCGGAAATTCATAGCCGATTTTATTAATTTTTGGATTAAAAAGCTAGTGCGGGTTTCGACGAAGAGTTTAGGCCAAAAATTAAGGCGATCCGATATCGGCGAGCCGAGATTTAAGTGTTTTAATTTGGAGTAATATCAAAAAAGTATTTTATGTTGATCTTCGGTTATATCGTACGAATATAACAATGTATGTATGTATGTACAAGTGTCTGTTGCTTTGCATTCTTTGACATTTGTGGGAATAAAACAAAAAGTATTGAGCAAGAAAATAATGACACATGTGCTTGCACTGGGTCTTTAAATAATTTTAAGTATTAATATTATTTAACTGTAACGTCATCATATGATTGAACGCTGTTTTCTATTTTCCAATGTAACATTTACGAATGTGTTCATAGAAATCGAACAGGTACCGTGTAGCAAAAAGGTGTTAACACATCGCCCGTGAGTTCGAACACTCATTGGATTTTTTTTTTAAAGAAAACAAAACCGGTTTTAGATACCTAAGAAATTCTTTATTCCTGTGAAAGTACGTTCGATGCCATTATGTATTGTGCTGTCTGACCAATAACGAAGCTCAATAAAGTTGAGGCCACTGACTCCAAATTTCGGTAGTAAAGGCAAATGGCAAACCTTACTGAAGAGAAATGTCAAAAGAGCAGGAAAAAATATATCGTCGTTTGCTGTCCCTATCGATTTACTTTTGTAGCGTCTCTGTTGAAAAATCCTTTACATATACAATTGAGGATCGACAACAAGGTTAACCTCTGCACTTGAATGACCCCATTTTGCGATTGAAGGGTTTATATGGACATTATATAAGTTTTGCTTATGTGACAATATTTTTACTAATCTTCGACAGAGTTCTATAAAAAACACATTTTTATTTACAAAGGATCACCACCGATATATAGTTTACCACATGCTCTTGCATAATATTTAGGACAGCTGATTTGAAAACCTACCAAGCTTGTTTAACCTTTGCTAACCCCTTTGATGTTTTCATTTCAACGTTACCGACACATTCAAACAACAGTGTACAAACACAAACTTGTAATATTTCTTTAATATAAATAAAATGTTGTTTTCCCTGCAAAACTTTTTGTTTTGACAAAGTTAATATAATGTGAACGTAATTTATCTCTGGTATATGTTGAGGTTTGCTTTTTGCCTGAAAACTCGGTAAACGTTCATCATAGGCCCTTAAAAAAATCTTCTTCTAAGTTATTCACATCACAAGACATCAACGCAAAACTTTATGAGAAACAAAAACGAAACACAAAATCAGAACTCTTGAACTCATTTCCGTTCTTCAACAACATCTTTAGTTATATTTTCCTTTACGAGTCCTGCAGTTTCTTTCTTTTTTCTCAAAAATGTTCATGTTTTACAGAGGCAAAATACAAACTCAACAACTCCATCACCAGCGGTGAAAAATCATCTATATGATTGAGGGAAAGAAGGGTTGGATGGGATATACGTAGTAATGGAGCGGGTGGAGAGAAATCAAATTTTGATGTTGAATCTTCTTGGCAATTCCGGGTTCTGCCAAAGACCACAACTCAACCAAGCCGGTTGGAAAACCGCGTTAAGGAAACGAATAAATGAAAATTTATGAAAGAGTTTAAATGATTTTTACTTATACAACCAACCATTGGAACATTCGTACCTTTTCATATGTCCCACTCTTGGGCAATTTCTCCTCTCTCAGATTTACAGTATTTCCTTGGTTACCGTCATTGGTCGCCGCCATCATAAGCAATATCGTGAGTGCTCCCTTCTCCCATTTATGAGTATATTGCATTTCCCGTTGTCGAATGTCGAATATAGAATGTTGCAGTGCCTTTTTTGTAGGAAACGGAAGAGAATAACAACATTTTTACAAATAGTTGATGAAAGAAATTGTGTAATAATATTCATTTGCTACAATGTGACGGTCTAATAATGATAAGTTATTGGCGTGATAAATAATGTGTTGAAACCAATGATATTTTGCATAGTAATTTCTAGTTTTACCAGCTCATCCTTGTAATCATTTTGAAAGAAACTAGTCAAAGAAAAATTTAAACAATTTTAAACTAGGACAGAGAAAGGCGATAATACATTTCGCATAAAAAAACTCTAGTTTAACGCGTATATGCGTCCTGTGGTTTTCCCCACAATCCGAAGACGCATATATGCGTCGCAATTTCAAATGTACTTAGTTTATTGTAGTTCTATATTAGTTTGCAGATTCTATTGATGTTTTTCGGTTAAAGGTAAGTACACTCAGAGAACTAATTGTTTGAAAAGAGGTTATAGCAACCGTAAATTCGGCTGTTCCAACCGAATTGAGGTTGTTACGACCGAATTTAGTCCCCACAACCGAAATTCGGTTGAAGCAACCTCGTTTCTTATTTGATTCGGTTGTGACAACTGAATCTTCAATTATATTCGTTCAGTCAACTAAGTTTTCTAAAATTTCGATTGTAATAACCGAATTTTCAATTAATTCGGATGCAAGAACCGAAATTCGTACCAAATTCGGTTGGAGTAACCGAATCTGTCATTAATTCGGTTGTAGCAACCGAATTTGGCATCAATTCCGTTGTAACTATCGCATTTGGTATCAGGTCGGTCGCAATAACCGAATCTAGCTTTAATTCTGTTGCACCGACCGAATTTGGCGTCAATTCCGTTGCTGTAACCGAATTTCTCATGACCGAATCATCTCAATTCGGTTACCACAACATAATGCTATGTATTTAAAATATGACGTTTAAAATTCTATAATCAAAAATTTTTTTAAAAAGAATTAAAATCTTTCAAAATTGTTTGTTGTTATTAAGAATGGTAAGTCAAATATGTTTTGTATTAAAACGTCATATTTTGCAGAAATTATTGAAGCAGATATCAAGTTGTTCAAGGTCGATCATGTGAGATGTGCTGCAATCGTCTGTATACAAAATGGTTTAGAAACTAAATCAACCGATACATCAGCCGAATGTCAGAATTAGTGCGGTGTTCCGTGGCGGCCGGGGCTTGAAAACGGTCGGAAGAGGCATGACATTTATTATCCTATAGATTATCCAATATGACTGATTTTATTTTCGCGCTTCTTCCATTTTTTATAAGAATACAGGAAAATAAATCATCATTTAATAAAAAAAAAACGTTAATAATTAATTTGTGACACTATCGAAATTCGGTTGTAACAACCTCTAATTCGGCCGTGGCAACCTCTAATGAGGTTGTGTCGGCCTATAATTCGGCTGTGGTAACCTCTAATTCGGCTATGGAAACCTCTTATGAGGTTGTGTCAACCTCTAATGAGGTTGTGTCAACCTCTAATGTGGTTGTGTCAACCTCTAATTCGGCTGTGGCAACCTCTAGTTCGTCTGTGACAACCTCTAATTCGGCTGTGACAACCTCTAATGAGGTTCTGACAATGTCTAATGAGGTTGTGCCAACCTCTGATGAGGTTGTGTCAACCTCTATTGAGGTTGTGTCAACCTCTATTGAGGTTGTGTCAACCTCTATTGAGTTGTGTCAACCTCTAATGAGGTCGTGTCAACCTATTAATTAGATTACGGCTAATTCGGCTGTCTCAACCGAATTTTTCTGTGAGTGTACCAAGTTGTTTGACTTTTTGTGTGGGATACACACTATATGAGAATTTGGCAAATATATATACTCATCTTTAATTAGTTCATGCAATGATTTTGGCAAATTTATCATCTGGTTTGTGGCCAGCCCCAGCCTGATCGCTTCGGTCGTGGACGTGTTAAATGTGAAAGTAAACTACTTTAATTTGGAAAAAACACAAAAGGATTTAAAAATTTATAATGTAAAAAATTTTCTCATTGATTAAAATTGCATTGCGGAAAGTTACAACCTATCTCTGATTTACATTGCAATGATTTCATTTATAATTTTTCTATGCAATTTTGGAACGAAATTCCTTATCGCTCGTTGCGGGATGGGGGCTAAATGTCGAACAATTTTTAATTTTTTTTAACATTGTTATGCTACAACCTAGTATTATCAACTATATAGGGTACCATAGATAAAGTAAACAAATAGATGAAGCACAAGTGTTGGGAAAATTTTAGTGTAGTGGGTAATTTTCTAGATGTCGCTGAAAGCAACAAATGGGATTTTTTTATTCTCAAAAAAAAAGTAAAAAATAGGTCAATAAAAATCTAAAATTTCATATCAAAAGAAAAAATAATTTTCAACAAACATATCAAGAATACAATAATACAACACGTTACTTAAAGTAAAATATCGGATGGCCATCGAATTCCGAAGCTAAGTCACCACAGTCTATGTCCTAATAAATTGGTGCTTCCTCCGGTTCAGCTACCATTCCTTGTTGAGAGTCCTCAGACACGCTAACGGTTTCGGCATCTGCGACCACAGAGCTTGCTACAGTTTTTGGGTCAGGAAGTTTTTAGATTAAAAAGGCGTTCCGGGATGTTCATCTTTGGGCGGTCTTACGGGTTTTCTATTATTGATATCCCGACACTGGCCTCATGGCTTTAAAATAGTTTTTTATATAAGAAACAAATGCTATTATGTAAAATCACATAAATTTTGTCACATTTTCCATTGTTTAAATTACTTTCACAAAAGTTTCCCACAATTTTGAATAAACGTCAATGAGAATTATGGGAAACTTCAGTGAAAGTGACAATAGTACAGGACAGCACCTAGTAAACAAAGTTGACAATGGTCGCGCTATATCTATTATTTCCTTTATCTATGTTGGGTGTTATTGCTTTGGTTTGTGTCTAGACTAATATATGTTGGGAAATTTCCTGTTTAATGGGAAGTTTTCTAGGTGGAGCCTTAACCAATATTTAGTATTCAGGGTGGTTCCGCGTATTCCTTGGCTAATTTCATTAAAATATGTCCAGCTAAGACCATTCCGACAATTTTTTTTAATGATTCTGAAATGTCTACTAAAGTCCTCCCTTGCATTTTCGGGGATGGACGTAGATGGACATATTTTCATGAAATTAGCCAAGGAATACGCTGGTGAAATTTGTCCATTCGTGACTGAACCACCCTGTATATTATAGTTTTTAACCTAATAAAAAGTAAATTTAGAAAAGTCAAAGTGAACGAATTTTGAAAAAATAACATTTTCTTAAATAAGTGCCTTTTCTTAAAAAAGTTAATTTTCTCAAAAAAAACTACATATTCATATACTTAAACAAACTGACTTTTCTTAAAAAAAATCCAATGAGTGTTCGAACTCACGGGCGATGTATTAACACATTTTCGTCACACGGTACTTGTTCGATTTCTATGAACACATTAGTAAATGTTACATTGGAAAATAAAAAACAGCGTTCAATCATATGATGACGTTACATTTAAATAATATCAATACTTAAAATAATTTGAAGACCAGTGCAAGGACATGTGTCATTATTTTCTTGCTTAATACTTTCTGTTTTATTCCCACAAAAAAAAAACAAAGTGAATTCAAATCAACAGACACATTACACAATTACACACAATTTTCGTTGCTCTCTTGCTATCTCATTTTTATATACATATAACCACGTCATTATTCTCTTTGCTCTCATAGTGCTCCGCACCCACACAATACAACTATTCGCTGCCGCTACATCAGTGTGTGTTTTTTTCGCAGTCTGACAATCTGTGTTTCGCAGTCGGACAAATCTGTGTTCTATATAGAGGTACGTCACCCTTATCATTTAGGGGTATGAAAAATAGATGTTGGCCTATTCTGAGACCTACCCGATATACACACAAAATTTCATACAAATCGGTCCAGCCGTTTCGGAGGAGTTTAACATTAAACAGTCTGTGATCGCAGTCGGACAATGTGTGTGATCGCAGTCTGAAAATCTGTGTGCTCGCAGTCGGACACACTGTGTTCGGATGTATTCACTTTGTGAATTTAGGCCGTACCCGCGCCTATAGATGTTAACACATTAAAAAATACCTCATCTTAGAGAAGTACTTTTGCTTAAAAAAGGTAAATTTTCATACAGAACGTAACTTTTCCTAAAAAAAGTGGATTTTTTTGAATAAGTAGCATTTCTTAAAGAAGTAAATTTTCTTACAACAAATTGCTTTTTCTTAAAAAAACTACATTTTCTTTAAAGAGTACCTTGTTTTCCTAAAAAGAGTACCACTTCTTTAAAAAGTACCCGTTCTTAAAAAAAGTACTTCTTTGAAAATAACATTCAAACTCTTATGGCTTTTTCTTACAGAAAGTACTTCGTCTTAAAAATAGTATTTTTTCTTTATAACAAATATTAGCTTTTAATAAAAGGAGTGCCTCTCTTTAAAAAAAATACCTTTTCGGGAAAATAAGACCTAGAAATATAGTTTTTTTTAAATACATTCTATAAAACAATTTTTTGAAAAAGTTTATCATTTTACAAAAAGTATCTTTTCTAAAAGATCCATTTAAATTATCATATTTTTCAACGGGCGTGTTAGAACTAACTAATACATAATATATAGCGAAAGGAACTTCGTTCTTACCGAGTGTCCCCTGACACCTCTTGTTATTTTAACTCATGTGGTGTTACTTTTGGTTGTCAAAATTATCGAAATATCAAACCTTTTTCGTAAAGTGGTGTGAGTATCAAGTAAATAAAGAGTGATCGAAATATTCGGATCACGGATTTTTCGTAATTTTTTAGGGAAACTAAAATTTCGCAAGAACTGAACACAAGGCTTAAAACTGAAAATTAACACAGAGAACATGCATTTTCATATTTCTTAGAGAAAATTGTAACTTACTATTTTTGACAGTTTTTATCACACCAGCAAAAACCCCACCACCAGTTAGTGTAAATACAGATGAATGTTTGCAGTCGTGTAATGTTCAGGGAACTTTGTGATGTTAGTGGTAGGTAGATAGGGTTTTCTGGATTTTTTTTACGAAATTTGTTTATTTTTTGATCCACAACTGTTGCCATGTAATTTCCCATGAATTAAAGTTTGAACATTCAAAGAAAAAGGGAAACAATTTTGATTAATTTAACTTAAAAGTGGTTACAATGGAAATGAAAGAAATATACCGTTGGATAATGTAATGATATAATCTAAATTGGTTACGAATGAAAACAACTATTGAGGATGGAAAACAAAATGTACGAATAGGATGCAAAATAATAATATGCAATTGATGTGCAACATTTAAAGTTCAGCTTAGTCATAACTAGCCGTAACTCCGGATTTAGGGGCATATTCAACATTTTAGGAATTGTCAATAACACTGTGCGACCGTGGATTTAAATTCTTAACCAATCCAAAAAAATTATGAAATTATAGGTACCCGTTATATTTTTTGCAGGTCAAAAAATATTTTGTCAGAAAATCCGACCTCTATTTAGGAATTTACTTCAATAAATCCTAAGCAGTTGGGAATTTTGCACAGCAATATTTGACGATACTGTAGATGTTTCCTCGTATCAGAATTGCTAGCCAAATGTGTTTCAGAAAATATATACAAAACCTAATACTAAATTACTAAAATGACAAACACTCTATCAACTTTTAAATATTTTATACTTCTTGCCATTTTCCAATTCACGGAAGTGAAATTATATTAAATCTCTTCAAATGAATTGCATCCTATTTCTATTTGTATTTCTTGTAAACTTTGCAAATTATACTAATCAATAGAAATTATATTTAGATTCCCAAAATGGGTGTAGAAATTCAACATAGTCACTTTTTTTTATCTCTCCACTTAGACGTATCGTTCTGCAGCACTTTTACACATCCGTTTTGGAGCAGAACTTTGTAGAATATTGACATATCCATTGTCTGAGAATAAATTTTTGCGACCATCTTGCAAATTTCATCTCAATACATTAGTTCTACAATTTTTGGCGAATGTTGTTATATTCGTTTTCTAATATACGGTGATTCTATAAGACCGCAGGTTTTCTTTTATAAAAAAAAAACACACCAACCATTTTCCGAAATGATGGTTTTTAATTTATCATGATTTTGGTCTATGGCGTTTATGCATGAAATGAAAAATTGGTGAATGTTCTCCATAACTCCTCCGGCAAGCAGTGCTGTGGAGTCGGAGTTGGAGTCTGAATCTTGATGGCTGTGATATTTTCCTGGACTTAGAGTTCGGGTCGTATAAATTTGGATGGCTCCGACTGTAAATTTACCATTTCCATCAAGTCAACATTTTCGTAAAGAATAATTTTCATTTCATAAAATCAGTTTGTCTTAAGTCCAAATAGATTTGCCGTGGGTTTCTTGGGGTTTCAAGGGAACAATGCTATCTTTCCGACCCACATCTAAATGATACTGGCAAATGAACAACGGAACCGATTTGGTAATTTCCTAAAGACTAAGAAGTGGTGTGACAGAGTCCGTAATGACTTTCTGAATCCGAACCGATTTGGAAATTTCCTAAAGACTAAGAAGTGACGGGCCACAGTCCTTGATGACTTTCAGATTGGTTCCCATATAAAATACCTCATGACACCCCCTAACATTTTCATATTTTTGGTTAAAAATCTTCAAGAATCTTCTGCAGCTGGCAAATTGTGTTTATTACTTTAAGATATATGTATATACAAGACGTCCTTAAGTCACTATTCATTAGTCGGTCAGTTAATCAAGGCGTCCCCAAATGTAGCGATTTTTTGCCACTTATACATAAAGGGTGCCTCAGTAAGAATGCGGTTTTAATTTGAAAATACCACGTAGACAGTTTTGATTTTTTTATTGAATTTTAAAGAAAACATATTCCGATTAAATATAGAATAAAATATCCGTCAAAAAGCCAAAAAGGCTCTGGCGGCGGGCCATTACAATTTTCAAGAAATTTTCCATGACTTTTTCGAGAGATGTCGCTGTATCTTACCGACGGCGCATTGGATCACGGATCTGAGCTCAGGAGTTGTTTCTGTTTTATTCGTATAAACCCGAGATTTCACAAAACTGCAAAGAAAGAAATCGCATAATATTGGAAGCCAGTTGACATCAGAATTTCTTGAGATCATTTGATCTGGAAATCGTTGCTGCAATAAATCGAATGTTTCATGCGCGGAGTAGGAATGGGGGCTCCGCCTTGCTGAAACCACATGACGTTCAGATCCTAGCCGTCCAGTGGATACCACAAGAAATTCGTTATCATGTTCCTGTAACGAATCCCGTTCACAGTCACTGTAATTTTGGTTCACAGTCACAGTCAAGTAAGGCCCAATCATGCCGCCTGACCAAACTCCGCACCAGACAGTTGGTCGTTGTGGATGCATTTGTTTCTCGTGGATTGTATGAGAATTTTCTGAGCCCCAAATTCAACAATTTTCTGTATTCACGAAGGCATTCAGATGGATATGGGCTTCATTGGAGAAGATAACTTTTTTTTTGGAAAATTGGCATTGTTTTATCTTTGCTCCATTACCCATTGAACAAATTGCCTATGCTTTCCATGGTCTGCCAAATGTATGTAATAAGTTTTGACAATTGTAACGCGTTGCCCTTTTAATTTTTAATAATCGGAATAAACATATCGTCACCTAAAATGCCCAAGGACGTAACCCTAATTTTCAAAAATTTTCAGGAGAAGCAAAAAACCTTATAAAATCCAATGTATTTCAGTTTTAAACGCATTCATTTCACAGCTTACCTTTGGAACTTGGAAGTCTACTATTTTGCACATATATATTTTAGCGTGGGGTATTATATTCAATCAAAACACAGTTTTTATTTTTTGAGGGTTACGCCTTTGGGCATTTCAGGTGACGATATGTAACAGCTGACAAATTTCAGAGTTGCCGCTTTCAGTAAAAGAAAATTACCCTAAATTTAAAAAGTGCAATCTTACTGATACATACATATGTGTATTTATTATATTTGAATATTGTTGATGACCGATAATTTAATAAAATCTGAAATAAATATTGCTAACATAATCCGAAATAGACACATGGATTTACAAACGTACATACATTCATATAATTCTATGGTAATGTGTACCAACATGCATCTATTACAGGTGGAAGCGTTTCAACAGCTGATTTATTTTTGTTTTTTCCTTAAGGTTGCTGCCGAGAATTACAACAATTCCTCCTGCTACAACCTGAAACAAATAAATCTTGGCAAATTCGATCAACTGAATTTGACAAGGTCGGCCCTTGCTCCTAACTTACTTCTTTTGCCATAATGTGTACATATAGTTTTATTAATTTTCAAATAATTTAAAATCTGAAATAAATTTTGAAAATTTGTGGCATTCATTCCAAATCTAACCTTTTCAGATTTAAGTTTTTCGAATAACTTGAAAGTCCACGCACATTACTCGTAGTTGACAAATGGTAAAATATACTCCTATCGATAACAGTGTGTCACAAATAATTTACCAAATGTATCTGACTCCTAATCCCCCTATAAAATTGTCCACTGAATCCGAGCATGAAGTCAAAATGGTTAGCAAAGACCGTTTCGATATATTGCAAAATTGTAGTTGATTGTGTCTTTAATAAAAATTATGTCACTTAAATGCCAAAACCTTCGAAATTGTTAGACGGATTTTGCAGTGTTTTCTTGTAATAAAATATAACAAAATTACTGAAAAAACGGTGGGTAGCGTGTAAAGATGGGATAAGAAGTGGCAGATTTCCGGTGGACCAAATTTAAAATTTCACAAAAATTTTGCTCTTTTTATCTTACTTTTTTAAACCAAACAATTAAAAATTTCAATGTTGTGAAACTTAGGGGGTAAGTCTATTTCAAAGCGAACATTCTGCAACCTATGTGCAATGGGCACGTTGTTTTTGTTTTATGCGATGTGTGACAAGTGGCACCGTCCTGCTGATTTCATATATAGTTCAAGCCGTTGTCAGTCAACTGCTTGTTGTTCATGCATAAAATTGATAAATATATGGCGCTGCAAATGGTCTCTAGCCTTCAATTCTTGTGTCAATTGAGTTGTGTGGGCTTGCAAAAAAATCACATGAGGTGTCATAGGACACCCGGTTGGAACGAAGTTTCTTTCGCTGTATATTATGTACTAGTTAGTTCCAGCACGTATAAAGCGCCCATTGAAAAGTACGATAATTTAAACGGATTTTTAAGAAAAGGTACGTTTTGTAAAATAAAGAACTTTTTTTAATAAATTTTTTTTTCTGCAATGTATTTTGTAAAAAAAATTTATATTTTTAGATCCTTTTTGTAAGAATATGTATTATAATTTCCGGAATACGTATTATATAGGTCCTTTTACTTACTTCTTTTATTACAAGATAATGTTTATGTTTTAAGAAAAGGTACTATTTTTAAGGAAATGTATTTTCTGTAAAAAAATCCATAAGAGTATGACTTTTTTTTTACAAATAAGTACTATTGTAAGAACAGGTACTTTTTAAAAAAGTGGTACTCTTTTTAGGAAAAGGTTATTTTTAACAAAATTTACTTATTTTCAGAAAACCTACTATCTCCAGAAAAAAGGTAATATTTTATTTTTAAGAAAAGGTACTTTTAAGAAAGCAATTTTTGTAAGAAAATGTATTTTTTATAACAAGATATCTTTTTGCAGAAAAGGTTTTTTTTAAGAAACGGTATTTTTTTAAAATTGGTCCTTTTTCAAGAATATGTAAATTTTTAAGTAGATAGTAGAAGTTGTCCTATTAAATGAGACAAATTAAACCCTAGACACAATGTAATATTTAAAAATTATAAACTCATAAGCAATTATCGAATTGATGCAACAACGGGTGGGGGAACTGCTATATTAATCAAGAATAACATACAATACTACGGTCACGATAACAAAAGTAGATATTCGCTAGATGCTTTAGAGACAAACGCCATAAAGATACCCGTTGAATGCAACAACTTTTTATTTACCATATTTGCGTACTATCCGGCTGGCAATATAAATTCAATACGAGCAGACTTACAAAAACTATTTGATTTTGTGAATCTACAAAATTCAAATAACTACTATGTACTAGCGGGAGACTTGAACTGCAAGCACACAGAATGTCGTAATACTGTTAATAACAAAAAAGGCAATAACCTATAAAAAAGTCAACATCGAATTCCTTACTCTTCCAACATGTTCAGCAAAGCCCGCTTTCCTTAGCCGTAATTATGTCATAATGCCTTCCATTGAAGCCGGCACACTTCACAGTGGCATGACTATCAAAAAGCCAACATGAAAGAACACAACCCTCATACACGTCCCTGACTGTACAAATCTAGTAATAATTAGCAAATCCTAAAAGTATGCAGAATAATACTGAGTTGTATACTGGGTTATAGCATAATACGGTTAAAAAAAGTTATTTAAATTTTTTTCATTTAGCCCCCATCCCGCAACTCGCGATAAGGAACTTCGTTCCAATAATCCGCTGAACGGTGCTGTAGGAAAGTTTCAATTCCACAAGATTGCACCACAAAATTAATAATTCCAGTCAAACGACCTGTACGAAGACGTAAGGGTATTGTTACGATTTGCACAGTGCCAGTTTCGTCGAATTTCTACACCAAACGGCTGATTATTAAATCAGATGGCCGGTTATGTTGACCGAAAACATCACGCAAGCGCGAAATGCACTTCTTGCAGAATGACCGCTTTCATAAAATATTTTGATCAGTTTTACGCGTTGTTCAACTGAGTACCGCTGCATGACTACGTTTGCAAAAGGCTGTAGAATTGTCTCAAAAAAATGTTTACATATGAATGAAACATGCCTGCCAGTCTGAAAGTCAAATTTTGGCACACCTTTACCAACATTTTAGTCGGTATCTCACCAGTGAAACGTGTACTGTTTTCTTCCAAAGCAGCAATAGTGGACGATAGACTTCACGTGCCCCCACAAAAATAGTCTAGAGGGGTTAAATCACACGACCAACGAGGCCAATTGACAGCGCTAGAACATCAGATTTACTGCTCACTAAACTCGCCTCCCAATTAGTTCCTTGTGTGGGATGTAATAAGGGCTTTCCAATTTGAGTGATATATTTCTTAAAAAACACACTAATTATAAAGAAAATTCAAAAGTTTTTTATTTAATGTGAAGCACAATCGATACAATTAGGTTCTGAATAAAATGTCTCTCAAATGGCATCCACGTCTTCTTTTGCAAGAACGAATTCGATGTATCCTATTTTCGAGCACTATTCCACTAAACCATGTCGTATGTCATTAATAGCACGTTCAATTCTGACTTGTAAAGCTTGAAGAAAGTCTGGTTTAGTGCTAAAGACCAATGACTTCAAAAAACCCCTCAAAATATAGTCTAATGACTTTAAATCACAACTGCTTCAAGGCCATTCAATGTTACAATATCTTGAAATAATCGAATCTCCAAACTTTTCTCGCAATAATTAGGCTCGTCCACGTAGCCCCATCGTGTTGGAACCAGATGTTGTCAAGATCAACTTCTTCCAATTTCGGCCATAAAAAGTACTGCCGGCCCATAAGCCGCACCAACCTGCATTTCTCAGGGTGCATTGGCACCTGAGCCTATGGCTGCCCTACGGACTAAAATCGACAATTTTGTTACCCTTTGAGCCACAACTGAGCCTGAGACAATTTTCCGAGAAAAAAATTATGATTCTATTCCAGTTTCTCTAAGGCCCGTTGGGTAGTGGTAGATCGCACGGCTTCTGTAGAAGCTGGTGCAGAAACTGTATTTACAACGGCTTTAGACCGAGATCCATACGTAAAATCTTCTTGGTGTAGAATAACACAAGCCGAATTGTTGTGGTCGGCTTAGGATGAACATATCGTGATCTTCATTAACACTGGCGAATACAGCAGCGAGATTGGTACGCACTTTACGGATTCGGGTGGGTGGTTTTCTGTCCAATAGAGTGGCAAAAAAATGGTGTCCTATAACATTCCATGAAGGGATTGGCGAGAGCTTCTCACAATTAGTGAGTTGTTCTATTTCTAGTTTTGAACTCACTGCTCAGGACTTACAGTTTTTACATCGGTTCCGAACGGTATTTGGAGAAGGATTTTCATGGGTAAGTACTCGATAGTGTCGCCATCACTAAGCGAGGTGACCGTCGTCGAAATATATGTAATGTAGTCGGAGCAAGGATCGAACCCACGTACTCAAATATAAGAGGCGCGCATACTAACCATTGCACCGCCGACGGTCGATTATGACGACTAAAAAATGGGCGTAACTTGCGAAATACATTTTTCCAAGAGCACAAATTTTGATAATAAAATTCAATGATAAAAATAATAAAACTTATGAACTAAAAATTGTTGACTTTAACACATGTCACGAATCACGCGTGCACTGGCAGAACCTTAACAAATAGCAAAGAAATCATCCTTTACCAATGGCAACTCGAGGAAGATAACTAAGAAGAAGGTCCAAAGAATCATCAATCGGTATATCAGCTAACAAACCCGTATTTACTGGCCAAACTCAATTTCTAATTACTGCCCAATTGAATTGGATGGACGTATAAGAGAAATTAGTTGAGTAGTTGAGACAAAGACCTATGCGTCCAAAATCCACTATTGCGAGCGCAGCAATAGAATGGAGCGCGAAAGTGTATTGCAGGTAAGGTACACCACAAAACTAATTGCAGCAGAGCAATATCAACCAACTCATATGTATATCGTGGAATAATATAAAAAAGTCGATGGAGAGGATTCGTTGGCGCCATATTCTTCGTGAGGTTTCGTTTAAACATTTTATTTTTATATTGTTTTAACAATAACTTTCTTTACCATTGTAGAAAATTTTATTCAAACATTTTTCGACGAGTTATGATCCAAAATTTTTGATTTTTGTTCATGGTATATCAGTTTCTTTCGTGCTCTTTTAGGTTTGCTTAATAGTCTCATTACATCCCATCTAAGTATCGTATTAGCAAAATTCTCAGTTTCCAAAGGATGTATTTTCACTTCCCATTCAAAATCAGCTAAAAATATTAATTACTCCTGAAAAATATTGGCAATGAAGGAAGCTCTACTTGAATTTTCTCTTAAGGTAAGCTTGTTCTTATTCATGCAAAACCCCATTGCAAGCACGAATATGAAAAACAAACCTGCCATATTATTAATAGTAGTGGAATTGTAATTGCCTTTGAGGCTCCGACAAACAAAAACACAATTTAGATGTCTGGCTCCTGTCAGTGAAACTTTTCAACTCAATAATATTAATCTTCGTGCCTTTAATACCCTGCTACGGTTACGCATCCCAACCAAAAATTTGTCTTTAATAAGACCAAAATGCGTTTAAAGTTATAACGAATATAGATTTTCTTTGATGTTTTCTGCGAACTCGATAATCTAATTTTTATTAATTACGCCACCACACTTGAAACCGTACCATGGTGCCTTCACTTCTTCAGTATAGCCAAGTGATTCTGCCATAATTTCTGTAAGTTTCACGTTATAAACCAGCGACCGTTAAGAATCCTTTTTGGTAACGCATTCAAGTGTTGGTAATTTAAATTAGTTCTTGGCAAAAATTGGTACTCATCCTTCTATCCTACTCCCCTTTTAACTTTTTATATGTTCAACGCGTCAAAATTACTATAATAAGATTTTGTTTAAAGAAAAAGTTATGCTCCTTAACGTTATGCATTCCATTGTAAAGTTTAATAAAGCCCAGGAAAATAATTCAGAAATTTTGTTTTATTAAATTTTCCCAACAATTTTTCATACTTCAATACAGGAAGAAAGTTAAAAGTAATATGTAATGCTTGAATAACTTTCAACTAAGAAACAGATATGATAGATCTTTCGATTACATTTCAAATAAAAAGAAATCATAATGTACAGAAAGATGAGAACACTTCCTTTGGTACATACACCTTTGCTTTATAGTTTTCTGTAGACAATTTTAGATTAAAACTATAGAATGGTAAGAAGTAGAGCAGAGAAAGAGAAAACAAAATAAATTCCATTTCGTATTGTTGGCTGAACAAACAAATGTAATTACAACTTTTTGTTGAATAAATAAAATAAAAGAAATTATAAAACAATAGGACATAACTTTAAAAAAAAACACAACTAATCTTTCTTTATCATATCCGGCAGTTTTAGGATTGCCACCACGAGACACAATTTTGGTATTTTGGTAGAGAGTATGTATATACGCGGATACCACTGATCATGTTCGATTGCTTCAAATCTAGTAAATGGGGCAATTAGTTTAAAAAGCTAATAAGGTATATTCTTTCTAGTTTGTAGTTAATGGATCGACATTTCTGATATGTTGACAAAAATTAAATTTTTGTAAATATTGACAATTGTTTCAAATATTTTTAAAACATCACCGGTTGAAAATAAAATAATACGAGTAGTAATATCAAAAAAAACTTCTAAAAATGGCATCTAGAGGTACCCCGTTGTAACCCAGAATATGCTACACAGTGTGAAACTATATCATCTTTGTGATGGGCAATTTTTAAAAAATGTTAACTTTTAAACTCTTATGCCGATTTTTCTTTATTACTGTTACAAAAATATTTAAATCAGGGCTTTTGACCCTGACATTTTTAATTTTTTTAGTTAAAATATGAGAATAACTTGTTTCCATACTTATATTAAAATATGAATGCTTTAGAACCATACAGTGCAGGATTTTTCAAAAGAATTATAAAATGCAGGCGCGTCTAAACAGCTGGACTGATCATGACGTAATTATGGGCATGTAATGAGGCAATGATGTAGTATGGGCATAGCTGATATCTTGTTCTAAATAAATTATTAGAACACCATATACCTCACTTGAACCGCACAGTAGGAGCCCAAACTTGACAAGCTCGGCCATCAAAAAAGAAAATGTTACATTGTTTTCACAGTTATTTCAAAATATTTGGGCTAAAAGAAAATTAAATTAAATTTTTCAAAAATTATTACATGAAACGCAGCATATGGTGGAAAATACGGTAAAACCCGTTAAAGTCTATTGTTTTTGAGGAATTAGCATGCATTTAAATTCAAGCCCTAAAAATAATTACTAACATTTTTACGCGTTTTGAAAAAAATCACTCATCACATTTTTATCAATACCAAATATATTAAGATTTTCAATGTATTTGAGACATACCTAAATGTAGGTAACTTGTATGGATACCAGAGTTTCCTACCTTGCACACAGCTTTCTCCGGAGGAGTCCAAAATCTGTCGATTTCAAACAAAATCATATTTGGCGAATAATAATATAAAAACGTAATTGCTTGTTGGTTGGTTTGAGCCATTGCCTCTATCTGGTATTATTAAAACAATACTTGCCAACATATAAAATCCACATGCAACACATCAAACTTCGTAAATTTACTGAGTCAATTCGCTTCCCTATATATCTTTCGATATGAGTAAGCAGACTGCAAGATAGCGTTGTTATATTTTATTTCAATCTATATTTTTGATGTGTTACGCATCTATACGCACGGGTAGGGCATTCTAGCACAGTGGACACGTGCAAACAACACACAGCGTTAGCATCACATATTTGGTTGTTGTACAACAATAGTCTCTGCCTGAAAATAAGTATGATGGTATTAATGTAGCGGCAGGGAACAAACAAGCAAGTCGTCGTCGCCAAAAAGTATTAATTATAATAATATAGAATAGAAACATTGATGCCATTTGAAACATTTATGCTTTTTGAACTGTTTATGTATTAACATTGTCGAAATGGTGCATTTAGATGTTGAAATATTATATAAAGAGAATAACACTCGTTTATGCTCTTTTACTCAGACTCTCTACTTGAGAGCGGATAAACAGTGCAATAAGTTCTCTATACATTCATGCAGTACGACACTAATACAACAAGCCAAAACAACAGACATTTTGTTTTTGCTCAGTGCCTGTAATGTGTTAACTCAGCTGATTAAAAATAATGAAACTGTATACAAAATTGGAAAAAGTGACATTTACAAAATGCGTGTGTTTTATTTGATATTTTGAAAGTGTTTAAGTATGAAAATTAACATGTTTCTATGAGATTTTTACTCAGAAAATATTTCAAAAACAGCAATTGTAGGCGAACGGTGGTTATATACAAACAAAATTAAAACAAACTTTGACATAAGAGAAAAACCAGTGCTAGTTCTTCTACCATTTGTTTGTACCATGATACTATTGAATATTTTTTGTAGTCGCTCTGTTTATGACAAACCAAAAACAAGTATTTCAGTGAGCTAAATAAAGCTTTATTTATTTTAAGAATATTACATCTAATGTTAAAGCAGATGTAAGAAAAAAGAAAGTGCAATAGCAAAAGAGCCTTCGGCACAATAACTATTTTGTTTTTATTTTGCAATGTAACATTTACTAATGTGTTCAAAGAAATCGAACAGGTACCGTGTAACAAAAAGGTGTTAACACATTGTGAGTTCGAACACCCATTGATTTTTTTATTATTCACACATTAATTAATTCTGAAAATGATTTGAATTAATATTAGTTTCGGATTCGTGAGTGAGTTTTGTTATTATTTTATTGACATATTTTATTTGTAGCGCTACAAATATATAAAAAAAGAATGAAAACAAAATTCAAAGTTTTCTAAAGGTTACAATTTTTTTGATGGCCGAGGTATTCAAAATTTATTCTCCAAAGATATTATTCAAAGATATTAACCATCACTTTTTTTGATCCTTACACACGTCTTTACAAACGGCTAAATTATTTCCTTTTTTGTGACAAATCCCACACTGTGAATTGGTCCTCTAGGTCTGCTGCTGCACGTGACTGGAAACAGGTTAAAAAATCAAATGGTAAAACCCACTAAAAGAGATCTAAATACCTCCTTCTATACATATGTTAAAAGGAGTAAAGTACAAAATTCCTACTTTTTGTATCGAAACTTGCCAACAAGAGGTGGAGATACATTTCTTAAGATGCATCTTATGACTTCATTTCTGCAAGGCTCAAATATAAAAATATTTTATTTAACAAAGAGTGTATTTATATACTATCTCGATACCAGAAACATCTTTGTATTCCGGGACGTATATTCATTAACTAAGTCTGCATTCAATTGAGAGATGTATTTCCATACAGAATGCGTTGTTTAAGCAGAAAATGTGTCAAGCAGTTACTTTTAGAAGTAGAGTAGAGTTCACTTCAACATACAAAACTCATACATTTTTAATTGCCGAAATATGGCCCTGTTCTATGCATTTTCAATAATGATTCTACCGTGTGTTTTTGAACAGTGCCTGTACCCTCATTGTACTGCTCTTACATAGCCGGTGGATGATTGCATTTCATTTCACTCAATGACGACTTCTTGAGCAACGAGCTGATAAAAATTCGATATTTCCGACATCAATACTTGCAATGGGGCAAGGTTCCGTTCGATGATCACGAATTTTTGATGCCTTAACATCTATAGGCACGGGTAGGGAAATCTATAAAAGTGAACACATGCAAACAACACGCATCAGGGTTGTTGTACAACAATAGTCGCCGCCTGAAAATAAGTATGATGGTATTGGTGTATCGGCAGCGAACAAACAAGCAGGCCAAAGAGTATTGAATAGTATAGAGAACTCATGCAACGAATTGTATTACTCATAAGCATTGGCGACATCTGGCGAAAGATTCAAAACGTATTTCTCTATTGTTGTCACAACTTGGTCAACTCATAATTTTGATGTGAAAAATTAATGCCTTTTGCATCATGTATGCATTTTGTAGTGTTTTATGTAATAACATTGTCGGAATGGAGCATTTATATAGAAATATTCTATAATGACTCATTTACGCTCTTTTACTCAGACTCTCTACATGAGAGCGGAAAAAGAGTGCAATGAGTTCTCTATACTATTCAATACTTTTTGTCGTTGCTCTGTTGGCAAAAAACAAAAGCAATTATTTCAGTGAGCCAAATATTGCTTTATTGATGTGTTAACATCTATAGGCACGGGTAGGGTATAATCTAACAAGGCAACACATGGAACCAAAACACACAGCGCTATCTACGTCGAAGGTATGCAGTGTTAGCATTGAAAATAATGTGTGGTTGTTGTACAATAATAGTCTCTGTCTGAAAATAGGTATGATGGGATTAATGTAGCTGCAGCGAATAGTTGTCTTAAAAGACTAAGTCTTGCTACTCGTAATCTTAGGAACATAACACAATGTATGTACATGTGTCTGTTGCTATGCACTCTCAACGGCACTGTCAATTGGCCGTCTTTTCGTGCGATTTGACGCCACTAGGCTATATATTGTGGGGTCACGTAAAGTCTCTCCGCTATAGGGTCAGTCCAACAAACCACAATTGCCGACTTGGCAGATAACATTACACGTGCCGTTAGTGAGATTAGTGTTGCAAAAAATGTGGCAAAATTGGCTTTCAGAATGTAGTCAGGAGCAATATTTGCATGAATTAATCTACAGAAAGTAAATGACTGGCACTGATTTGTCGATACAAATAAACATTTCATTGACTCGTATTCAGTTTTCAAAAACCACCCGTTGAAAAATGTTCTTTTTTTGTCGTTAGGATGCAAATATAATGTGTTTGTAGCGTGTTGCAACTATGGTATACTTGTGTCCAAATACATTGCGTTTGCTATTCAATGTAACATCTTTGGGACTATTAGTACATGTATACATGTATTTCTGACCCAAATGTGGATTTGTTTGTAGAAGACTGCTGAAAACAAAAAGGTGATAAACAAATAGCAGCAGATCATCAGTTCACGAAAACAATGCTGGCAAACATGCGCATGGTTCCTGCAATATATTGCTGTGGCTGATATTTTTCAGCGTACACATACCTAAATAACCACCCATTGCAATAAAGCATTTTATCTATATCTGTACTAATATTATAAAGAGGAAATATTTGTGATCCAATTTTAAAAATTCATCCGATTTTAAAAATTCTTTCACCAGTAGAATGCTACGTTATCAGTGAGTGCTACAGGCTATTTCTTTTTGCTTTCCCCTTACTACAATTCAGGACGAAGTCCGCCGGGCTTGCTATTATTATATTTAACTATTTTCTTATATTAGACTCAAATCAGGATGACACACCATAACGCTAAACAACCCTTCAAAAAGCGGAACCATCCCGCCAAAATCAGGACAGCTGGTCAGGTTAGGTATATTACTAATCTAAAACTGGTGGCTTAACGTTCTACACGCTGCTGAAGATAATGCCTCAGAAGTATCGAAAAGATCGTCCAACGATTGTGACTTCCAATCGAACCCACGTCATTTACATTCTTATCACTAAGGGGAAAACACAAAACCCGTTACATTTAAAGGAATTATTACATTCTAAAAATAAATCGGATCAACGACAACTAAAATTTAATAATTGGGTTATGTTTGCCACCTTTCATATATGAGAAATATTTAAAGCTCTTAAGATGTATTTATAGTTGGCCTTTCTTATTATTATGATTCTCAATTTTAGTAACTATCGGCTTGAGGTCATAAGAATGAAAAAAGAAAACGAAGTTGTATAATTTTCTTTTTATCACAATTTATTTAATTTCCAATATTTTGATCAAGTTCATTGATCATTTGCAAGGATATTGTGAGGTAACAAAAACTATGCGACTAGTCTTTGCTGCAAGCTTTTGTCAACTCTTAATTTTTCGCGAAACTTTAAGCATTGAGATACAAAATCAACTTACTATATTAGAATTGTCAACGGCGAAATATGAAAAAGCTTTGTTTTATTTGTAACCCTCTTAACAAATGATATTATCTTGAGCTGAAAGCTCAATAACATCTAAAGCTCAAAAACGTTATTTAATTAGATTGGTCATAACATTTCGCCAGTGTTATCCAATCTGTTACAAGTTTAATCTCGAGGAAGCTAATTAATGAAAATGGAAATGCTCCATAGTTTCCATACTCCATTGTTCTGATTCCTCTTGACGCATCCTATATTTATTGAGTGTTATATATATTCAAGTCCATTTTGCAAGATTAGAATCTATTGCTGGAAAATGTTTTGTGTTGTCCAGTTGTATTAGTCGCTGATTGAGACTTTCTTTGTCGAATTTTCGTTTTGTCTGTTCCTACGCATTTTTCGTTGTCAAGATTATCCTGGTACTTTCATGTTCATGTTCAAGTGTCCATAAGGAACGAGTTTCTGCGCTACTTTCGCTCGACAACCATTAGCGTTCTCACAAGCTGTGGTTAACTGGATTTGGCACAGCTTGGCTATCACTGGAGATTTTTAAATGAGTATGACTACTAGCTTTGT
This sequence comes from Phaonia tiefii, assembly GCA_963931995.1. Classification (NCBI taxonomy): domain Eukaryota; kingdom Metazoa; phylum Arthropoda; class Insecta; order Diptera; family Muscidae; genus Phaonia; species Phaonia tiefii. The sequence continues at coordinate 164,350,402 of OZ008370.1, read as the reverse complement.
TCATCCGTCTCACAGATCCCGTAATCGCCTTAGCCTTTGATAAGAAAAACAATATGCTGTCAACGAAAGAGAAGGTGATGCTTGATATCTATTAAGATAAAGAGTCATATCCTTGGTCACTATAATAAATAATAAAATGAATGCGAAGAGGGATTATTGCCACTATGTCTCTCGAATTCGAGTGAAAAGTTACTGATAATCGGATTTCTTAGTCGATTTTTTAATAAATGGCAACTAAATATATAACCCGATTGTGAATGTCAAAAGTGGTCGATTATTCATATTTATATTCGTTTAGATTTGAGATAGCGAAATGACACACAATTCATGACGTTGTTATTATTTTTGAGAGTTTAGTATAAATTAAAGATCTAATCGATTCAAAAGATTCGAAAAACAAAAGTCCACACAAAAAATTGTGTCAATTTGAAGCAATTCTCAATTTTATGATGTTGTATCCCGATTTGCTAAAGGCTGTTGTTTTTGAAAACGCTGGAAGCAAATTAACAATCTCAAAATTAATGGAAGCAGCTTGGAAGTAATCTGAGCAGTTTAGACCAGCAATACAACACGTACACTAAACGGCAAAGCATCATCACAACGAAAATGTTCATCAGACCAACAACTTTTGCCATCGAAAGGGAGCTAAAATGTGTTCATCAACTGCAAATTTTTCATCACTGCGATGAAAGTATGGGTGTCTTTGCATTGAATGTGATTCATTATCGCAACGAATTTGTTTCGTTGCTGCAATGAATTTGTTTCATTGTTGCAATGAATAAGTATTGTTCTTGCAATGAATTAATTTATTTCACTTCTGCAATGAATATGTTTTGCTTAAGATGAACCAAATATCAGTAGTTTAAATTTCATGTACTTATTTTTTTTTTTGTAATATTTAACGCAGTTTAGTTTTCTCCCAAATTGAAATTAAATAAAAATGTTGCTGGAAGGAAAATTAAGTTGTTGCAGCACCGAAATGAAAAATTGTCAAAGAAATCATGTATGAAATTTTCCAAATTGCCGGATATACGAGAGTTTTCATTGTAGCAACGTAAAACATTAACGAAAATGTTTCATCCATGTGACGAAGCGCTATTCTTTCAGTGTACCAAGCTGAAAGAAGGTATGTTAGCCAAACAAGATGTGTTCCCATAGCTTTCTATTATTGCAATTTTGGCAGAGGTTCACTGAGCCTATAGAAGAAACTTGAAAGTGAAGCTGACAAAAAAAAAGCAAAATTTGATGTGTATTCTGTATCACTGCAATAATTGAGGGCACTTGAGCTATATGTGAGCAAGAACCTGGTTTAGGACTAAATTAAAAAATCCTCAGGTTAGATAGTCTTACGACTGCTGGTAACTCGACAGAGCCCGCACACATGGAAGAAGAAATTCTGGTGGATTTAAGTAATTGCTGAAGGCGAGAACGAAACTATAGTATAATATCACGCCCTTCTAAGCCACAATGCTCATCAGCCCCTCGGTCGCGTACACCTTGTATTCCAAACAAAAGCCGTTTGAAGTGAAAGAAATATCACAATTCTAATTTTAAAACAAACGCACATACGAGTTTTATTACAAGTTTACAATAAATATTTTACTAAAGTAATATATATTCATTACTTGCCTCCATCGCAATATTTTGCTAACTTATGTGACCTCAAACGACCCAGAGAGATCAAGGGTGCTATAGCATGAGGATAACATGTTTCTCCAACTGGATCGATCTACAGATTTTCTCCTCCAGTTGGTAACACCAAGCTGTCGCAGGCAATCCTTCACTTCCCCTTTCCAGCGATTTCTGGTATACCTATTTTTAGATGTCCTTGGAGTACGTCTTCAAATACCTTTAGCACTGGTTCATTCTGATCCATTTTATTGACATGACCTAGATAGAGCTATTTTGAGCTTCATAACAAGGATGATGTCTGGATGGATCCTCCTTCGATACTAGCCGCTCTCTGGTATAAAATATCATATTTTTCCGAGCATTTTTCTCTCGATGATTCCCAGTGATGTTTTATAACCGTGCAATATGACCCATTATTATTCGCAATAAATCAAAACAAGTTGTATGAAAATCGGATGGAGTTGGATATTCGTTTCTCGAGAGAGGATCTTCGTTGCGTTATCTCTGAAGTGCTTGCTGAGCTCGAAATAACACTTACTTGCCAGCTCAATTCTCCGCTGCAAAACACTCTGTTTAAATTTTCTGCTAAAAAATATAGTTTGTACCTGGTCCCACCATCTGAATACGCCTTTCATCTATCGCACCGGTTAAACTTAATAATTCCTTTTTGAGTGTGGATTCTCATTAACGGTCTTATTGAAATGTATGCGCCTTGCATACAACACCTGTTCAATAGTACCACAAATTTCCGCAATACAATTTGACACTGTTTGAGGTTCCTTATCGCACGTTGCGGGATGGGAGCTAAACAAAAAAAAATTAAACAACTTTTTTTAACACTATTATGCTACAACCCAGTATTATCTAACGGGTTTTTCAATAAGAGCGCTCCAAAATTGTTTTTAAATAAAACAAAACCGGATTTAGATACCAATGAAATTCTTTATTCCTGTGGAAGCACGTTCGATGCCATTATGTATGGAACTCGATTTCTTTTGCATGGCCACCACAGGCACGCTTGCAGAAGTCCAGAAGCTGAACCCAATTTTCGACGGTTTTCAAGCATAAATCGGCCGATACTGCTGCAATTTCACGTTCGATATTCGTACGAAGTTCATCAATCGTCGCTGGCTTGTTGGCATAGACCATAGACTTGACGTAGCCCCACAGGAAATAATCTAACTGACTGGGCCATTTCTTGAGGTAACACGTTCACCAAACTTGGTTTCCATTAAATTGATTGTGGCATTCGCTGTGTGGCTTGTGGCCCCGTCCTGTTGGAACCACATGTCATCCAAGTTCATATTATCCAATTGGGGCCAAAAGCATTCGATTAGCATTGAACAGTAGCGATTCGCATTCACAGTAATGTGCCGGTCTTGATCATCATGGAAGAAGTACGGCCCAATCACGCCGCCGGCCCATAAACCGCACCAAACCGTAATTTTTTCGGGATGCAATGATGACTCATGGATTACATGTGGATTGCTGTCTGACCAATAACGCATATTTTGCTTATTGACGAAGCCATTCAGCCAGAAATGAGCCTCATCGCTGAAGATGATTTTCCGATGAAAATCCGAATCATTTTCAAGTTGTTGCTCAGCCCACTTCACGAACATACGACGCTTATGATGGTCAAGCGGCTTCATTTCTTGCGTCAATTTGATCTTGTAAGGATGTAGGACAAAATCTTTTCGCAAAATTCGCCACAACGACGACACAGAGATGCCCAACGCTTGAGAACGACGTGTGAGAGACACATTTGGGCTTTCTTGAATTGAAGCCTCAGCGGCAGCAATATTCTTGACACGACGGGCACTTCTTTGTCTCACTGGCACGGGAACATTTTGTACTGTGCATATGGATTCAAATTTTTCCACTAGACGCTCAATTGTTGATCTGGTAGGACGATTATGACGACCATAAATTGGACGTAGAGCTCTAAAAGTTGAGGCCACTGACTCCAAATTTCGGTAGTAAATATTAATAATTTCGACTCGTTGTTGGCTCGAATATCTTTTCATGATAAAATGGCAAACCTTACTGAAGAGAATGGTCAAAAGAGCGGGAAAAAATATGGCGTCGTTTGCTGTCCCTATCGATTTACTTTTGTAGCGGCTCTGTTGAAAAACCCTTTACAATATTGGGTACGGTTGCTTTGGTTTGTGTTTAGACTCACATATGTTGGGAAATTTTTTGTTTAATGGGAAGTTTTCTAAGTGGAGCCTGTAATCAATATTTAGTATATATTGGTGTTTTGAACCCAATAAAAAGTAAATTTAGAAAGCCAAAGTGAAAGAAGTTTAAAAAAAGAAAATGTACTTAAGTGAGTGCATTTTCTTAAAAAAAGTAAGTTTTAAAAAAAATACATATTCATACGTACCTTTTCTTAAAAAATAACTTATCTTAAAGAAGTACCATTGCTTAAAAAAGGAAATTTTCTAACAAAAAGTACCTTTTCTTTAAAAAATTAAATAATTATCTTTTCTTAAGAAAAAGTAATTTTTTTAAAATAAACACCTTTTCTTAAAGAAGTACATTTTCGTACAACAAATTGCCTTTTCTTAAAAAACTAAATTTTCTTTAAAGAGTACCTTTTTGTGAAACAAAATAACTTTTCTTGAGATGAGTACCCACTCATATAAATTTACCTATTCTTGAAAAATTCTGAAAAATATCCAATTTCTTAAAAAAAACCTTTTCTTCAAAAAAGTACCTTATCTTAAAAAATAAATTTTCTTACAAAAATTCCTTTTCTTAAAGAACCTTTTCTTAAAACTAAAATAATACCTTTTCTTTTCTGGAGATAAGTAGCCTTTTAGAAAATATGAACATTTTCTAAAAAAAGCTAACCCATTCTTAAAAAGAGTACACCAATTTGTTATAAAGTACCTGTTCTTAAAAAAAGTACTTCTTTGTAAAAAAAATCATACTTTTATGGCTTTTTCTTCCAGAAAGTACTTCTTCTTAAAAATAGTACCTTTTCTTAAAACAAAAGATTAGCTTTTAATACAAGAGGTACCCCTCTTTAAAAAAGGACGTTTCGGGAAAATATAATACATATTCTTACAAAAAGGACCTAAAAATATACTTTAAAAAGAAACATCCGTTAAAAGATTTCCGAAACTGCAAGGGTGCGAAATGGCAGCGGGTTCAAAATTTTCGGGTTGGTGGTCGGAGGGTAGTAGGCTAAAGTTGCTAACTTCTGAGCCAGTGGTCGGATTTTGGGCTTGTTGGAAAGACCTTTAAGAGGCCTTTGAGAATCAATAAAAAAATAAATAAGTCAAATCGCCGCGATACAGAGGTTTCGGAAAAAAATGGATAAAAATTCACATAACCTCAATTTATTCAGCCCGATGGCAGGTAACTTATGTTTCTGTTGAAAGATAGCCACACCTCTTACCTTTCCAAAATGACCTAAACAAAGCCCAGAGGTCTTACCGTTCCAAAGTTATGACCATTTTACTGAAATGCAAAAATGTTTCTTTTTGTTTTTGGAAGCGAAATAACAGCACACATTTATTTGTTTTTGTAAATTAACACGTTTAAGATTTTATTTTATTGAAATTTGCAGAATCAATAAAAAAAAAAGTAGGAAAAGGTCAAATCGCCGAGATACAGAGGTTTCGGAAAAAAATGGAAAAAAAATTCAAATGACCTTCCAACAAGACCAAAAACAAAAAAATCCGACAACTGGCTCAGAAGTTAGCAACTTTACCCTACTACCCTCTGACCACCAATCCAAAAATTTTGAACCCGCTGCTATTTTGCACCCTTGTATTTACGGACATGGTCCTAGTAGACTTTTCTTCATGAAATGAGCCAAGGAATACGCTGGAGAAATTTGTCCGGAACTTCCGGAATAACCATGTATAGCGAAAGGAACTTCGTTCCAACCGGGTGTCCACTGACACCTCATGTAATTTTTTAATTAATTTCAGATAATTTGAACATAATTTGAAATAATTTGAAGTGAATATATTGTATCCATTAATCCTTTGCTGATGTGATCATTATTGCCCTACTGTTAATCTAGAAATATCAGCGTCCAACAAATTGCAACTTTCTAATGTTACAATTATTCTGCACTGATCTCCACCAGACTAGTGATAATTATCACTAATAAATAGATACTGTGTGTTATCTTCGTCTTCAATTCTAACTTGGATCTAATAGCCATTCTGAAAAATACAAACACTTGCAAATCTTTCCGATTTAGTTTACCCTAAACCTTTAAGGTTTTCACCCAGAAAGTTTGGCCGTTTTTCGTCTAGCCTGTCAACAAACATATTCCGGTTTTAATTGAGTTTTGGTATGGTCTTAAGGTGGTACGGTATTACAGAGGTCTCTAACGTTTTAAGAAAATTTTTCCATAGAGAAGTATCAGTCCCTCATTCGTCGGGGGTGACCAAACTTTCGTTGGTGGTGTCACATTAAAATAATGTTAAGGATAAATCATAGGATTTATATCATGGGACCCAAATCAATAATTTAAGTGGTATACAAATTGTACCTTCTAAACTAGGTCATATTGTATTGCCCGGCCGCTAGCTGTGACTAAGCTTATAATGAAATATGAAATTAAATAAAAACTAATAACATTAAAGTTTATAACTCATAAATACCCGACAAAAGATATAATCAGAGGATCAAGAGAGAATCAGAGCTACAAGTAATATGTAGCTACAACACCGAATCGTACCACAATTTTTGGTCAGTTAGACTCACATAGAAAAAACCACTATTCTCTGACAATTATAACAACTACTTTGAATATTCTGAAATTATTACCGGATTCCTTCGAATAAGGTTCTCGGATTTTCTTGCTTTTATACTATACTTAAATTAAATCCCCTTATATTTGACTTTCCATTCATTACTAAGGGCGTATTTTGTTAGCCACTGAAGGAGGAAAGGTACGTTGTAAGAATAACTAAGTTTAAGCCAACGTGCAAACATAAGACAATATACAAATTATTTGTTACCTTTTATAGAAATACATACTAACGGCGTAGGAGGTTTATATTATCATCAAAAGGACTTACTTTACTTAAGCCCACTCTAACCAAAGTAGTATCTACGTAATCCGAAAACCAACACAACGTTGGTAACTCTCTCGAAAACACATCATACGCTAACATTTTGTTTTGTTGTTTTTCATTCCATTTATAGGATTCACCTTTATCTTTCTCTTGGCATTAATACGAGTTCTACTCATCTTATTGTTGTAAAAGTAAAAATTGAATTTGATTGTTGTCCACTAAGTTTTTTCTTTCATGTTAATATATGCGGAAACATGAATTCCTTTATACACTTATTACGATTGCACTCTATAGTACACGATAAGGTTAATTATGTGATATGATTTGTAGTGCTCTGTTGGGATTTTTCAATTGTAAATTCAAATAATTGTACAGGAGGAATCATAACTCAAGGTGTGCTTCAAACATTTTTTGAGGGAAGGTGATGTGAAGTCTTTTGCCATCCAAATAAATGTTACGGGCGTTAGTTTTCGTTTCGTTTGTATAATTGACAGAAATTTTGATCCATAGTCTTGTAATTTGAAATCGATCGAAAATGTAAAATTTCTCTGATTCTAATGTGATGGAATTTGCCATCAAAGATAAACTCATAAGATCAAATTTTCAGTGAGTGGCTTTCGTTATAGACTGAGGAAGAGAGGACTAATTTTTCCAAAAACACAACATACTTTCATTGAATAGAGGATCGTTTTTGAAAACAAGTCATCTTAAAACACAGAAAATTGCGATTTTAATCTAAAAATTATCGTCATTCTAGGTGGGCAGGGCAAAATATGCGAATAACTTTTCAAAGGATCTTATCTTTGTCAGACTCTCTATCAGTAAAACACGCAAACAAATAAATTGAGGAAAAGTTGTTTTCCTACAGACTGGAGTTGCAGTATTGCCAGACTAACAAGTTATGCCACATGGCCTCAAAAAATGTCCCGTTTGCGAAACCATTCTGCTAAAATTGGCATTTTAGTCTGTTTGTATTTGAAAATGGGTTTTAAATAAATCTAGATGTATTTAGTTAAAATAAGACTAACTATATAAATAAATGCGATTTATTTTGTGTATGCTAAAGCCAAAATTCGGGATAATCGCGCAAAAATTGACCGTCGGTGGTGCAATGGCTAGTGTTCGCGGCTCTTGCGCATGAGTACGTGGATTCGATCCCTGCTCTGAACACCTTATATTTCTAGCGACGATGGCCACCTCGCTTAGTGATGGCGACACTATCGAGTATTTAGCCATGAAAAAGGTTCGCAAAATACCGTTCGGAACTGGGGTGAAACTGTAGGTTCCAAACAGTGAGTGAAAAATTAGAAAGCGCATATCTCAGTGGTTGTGAGAAGCTCTCCCCAATCCCTTCATGGGATGTAATGGGAAACGGTTTTTTTATGCTTTTAATTTGCTATAGCATGTACTTATATATTAATTTGATACAAACAAAAAATAACTTGAAATAGTTTTTTTAACTTCTACAACAGAAAGATAATAATTAGGTGTGATTTTCGGATAACATATTTTTCAAAAAATCCTTTGCATAAATCCCTTGTTTTTAACAATTTGTGCAATCTTTTGAATGGAAACCGTTCCACTTACCCTAGAGAACGGTAATCAAATTGTCTACTTCGAAATTCTCTTTGTCGGATATTTCTCTCGTGATGAACACGGAGGAATCATAGACTGCATATTTGATGCAAACAAGTTGACACAAAAAATATGATGTATAATAAAGCATAAGAAACAGTGTGCTCTATTTTGCTAGTCGCTTCGTAGAAAATACGCTACTATATACAGATGTGTAGGTAGCTTAAGACGTGGAATTATACCACAAGATAGATACAGATAAAAAGGCTGTAAAAATACATTTTCACAAAAAAACAAATTGAGAAAATTTCAGTACCAAAAATTGTGCCGTCTGCAACACAATTGTGCTAAAAAGTAAACTAAAATTAAAAAAAAAACCAATGAGTGTTCGAACTCACGGGCGATGTGATATCACCTTCTTGTTACATGGTACCTGGTCGATTTCTGTGAACACATTAGTAAATGTTACATTGGAATTGCACTTTCTTTGTCTTATATCTGCTTTAACATTAGATGTAATACTGTTAAATTAAATAAAGTAATATTTAGCTCACTGAAATAATTGTTCTTGTTTTGTCATAAACAGAGCGACGACAAAAAGTATTGAATAGTATAGAGAACTTGTTGCACTCTTTATGCGCTCTCATGTAGAGGGTCTGAGTAAAATAACATAAACGAGTCGTATCCTCTTTATGGAATATTTCCAATTAAATGCACCATTTTGACAATGCTATTACATCAAACAATACAAAAAGCATAATTGTTTCAAAAGGCATCAATGTTTCACATCAAAATTATAAATGAACCAAGTTATGACAAAAAGAGAGTAGTACTTTTTGAATCATTCGCCACATGTCGCCAGTGCTTTTGAGTCATACAATTCGATCCATGAGTTTTCTATACTATTCAATACACTTTGGCGATGACGACCTGCTTGTTTGTTCGCTGCCGCTACATCAATACCATCATACTTATATTCAGGCAGAGACTATTGTTAAACAACAACCACGTATGTGATTCTAACGCTGTGTGTTGTTTGCCTGTGTTCACTTTGATAGATTGCCCTACACTACAGATGTTAACCTATCAAAAATTGGGAAAAAATTTGGGGAAATTGTGCTAAATGGCACTTGGCATAAGTTTTCAAAAAACGTGTGCCGAACCCAAAACAAAATATGCCAAAACGGCACAAATTATGGCAACATGGTAACACTGCGGAGTTGGGATTGTGAATATGAATTTGTCCAGACAATGTAAATGTATGCTTGTGAAATCGGATGCCAATTTTAAGGAAACATGTGAATGCTCTTGATATTTAGAATTTGTTTGACTGCTGGCTATTCTGTATTTAAAGCAATGTCACGCAAACCCGAACCCACTCAAAAAAAATATTACACTCAAGCTGAGACTGACTGCTTTCAATCAATCATAGTTTCTCGTACGTGTGAATTGTCAGGCGTGTCTGTGTTAAAACTACGGCTACGACCAGGAACCCGGTTTTCGGTTTTTAATTTTGAAAATACCGGTATTTTTCCGATTATTTGTTTTAATTTAAATTATACATGTAGCATTTACAACACATTTGTTTAGCGACCATTTCATGTACCTCGTTGTGTTTAAAAATCAAAATTCTACAGCTCTACATGAATTTGGCAATCAAGTTTTAATGTTATATTAAAACCTAAATCCTATTCTAATTTGGAATGCGTATTTTTTTTATAAAATTTAAAAGTTTCATTCAATTTCACATTAAACTGATTTAAATTCGAAAATCACATACAAATTTTAAAGAGGTATGCATGTATGAAAATCTTTTAAGTTCAAAACGTTTATTTATAAAATAGTTTATATTTTGAATTGGAAAAAAAATTATGAACAGCTTCTAAACTTATTTTGAAATTTTAATAAAATTAAATTGCTGGAATATGTCATTTATAACATATTGTAGAATAAATTTGTTGTTAAAAATCTGATTTAAAATTCATATTCCCTTATTCCAAAATTTCATTAAAATTCGAAAATCCTATTATGTAATATTAAACTTACAAAGGATAATTGACACAAATTGGGTGAAAACCGGTTAACCTGTTGACCGACGCCAAACAACGGGCTAGACGCTGCTGAAGATGATGCTTCACCAACATCGGAACGATCGTCCAGCGAATGTGAGTTTGAATCCCACCCCCTGCATGTACATTTTTTCCCCCTAACCGGAGAAAACATGATATTTTAGCCTTAAAGGAAAGTACAACTTTAAGCGGTTTTTTTGTTGGCTCGAAGGTAAGTTTTTTTTTAATCCAGCACACGGTTAATAGCTAAAGTACTGGTCAACCGGTTTCACCGGTTTTCTATTTTCCATTTGGATACACTACCCCCAAAGCTACACTCCGGTTCACTTATTTAAAGGCACTAAAAATTCCATATTCAGGAGCCTGTATCTTTTGCAATTTGTAACCGATTGCAGTATTTTAAAATGGAAATGGAAGCTAGACATCTTGAGATACAAAAAACATTATCACAATAGTGGTTTCTAAACTAAAGAACTTTTTTAGCAATTTATAAAAAAAAAGTCAAAAAATGTGCTATTTTTTTTGGTTCACTTGAAAAAAGGCACTTTATTATTTTTTTATTATTTTTAAAGTAAGCGATGATTTTTTGTAGTTAGCGTTTGTTTATTGCAAGTTATTACATCTTAATAATTTTGCGAGTAAAAATGGCAAAGCAAAAAATTTTAAATCTATCGGAAAAAACTAAAATCGATGTTTGCCGTTCTTAAGGTTATTCTAATTGCTCAATAGCTAAAAAAATTGGACGGAGGCCAACAGTTGTCGACAATTACATCAAGGACCCCGAGGTGTATGGAAAAAATATAAAGGAATTGTCTTTATCTACGTATTAGAAAAGGAAAGTCATCAGAATTGCGTCTAATTCTGAATTATCCCTGCCAAAAATAAGAGTTCAAGCTGGAGTTGAAGCGAGCCAGTCATCAGTACGCATAGTAATTAAGAGCTGTGAGTATCTTAAATACTTAATGCTCCTCATATGGAAAAGCGGCGTCAATTCGCCAGAGACTGCATGGTATGGGATGTGCACCCAAGAGGTCATGTAAATGACTGGAGAACTGTTGCATTTACCGATGAGAAGAAGTTTATTTTCGATGGGGCTGATGGCTGTAACTATTATTTCCATGATCTGCGCATAGAAATGTATTTTTTGAACCGACGTGACAGCCGAGAGGGCGGCGATATGGTGTTGGGTGCTATTACGTACTATGACACCATCGATCTTGAATTTCAAAGTGCAAAAATGACTGGTGTAAGCTATAAAACGTTATTGGAATCAGATTTTCCGAAGTTCAGTGAATTATTTGGTCCCATATCTTGGATATTGCAAGAGGATAATTCACCTATACACAGCGCCAGAATAGTATAGGAGTTTAATGCAAGCCAAAATGTTAACATTCTTGACTGGCCACCCTATTCGCCAGATCTTACATTATCGAACATATCGAAAATGTCTGGGGTTGGTTATCTCGTAAGGTCTATTGAGGAGGTAGACAATTTGATGACAAGCAATCACTAATTTAGGTCATCAAGGATGCTTGGAATCAAATTTCGTTGGATTACATAAATTCTCTTTATCTCTCAATGAAAACCTGTATATTTGAAGTTATTAAAAACTAAGTGGGTTAAACCCATTTCTAATAGTTCTTAAATAAAATCAAATAAATTAAAAGAACAAGAAAAACTGTTTTTCATTAAAATTAGTTAAAGTGCCTTTATTCAAGTGAACCGAAAAAATAGCACAGTTTTGGACTTTTTTTATAAATTGCTCAAAAAAGTTCTTTAGTTAAGAAACCACTATTATCATGATTTTTTATATCTCAAGATGCCTAGCTTCCATTTCCATTTTAAATTTCTGCAATCGGATACAAATTGTAAAAGATACAGGCTGCTGAATATGGAATTTTTAGCGCCTTTAATTAAGTGAACTGGAGTGTATGGGCTAGCTTGCACTGTTTTAAAGCATTTTTAATATACAGTTTTATGGCTTTGATTGGTATACTTAAAATTTTTTGTTGAAGATGGTGGTCTCATAAGATGTGTATTAAAGTGTTGATGGCGGGAACTTTAAAGTTTTTCACATGAAGGTACTTATAGTCCCCTTCCGGCCGATGAAGTTTCGATTTCTTGTGGGTACGAAAAACTAAATTTTTCCGTTTATGCTCATCACGCCGCGTCGTTTGAGCAACATTGTTGGCCAAAAAATTAAAAAAAAAAAAATGTTTTGGCCCAAATACACTATGTATCAAAACTTCAACGGCCGGTAGGGAACTATAGAACCTAAGAATAAAAGATTTTCACGTTCCCTTAATCACCTCTTAGATACACATCTTTAGTGACAAATTCAATAAACATTTGAATTATAACAACAGTACACAAAACCGTACTGTCATCATACTTCAAATACTTCGAATACTCTAGTGAACACGAGTCTTTATCGTTAATCATATAATATCATATCATGGAAATTTCCTGAAACATTTCGCAGACCACTTGTAAACATATTTTCTGCTGCTGCTCAAATAAACCGGATTAGTTTCGTAAAATCCCTAACCGAAAAACAATCATGAAAAACAATTTTGGTTCTATCAATACTTTATTATATCATCAGCCCCTATAATACCTGTATTTCATGTTATATCTAATTCCACATGTAGGGAATTGAGAAAAATATCCATGCCACTTTAAAATAATTTACATTATTTGATAAAGGTACAAAACGTCTTTGCATTTACTCTATTATGTTTGAATGTCTTGTGGCTTTCTCTTACTTTTTTTCCTGATTCTTTGGTCTGACCTGACATTTGTCTGAGTCTCAGATGCACATCATCGTCGTCATCATAACCAATATCATCACAGTGAGGAGAATTGGTTATATTTCTCTCTATGGTAGAAACAGAAGCACAGGTACCTGTAGGGTCAAAGTAAGTTTGTAATTCTAACGTACAATTTGTAGCTCTCTAGGCAACTTTTAGCAAGGTGTTAATAAACGAAAAATCAATCCTCTTCTAAGAGTTCGTAAAAAATATTACAGCAGATAGTTTTGAATTTGCTCTGTGGAATAACTACAGGACCTGCAGGAACCTAAGCGAAAGGTTGGAAATACAACAACGGTTGTCAAAATGTAAAAATGTGTAGCATTCCCCGGAAACGGATTCTTCACGACTGGGGTTTTTAATGTTTCACGAACTCATAACGTTTAAAGATTATAGAAAAATCATGTGAATTATTGAATAACTTGATATGGCAAAAACATGTCATTAGGTGGTTTTAAGGGCGGATTGGTACATTAATTAAATATAGTTCAAATTATTATATTATACGTAAATCGACGGAATTCTGTATTTATCACCAACAAATTGTAATTTTGTTCCACTGTGTGTCCCTTTCAAGTTATACCTTTGATATGCAAAACATAAGGTAATAATACACAAAAAAACTACTAAACTAAACTTCTTGTACAGTTTGGAAAGCAAACAATAACTCCAAACAGATTTCCATTTCTTCAAATTTTTGCACATTTTTTGTAGATGCATTTATTTCATATATGAGCAGAAATCTAAACAAAGTGAATTTTCATTTAACAAAACATTTCATTGTTTTGGGATATCACTTTTCTGGGAAGATATTAAGCAAAGATAAAATTATCTAAAAATATGATCAAGTATTAAGAAAAAACTTTTGCTCTTCATTTAATTATTAACAAATATTGAAACTATATAAAGTACAATAATATTATTATAAAGTACAATTAAATATAGTCAATCCTTTTCAGGATTTTTGAATTTTATGGACAATTTGGTAGTTTTAGTTAATGTATGAGAAGTTCTTACTACAAGCTTACAAGGTCAGGAATACTTTTCTAATGAAACATGGTTGGTTTTGTTGGAATAATAACCAATTCAGTTAAGCACTCTCACTGTCATGAATAGTTTCGAACGCCGTAAGACTTTCGTCATCAGATGCCTAACTACTGTGCCTGAATTGATGTCATCGGTAGATCATCAATCGTATAGATACACACCCCAATAAGCAATTTACATATGAGAATTAGTATCGATCGAAAATCCCTAAGCACCAACACACACTGCAAAGTCTGTAATTCCAACACAAGAACAGAAAACTTTTTCCACCATGTTCTTCTTTTACTCTTACATACTCATTCACATTGTAATCCATTCTGTTTCACAAGTTTCTTTACCTTCTTTCTTTTGCTACTTAAATCTAATTTTGAAACAGAATATTTGGTCAAAATTTAACTGGTAAAACTTGGTAACATGGCCGTCGATGGTGCAAAGGTTTGTGTGCGAGCCTCTTGTACATGAGATCCTGGATTCGATCCTTGCTCTGATCACCTTAAAATTTCTTTCGGCGGCGGTTACCTCGCTTAGTGACCGCGACACTATCGAGTATTTAGCCATGAAAAAGCTTCTGCATATAACGTTCGGAATTGGTGTAAAAACTGTAGGTCCCAATCAGTAAGTATAAACTAGAAAGCGCACTGCTCACTGATTGTGAGAAGCTCTCCCCAATTCATTCAAGGGATGTCATGGGAAACCATTTATTTATAAAACTTGAAAACTTAACTGGAATTGCAATATTTTGAAAAATCAATTATATATCTACAAACAGTCTGTATTTTAAAAATACAATACGATCCAGTGGTGGAATTTTAGAACACTGTTCTCTCATTTAGGAGCTGTGTTCTAGAAATAGAAACACTTTAAAAAATTCAGCTACATTGTTTGTAAGTATGAATGAAATCGTACTGGTACTGAAAAATATTATTATACTTAGAAACAAAAACAAACTACAGTTAGTAGTTGCGAAGAAAGCCAGTTGGCATACATCTTTTAATGAATATATTTATATTATTATATTATATATATATTATTATATTATAATATTATTAATAATATTTTTTTTGATGCAAATATATCGTGTGTTACGAGCTTGTTGAAAATGTAGTATACTTGTGTCCAAACGCACTGTGTTTGCTATTCAACATTACATGTTGGAGATACAATTATTAATATATTGTAATATGCATATGTGTTTGTGTCCCAAATATAGAATGTGATCCAAATACAGATATGTTTGTTGCACTCTTTATGCACTGAAGAGAGGAAGGTAATAAATTCGGTACAGAAATAATATTCTCAGGCAGACTTAATGGTATGGTAATTATGCAACCGTACTTTTGCATTATTCTTTTAGTCAGTGATTCAAAAATATTCCTAAATGCGTGTGTAAATTCCGTGTTGTTGCTTTACTTGTTGCATATATCATTCGAGTATATGTCTATTAGCAAACTGAGGTTAAAAAATGAAAAGGTAACAACGTGAAGCTTTTTGTCTGCCCGAACCTTTAATGAGAACATCGAAAACCGTACCATTTGTGAACATTTAACGAAATTTAAGAAAATAATACAGTATTTACAATCCTATTGTAAAGTGCGGTATCGTTTGATGATAGTAAATCCTGCTGAAAACAAAAACGTGGATGACAAGACAGAAATGACAAACAATAGAGCAGCAGATTCTCATTTCATAAAAAAAATACATACAATGCTAGTGAATATAAAAAGGTCCAATTTAAATAGTTTTATTTTTTATTACAAATTTAGTTTTGTACTGGTAAAATCAATTATAACACTGTGATAGTTTTTGCCAAAAATTTTGCAAGACAAGGCTACGAGGAATCGAACTGTATCATTAGTTTCTCAGTTACAATTACGGTTTGAGACAACGTCAATTTTTATAATTTTGACTAAAGAGTGGATTTTGTTTAAGTTTTCGATTTTGAATCACTTTGACAGCCACTAACTATTTGGTTGCTCGCACATGAAAGCTTTCTTTAACAGAGTTGTTCCAAACGTTTTGGGCTTCAACCTTCGGGAAAAAGCTTACCTTTAAAACCAGGTTTTTGGGGGTCTTTGGATCAGAACATCGGCAGGAAAGTAATTTTCCGACTTTCTTTTGAGTATTCCGCTCACAAATTGCCAGTAATCAGATTCGTTCGCCAAATAAGAGAAAGTATTTCTCTGTGTAACTCTATTTATTTACCCATCTTTAGTTTCCATATCAAATTCCATTCAATTATTAATTTAACTAATTTTACTGCAATGCAATGGTTAGTGTGCGCGGCTCTTAAACATGAGATCCTGGGTTCGAACCCTGCTCTGACCACCTAAAAAATTTTTTTTTTTGGCGTCGGTCACCGCGCATAGTGACGGGATGCCGTGCTATAAGGCCATAGGCAATAAAGCCATATGGCCTTATTTCTCATCACTTTGAGAAATAAGACCATATGGCTTTATTACCACAGAGCAAGTGCAATAAAGCCATTATGGTATTATTTGATAATTTTCTATGTGCTACTTATGTAGTGTATTTGATTTCTTTTATTGGCAAAATAAATTTAATTCAGTTAACAGAAAATTTAAATATTTACATAAATATGTATTTTTTTTCTACAATAATTAACAATATATAAAATTGGCACCCGTAATGATGACACGACAAATAGGACTCAAAATATTCGTTCCGTTTTTCTCAGCTCTTCCTTTCATTTGTTGGTAGCATGGCTGACAAACGTTAAAATGTTTGCATGGATCAAACAGTATTTGTCTGTCGTTCTCTCAACAAACAATACATGAAAGATAATGTTGCTGTTGCATTTCTACGTCAGTGCCTTCTTCTTCGTTGCTATTTGCATCTGGTTCAATGTCGTCAGCGCTGTCAATTGTATTTATAAAATCTTCCTCAAGCATACAGTTCTTCATTTTGTAGAACTGTGCGGGTACAGTACTCAGGGTTATTTTCTTCTCCATTAAAAGTCGATGTCGATTTTGTATGAAAATACTTCGCTTTTCCCGTAAGAACTTCTGGCAGTATATACAGATAGATGTGCATCCGGAAATTGCTTTAAGGAAATCACTTGATTTGGTCGCTTCTAAATCGCATAAGAAATGCAGAAGAATTCCAGAAATCCGTAAAAATTACCATGCTTTGGAAGCTTCCTACGGGGCGCAAAAGTAGCGCGCCATGCGCGGGCGCGGACAGCCGCGGGCGGGCGCGGAAAGACGCGGGCGGGCGCCCGCTCCCCTCCCTCGCTTGATCCATATCTCTTGAACGGTTGACTCTGACAACTCATTCTTTACGTGGACAATATGCAATTTTAAAAATGGATTATATAGGTATGGCGTTATTTCCACTCCGATTGTTAAACTTTTATGGTGTTATTACACTCTGGTGTTGGTAATAAAGTCATATGATCTCATTTCTCAAAGTGATGAGAAATAAGGCCATATGGCTTTATTGCCTATGGCCTTATAGCACGGCATCTAGAGACGGCGACACTATCGAGTATATAGCCATGAAAAAGCTTATCAAGATACCGTTCGGAATCGGTGTAAAACTGTAGGTCCCAATCAGTGAGTGAAAACTGGAAAGCGCACAGCTCAGTGATTGTGAGAATTTCTCCCCGGTCCCTTCATGGGATGTAATGGGAAACCATTTATTTGATTTGTAATTTTACTTTCTCTACACTGAAAATTTTGTTTGGATAAAAACTACTTTATTTAATTGGGCCACTCGAACCAAAGAAGAACAGAAAAAACTAAAAAAAAGAAGTACAATGGTTGAAAAAAAGTACTCTCGCCTACTTTTTGATGGGTTCCGAAGAAAACAGTACAACCACCAAAAACGTTCGCATCCTATTGTAGACAGTCCCGCTGGCACGCCTAAATATATTTTGCATGAAGCCGTAATTGTGTCTTTAAAAACAAACGATGCAGTTCAATTCCTCGATCCTGAGTTAGGGTTTTAACTGTCCTCTCCCGCCTTGTCTCAGTTATCAACTTCCATAGTGTAATAAAAAATATATTTATTTGTATTTATTTATTTGTATTTATTTATTGGTAAACCTGCACAACAAGACATATTGTCTTATGATTATAGTGCAGGCATTTCTATCTCAAATTAATTAATTACAAATTTATATAGTTACAACTTTTTCAAAAATGTAGTAAAAAATAATCAAAAGCATAAATTATGAGGTACAATCAATAAAAAAATAGAAAAGCAAGAGAAAACCCACAAAGTATTAAATAAAAGTGTGGAGCATACGGGTTAAAAATCATCCATATATCGGAGAAATTGACTTCGAAATAAAAATACAAATCAATTTGATCGAAATAGCTAAAATTAACAATATCACTAAAGTTAACAATAATAAGATAAATAAAATAAAAAATATGTATAACAATGCACATTGATATTATTAATTTTAATTTATAGTATTAATTTAAATTTAATTTTCACATTATATTCTAATTTACATGAATGAAGTTCTGTTCTGTTTATTGATATCAAAAATATTCAATTTGAATGATAATACAATTCTGTCAGTAAACGTTTAAATTGTGCGTTGTTGCGAGTAATCCTTATATTTACTGGTAAAGCGTTCCACAAGCGAATGACATTAATAAAAAATTGACGTTTAGACTCTGAATATCTATGTACAAATTGGATTAAAGTGATACTTCTCCTGGATATACTAAACCGTAGCCGCTCAAAAAGATAAATCGGCTCACAACTAATAAAAATTTTATGTAGAAAAACCAAGCATTTTAATTTCATGTAGTCATCAAATTTCATGTTAACTATTTTAGAGGTAAATGGAGTTATGTGGTCATATTTTCTCAAGCAAAAAACATATCTTACAATAGTGTTAAAAGTAGAGTTAAATTTTCGTCTACTTTGCGAGTCACAATTAGCAAAAACTTCAGAGCCATACGCGAGTGTCGGAATCAAATACGATTTTTCCAATAGCATACGAATCCTAAAAGGTGTTAATGATTGTGTAATCCACAATGATCTCAATAATGCAAACGTTTTACCACAAGCAGATACAACAAACATGATCGTTCCAATTTAGCTTACTGTTGAACACTATTCCTAAATTTTTCGCATTAGTGACAACTTTAACAGTTATGCCATTTATCACAATATCCGGATGGGCTTCATCTTCATTACTCCTTTTTATTAGCACTTCGATTTTTCTGGATTTATGCCCAGTCCATTAATCAAACCATTTAGACACCAAATTCAATTCCTGATATAGAATGTTAACACATTCCGAAAAGTTACCATGATTTCCGCTGACATATATCTGAATGTCGTCTGCATATATCCTTACTTTTGCTCTTTGCCAAACTGAGGGTAGGTCGTTAGCATATATAGAAAAAAGGAGCGGACCTAAAATAGAACCTTGAGGTGCAGCTCTTCTCACATATCGTGCTTCTGACTGATTACCCTTAACATCAACATATTGCGATCTGATATCTAGGTATGATTCTATCAAATTTAAGGACGCATTTGAGAAATGCATCATCATTTGTAGTTTTTGTAATAAAACTGTGTGATCGACAGTATCAAAGGCTTTAGAATGGTCCAGCAAATCCGAAACTGTAGCTTTTCCCTCTCCATTTCCTTATTGATATCATCAATAACATCAATGAGGGTGGTTAGACAACTGTGCTTTCATCTGAAGTCCGATTGTCTTTAAGTTAAAAGTCGATGAGTAGATAAAAATGAGTTAATTTGGTAGCAAATAATACGCTCAAATACTTTTGACAAAAATGGAAGAATAGCAATAGGACGGTATTCAGTGTTCGTTTTCGGAACAGGTAAAATCTTAGCTTCTTTCCACCTTATCGGATAATAGCTAGTAGTTATAATATTGTTCAGAACAAAAGTTATCTATGGTAGAATATGGGGGAGTAATACTTTAAGAAATCTGGGATGAATTTGGTCAGCTCCTACTGCATTTGCAGATATAGACAAACAGTTTAACAAGACGTCATTTTGAGTAACGCACTGAAATGAAAAATCATTTTCATGAAAAGTATCATCACGAAAATTTGTGTAATATGTGTGGTCAGCCTGAGGTATTAATATACTTAAAAAACGGTCATTTAATTCAAGGGGATCAACATTAAAATTTAATGGATATTTATTTACTGGACCTAGCCCCATATCACGAATTTTCCTCCATGTTTGTTTTGTATTTAAAGCTCTATTAAAACATTCAGAATAGAAGATGCGCTTAACTTCTTTAATTTTCCGATTAACTCTAGTCCTCGCAACACGAAATTCATCATACAATTGCGATGTATGGAACCTCTTCCAACGAGAGTATTCCATATTTCTAATTTCTATCATGACTTTAATCTCTGACGTGGACCAGACTTTTCCTATATTGCTAAGCTTTTTAGTTCTCTCAGGAATAATTGCATCAAATAAATATTTTATATTATGTTCCAAAAAAGCAATTTGATCATCGATAGAAAGTAGATAATAAGTCATGTTCCAGTCTATTTTAATAAATTCATTCAATAGTGCATCATAATCAATACCCTTAAAATCACGATATGTAATCAATTCTGTGGTCAAAGTTAAAGTCAAGGACAAGTCACATACCATGCAGATATTTGGCGGTCGCATTTTCAAATCAAGTCCATTCATTTCAGAAATTATAAAAAAAAACCCACTTAATGCGAAACGTAAAGCTCAACGCCACCAATTTGATAAGAATACAATAAAATGGTCAGACAAGTGGTCGAATGTGGTCTATTCCGACGAGAAGAAATGTAGTATCGATGGACCGGACGGATACAACTACTATTTCCACTATTTACGAAAATAACAACAATTTTCGCAACGAAGACACAGCAGAGAATGGTGAGATATAGTATGGGGTGCCATGTTCTATTACGACGCATCGATTTGGTCATTGAAACCGAAAAAATTACTGGAGCATCGTACAAAACGTATTAGAAGCCACTTCGTCTCAATTTAAAACTTTTTTTGAACCAACAGCATGGGCTTACCAACAAGATAAAGCTCCAATTCATACCAGAGCAGTAAAACATTGGAGTCATGAACTAAATGTGGAACATTTGCATATACACCCGATCTAATTATAAAAGAAAATGTCGGGGGGTGACTTATACGAAAAGTATACATAGACGGGAGGCAATAGGAAACAAAATAGTCCTTGAAAGACGCGATAAACGATGCAAGGGTCTCAATTTCTTTAAATTATATAGGGTTACTGTATCAACCAATGCCTGACCGTATTTTTAAAGTAATTTACAATAAGGGTGGTAGCATCTACCTGTTTTGCTTGATTATTATTAGACGTAAATTTGACGAAAAAAAATTAATTAATCTATTGTTTCATCTAGTTTTTAATATTTTCACATTCAAGTGATGAATGCATTCATTTAGTTACTGTAAATAAAATAAAAACAATTTTATAAAATAGATAAAAAAAATATAAATTGGTGTAGTAACATTATTGACTTTATTCGTAGAGAATTTCATAATCCTCCTATATCCAGTTTAGGTGATATTTACGTTCAAAATTTGAAAAACCTTTGATTGATTGCCTTCGCCCTGGCCTGCGCCTTAGTTGGAAATCAATTAAGGCATTTGAAATTCCATGATAAAGTCTATATTTTGATTAGAATTCATAATTGTCAAACATCAGAATTATTTGTCGATGTTATTGATAGATTAAAAATAGGTCTTACTAAATACAAGTTGCTACTTCCGAACATTAGTTGTATTAACCAATTTGAGTATTTCTAAAACCTCATTCAGCTGAAATAGAAGATGCAACTAATAAAAGGTACAATATTAGAATTCGAGTTAAAATATTAGTTAGTGTAATCATTATTTAGTTTCTGTTACAAAAACACTTGTTACAATGTTACGAATATGTATTCGATTTTTCACAAGAGGCTTTGTTGTTAAAGAGAAACTACGTATATTGGAATGTTACACGAGGACAAAGAAAACCAATATTTCAAACAGAAAGTGATAAACAAAGTTGTGAAAAAACAATAAAGTGTATACATATCAGCCAGCGGAGAATACATATTATCATAAATTGAGGTGAAGTGAGACTTTTAAACATAATCGGTGAATATGACGCCACTATTGACGTCTTCACAAACACATCCAGACATTTGTGGACACTGGGCTGGAGGAACAATTATTGTGAACGACACAAATTAACTTAAACATGCATATGATATCCAGTGTAACCCATCCCCATTTTTAATCGAAAATATGAAAAATTTAAAAAATTGTCTATATTTGTTTTTCGATTGGATGCTCCGTTTTCGAGATGTAGAAATTTTTTCATATTTTCGAATAAAAATGGCCACAAAATACGAACCCTGGTTATAAATTATAATAATTTTGTTTATATTTATATATAAAATACACAATTTTAATAACAAATATATTTTTTTAAATTTTTTTCTATAAAATTCATAATGGGTTAAAGCATCACCAAATGGTTGTGACAGCCATTAAATTCAAATACATAATTAGTTGAACATACCAATATATTATTTGGTACAACCGAATTAGTTTTTTCAATTTTCGTTCATCCAACAAATAGAATATTCACCACTACACTATAATTTGATGTGGTAGAACTGAAACTCGATTGACGGATCACATTTATTTCTTGTTGCTGTGGCTTCAACTAAATATTTTAGTTGTTGCAACCAAAATTGAATTGCAAATCAGTTGATATGCACAACGTTTGGTGATACTGAACACAATTATTGGTAATCACAACAGAATAATGTGATAGTCCAAGGAACCGCCAAATTTTTGTTGGCTGTAAATATAGTTGTGACAACGGATCTCTTCTCTGTGTGTAGACACTAACTTTAAATGGCACCAATAGCAATATTACTACACTATAATCATCGACATTTAGCGAGATTATCGTGGTTGATAGACGAGAATTATAATTGATGCAGTGCTGCTGCAGCTGTTATATTTAAAAATTTGCCTTACTTGAATGCGATTTATAATAATATAAGTAATATTCACTGAAGCAGCAACATGAATATTTATATCTTTATTTCCACTTTATTGTTACGCTCAACATCTCATTGTTCAGTGATGTGGAACCATATGCATTTCCTTATTTAAAAAAACATGCCTATAGTGTGTATTGCAAACTTAGAAAGTACTCACCATATTCACATGAGGGAGGGACTTTAAACATTTGAAGTCGAAAGGGCTCCATAATGTCAGTGCAGTTTCATAATATCACATATGCGAAAGGAATCGATTGAGACGTGTTTTTTGATAACTTTAGATTTCGTTAGAAATGCCCCTTATTCAAATTCTCTAGGTGTCTTGGTTTTACCGAATCTTAGTTAGTTTCAATGACGCATCCTATACGGACTCCTTCGTATCTCTGCTCTACGAAAAAAATGCCACTTACAATTGTACTGAATAAGCTCATGCAGAAAATTAGGATCAGGCTAAAGCTGTATAAAATCATAAGGAGTTGTCCTCAGCATCACTCGTTTCCATAATGTTTGTACGTTTCTAGGATTTTAAAAATAAATTCTAACCATTTCATTTAATCCCCTGGCACATATTCACTCGGCAAAAAATCAAGTCATAGGATACGCGGCACTTAAATATAAAAATTTGATTACTTTCTGAAGTAAAGAAAAGAATTTGGTCACATTGGTAAAGACAAATAGATTTTAAAAAATCCTTTTATGTGACGCATTTCGCTAATAAAGGGTGGACAATATTAAACTGGCCATCGGTGGTGCAATGGTTAGTGCGCGCGGCTCTTGTACATGAGATCCTGGGTTCGAACCCTGCTCTGACCACCTTAAAATTTCTTTCGGCGGCGGTCACCTCGCATAGTGACGGCGACACTATCGAGTATATAGCCATGAAAAAGCTTCTCAAAATACCGTTCGGAATCGGTGTAAAACTCTTCAGTGAGTGAAGAGTGGAAAGCGCACAGCTCAGTGATTGTGAGAAGTTCTCCCCTGTTCCTTCATGGGATGTAATGGGAAACCATTTATTTATTTTAATGTTAAACTTGGAATTTAATTTAATTTGCCTTTTAAAAAATACTAATGGGCATTTTTTCAAAATTATGAATATATTGGTAAGGGCGGCCCGGCCCATCATTGTCATTTTATAAATGAAACACGTCATCTTTCAAATGGCTAACACGATATGCTTTATAGTACCTCATTTGAGGCACCCAATTTGTTGGTATATTATAAACGTAGCCTTTTCGCAAACCGCGTTGTGTAGAGTTAAAGTTTTAGCTTCGAAGGGTCGATGGCGATTGTATGGAATAAGGGTGCTTTGCTTTTACGGGTTTCATACAAGTTATGTGAATTTGGGTTTGTACAAATGTACTCCTCGGGAAGTATTGCTTTTGAGTCGGAACTATTAGACAAGTTTTCACATAGAATAGCACGTCTTTTGAAAGAATTCTGGATTTAAAGCTCGTTCGGTTGGTTTTCTCGCGCAAACTATTATTGAGGATCCTGAAAGACTACCACTCTACCACTACCACTCTTAGCTCTTTTGGATGTAGTTGATTGTTACTTTTAACTTTGAACGGTTTGCTGCCTATGGACTTGAACAGGGAAATCGAATTTTTTAAAGTTTTTTGCGATTGTGACATTGAAGATGAAGTGTTTTGATTTTATATGTTCACAATTTGTCTGTTGATGTGTTAACATCTATAGCGGCGTATAGGGACTAAATCTATCACAGTCAACACATGCAAAGAACCCACAGACAGGTTTTCAGCTGCTGCTAAAACCAGATTTTATGCTGCTGCTAATACCAGATTTTATGCTGCTGCTAAAACCAGATTTTCTGCGACTGCGAAAGAGAATAATGACGTGTTAAACAAAAATGAGCGAGCAAGAGAGCAATGAAAGACTGGTGCGGCAGGGGTGAGGCAAACGAAATTGTGTCTATAGCGTATGTATTAACATTATAATGTATGTATGTACATGTGTCTGTTGCTGTTGTTGAACGGAGATATAAAGCATAGCCACGCAAAATTTCATTTGCAAGCTTGCGCAGTCGACGTTACGGTGACACACTAATACGTCAGCTACTTCGTACAAAGTATGTGTGATGTTGTGTATTTGGCTGTTTCGTTGCTGTTGATATGGCAAACATGTGGTTATGTGACACACGTATACGTCACCTACTTCGGACAAAGTATGTGTGATGTTGTGTGTTTGGTTGTTTCGTTGTTGTTGCTATGGCCAAACAAAACGAGTCATTTGATGTTCAGCATTGCCCGGTGTATACAAAAAGAAGTAGAAACGGTGTTATTTGTATTGATTTATTTAAAATACCATTGTCGAAATGGTTCATTTATATTGAAATATTCCATAAAGAGAAAAAGACTCGTTTATGCTCTTTTACTCAGACTCTCTACATGAGAGCGGAAAGAGAGTGCAATAAGTTCTCTATACAATTCAATACGTTTTGTCGTCGCTCTGTTTATAACAAAACAAAAACAATTATTTCAGTGTGCTAAATATAGCTTTATTTATTTTAATAATATTAAATCTAACAAATACTATTCTTTTTTATTTTCCAATGTAACATTTATTAATGTTTTCATAGAAATCGAACAGGTACCGCGTAACAAAAAGGTGTTAACACATCGGCCGTGAGTTCAAACACTCATTAATTTTGTTAATGACAAGAGCTACAACTTTCACTCAGAATGTAAGTCACAATTCCGAACGGTTTGCAGAGATATGAGCCTGACAAAATTATCACTTTTTTAAAAATGACACCGAGGCCCAAATCTTTGGGGCCCCATATAAAAAAAATATTATATGACTTTGGGCAAAACTGGGAGACACGGGTCTTTTTTTTGGTTTTTTATCACGTAGTGGTGTCCGTATATGGTTATATTTCCATGACTTAAAAAATTACACACAGTGTAATGCAATCATCGTACCCAAAATCGTCAAAATTGGAGTACGGTAAGACCGTTTTGATGTGCTTTCACTTGGAGGTACATTTTATGCGGTTTCTTATATATTTTTCCATCAGTTGTTGATTTCAAATTTGATTTACGAGCACCTCTTCATTTTGAAAAAATAGCCTTTTTTACTGACAAGTTTTGGTTCGACAAATTCAAACGCGGGCGAAACTATCAATCGTTGAGTTGTAACATTTCACAGAAAAAAAAATGTAGGTATTTCTGTTAAGGTAGCTATTTCTGTTGTCCGCATTATTATTTAAAATGGAAAACCTCAAACGCTTCGGGCGCAATCATTCTAGAAACACTTGATGTATAATTGTTAAAAAATTCATAGAAATTTATCACTTTATTACCTTGAGTTTTTGTTTGATTATTTTTTATGTCAATCAGCTGTAAAGACAGGCTACATTTTCCAAATTTTGATATTTGCCAATAGAAATAGCTTTTGAAATGACCAAAAATAACAAATTGACAAAAATGTACTTTGACGGAAGGGCAGTAAGTAACATGAGCTTTTACTCTCGATGGAAAAAAAAAAGTCAAATAAAAACTTGATCGCATGGGTTGCATGCGCACGTCTGCTTAAACAAACAAGTTCGTTGAACAGGATATTGGTGTACAAATTAGTCATACCGCATACCACTAACTACAAATTTTCGATTAATCTGTATTTGTTGTGGTGATATATTAACTGTAATTTAAATTTTCCAATTGAAATTGCGATAAAAACACTACAGTTATAAATATAGTCAAAATAAACTAACTATTTTAATACCTGATATGAATAGGGTATTAACTTTAGTTTACTTTATACGCAAGTCGTTATATCTACTAAAAACATATCCACTTATAATAAACTTGTTTCTAAATGAAGGCCCAGTCACTTAATCGCCCGCCGCTATAAAACCCCCAGCAACAGTTCGGCAGAAAATCATATTTTCCAGATGTTTTGATTCCATATCATTTCAGTCAAGTGTTTTAAGGCTTACAAGGAAAGAAAAAATCAAATGTCTTGTACAAACATGCCTAAACACATGTGGGGAACAGGACTTTTGATGTTTTAAAAAAGATGTAAGTAATATGAGACAGGAAACATTTAAGAAATAGCCTCTGGATATAAAAAATCGGAAGCAAAAAATACAGAAAACCAAAACAATACAAACATATGACCACGCCGAAAGAGTGCTGAAACAATAATAAAATGGAATATGATTGCATGTATTTTCGCATGAATGGGTTTCATTTGCTGATGGCCATTGTTCTCTGTGTTGGATGTACGGGCAGAAGGGAAGACGACCCTACCCCTCCTATCATTGGGGTATGGCAGTAAACCTACTTTTGGGTTGTAGCTATATAATACGAGCAGCAGATGTTTCCATTTTGTGCCCCAGTGCTTGGGTGGTGATAAGGAAACCCAAAGTGGTCGTATGGATGGAGGTTTCGGGTATGCTACAATAGCCATTTGCCTGGTTAAACTGTTTGCGGTTAACAAAAAGAAATTTACCAGAAAGGGAATCAAATAACAAGTTTGGCATTTTAAACGATGCCTTGGCTAAACATACAATTATTATTTCTGTGTCAAATATGGGGGAGAGAGAGAAGTTTTAAAGAAATTATGTTTAAGTCAACAATTGATATTTTCCTACAGATGCAAAACCAAGAGGGTGAAGCTGATGGCAGCAATTTGTTTCTCCATTACATATTTCTTTCATATATTATATCGTAGTTTTCCGATTTTTAAATTTTCCTTTATATAAGTAATGTTACGTTTAACTACATATTTTATTAAGATAAACAGCCTATTAGAACTGATTAGCCGATCTGGGTCAATGTGATAAAGGTGCTTCAAATCACACAATAAAAAATCTTCATACATCAAATATCGAATTTGCATACGTGCTCGAGTAATGACCATTTGATTTTTCAATACATTTTGTAAGTAAGTAAGTAAATTTTTCAATTGTGATTCCGAACAAAGGAATTCTTTTTGCACTTTCATTAGATAAAGTATTACAAATTAAAGTCCAATGCTAACGAAGAAATCCCAATACTGGTGTCATTGTTGCACTGTATGCAAAATAATTTTAACTTTGTGAAAATATGGTTAGTACGGTATACGATCAATACGCATGAGTAACTACTGTCTTGGCGTTCTTACCTAACTGTACGTGAAACAGATACGCATTGACACTATTTAATGTCGTATTTTGAAAAGGGAAGAAGTAATAAAAAAGCATTACTTAAGTACATTTGACTTAAACAATGGTTTAACAGAACAGATGTTCCTTATTGAGCCCAAAATGTATGATATTGTTCTAGCTATTGTCCGAAGTAAGTATCCAAGTTGAAGCTGATACTTTTGGAAGGAATTCACCAACTGTCACAAAATTAGAGTGTCCAGTACTTTAACCGAAAATCGGTGAACCGGATGTTCCAAATTTTGAGTATTTAGTATTACCCCAATCTGAAGTTTAAATCAAAAAAATCTCTGTACTAAAAAACTTGAAAATGCTTCTATTTCCAGAGTATGCATGAAACAAGCAAATGTCCTGACATGTTTTATATAGCGTTGGACGAGCCATAAAAATCCTTCCAAATGATGCTAATATTGCATAAATTCTAAACAAAAAAAAAACTAAAACAATATTTTTAATGGTTCAGATCACGGGATCTTAAAGCTAGACACGCAAAATTTTGGGAATCGTCAGAAAAAAAACCAAGGTAAATTTTAAGGGTGGGCAAAAGAAACTTGTTTTGTGAATCGGTCCAATGAACATACATGTTTAGAAAAATATGTTTACAAATTAGCGTTAAATTATCTTTATTGATATATTTGTTAGTATTTTCATGTCAAATATAAAATAAAGTAAATTGAAAATTTAATTGAAAAACTGTGAAGAAACAGTATGCATGATCGAAATTTCAAAATACTGCTATGAAGAATAAAAGGACACTCTACCAAAAATTTTTAAAATATATTTTCGGTTTATGCGCGTCATGACAAGTCACCAAATTGGCCAAATAAATTTTTTTTTTTAAAAATATATTGGGAATCGAAACTTCAACGACGGTTGGGGGACTAAAAGTGCCCTCGAATAAAAAAGTTTGATAAATGCGTAATTTGTTCTTCACTACGCATATTTTCTGACTTCAAAACTTTTTTCAGTACACCGTAATATATGTACAGATGTATATGTTTGTATTCATCGTCAGTACTTGAGGTCAGTTTATTTATACTCTTATTGTGGTTGTCTTATTAAGTATTGCATGGCGATACTAAAAAGAGCAGCTGTAGAGTTATTTTTTTGAAATCATCACATTTTTAAATTTCAGTGAAATTAATATTTCTTGTGGTTCGATACCCTACCCCACAGCCTATTTTTACGAGATTCAGTGCATTAAAGTTTCTGTAAAAATCGTCGTTGGTAGACACATTTTTCAACTATGTCATGATAGACACAACATTCACCTTTTTAGCGTTTCGCTAAAAAAAATTGTGTAGTACGTCCTTTTAAAAAAATGAGAATCGCATACTTTTATTTCTTTTTGTCAAGAATTTTATAACTAATCATATGCAACCCAAACAAGATCCACAATTCTTGACAAGATAAGATACCTTAACTAAATTGTGAATAAGAGCGAATCGCGTCCATTGATTTTGTCTCATTTGGGTCATAGGTAAAGTGACCTTAGGAGAAACAAATAAAACTTTAATTTTGCAAAATACTATCTCTTTCCACCATTTCTCCAATCGAAATTGTTGATTATGTTGCGAAATAGTAAAGGGTTTTCAACAGAGACGCTACAAAAGTGAATCGATAGGGATAGCAAATGCCGCCATATTTTTTCCCGCTCTTTTGACATTTCTCTTCAGTAAGGTTTGCCATTTCATCATGGAAAGATATACGAGCCAAAAACGAGTCGAAAGTATTAAAATTTACTACCGAAATTTGGAATCAACTTTAAGACGCCAACTTTAAGAGGCCTCAACAATCAGCGATGAGGCTCATTTCTGGCTGAATGGCTTCGTCAATAAGCAAAATATGCGTTATTGGGTAGACAGCAATCCACACGTAATCCATGAGTCATAATTGCATCCCGAAAAAATTACGGTTTGATGCGGTTTATGGGCCGGCGGCGTCATTGGGCCGTACTTCTTCCATGATGATCAAGACTGGCACATTACTGTGAATGCGAATCGCTACTGTTCAATGATAACCGAATATTTTTGGCCCCAATTGGATAATATGGACTTGGAGGACATGTGGTTCCAACAGGACGGCGCCACACAGCGAATGCCACAATCAATTTATTGGAAACCAAGTTTGGTGAACGTGTTATCTTACTAAATGGCCCAGTCGATTGGCCGCCTCGGTCGTGCGATTCGACGCCGTTAGATTATTTCCTGTGGGGCTACGTCAAGTCTATGGTCTATGCCAACAAGACAGCGACGATTGATGAACTTCGTACGAATATCGAACGTGAAATTGCAGCAGTATCTACCGATTTAAGCTTGAAAACCGTTGAAAATTGGGTTCAGCGTCTGGACTTCTGCAAGCGTGCCCGCTGTGGCCATGCAAAAGAAATCGAGTTCCATACATAATGGCATCGAACGTACTTTCTCAGGAATAAAGAATTTCACTGGTATCTAAAACCGGTTTTGTTTTATTTAAAAAAAACTTTTGTAGCGCTCTTATTGAAAAACCCGTTATAAAAATATGTTAAAGTAATGACGACATATTCATAGAAATTACCATTTTTAAGATACAAAGCTGTGTTTACTTATATGTGCTAGTTAGGGTGATTAGACACTGTCAGATCTTATTAATATGTTCACAATACTCGTAGTTACTACCATGGCTACAATTTTATCAAATATTGTGACGCAAAAGTTTGGAGTCCCTTGAAGTTATTCTGCAAAAAGTGAAAAATCTTTTTTTTTAAAAAAAAGGGCAGGAAAATCGGAGAATTTTTTCACATATTTGACGTCCTATAGATATTTTTTGTGTTCCGATCAACTGAGTAGGACTCCCCCTAACCAATACAATTTACTAGAAAGTTAATACATTTTCTTACTGCTGAAGTGGAATTATATAAAATCTTGAAAAAAAAGTTGATAACATCACGTATCCTGAGCAAACATATGAATCCCTGAAAATGACAATATTCATTTCCTCATTTTAAAATTTTTCAACAACTGTAATTATAAGTAAATATAAATTTTTCAGTTTGAAATTTATTGAAATCTTCCCATCCACAAAAATTAGTTGCAGTTGACAAATGCCAAGGACTTCCTCTATAAACTTTCAGCATTGGGTGTACTGACAGTTAACCATGACATCACGCTGACAAACTAGTAGGACGGTCTAACATATATTGTCAGTCCCTTCACAATTTAAGGCACCTTAGTCAAAACTGGTTACATGTCATGAAGATGTCTTACATAAATTGTTGTTACCTACTCACATTGTCCTAAGGCAATACTATTGAACATATTTTGAATATAAAATTTCCAACTGGGTAGGTAATAATCAAATCGAATGTTTTTCAATACGTTAATTTCGCGTACCGGCAACACTTGTAGCCGTCGGTGGTGCAATTGCTGTGTGCGCGCCTCTTGTACATGAGACCCTGGGTTCGATTCCTGCTCTGTGTCTCGAATTAACCGCCCTGGGGTGGATGATTATGAGCACAATAAAATGCACGTAATACCCAATGAGTTTCCATGTTAAATCTATCCTCAGAGAAAACAATCTTGCGAAATTAAAGTTCTTCATATCCAGAAATGAAAGACGCGTTGCCTAGGAATCATAGAAACTTCACAGGATACCATTTTTGGCCGCATGAGCAAAAGTGCTTACTAGGAAACCCTTTCCTGTATGCCATACCACATTGCAATAAAGTGAGACATACAATTTTAGGTAATGTTTCTGTATATTGCTTTCATTGCTTATCATGGTTACCATTGCTTACCCTGTTGCGTCCTTGCTCGCAATATCGTAAGGCAATACCCAGCAACATATTATAATTGTTTGGGAAGCATGACCAAATAGTCCGAGGGAGTTAAATCTAAATTCATTAATTTTGGCCTTCGCAATAGTGCACATGTGAACGGGAGCATTATCTTGATAAAACAACACCTCATTGTTGCCAAATCCGGCATTTTTTCCACAATTTCATCACTTAAACGCGGCAATAAATTAGCATAATATTTGCCGTTGATGGTTTTCTCCTTTCTGAAGATAATAAATAAAAATTATCCCATGCCCATCCCAAAAAACAGACCCCATGACCTTGCCTGCAGATGGAACCATCGTCGCCTTCTTTGGACACGATTCTCCCATTCCAGTCCACCGCTTTGACTGTTACTTTGCGCAGGTGTGAAATGGTGGACCCATGTCTCTTCCTTGGTTACAAATCGACGCAAAAAATTCGGCTTTATTGTGGTGAAACATCTCCAAACACTCTACTTAATCATCTTTATGACGCGGTTTTTGATCTATTGAAAGCAAGCACGGCATCCATCTTGCGCAAAGCTTTCTGATTTTCAAATATTCGGTCAATATACGATGTATAGCACATTTTAAAATGCCTATCATTTCAGCTAGCCCACGCACCTTCAACCGGCGATCATCCAATACCATTTTATGGATTTCCGTAACGGTGTCTAACGTGGACACCTGAATTGGTCGACCACTACGGTGTTCATCTTGGCAACTCGTAAGGCCTCGTTTAAGCCGTCCTACAAACTATTTTACAGCGGTAAACCAACAAGCAGACTCCCTCAGAGTTGAATCTAGCTCCGTTTTAAT
Organism: Phaonia tiefii; assembly: GCA_963931995.1. Classification (NCBI taxonomy): domain Eukaryota; kingdom Metazoa; phylum Arthropoda; class Insecta; order Diptera; family Muscidae; genus Phaonia; species Phaonia tiefii. The sequence continues at coordinate 164,317,399 of OZ008370.1, read as the reverse complement.
ATTCAATGATCAATTTTTCCAAGTTTACAAATTTAGTAGATCGTTTACATTTGATGGCTGAAATAAAAAATCTAAGAAACATGGCGGCTTGACCAAAATATTTTGTTTTCAAACTTCTGGCACCATCTATACGTCAGGTGTGCTAGGTTTGGGGCCAGCTCGTAGTTCTGAGAATAAAAATATTAAGGGGCAGAAAATGTTACATAAGAAAAAGATTAACGTTTATACTAATCAATTTTCTAATGTTATTTTGTAAGTAACATATTTTATCACAATGTAATAAAACGATGTTTAAAAAAACATTTGGTGTAAACTTTCTTTTGACGCTCACTGTATATAAAGACATTCCATTCTCTTGCTGTTGTCAACGCAGTGTGTGATTGGTTTTTTGTACCGTTTGTTTTTGAGTTTTGGACTACAAAATAATCATTCATAAATACAAAACACAAAACACACAGCAAAAAAAACCGAATCAGCGCCGATTTAAGCCTCAATCTGCCACCCCCTAATTTCCTTCTCGCATGAAATAAGTTCGGTTCGGCTCGGCTTTCAGCGCGCATTCTGCATGTAGCCTAAGATGCAGTAGACTAAGGAAATGCTTATGACTTTACGTTGTGTTACGAATAACCACCGATCTTCGATGACAGTTTTGATGATGCGGTCCGTATAGAAAGTACAATTTAGTTGATATTTCGATGTCGCAGAGAGTTGATGTCCCGAATATTTCTCCTGAATAACCACTGTTGTGCTCCTTTCCAAAAAAAATACTTAAGAATTTAAAACAAATAATAAATCTCATAAACTAAGTGTGTAGTTTGTTAAACCAGGACTACTTTATAATATTTTAAATTGTCTATATGAAGCAATTACCATACCTTATGACTCCGCAGTGTCAACAATGCACAGGGCTTTTTATTGTCCTTAGATAGTCGTGATTTCGCAACATCCAAGCTGCTACTAAATTAGCGCATTTGGTCACACCTAACTAGTGATGAAAATTAGTAGTTATTATACAGAACTCATGCCGTATTTCAGCAGTCGTTACGCGATTGTCACCTCAGCTCTTCCTTACAAACCTGTTCCTGAGTTAGCAGCATTTTTTACTGGTTTGTATATTAAGACAGGACGAATTCCAAAACAAAATTTTCCTATTTAGTGCAAAGGTAGTTCCCAAAAAGATTTGTCGTCACTATCACCAGAGAGACAAACTGAAAATTATCAATCAATTTATAAAAAGTAGCTTACGATGAGCCTAAATTTTCCCAAAAAGGGTCCGTTCATTACACAGTGCAACACGTAAAATGCAAACTACTTCTCGTGTCAAATTTCTCGAAGTGCTAACAGAAACTAACAAACCTCTATTTGGGGTTTGCTACTTTAGCTGCTGTTCATATTTTATGGCCTCATGTATATTTTGGATAAAATTTAATTTTCCGAAAAACATGTTATTTTTCTCACGCCTGTATCTAGGAAACAATTGTAACTTTGTTTTCCTGTCTTCTGCACAATTGTAGCTATAGACTAGTACAAAAAGTATGAAACAAATTAATTCAAAAAAACTGCATCTAGTGCCTCAAAATTATATCCGCCAAACTGTGAGCTTACATCAGTTTTTCACACGAAAACTAAAATTGTTAACTCATCTCTCGTAAACCATCCGCAAATTTATCTTTTTGTTAACTTTATTTCCATCAAAATAAAGAAATAATTTTCAGCCGTTGCATTTACATCGAAGAAATTCGATAAATGTAGCAAAAGGCAAAAACCATAAATTAATCAATATCCATTGAAGTTGATACTCTCGGTTGAGCCTGTGAAATTGATGCTGTTGGTTTTCTCGTTAGTGGTTCAGATCCATGATCTGAATCATCATCTGAGCATGACAGCACATCATTATCTGTGGCGGGATCTGAAATAGCGGTACGGTTTGCCAGCAATCATGAGGATGCATTTGCAAAACATCTTTTTTAAACAACTATATCTCTATTTATAGAGATATAGAAAATGGTCTTGAGCTTGAACAATAAAATAAAAAAAATTCAAGAACTACCATATGCTAAGTGCTTAGTATTTTTGGTAGTTAAAAGGCCATTACATCAAAGTGCTAATAATTTTTCACTTCGAAAACTATTTTCACTGGTTTTTGATGGTCTTCTCCTAAATTAGATGCAAAAGTGAATTAGTTAAGCAAACATTAGATTGCTTAAATTCGTCAACATAACTTGTTTAATAAAACTTGGGACTGATATAAAATATACATTCATTTTCATTTTGTATTATCCATTCAAACAGAATGACGTCCACTTCATAGCCAATATGACTTCAAATACTTATATTTTTTTCGATTTGTACACAATAAATATTTTACAAGTCTGCTACGCTCATACGAACCTGACCCTGAGGGCTACATTATAGTAAACAATTAATATCTTTACACTTAAGTAAAATAACTGACACTTTCTCTGTAAAAGTGTTAACTCTGATGCAGACAACATTGCTATGTCGCCAAGGCTGCAATGTAAGGAAGTGACTAAGGGAAGGATATTCACAATGGCCTTACATCCTTGAGGCGAGTATTTTAATTTCACATTTTCCAACATACCAGCCGATCAACAACCATTTGTTTGCACAGAAATTCACAAGGCAAACAATCAAACAAAACCAAATCAAAAATGAGACCAATATTTGTTTAAGGTTTACACAAGATGCCAGTACAAAACCGAGCAGACGTGACCATACACTTGCGATAGTGTTGACAATAAGTCCATAGACTGAGGCTATGAGAAATTGTTCGGATATCTTTCCTTTTTTTTCATAGTGTAGAAGTATTAATGGACAGACATAAATATAAACTTGTATGTTTTTACAAAAAATGTCTTTAACTGTTTTCTTGGACATACGAGTAAGTACAATGAAAATGAGTGTCAATAAAGCGGTTTTCATGGAAAAACATTTAAGGATAGAAGAGTCTTTTTCACGCTATTGAATGTTAAGAAGACTGCATCAGAATAAAATATCAAACAAAATGTCATCCAATAGCGAATTTTTGAAGTCTTATACTGACTGGTTAGATTAAAATTAAGAAAATTCAAAACACAAAGTTGTATATCTCTGAAAAGTGTCGGAAAATTACAACACACAAAAAAATTATATTTAAATGCACTTTTAATTATGTGGGGTACTTAAAATCAGTCCGAATGAAATAAGCGATTTCCTTTTTATAAAGAGCCTTTAACTTAGATACATTCTACCTTAATTTATAAAAATATCCAATAGGCAAATACCCGGTAAAATGGGCCAATTAGATAGAATGTTAAAATCTATGCTGTAGAACATTTGGCGAACAAACACATTATGCATTATAATCTCCTTCCATCAAAGGAAGACACTAATTTTTCCTTATTGATAATTAAAATAAAATTAAAAAATCATATAAATGCATCTAGTAGCTTTCTCGAATATAATATATATAACAGATCCGCCATCTAACGTTTTTTTTTTCAACTAGTGCTTATTTCGTGAATGGTAACACTTAGCTCATGTCTGATTTGACAGATAATTAGTTTTATCCCTCCGCTGAACGAATATGGTTGTGTATAGGTTTGAACAACGCTGGGAAATATGGGACAAATGGGCCTGCGATCGACTTACAGAAGATGCCGATTTTGCCAAAAAATCATCTTTTCAGATGAAGCTCATTTTGATCTTGGCGGGTATGTAAACAAGCAAAATTGTCGCATTTGGGGCACAGGAAACCCGCACGCATACATTGAAAGCCGATGCACCCAAAACGAGTCACTGTTTGGTGCGGATTTTGGTCCAGAGGCATAACTGGGCCATTTTTCTACGAAAATGAGCAAGGAGTGGCCGTTACAGTCAATGGCGATCGTTATCGGGCCATGTTGAACGAATTTTTGTTCACAAAAATTTGATGAGGAGGATATTGGCAGCATTTGGTTTTAACAGGACGGCGCTACGTGCCACACAGCCGAAGGTACACTCGATGTTTTGCGCCCTGTTTTTGAAGATCGCATTATCAGCCGCAGAACTGATGTCGTTTGGCCACCTCGAAGCTGCGATTTGACACCGTTGGACTATTATTTGTGGGGTGTCCTCAAAGATAAGTATTACACCGACAAGCCAGAGACAATTGACGCTTTAAAGGACAATATTTGTGAAGCCATTGGTGAAATACAGCTGCACACAATCGATAATGTGCTTAAAAATTGGACCGATCGTGTAGGCTACGGCATGGCCAGCCGAGGCAGCCATTTGAGTGAAATTATTTTCCATTATTAACTGGAAGGATTGTACTTTCAAATAAAAAAGAAATTTGAGAAAATATTCAGTAGTTTTTTTTTATAGCATCTTCAAAAAAAAAATTTATTTGGCGGACCCTTTATATATATAATATAAAATATAAAATATATAAAAGAGTTATCGACTGTGCCGTCAGTTGAAAAGAACTGTTTATTACCAATATAAAGATGTCACATAGCTGCTCCATCTCGTCCAATTTTATAAAATACCTACCACAAAACTTGGTTGTAATTTATTGTTTTTACTATATATGTATAAAAAAACTAATGAAAAACATTTCTTTAAAGCAGAACATTTTTATAATTCATCACTAATTAAAGTAGGGAATATGCACCTTCAGCTTGGAATAGGATTAAAGTGGCATTTGTCACTTTACTATGATGTAGGTTAATCTAAAGAAATTCAACTTTTGTTGGCCTCTCAGCCACCTTCACGTATTGTTCGCCCAGGGTAGTCCCACTTGTGAATACTCTCCTTTGCTGTCTGTTGGCGAACAATATGTGACGGTGGCGTAGAGGCCAACAAAATTTGAATTCCTTTAGATCCTAGTGGCGAATAATGGGCACATTTCCAAATCAGCTAAGAGCTTTCACAAGTCGAAGTGAATATATACATTCCCACTCACCATAAACTTGTTTTCCACAGCCTGATGCTCCTGTACCTGTTTCCGCAAGTCATCATCTCCAATTTGTAATACTTCCTTGTTCGCAGTCGACATGCTCTCAACAGACTTGTATTTCTGATCCCGTTTATAAATCTTTAGGGTTATCTTACTTACTTACTAGCCGGTCTCGGACAACGCCGGGGGGTGAGGTACCTTCACCAACCTGATCCCTCCAGTGGAGTCTTGGTCTTCTTATTTTTCGTCTTCACTCGAGTTAGGTTTCGAAAACCCTTCCTGCTGGTTCGTCTTCATCCATTCTACTGACATGGCCTAGCCAGCACAATCGCGTTATTTTGGTCCGCTTAACTATGTCAATGTCAGGATAAAGTTGGGATGTACATTTTCCGGATTATTTTGCTCTCGAAGACTCCTACAGATGTTTCGTCTGCTTGCGGTAGGACCCCGGATTCTGCACCATAAAGCAAGACGGGTTGAATGAGAGTCTGGTTCAGCTGGACTTTTGATACTCGAGACAGGGATTTACCTCTAAACTGCTTGCTTAGCCCAAAATAACACCTATTCGCAAGCACAATTCTCCGCTTGATCTCAAGTCTGACGTTCATGTATTTGTAGACGGCAGATCCGAGGTATATAAATTCGTCCACTAACTCGAAGTTATAATGGTTATCAACATTCACGCTTTGGTCTAATCGCGTGAACGCCCTGTTCGTTGATACCATTAATTTTATGTATTGACAAATTCTACCATTGACAAAACTAAAATTAGGGTTATCTGCCCATATGAAAACGAGACCATTTACTCGTTGTCAACAATCAATATCGCGTGTCTACGGACACAATGTACCAGTCGTCCGATTTTGTAACTGTGTTTTGGAAGTTCTGGATTGCTACTCTTTACAATGTACTCAATTTCAGGGGGGCTGACTGTGATCCAGTTATGAGCCCCGGTGTGGAGGGTGTTCCCTCCGAACAACAGCTAGTACTGCCATTGAACACAGTTCACACACTTTTTCAAAACAGCGCGGTATTAATCTACCGACCGCTTATCACCAAACGCCAATAACTTTGTCCGAACTTTTCCTTCAAGACCTGACAGTATACTGAGGACAATGCGTCCACAACATATTTCCAGTTATCATTCGGTATGAGTTCTTCTTCCTCTCCCTGGCCGATAACCGCTATTACTAGGTTGCCTTTTACCACCTCACTTAAGGACCTATGGCCAGAGTCCCAACTGGCCACCTTAACCGAATCCGATTGTGGATGGTTGTTGGGTGACCGAACCTTATTTTCGGCTTGCTCCGAAGTGGAAGCCGCTGTACTCTCTTGATAATCAATAACATTACAAGCCCAATTCAGCGATTATTTCTGTCATCGCCAATTCTCGTGATAAACCCAAGAGCTTGACGATGATCAGTGTGCCGACTTGTTTACCAGACCTCCTGCTTATCCTCTCCAAAGAACTGGCAGGATAGGACCTGACATAGCGGACGCTGGCATATTATATTCTAGGGCTATCGGCCTACCCTCCATCCGTGATTCCCACGAGTGTAGGGGTGATTGTAAAACTAGAACGCGCACAGCCCACTGGTTTCTGAGAAGCTCTCCCAAATCCCTTAATGGAATGTGATGGGAAATAATTTTTTTAAGGGATTTAAGTTCAACCGCACCATAGTCCCCAGTAGTGCTGTAAGAACTACTACTATTGTGATAAAGAGCCGCCCCTAACATGGGTAACAGACGATGACAGGACAACTTCCCACCGTGGGCATTCGCTTCTGGATTTTAATTCTTCACGGAGGTTCCACACTCCGGATTTCGCTCTTCCTACGAATGTTCCCTGTAGGAAGATAAATGACGGCATCCTTTCGTCAGGTCGCATAATCTATTTCGCACATTTCAACGTGTTTAATGTACGTCCTTGGACTCTACCGCTCCCTTGCATGCATTCAACCCAATTTTCCAAGAGCATTCGTCAAATTATGTGGGATCCGACGAGAGCAAATCCTTTTCATGGCCAAGTTAACATGCAATATCTTATTGACGCTTGTCATACTAATGCTCAAGGATTCCTCAATCTCAAGTTATGTTTACATATCGTTCTTGCTTCATCAGTTCACGCACAGCATCGATGGTTACCGGCAACACGACCGAAGTTGGGCGGCCTTCACGAAATTCATCCTGGAGCGAACGGCGACCGAGTCTGCACTCCTGGTACCAGCGACTTATATTAGTGTTTGATGGTGCTTCATCACCAAAAGTCGAAACAAGTTGATTGAGACACTCTTATCTCGATTTAATTCCATTTTTTGACCGAGATGAATTTTTCAACACAATGTAAATACAACAGATAGAGCTCGTAAGTGCAAAACTTGTAGGTATGTTTAGGGTAAAAATTTCAGAGTTTTCAGCGGAAGTTCCAGTTTACATCTGGCGACACTACCTTTCCATGCCCCAAAATATCAGCAGTATTTTCGAGAATCGATAGGAATCAGTAAAACGGGTGTTGTCAGTAAATGACAAAATTAATGACTTCGACAAGCATTGGATGAATTCATTTACCACGAATTTAGCGTAAACTAAAACAATACCGTCCGCCCACAAACTAAACGGAGAATTGTTCCCGTAAACTGGGGACGTTCCGATTTAAGCAAGGACTTCAGAGATAATACCCTGTCTGAACTGTTGACTTAAATTTATCATATCGATTTAGTTGAGAACCGTGCAATTTAAATGTATTTTGGACTTTTTTGTTATCTTGTATTGCTCGTATACGTTTGTGTTTTATTAAACACAATAATTTTAACACCCAAAACGAAATGCCGATGTGGTTTTCTTGTTGTTTGGTTTGAACCATTGCCACTATCTGGTATTATTAAAGTAATTCTTTCTAACATCCAACGTCCATATCACACCAGGCCCAATGTCAGAAATATGCTGAGCGAGATATTTTCTCTAGCCAAGTATTTCTCTATGATCATTCCCATACAACACAGCGTCAGACAGAATACTTATTCGGAATACTCGTAATCCCAATTCGCCCTCTCTGCAGAGAAATCATTATATATTTCTGCTTATATATATTATGTTGACCACACTCTTTACGAAAGAAGCAATAAAAATAAACAAAGAAAATCGGAAATTCATGTCATTGCACCTACGTATGCATGTGAGGGTGTATACGCATTTGTGTGCACACATGATTACAATGCATTTTGCACTTGATTTTGTCGTTGCATACTTGTAGGCGGGAAAACACTGAAAATAGGGACGATATTTCATATGGCTACAAAAGCGACAAATGAATCCTTGGAAAAACATGGACACAGTCCTGTTACCAGAGGCTTTTGTTTACTTCCACACTTGTTTGTACTACTGCTATGATGTAGCAATTTTTTTCTCCACAACTCCTGTTGAGATTTGTATAATGTTACAAATAAGTGCAGGGATGCATATATTTCATAGTCCTCCTCGAGCTGTTATTTGTCGTTGGCTCCATAGATTTTGTGGTGGGTGGCAGCCGTCATCGTCGTTGTTGGAAAGCTAAAAAAAAACGTAACAAAATGAAAATCTGTACACATGATAGAGGAGTTGGAACCACCAAACACTAGAGTCTGTGTACACGTCAATTTTTTTCTTCTCTTTTCAAGTACAAACACAGGAAAATGTGTAAAAACCGCAGACATGAAGTGTAACTACAACAACAGAATCCCTCAAGCATGTCAGTTGAGGTTTTTTTTCAGATGTTATTTTCTTTTATAACTCCTCTATTTTAAACCGTTTCTCGTTCTTAATGTTATGCCACACAGAAAAGAGGACTGAAAAAACAGCCCATGTGTGAAATGTATTTATATAAACGATCAGTTCAGAAAGCAAAGCAATTATTATATTCGTTTTCCAACCAGACCCTGTATCAAAGTATCTTGTTACAATTATATGGGACGGTGTTTAGACAATTATCCGTTTAACGGTATGACGAAATGTTAGCTAGGACAAGTATTTTATGTCACTGTCATAATATAAGATTAGAAGTATATTACTGTTTTTGCTGCATATATGTTTGCAATTACATTAGAAAAAAAACTAAAGGCCGGTATTGAACCCTACACTGAACGGCAAAAATGTACTTAAGTTTTAAAAATCGTTTTATATTGGAACACTTACGAACATATCGCACAACGCGCAACATATAAATTTCACAAGATTTTATGTGTTTTGTGTCTCATATATGACCACTGCGTCTATCCGCGGTACGTTACGTTCCTCGGCGTCTCTAAAATATTCTCCCAAACATATTCTGTAGGAACCATGTATATGTTTGGAACACAATTCAAACATTTATATGTGTGCAAATCCAAAACTCACTTGTATTTAAACGTGAACAGCATCATGTTTACTGGCAAACATGTATGATTTTACGTAGAAACATATGCGTATTTCTCCCCTTTCTTTGTTGCCACTCACGTTTTTGTTTTCGGAAGGTTTCAGCTATGCGTTGGTTATCACTATGCGTTGGTACACAAAGAATATACACAATATATATATACACAAATCATGTTCATGCAAGCCAACCGTTTATTTCACAAATGGTCCGCCGTTTCGATTTTCTCAGTAAAGGCTCGGACAGAAAAAGGGCGTGACTTTGTTTCTTCCAGTTTCTTTCCTCAAAATCGTATCTCACTTTGGTAGCACACATACATATATACGGAACACATACACAAAAACCAAAGTAACATCACAAATCATTTATGTGTCCGAGCCTTCGTTCATTCGTTTTTTACTGATCAAGCGCTTCCGATATAGTCTGTCCGATGAAGCATTAGCGGTGGTATGTCACAACGTCATTTATAATTGAATAAAAAAGTGATTGATTTTCAGAGTTTTTGTAACATTTTATTGAAATATTTTCAAACTTGACGTAACAATTTTCCTGCAGTATGGGCAAAGCAAAGGCGAGTTGTTATTTTTTGACTTAGTTTCCAACTTTTCATAGCAGCTGGAACAAATTTTAAAATGCCTGCATGGTTGCAAAATAACATTTCGAGGATCAGCCACACAAACGATACACTTCAATACTTCCGTTGCCTGGCTAAAGTGAATTTAATTTTCTTCAGTTTCAGATAAACCTTCGTCATCAGGTTCCTCAATGACCTCATCTGGTTCCAAAATGTGGTTATCTTTATTTATAATAGTAGCCATAAAATCTACCACAGTTATTCGGCCACGGCTTAGCGTTTCAGTTATTTCTGAAATTTTTCTGTCTTTATTTTTTTGCGACCTTCGTTTCATAGGTAAGACATTTAACATTCCAGCCGATGCTTGGACCAAAGAAACGGATTGGGTAAAATCTTCATCCCGGATTACTTCTAGGAACTGGAAAAAACATCCGTGTTTTGTAGTTATCTTGATAGTTGTGAGTTAAAACCTTCTAATACGCTTGTAGTCCTGACAATTTCATTATGCACAGAAAATCCTGATGGTGTTATCTAGCAAAAATGAAAGGGCCTCGAATAAATAAGTAATAAAAAGCATTGCTTATAAAAGTATTGTTATAAAAAGTATTGCTTATGAAAATTATTGTTAATTGTATACTGTAAATTGTATCTTAGGTTAATTGAAATTTGAGATTAGTTTAAACTATCGACGACCGACTTTAGGTTTTTGAGAATCATATGCAATTTTGAACTAATTGTTTGATTGGAAGAAAGTATGTTTGGTGTGGGCAAAGTTAGATAATGTTAAAAAAGTGAGTAGAAAAAGGAGTGGTTGTAAAAAATGTACACACTTTTTTAACATTATCTAACTTTGCCCACACCAAACATACTTTCTTCCAATCAAACAATTAGTTCAAAATGGCATATGAATCTCAAATATTTTTCTTATTAATCGTTTGTTATACAAAATAAGACACCATAATTTTTGTTATATGATATCTTACCTTTGTCACCCATTGCGTTTCAAAATATGTTACGAAAATGTTGAAACACTCCTGTGTGTTTTGAGGGAACTCCAACAATTCATTCTTTAAAAGTAAGAACTTCTCCTCTATATGATCTGGGCGTAACAATGGTAAGCTTAGCATTTTGCGGTACCATTTGTTACAGTCCTCGTTTTTAATAAAACTTCCAAATCTTGTTATTTTCTGGCTCTTTCTACGCAAGGCCTGGCAGTAGTGGAACCAACACCCACTTAAAGATGTGGTTGGAAAAACTTCTTCCAAAGCTTTTCTAAATGCAATTTCGTAATCCGTATGAAAAGCAGAAGCCTCGAATTGGAAAAAGTTTTTGTTTATGAATTGAAACAAATGCTTGTATGCTTCTTTAGACTTCTTGGTCATCAATACGTATATAAAGGGAAAAGCATGTAACGAAATTAATATCAAACTGTAACCAGATTAATGTATTAAGCATATCTTACATGGTCCATGAAATGAAAACTGATTATTAGAAGTTCTTTGTGTCCACAACTTGGAACAGTTTTAAATGTACCATCTATTAAATATCGACGATCTTTACTTTTCTTCTGTATTATAGAAGATATTGTTGGGCAATCGAAAATGCTATAAGCAAAATTATCTTCTATGATGGTAGTTTGATAAAATGCCTTTTTAATGTGCTTAGACATTCCATATTCTTTAAGAAACTCTGTATCTTCAAAAGGAATTTTTATCTCGCATGGTGAGGTCGGATTTTTTGGCATACCACTATTGCGTATCCTTTGTAATTGCCTCTTCATTTTTGGAAAAGATACACCAGAAGCACTGTTTTTAGTTTTTCAAACACACTTCATCAAAAATCTCTCGCACGCCCTTTCTCTTAGTAGCAGCCTTTTTTCCACACTCATGTTTGACATTCCCAATCAGTTTAAATTTGCATATAATATCCATAGGAGGGGGGTGATTATGGTGATATTCCAGGCTTAGTTGTTCACACTCGCCATTAGATTTTAAAGACACTGTAACATTACATGTTTCAAAGTAACACTTGTACCGTGTATAATCTTTATAAACAATTTTTTTCCCCAATTTTTTCATCAGTTAAGACGAGAAGTTTGGAGTTTTTACGGAATCCCGACATAAATTCATACTTATACTTGGAACTCTCCACCTTTCTACGCACTTTACATACTCTTCACAATTCGCTTCTGCTTTCTTCAACTACCACTTGATGACTAAAAATCAATGCATTTTTTACTACTAATAGCAGTTTCAGAAGTAACTGTATTTCTTGGCGAAATATTGTGATTTTCAAGCCATGGACACTAAGTCTGCGACTTCGTGGACATTATGTCACTTTTAGGTGCGACATAATGTCCATGGACATTATGTCCGTGGACGTTATGACATGCCACCGCATTGGCCACTGAATACAAGAAACTAAAACGCAATGCATCAGCCAAATCAAGATTTGCACGCACATTCAGGAATATTTGACTCACTGACTGAGAGAATAATGAAAAATTACAGAAACATACTTACAAGATAGACTCTGTCGTTGTCCCTCTTTTATTTGCAACAAACACAGCTTTATTTGTATCACAATCATAAATATATGTGGGTCACAAACACATACTATATTCTAACAAATTAATCATTGTGTCTCAAAAATGTGATATTGAATAGAAAACACAATATGTTTGTACACAAGTATATTAAATTTGCGTCAAGCTCCAAACGCACTTTATATTTACATCCAAACAACAGCAAAATATAGATTTTTCAGTTTGGGAAGTATCCGCATTCAACGCGCCGATTTTAAAAGTACTTGTATGGTGAATACACAGAAAATATAGTATATGAACAATAAAATTAATGAAATTAGAAAAGTTAAAATACTCATTAATGTAATTTCTCCAATCAAACTCTTCAATCATATTCAACAACAAGATAATTCCATAGCTGAGAACCAAACCATCTGGTGGGATACTTTGGTAGAAATGCAAAAACTATTGAGAAGAGCATCGACATCTCTTGGAGTGAGTAACGTAGCAAGATCAACAAAGATGCAGTGCATAATTATTTTAACGGGCAACCGGATAGATATGAACCGCCTACTTTAGTTATGGAACGTGAAGTCATCAATGGAGTTATTGATGTGAAGAACGATGAATCGCTGTTTTGTGAGTTACATTAATTACATAAATCTACGAAACCTTGAAACCCTGTTTGTTGACATCTTTAATTAAAGTTTGGACACCGAGTCGGCCAAACTTCGTGAAGATCTGAGGGTCAATCACCTGCCTTCGAAAAATCGAAACTAACAACAAGCAGAAATATACAGTAGACTGCATTGGTCGCGAAAGCATTGATTTGTGGACACATTAATAATACTAGAACGAGTTCTACAAAAATAGCGTAATATTGGGTATCAGTGAACTGCGCAAAGAAAAGTTGTCACAACCTTATTATAGGTTCACACAATCTCATTAGAGGTTGACGCAACCTCATTAGAGGTTAACACAACCGAATTTACATAGACAGTGTCACAAATGAATTTTGAAATTTTTTTATTATTAGCTAACGATTTATTTCCAGTACTCTTATAAAAAACATTAGAACGCGAGAAAATAAAGTCATTTACTTATATACGGTAATCATTAGAGTACCACATTTATTTTACATGCCACTACCGACCTTTCTTGAAGTCCCGTCCACCATGCGTCACCGCACCAATTCTGGCGTACTGTATCTGTTGATTTAGGTCCTAAACCGTTTCGTACAGAGATGACTGCAGCATAACTCAAGCGACCGACCTTGTAAAGCTTCAAAACTATTGATATCTACTTGGACATTCTCTGCAAAATAAGACGATATCGCTGTGGCGCGAACAGTTATACATTCTATAACTTCTTTCAATATAATATTTGTTTCTAGAATTTAAAAGTCAGGTTTTAAATACATAGAATTATGTTGTGGTAACCGAATTGAAAATGAAATTTGGTTGTACAAACAGAATTCATGAGAAATTCAGTTCCAGCAATTGACGCCGAATTCGGTCGTTGTAACCGACTTAAGGGTTAGTGCGGTTATTGCGACCGAATTGATTCCAAAATCGGTAGTTACAACCGAATTGATACCAAATTCAGTTGTTGCACCTGAATTGATGCTACATTCGGCTACTCCAACCAAATTTGGTACCATTTTCGGTTGCTGAATCCGAATTAATTACAAATTCGGTTATTCCAACCGAAACTTTAGAAAATCCGGTTGACAGAACGAATGTAATTCAAGATTCAGTTGTCACAACCGAATCAATTATGAAAGAGGTTGCTTTAACCGATTTTCAGTTGTGTCGACTAAATTCGGTCGTGACAACCTCAGTTCGGTTGTGGCAACCGTAATTCGCTGGTAACAGCAGAATTTACGGTTGGGACAACCTCTTTTCAATCAATTAGTTCTCTGGGTGTATAGGGACAAATAGTCTCTGAAATCCTTAAGCATTTGCATCTTTTATGGCGGCAAAGAAAGTCTAGAGCACATGAAGCGTTACTAGCTGGGGATTCTGATAAACCACTTGCCATTTATGGTGAAGGAAGTTGTTGCGAGATCATCTCGTTCCTGGTTTACAGTTCTGCATTGATCATAGTCGTTCTTGGGTTACAGTTCTGCATTGATCGTAGTCGAATGGTTGCCGACAAGTGGTTATATACTCACCCTTCGATGAGAATGACGATCCCATCCGTAATCTATACCTGATCAATCAGAGGTAATCGATAGTCCTTTCTTCCACCTCTTGCCAGTATTAATGAATTATGTGTGCTTTATCATTACGAGTTTATTCATTACTTGCAAATTAAAATAGGTACAATTTGATATCAAAATTTTGAATACGGAATTTACAACCTCCTCAGACAATGATTATAACGATATTTTGATCGGGCTGTATTAACGAAAATCGCTCAAGTTTCGATTAATGCAGGGACAGGTATTCACCAATTCTTTGCAGTTTTTTAGTGCCTTGGTATTTTTTGAACATATGTATAAAGCAATTCTCATTAATATGATGAGTGTTCCTATATATATATTTTTGAGGAATTCATCGCAAACATACGAAAAACGTCTGCTATGAAGATCTTGGCAAGATCCGAAATAGCTACACTATCATTGGAAATTTTCTTTGTGTTCGACTTTTTTGAAAATAATATAAAGCTAATAAATAAGCATTATATTAAAAAGGTCTTGAGCTTGAATAAATTTGGGAAATTGTATCGTTATTATTATTAGTATTTAAATTAATTTCCAGTCAAGTCACACAATTCGACTGCTCATAGCCTTCAATAAGTGTCCATCTTTCTCAATGCTGATATTCAAACACAATCTAACGAAACTACTGAGTGCGAACCGGGTCTGGTGATCACCTGTCATTATATCACTAATTCCTCAAAAAATCGGAAAAAAGAGAGAATCTGCAGCAATTTGTTGAAACGGTCATTGTCGGCCTAAAATGGTTTCTTAAAAGCGACATCCTGCAGTAAGTTTTAATATATTTTTTTGACATTTTTACCCCCTTAAACTACTAAATTACGCACTGCCGCTCTTCGTCGGGGTTTGCTTTGTATTCCAATCACATCTGCATGTACACAGGAGCTCTTCCTATTCTCCATTTGTTGAGTCCATAATGGTATGAGTTGAAACCTACACACTAAAAATAATTATTAATTCTGTTAGTGTTTTAAGAACAAATTTTGTTTATATGTAATTTTTCTCTTTGTTCGGCGATAACCTCAATTAATATGATTAGATGAAAATAAAACTAAATAATTTCATCTTTTCCTCCTTAATAATACTGCGCAATATTTTATATAGTACGTAATATTCAAATCAGGTTTTACACAAAAAATCACAGGTTTTGTGTAGGAACATGATTTTCAAATTCCAGACTTCAGATTCCAACTAATGCTTATCTTCTGTATACGGTCATGTGTGAACTTATGTATTGGTTTCTTGTGATGTGATGATTTGAATATTCAATTAGTTCGAACAAGTCATCAATCTTATAAATTGACTTAAAACTCATATGTCAGTCATGCATAAATGCATACGAACGAAGTATGAAAATTCATATACCCATACATACACAATTATGATATACATTTGGCAAACAGGGTGAGTACGAGGACAAGGACGAGAGCGGACCCCGTCCTGTTGCATGTCCTTAAAATGTAATAATATTACGTTGTGACATTTGAGATGTGTGCATATAGAGTACTCGGTAAGGCATGAGCTGCTTTAATATGGTTTACTTACCGTTCGCACATACATGCAAACATAAACAGAAATTCAATTAACAATTTCAAAGTGTATGTGCGGGTGTAAGGATATCGATTCCAGTTACAGGATAAAATGTCTTCTGAGCATATTCGTTGGGCATCGGTGTCCAGTAGGAGTAGCAAAAGGTAGAGATATGCATCCAGAGAAATTGGAAAATATAAGAAACATAACCTATACTAGTGGCCTCAAAATACCCTTATATAACCGAAAAAGGAATATAAAGTAAACAAAAGATATTTCATGATTTCATTATGTCGAGCGATGATCAAATTGCATTGACTTTTGGCTACGAAGTATCACACCGTGCTACCGTTATTCGCACGTTTGCCGAATTTAATATTGATGGTATTTCGGTCAAAGACGTATTTGTTAAAGATCGTCCCAAATTGTTTCTTTATAGAAAATATAGATGCTGTGTGCATCTGATATTTAGGGATTGTTTTGAGACTTACCGCGGGATTGAGGCAAACCTACGCCTCGGCTCTCCTAGCATGTATGCTGTATTGCATTAAAAATTTACCGTCACAAGTTGTTCCCATTGGAACTCACAGACCACTCTGCAAAGACAAAGTGTCTTCGCAAACTTCGGCTCAAGCAACGGTCAAAACATCTAATTAATGGGTCACCTACCGCACATTCCTGGCTTTGCACTCAACGACTTCCTTTTCTGACCGTCCATACGCGAAACCTGAAGGTGAAGTTGATGCATTCAAAATGATTTTTTGAGTGAAAAAACGATTAGAAATCTGATTCGAACTCATGGAAAATTGAATTGAACTCCATAGAGAATATTTTGGAAAACATTTCATCAATATTTGATGATAGCACTGTGCTAGTGCAAAAATGTAACAAGCGGGACACCCAGTGGGTAAACCTAATTTAAGTACGCTGAGTCCAGTGGTGCTGATGGTTTTTCGGCTTTGGCTCTTGTTTTCGAGATATTTATTATTGTTCTAAGTACTTTGGTTTTCAGTTGTTTCGGCTTAAGGTCATAAAATAAACAGACTGAAACATTCCAATATATATGACAACGAAAAATATGAATGGGCGTTGTAATCAAATTTAACCGTGAATAATTTATTTAGCAGAACAAAGTCTATTAGGGATAAAAATGCCAAGCCAAACGTTGTGTACAAAATTAAGTCCAGCATATGCCAGAAAGTATATGTTGGTACTTCAATGAACAAACTGAAAACTAGAATATCTGCACATAAGTCGGACCAAAAAGCTCATTATAAGCTCATAGAACGAACAACAGCACTTGCAGCCCACTGTACTTTAACTAGACACAAACCTAATTTTGACGAAGTGGAAATTCTGATTGAAGTGAAAAATTACTCAAGACGCCTCTTCCAGGGAATGCTGCATATAATTGACGTTCCATCGGAGAAAGGCTTAATTTCATACGGGATTCAGATCAATGTGCACAAGTGTATAGGCACACAATTGACAAATTCAAGAGAAGAACAAAGCAGTTGGCGTAAGCCTGCGGAAAAACTTGGACGCGCCCTGTGTAATGTAATTCAAATTAATCGTTCTCCCTTTGGGGAAAATAATACATTTGTTTATGTTGATTTTTGTTTCAACTATTCAATAATGTTTATGAATACTTTGTGTTTATTCTTGTTTTATCAGATCCTTGAAAATGATCAACAAAGTTGGTCGAAATATTGGAAAATATTAATCAAATTGTAAAAAGAAATACTTATAATATTAAGCCGAAATAACTGAAAATATGTATCTACAAAATTAAACTATACTTACAGCTAACGTTCTAAGTACTTAACAAATTTAATTTTTCTTAATTTTCATCTATTTATTGAATATAAGTCGTACACGGGTCGAAAAAACATATTATCTATGAACAAATTAAATTTAGAAAAAAAAACTTTAAAAAAATTAAATTAAAAATATTATAATTTTTGCAAATAGTTTTATTTTTTAATCTAGTTTCAGCAAATGTTCAGTTCAACCATTGCAAAAAATTCAATATTTTAAATTTTGTTGGAACCAAGTTCCTTATCGTAGGTTGCCGGATGGGGGCTAAATAAATTTGTTAACACTATTATGTCGCAACCCAGTATTATCAACTATATTGGGTATTTTGCTTTGGTTTGTGTCTAGACTAACTAGGTTTCTCACATATGTTGGGAAAATTATTGTTTAATAAGAAGTTTTCTAGGTGGAGCCTGTAACCAATATTTAGTATGTTCAGTAGTTTTGAACCCAGTAAAAAGTAAATTTAGAAAAGCCAAAGTGAAAGAAGTTTAAAAAAGAATATTTCTTAAAAAAAGTAAATTTTCTGAAACAAAATACCTATTCATATCTTTAAACAAAGTACCTTTTCTTAAAAAAATACGTTATCTTAAAGATGTACTTTTGCTTAAAAAAGAGAATTTTCTTCCAAAGGTTCCTTCTCTTAAAAAAAAGTATTTTTTTTTAAAAAAGTAAATTTTCTTACAATAAATTGGCTTCTCTTAGAAACCTACCTTTTCCTTAAAGAGTATCTTTTTTGTATACATTTTCTTACAAAAATGCATTTTCTTAAAAGCACCCTGTCTTTAAAATAAAATAATACCTTTTCCTTTCTCTTTTTGGGATAAGTAGCCTTTCTGAAAATAAGTACATTTTCTTAAAAACATTACCTTTTCCTAAAAAGACTACCACTTCTTGTTCTTAAAAAAAGTACTTCTTTGTAAAAAAATTCACACTCTAATGGTTTTCTCTTACAGAAAGTACTTCTTCTTAACCCTAGAACGTCATCCTTATTTTTTGTGCACTAACATCATCCTTCGTCATTATGACTACGCCCTATTTCATGACGCTATAAATAATAAATGAGCAAAAATGGGAACCAAAATAAATATTGTTTTGTTCTTTAGTTCATTTTTAATTAATATTCAACAAAAAATCGGTTTACAAACGACTGCCGCTATTCAAAAAATGGGGTAAAAGTAAACGGAAAACACGTAGTTCAGCTCGAAAATAAAATCGCGCGTCGTTGTTTTGACGAAGGATGACGGTGCAGGTTTAAAAAAAGTTTGTTTTCTAAAAAAACAAACATTAGCGTTTAATAAAAGAAGCTCCACATTTTTGGGAAAATATTGTATAATATATATTAATACAAACAGGACCTGAGCTACTCTTCCTTGGTAAGGAGTGATGTATTATCCAGAGCTCTTCGATGATAAGGGCCACGGATTCCATCTTTCGAGGATATGCACCTGCCTAGCATAATTCGTTACATAGTAACTGATATACAGGGCATCTACACACCCTCTACCGGCGATTTTGGTGGCAACCACAGTAGCACGATACTCCCACAAGGGAGCCAACCACACCCGTTCTATCAGACAGCCATACTCTCTGGTGGTCTGAGTTTCGCAGTGTGGCTGCTCCTGGTATATACTTCGTACTAAGTAGGGGACCGGTCACCTCTGTCCGATAAATCATCATCGTGAAAGAATTAATACAAAACAGCATTACGAAAACATTGGAATTTAAAGGCCAAATTGCATCAGTAACCGGTCTAATAAATACAGACAGTCGGCTGTAGCTTTCTCACCGCGGGAGCGAGGCTGTTTCCAACTCGTCCTTTCAATAACAGCGACCGCCAGCCAATCTTCAGGCTTCGCCCGATGATGCCCCCGTGCGTCACAAAACACAAACTGAAAGGGCATGCGCTACTCCCAAACAGCACATGGTACAAGTAAAATACATTACTACAGAGTACAGAGAATAGTCGACGATGCCGGAAGGCACTTCTCGCAGTTTCACACCCAACAGAGGATCCAAATGTAGTCATGCAAATAAAAGCCCCTCTACACGGTCCTAACTGATTGATGACTCAGGCTCTACTCACTCCTCATAACTCGCCTAAACTTTCCTACCACGCTCGTCAGTCTTTCGCGAAGTCTATATGAGGTAAAAAGTTCATATTTTCTCCCTTGGTGACTCCGAGATACTTCACTTCTGGGGATTACAGGATCGCGTCACACCATTTATACACACGATTGGAAAATGGAACTTAAAACTACCCTTCAGCAACATGGTCACTAACTTTTCCACCAATATACTAACTTCTACAAGCTCGCCCCACCGACCTTGCCGGATCACTAACCCTCCGAGGTTCTAGGTGGAGTAATGTGTGGCTGTAACGATTGCACTTTCGACAGGTATCCCTTTATTATCAACCGTGTATGGTGTGGCTCTTGACCAGCCAATTCTAAGAATAGTACCGCTTCTTGTCAGTCATTTTGCAGAATGTCCTACCGTAACGGATGTAGTGGAAATGCTCGAAATGCTGGAATTTTTCAGAATCCTTTCGATTTCTTTGCCTTGTCGGTTGTTACCTGCCCCCGTTTTTCTTTGTCAGGAGTTCTAAAAGACGGGATATATAAAAGAAATAGAACAAGAAAAATCGAGAACGTACGATATTAGTGATGGTCTAATAATATTGGTAAAATGAAGTTATTGGATGAGGTGTTACGGTTTTGTAGTATCATTTTCATATGGCAAGTAGACAACTTTAGTATTGTCTGAGATATACACTTGCAACTCTAACGTCAGCTATGGCATCTTTTCTATCAGAACATTAGTGGGCATTTTCAATGCGTCCTAAACACCACACGTTTGGGGATAAAAGTTCGTCCACTACAAAAACACCGTCTCTAATTTTTGGAGTGGAATCCTCCCATTTGTAACCTTATTTGAGATATATTATTTCCATTTCATCGAAACCTGATGAAGCAAATCTTTGAATTTTACCCAGCGATCACCCAGGGATAAGTTTGAGAGTTTTAGGTCTGCCATATCTGTTATTGGAGCACCTCATAGAAATTTACCAGGTGTTAGTGAGGTCAAGTCTTCTGAGTATTCAGACACTGAGGAGGCTGGACAGGAACTCAATACTTCTTCTATCCGCATCCCAACAGTACCTCTTTCCTCAAATGTGAATTTATGGAAACAAGCGATTCTTATAAAATGAAATTTGGAACTTTTGATCGCAGCTTCTCAAAGACGACCCATGTGAGGACCATGAGGTGGGACAAAATTTCACTCAAATCCACGCGCTGCATATTTATCAGCGAGCTCACTTGATACGGATTTCAGAAATTTATTGCATTTTTTGAACAGCTCTCTACTAGCACCAACGAAGTTCCATCCGTTGCGGGATTTATTTTTCAAATACATTATCTATGAGTGCTTGGAAGACAATTCTGAAACCTGCGCAGCCCATGACATTAAGATTTCCTGGAAAATATTCGTATTTAGTCGTCCGTAAATTCAGTCTACATGCCAGTACTTTCGGCAATTGGAAATTTGTCCGAAATGTTAACCTACAGCCATCCATAGGGCTACTTGATCAGAAACTAATGAACTACACCATTTCCAATTGGAATTTGAAAAATATCAATTAAATTTTGAACAATATCAATTGAAATTTAAAAATGGTATTTGAAATTTGAAATACATCAATTGAAATTTAGAAAACATCAATTGAAATTGCAAAGACATCAAGTGAAATTTCAAAGGCATCAATTGAAATCTAAAACGTATAAACGTATAAATTGAAACTTGAAACTCATCAATTGAAATTTAAAAGACACCAATTGAAATGTGAAAGACAAGAATTGAAATGTAAAACTAGTCACTTGAAATTTAAAAATTATTAATCGATTTTAACAATTTTTATTTTATTGACTGAAATTATGTGTTTTAAGTTTCTAGTGATGTATTCTAAAATTGAATTGATGTGTTTTAAAATTCAATTGATATATTCCAATTTTCAATTGATGTGTTTTAGATTTCAATTAATGTATTTTAAACTTCAATTGATTTTTTTTAATTCATCTGATGTATTTTAAATTTCAATTGACGTCTTTTTAATTTCAATTGATGTTTTTTAAATTTCATTTTCAAATAGAATTTTAAAAATTTAATTGATTTATTTCAAATTTCAAATAACATTTTGAAATTTCAATTGATTTTTTTCAACTTTCAATTGGAAATGGTGTAGATATTGTGTTCATATGTAATATTCTAAATATTTAGTTTCTTTTGATCTTTGTGTATGTATTGGGTTTGCTTGACCGATAGTTAAATCAAATCTGGAAGAAGAGTTGTTAACATCATGAAACCTGGGCATATATACATATAACGGGTCCGCCAAATAACTTTTTTTTTTTGAAAATGCTATAAAAAAAATACTTAATATTTTCTCAAATTTCTTTTTTTATTTGAAAGTACAATCCTTCCGGTTAATAACGGAAAATAATTTCATTCAAATGGCTGCCTCGGCTGGCCATGCAGTAGCCTACACGATCAGTCCAATTTTTAAGCACATTATCGATTGTGTGCAGCTGTATTTCAACAATGGCTTCACGAATATTGTCCTTTAAAGCGTCAATTGTCTCTGGCTTGTCGGTGTAATACTTATGCTTGAGGACACCACAAATAATAGTCCAACGGTGTCAAATCGCAGCTTCGCGGTGGCCAAACGACATCAGCTCTGCGGCTGATAATGCGATCTTCAAAAACAGGGCGCAAAACATCGAGTGTACCTTCGGCTGTGTGGCACGTAGCGCCGTTCTGTTAAAACCAAATGCTGCCAATATCCTCCTCTTCAATTGTTGCGAACAAAAATTCGTTCAACATGGCCCAATAACGATCGCCATTGACTGTAACGGCC
Organism: Phaonia tiefii; assembly: GCA_963931995.1. NCBI lineage: Eukaryota > Metazoa > Arthropoda > Insecta > Diptera > Muscidae > Phaonia > Phaonia tiefii. The sequence continues at coordinate 164,294,494 of OZ008370.1, read as the reverse complement.
ACTCCTTTCTCATTTTCGAAGAAAAATGGCCTAATTATGCCTCTGGACCAAAATCCGCACCAAAAAGTGACTCGTTTTGGGTGCGTCGGCTGTCAATGTATGCGTGCGGGTTTTCTGTGCCCCAAATGCGACAATTTTGCTTGTTTACATACCCGCCAAGATCAAAATTAGCTTCAACTGAAAAGATGATTTTTTTTGGCAAAATCGGCATCTTCTGTAAGTCGATCGCAGGCCCACTTAGCGAAGCGAAAACGCATTGGATGGTCAGTTGGCTTCAACTCCTGAACCAATTGGACTTTGTATGGCGTCATACCAAGGTCTTTATGCAAAATTCGTCTCAATGATGTCTCCGAAATGTTCAATTGTTGAGAACGACGGTGAATTGATGTTGATGGCGCTGCACGCACACTTTCTGCCACAGCAGCAATATTCTCGGGTGTACGCAATATTTTTGGCTTTTCACGCTTTGGTTTATCGATGAGGGTGCCAGTTTCTTTCACTTTTTTCATAAGAGAACGAACATACGGAGCTGACGGTGCTTCTCTTCTTCCAAAATCCGTACGCAATTTTCGCACACATTCTGCAACATTACCATGATTTTCAAAGTAATGTCGCAATATTTCCCAGCGTTGTTCAAGGGTATACACAACCATATTCGTTCAGCGGAAGGACAAAACTAATTATCTGTCAAATCAGACATGAGCTAAGTGTTACCATTCACGATATAAGCACTAGTTAAAAAAAAAGATCCTTACATGGACTTTTTGCACATCCTGATAACAGATTGTGAAAGTGTTTTTAATGACCTTTCCAACGATGTATGTGAGAACACGGAAGAATACGTTGTTTTGTAATAATCTTTCTAAATGTTCCTTTTACAATGCTGTTTTTGTTTGGGCGCAAATTTTTTTTTAATAATATAATTTTCTTAGTTTAATATTTAATTTTCGTGTATATATAATGCTCTGGTCGTTTAAAAATCTCTTCTATTGATATATATATCTTTTTGACCGCATTAACAGATGCCTGTTAACCTGTTAACAGAGTTCTATAAATGAATGTGGTTTGTGTCTTTGCTAGTTAAATTCGGAATTTATCTTCACGGACATGAAGATAAATACCATAATCTAGTCCGTTATTATCTTCAATCTGCTGGAAACAAAAACAATAACGTCAGCTCTCATATCGGGCGCAAAATTCTGTTAAGTAGTAGGTATTTTGTCAGGCTAAGCAAGCACATCAGATATAAAGCCCTCTCGAGAAATAAAGATTCTGCTTAGAAAATGGTTATTTTTAAATCCAAATACTTTAGAAATAAATTTAAAACTGATCTCCCCATAAACCCCCTTCTTTTTTAAATTTGTGTTAGTACTTATGGTGGTCACAAAATGTAGTATTTGTATTCTAGGAGGCTCCTACATTTTTGGTAAGTAGTGGAAGACTTGCCGGCAGTTTTCAACTTTAAAATTAAATGTACAAAGTTGGATTGGTTGTTGAAAATATTATGAAAATCATACTTACGATTTTCTAAATCCCTGGTTTTAACAACTTAAAACTATATTAATCTGCTCAGTAATATCCACTTTGATTCGGCATGTTTTTTAATTTTGAGTTGTGGCTCTTTTGTAGTTAGGGTGTATTGTTGATCAAAACGCTCCATATACCGTTTAAAATGCAGAACATTTGTTGTTACATAAACGCAGGCACCTTCTCAAAAAATTTTATATTTCACATTACATTATTTCTGGTTCTATCACTGGCAGAGTCCTCAAAAGAAGATTTTAAAAGCATCCAAATATCTTTAATAAGGGGTTTCCTTCAGCTCACCAACCAACACTCTCGCATTCATTATACCCTTTGTTATAATGTCGTTAAACATATTTTACTTTGTACAACTTCCGCTACAGAGCATAAAAGTATTATGTATAAAACACCAACAACGTTACATACAAAACGAAAATTGGTTATAGCCCTTTTTTTTGCAGGTTAACTTTGTTTTCGTCAACCATATAAAGTTACACAGCCAAGTGTGATTGTTGGTTGCATCAGACTGCAGCTCTTTGAAATTATGTTGTACCCACAGTTGTAGGGTATATTCCAAAGTTTTTGCAAAGTTTGCATCCTACGATGTATTAATTTAATTTTTATGCATACGAGTTCGTACAAATTTAAGCGTCACCAAATTCTGAGAGTTCCTTTTCGCACATTGTTGGTGCCTGAGTATATATGACACAATGGACTCCACTGCGTACACACGAATTTTGCTTTCACTGTCTTCTGGAAAAGCCAAGAGTGTTGGCGTGAAAGGAAACCAAAAAAAAGTTGACCTTTTGTTAAATTGTGGGGAAAATGTTATTAACTTACTTTGAATGCAGCAACCAAAATAAGGATTTAATATTATGCAATATTCAGAGGAGTCATAATCAAACAATATTAACTTTAGAAATAATAGTAATTAGTATGGTCTATTGCAAACAAATATTTGTCTAAATTTGAAGTTATTTGTTAGAGAACTACTTTGACAATTATTCACCTGCATATACTACTTGACATACCCGCACCCCAAGCCATTCATCTGGTTTGTATTCATTCTGCTGCTGGACTTCTTTTTCTGTTGGTTTCCGAATGGAGGTGGCAAATATTATGACCATTATGTATTTTACAATTTACAATTATGTATCGATTAGGGTGTCTGAAAAATGTTAACCTATGGCGAATACATAACGTACCAAATAACTGCATCCCTTATTACTTATACCCACCTATGGTTATTTCTCCCTAAACCAAGTGAAATAATAAAAATAAATGCAAAACACGTTCCTTGTCGAGAACAATAACAAAGCTAATTGCACAACTTATTCCATGTGAGAATTCATATAATGATTGCCAACTGTCAATCCGAACATTGCCTTGTAAACAACTGCATCTATATGTATTTGTGGCTAAAAGTACAATAATTTACTGATGGTTGCAATCATATTTTCACCCTACATGTCAGTATTATAGATACCCAACAGGAAACTGCCAAACTAGTTTATAAAGGTACTAGTTCATCCACTAGAGGAGGTTGAACTAGTTATTGTGTCTCTAGGTCAGAACTAGGTAGAACTGAACCAGATATTTTTAAAAAAATTTAAATTGTGTCGTTTTCAATTTTAAAGGAACTGCAGACTATAAAGCTGCATTTATGTAAAATACTATAAACTATTTAAAGTTTTCAATACAAACGTGCATGCAGCTTACACTAATTATGTTTTATCTGAAACTAGTGTACATTTTTCTATGTGTATATACAACGGTGGTGGAAGTCGGGCTTAACCATTAGCAATACAAAATCATGGGCTTAACCATTAGCAATAGAAAAAATTTCAACTTTTTTTGACGGACGGTCCTTGGGTCCTTTGAACTTGAAACAGGTTCTAATCAATTTCCTTTGCAAAAGACAAGCGTGGGTTCATATCGCTATACAGAAATTTTATGAATTTTTCCTATATTTTACCCACTGTTTGTCCAACAACAAGTCTTTTTTGTTTTAATTGGTTTGGTTTTTTTTCTAATACCAAATACCAGACTCTCATTTTACCTACGCTGATATATGGCTCCGAAATTTGGGTCATATCGAAAGCGGATGAAAAACACGTAGGAGTATTCGAGAAAAAAACTCTCCGTAAAATATATGGTCCTGTGAAGGAAAACGGCGAGTGCCGACGTCGTTGGAACTAGAGCTATATCAACCAATGCGAAAGATTTTCGATATCGTACCCCATGGAAGTAGGAAAAGACGACGACCAAGACTCCGCTGGAAAGACCAGGAAGAAGAATCCCTCCGTATTATTGACATGACCAACTGGCGAGAAAAGGCGAAGGATAAAACCATTTGGAGGAATATGTTGAAATTCGTTTAATTGGTGTGTTTAATTAATATGTGTACGACGCTTGACCTCAAGAGGTTGTACAATAGTCCATAAAAGAAAAACTAAAATTTGTCAAACAAAAAATCACTAAAACGCCCATATGTGGTAGTGATTTAAAAAAATGAGATGCCGTATTAGGGACATCCATTTGTTAAAGCCTGCAATTTCTTATTTTGCGTTTTGGACGCCCCGTTTTCGAATTATAGCTATTTTTTATGTTTTCAATCTTCTTATTTTGGCGATTTTGTGAAGAAAAAAATTCTTCCATACGAATTGAGTCAATTTATGAAAACCCCCTTAGAAACCGACAAAAATTGGTTATTATTTCAATTCGAAACTCCGTTTCCAAAATATAAATATGTACATAAGGGCGTTTTAGCGAAGTTTTACTAAAAAAAAGTTTAGTTTTATCGATTTTTATTCGAAAAAGGTAATAACATATAGAAGACACCCATTGCTTAAAGTCCCCAGGGTAAGCCATCCCCAAAAAAATAGAAAAAGTGTATATATCTCGGAAAGGAGCGTCAAATCGGACAAATTACCAATTAATGGGGGTTGCTTAGGGTTTGCATAACATAGTCCAATTCGTATCGGAGAATTTTTTAAAAAAAAACTGGCAACGGGTAATCGTCACTTCCCAGTACCCTCTGGGTAATGGGTAATCGTGATGGGTAACTCCCACTTGTAGTTTTATTATACCCATTATTTTACCCATACATAATAGGTTACCCAGGGAAACCAGATAAAGCCATTATCCACCTAGTTGGAAATTTTCTAAAGACATCATCAGTGACTAAGCAGTGACATGTCAGAATCCCTGCTGACTTGCCGATCCGGTCCCTTACAAAAAAAAAATTGGATACAGAAAGTATTTCCCGCTGTTTGTCAATAGTGGCGATCACCTTATGATATGTACACAATTCGTCCTTAAGTCCCTCTTCATCAGAGGGCCAGTTAGCCAAGACATCTCCAAATGTCGTGACATTGTGTCATTTCCTATATAATTATTATATTTGAGTATTTGATATGGATGACCCCTAATTTAATAATTCATAAATATTGATATAAAGAAATGGGCACATTCATGAACATACATACATGCATGTGTATGTGTAGTTAGGGTGAGTCGGTTTGTATGGGACCAAAAACCTTGCCAAAGAGTATAGCAGAAACGTAATCTACCGAAAATTCTAAGAAAATTTTCCCAAGAAACCACGGTTCTAAAATCAAAATCGAGCTCGCGATTTTTCACTTGTTAATGTTCCAATAACTTTTGAATGCGATATCAGATCTGCCATTTGTATTTCTTATTCATAAAGAGAATGTTAAAACCTAACGGGTCCGCCAAATAACTTTTTTTTTTTAAATGCTATAGAAATAAAAACTACTGCATATTTTCTCAAATTTCTTTTTTTATTTGAAAGTACAATCCTTCCGGTTAATAATGGAAAATAATTTCATTCAAATGGCTGCCTCGGCCTGCCAAGCAGTAGTCTACACGATCGGTCCAATTTTTAAGCACATTATCGATTGTGTGCAGCTGTATTTCACCAATGGCTTCACGAATATTGTCAAGCGTATACACAACCATATTCGTTCAGCGGAAGGATAAAACTAATTATCTGTCAAATCAGACAGAGTGTTACCATTCGTGACCGTCGGTGGTGCAATGGGTAGTGTGCGCGCCTCTTGTACAGGAGATCCTGGGTACGATCCCTGCTCCAACCACCTTAAAAAAAAAAAATTTCTTTCGACGACGGTCACCTCGCTTAGTGACGGCGACACTATCGAGTATATAGCCATGAAAAAGCTTCTCACAATACCGTTCGGAATCGGTGTAAAACTGTAGGTCCCAATCAGTGAGTGAAAACTGGAAAGCGCACAGCTCAGTGATTGTGAGAAGTTCTCCCCGGTCCCTTCATGGGATGTAATGGGAAACCATTTATTTTTTTGTTACCATTCACGAAGTAAGCACTAGTTGAAAAAACACGTTAGATGGCGGACCCTTTATAAGCCAATATCTTGATCTTTATAATCCGATATCGCATTCTAATGTTATGCCAACATTAACATAGGTATCTCTTCACAAAAATGCAAAAATGCCGTAAGAAGTTTCGACGTAAAATAAACGTCATTGTAATGGCAGCAATGAGTAGAATATATGCGTGACGTATCAAGTTTCAAAAGTATGGCTTTTGGGTCGATTTTTTACGCTAATAAACAAATTTTCAAGTGAAAAGTAGGGGGCTCGATTTTGATTGTAGAATCATGGTTTCTTGGGAAAATTTTTTTAGAATTTGCCTTAGATTACGTTTCAGCTATGCACTTGGTCAGCAAAAAAAATTGACCAACCCGAGTGTACATATTATTGCCTGAAAATGTGCATATTCTTGAATTAAGTTCCACATAGTTTTGAAAATAATTCTGAAAATTTATGACATACAATTAAAATATAAATTTTTCACTCTTATGTGATCTGACTCTAAATAACTCATGACTCGCTGTATGCATTAGTGTTACTTTTCTAAAGCGTTGTGCAGAAACGTAGTACTCGCCCGGGCCTTTCGCCACATACCACACTGTTGGGTCCATTTACAGGATTTACAGTAATACACTGAAAATGATGTGGAGAAAGCCATAATAGTATGAATTGAAATGAAAGAAGATCATAAAAAACTAGAAATTTCAAACAGTTTTTTAAAATTTTTCAATTTTGGTTGGCTGAAAATGTGGGAAGTAATAAAAATATTGCCAAAATCGTTATATGTTCCAACTTCTGTAAGTGTATACGATGCAAATTCAATCATCACCATATTTCAGATACTACCAATTTTGAAATAATGGATGGTGTAGGTCGACTTCATGAGTTTTAAAATTATTTGACAGGTATCATGGAAAATAAAACATCGCTTGCATGAAATTAAGATAGCAAAATTTTAATCTATAGGTACACAAATACACGCACACACATATAATTTCATTATAGTCAAATAACATCATCAGCTCCATAACTTCAAACAATTTGGCTTTCTTTGTTTAAAACTAACTTTGTATCATGCGGGCATAATGGTGATAGCTACATAAAATAGAACGCAAATTCTCAAATTTTTCTGAAATAAAAATTATTTATCTTTTGGTTCCAAGAAAAATATGTTGTTTTTCAATTTTTTTTTTATTTTTACTGTATCCTTTTAAGCTATTCTGCGTACTAAAATTTCAGGAAAATATGCAGTATCATAACACGTTGTATAAGAGGTCATTTGGCATTAAGCGTCTCGTTGAAGTCGTTACCTAAACACCGATAATTTTATTATAAAACCATTTATTACGACAATATATTTTTACATATGTTACATATTATAGGTCTGAAACAATACGCATAATTTGTAAAGAAGTGCATTAGAATAAACCTCAACTTTTCTTAGAAAGCATTTTTCATTTCACTATCGCAACATCCAGTGTTCACCCTTAATATCACAAATGGTTCCAACCATAGCAGCAACTGCGTTGCACCTACCAACATCAGTCCTTATATCGTCTGTATCGTCGTCATCATCATAGTCATAGTCATAGTCATTATCATTCATTGTGTCAATGGTCCAGGTGCAATAGAAAATTGTACCTCTCTTTCCAAAAATTGAACACATCTCATTATTTATTCGTAGCGCAAACAATACAGCCTCCTGATGAGAGAAAATAGCCAATGGATACAAAAGAGGAAACCCATACTTCTAAATGAGACCAGACATCCGACTACACATTCACACTTTAACTCAAAGTCCAAACCAAATTTGCCATCATCGTGTCAGGAAACATTTTACTAGCAACACTCCATCAACCACATAACACAGTTGTGCAACCATATTCTTACTTCTGGCCATGTGTTCATGTGCAAATTATGTTGAATGAAGGCAGGCAGTGAAGCGTTTAGAAAAATTGCATCAAAGGTATTAAAAATGTGTAAAAGTGGAACCGTACTGAAATGTGTTGATAAAACTAGAGTCTTGGATAATTTCTTACCTACCAAATGGAATTCAATACCTGGAAAGAATAACGCAAAGGAAATCACATGTTTCGACCAAATATTAAGACAAGCTTGAAAACAACAGTTTAAGATCGAGTAACAGTTAAGAGATAATTTAGACAAGGAATTCTTGCCCGCGAACTGTACAGGACATCTGATAAAAAATCTCTAGTTTGCATTTCCTATACTTCTTACCGAAATACTGTCACCGATAAATAATAAATTTCTCAATATTGTATCCAAATTCATAAGACTATAATTGGCGCAAACCGGAAATTGGGGTTTATAAGCCAATTTACTCCGAGTGTAATCCAAATTGACTCGGAACATTAAACAGATGTGGACTTGTCTTAATTAGATATAGGTATCATACCTGTAAACCCTACAAAAAATGGCCTCTGTAACATATTTAACGTCGCTTAATTTACTGAATTCTACGGAAATACATTTTTACAGACTAGAAAATTTTATTAATATTTAACAAAACAGCATATATTACTTATATTACATATTTAGTTATCCCATATCGAACAATCCCGGAGGCCAGGAACCATACAAAATTCAGATTACATACTTCGCCAACCAGTTCCATCTTTTCACTTGTCTCTCCAGTTGGCAATATCAAGTGTACGCAGGGATTCGTCAACCTGACCCCTAAATCGGAGTCTTGGTGATCTTATTTTTCGTTGATTTCGATTAATGATTTCGTAAACCCTTCGTGCTGGTTGGTCTTCATCCATTCTACTGACATGGCCTAATCAGCGCAGTCGCGTTATTTTTATCCGCTTAACTATGTCAATGTCAGAATAAAGCTGATTCAACTCACGGTTCATGGACCGCCGTTGTACACTGTAGGGCCATACATTTTTCGCAGTATTTTTCCCTCGAAGACTCCTACAGATGTCTCTTCCGCATACGATAACAAACAGGATTTTGCGCGATAAAGCAAGACAGGTTGTATGAGAGTCTGGTATAGCGGCGCTGTTGATACTCAAGGGAGTGCTCGCTTAGCCCAAAATAACATCCACTTGGAAGCATTATTATCTGCTTGATGAATTTACCACCACCACGAAATTATAACCGATCAAGGTTCAAGCTTTGCTCTAATCGCGAGAATGAGCTGCTCATTGAAAACAATAATTTTGTCTTTTGTTGCCTCCTCTCAATTCTAGAAAACATGTGGTTTTTGCTGCTGATGGTTTTATTCATGTTGACTGCAGCTTTCACATAATAATCTACATTAAGATGTTGAAGAGATCGCACGATAGGGTGTCGCCCTTGCTCAGGTTTGAAAGGTTCGGTAATGTCCTGACCGACTTTCACTGCGATTTTGTGTTCGACAATGTCATCCTGCAAAGGCGTATGCATTTTTCAAAATCAGCATTCCAAACAACCGCTGATGAAGATCTGTGGCCAGATCTGAAATAGCTATATGGCTTGCCAGGAATCATGAATATGCATTTGCAACATATCTCCGTTTTTAAAACATTAAATATATCTCTATTTATAGAGATATAGAATGGTCTTGAGCTTGAACAATAGAATGAAAAGTACCAATAAAAAGGCTGAAAAAATAAATATCAATATAAATATTGTAATATATTTAAAACCATGTTTTCCCAACATTTGGTGAAATGACCCTGTTTCTGTATGTTCGCGCTAAGTTGAGTTTTGTTTATCCCTATAATGTGTTATGATATACCTAAATACTTGTGGAGAAGGGAGCTGATGATATGCTTGGTGGGCATTGAAATAACTATATTCCCAGCCATCCACCATAATGATCAATTTCGCACTTTCCTTTTTAACATTTCTATTATAATAGTTATTGATATTGAACCGGACAAAGTATGTCCGTCGGATGGCGTTGTTGCCATAAATCTTTCCTTTCCTTTTTCTACAGCCTTCAATAGTAATATTCAAAAATGCCTTCTTTTGCTGACGCCTGGTTTACTAGGGACACATCCATACGAAATTTCGTAATAGTTTAGTCTTTGCGTTGAAAAGGTAACATTTTGAAAAAGTAAAAAATTTAGTTTATAAAAATATATCAACCATTTTTATTCAATTGTGAACATATACCACTGTTAGCATTCAAAATTCAAACAAAGTTTCAAAAGTTACTATTTCTGTCGATATAACTCTGAATAAAATGGAATAAATCCTTAATGGTGAATAGAATCCTTACCTATCTGATGCCATTCGAAAGAAGCATTATTACGCTTTCCATTGTATCTAACGAATTAAATGTGGTACCAATGGTTATCGTGATAGAGTAGGTCCAAATCTAATTCTTAAAGGCGAGATATCTGGATAACCGTTCGAGTTATGCAATGTGTAATATAATCATTTTACAGATTGTGATTTGGGCTCCCCTGAAGTGTTATAATATCAAATACTTTTGCTACTAACCAGTCTATACCTCAATTGGAATTTTTGTTGGCAAAACTGCTAAGAGATACAGAAAACACCGATACACCGTTGTCTAGTTGACCTATACATCGGCGTTTAAATAATTTCCCAACCTATTACCGATAAACACTTACCAGTGATAAATTCGGTTTGAACGCAAATCTGAATTTTGACCTCAAATTTACCCACACCTATTGGTGATGATAATGTCAAAAATAAATATCCGAGCGATCGCGAAGTACCACAACATTAATTAAGGAAAATTCATTTAAATGCATATAAGGGACACCCTACTATGCAGCGATGAAACGATACTTGATAATTGACGAGAGACCAATTTGCGACCATATGTAGGTCCTCCTGCAACAATGCAACATCACTGAAGGAATAAATACGCTTTAAAATTGTAAGATCATCAGCAAGCATATGGTGTTTAGAATTTAAGAGACACATACCAACTTCATTAACGAACAAATTAAACAATTACCAATCAAGAATATTACCTCGAGGTATTTCGGAGTCTCGATAGAAGAAAACAGAATAGCTCCCATCTGCTTTAACTCTGTTTGATAAATAAGACCGAAACCAATTCAAAATATTAGAACGAAATCCTAATTTGAATTGTTTAAAAATAAGAACATCCTGACGAACTCACTCATGAGTCTGTGCATATGTCTCAACTTGATCACCACTCTCAAATATGTTAATGCAAAAATTAGTAAAACAGCTAAATTACTAGTAGTTGATAGTCCAGCATCAAACCAATGCTGACTTGGGCTAAGAAAGCGTTTAAGACGGAAAATAAATTTATAGTATGCAGAGGCGCATTTAAGGGGGGGGGGTGTACCAGGCGCGAGCTCGGGCCCCGTGACTTTATAAGTTTTCCTATAAATGTTTTCTAATATAACAACAAGTGAGTTGTGCTACAAATGAGTTATTTAGTTCATGAACTAAATACATATACGTACATTAGGGCGGTTTAATTTTTTTTTTTTGATGAAGCGTATAACAAAAATTTTTTAGAAATTTTGCTCAAGAGACGATAGCTCTAAGTCGGATTTGGAGCCCCCCAAAATTTCAAAATAGATATTTTTCCATATAAACATAGAATAATTTAATTAAATTCGTCATAAAATCGGACAGAATTATAGTAGATTTCTCAATGTGGGCTTGTTTGAAAGGTATTTTTATGACCTTTCTGAATCTGTAGTGATTGCAATATTTATTTTTATTTTTAGCAGAGATATTAGGAATTTTTTGTCGAAAAATAGCCTAAAATGAACTTTTAACTAATAAATTCTGAATTTTCTTCGTTTTTTTCCGATTTTCCTCCTTTTTGTAGGAAAATCGATCTGAAAAAATAAACATTTTCAAGGTTTCAACAAAAAAACACTATTAACACTAATATCTATTTTGAAAATTTGGGGGCTCCAAATCCGACTTAGAGCTATGGTCTCTTGAGCAAATTTTCGCAGAATCACCTATAGATTTTTGATTTGCTATACGCTTCATCAAAACAAATCGTTCCATACAATTTGACCCGCCCTAACGCACATACACACTTGCATCTGGTCACCAGAAAGACCAGACATAACCTGCAAATAACACTCAAAGAATAACTAGAATCGTACCGTAAAGTTTTAGCCATTATAGAGACGTCGATAAACAAAGATAAAAGCAAAAATATCTGAGTGTTATTTATTTACATCAAAAATAGAAAAAGTTTTTGAGAGAAAGATACAAGTTAATGAAATATTCAGGTGAGTCGAATTTACATTACAATTCAATCTAATAGCTCCCTTGAATGGTAAAGTTATGAACGTTTTCCTAAAACTTATCACTATAGTGGCTTAATTTGTATGGCAGCAAACAAGTTGTGAATGCTAAAGCTCTTTTGAAAATATGGTTTGTTTTAGGTACTTGCCTCAAATATTGTGTTTCTGTCTTTGCCCAATAATGAGCTAAACGTCAAACAAAAAGGGTCCATAAATCCAGTTCTTCATATACATATAAAAATTAAAGTATTTATTTTTCTATCAAAATAACCACTATATATTAAAATAAGGACCAATCTTTATCAAACGGTGCAAAAAATTTAACTATAATGGTCCAGAAACCTAAAGTGGAACTTATTTAGTGAAAATACATAAAAAACACGTTTTCTTATGAGTTTTGAACGCCCACTATTTTTTTGAAGCCACTCCTGTTGGAACAATGTTGATCTTTAGTAATTTTGAATTTTAAAATTAAATATTTATAAGTGATGATTTATCATCACTTAAGTATTATATTCAAAAATTAAATTGTTCGAACGTATGGTCGTATTTTTAAATAATTTTATTCTCCGATATTTCGATACCCTTTGGGTAGCATCGTCAGGAAGATAAACACAATTATTAATTAGAAACGAAAAGAATTGAATTGAGAATTGAAATGAATATAAAGATATTGTTACAAATCATTCTCGTGAATTTTATATAAAATGTTTCAGAAGTCAATGTTTAAAAAATGTTTAGTTTTCTGTAGTCTTTCTTTTTGAAACATATACATTCCTATGTGTACAATTATTTCTGTTTTTATTTACAGCTAGAACAGAGAAACGCCATTTATCAGGCGCTGAAAAAATAAAAGTTGAAAAACAATATGAAGAAGTTATTAACTAACAGAAAGGAACCCACTTCATTTTTATAAGTCATCCATTGACGAAGATGGCTTTAGTTATACATTTTTTTCTCGAAATCAATCAGAAATACGATAAATGAAAATATTCTTCCCCATCAAAGGAAATACTAGATAAATGGCACATTCAAAATTGTTCTGATGGGTGTTTTTAAGCAGCTGATACTAATTCGTGTTGACTATTTTCATGAAAAGGTGCTATGAGTGTTATGAGAAAAAAATAATATGTGGTTAAAGGAAAGATTGTAATTTGGAAAAACTGTGAGTAGGGAGAGAGCGCTTCGTGCAAATTTACAATATCTGAATTCAAAACTGCCGTAACTGCCACATATCTTCTTAAGCAAGCAATTTGACATCCACCATTTATGGGAAGCGAAACACATATGGATGGAATGGGATGCCGAGACCAGCGACGCTTCTTCATGTTGATGGCCTGATGGAAAAAATTCAGGATCCCTAGACCATTAATCATCTGAACCGTTCGAAATATTTGATATATACTATATACCTAGAGAGAATATGTCTAAGATACTAGTTGTGATCACCATTCCATGTTCGGCAAGCAGACACACTTTTTGACTAGTTATAACAGCTGCTTACTACTGCATCAGCTGAAGATTCCAACCTTTACTGAGGTGGTAGTCAGTGTCATATGCAAAGGGGTATCAATATAGTCGGGTTTCCAGTTTCAAATATAGCTTTTTCGTAGGCTATTCCTTATCGGGCAACATAATATAGCTTTTTACCAGATGATAAATATCAATTTGCTATTCGTAGGATTTTTCCTGGATTTAATATACGAACACAATCGGAGCGATAAGGTAGGCTTTGAAAATTTGTACATGTATTATTGTGGAAGAAGAACAAGTGCTGGCGTTTGACGTCGATTCTGGCGTAGACGACAAAAGTTAAAATTCTTTTTATTTCGCTGGCATTAAGAATGCACATTGTTGCCACTTTAATATAAAAATTAACACAAGTTGAAACCCGTTTTTCCGTTTTTCTGAGAATTAAAATTAAATTAGTTTAAATTTCTTAAAGAAATGAGAACGGGAACTATTAATTCATATTCTGTAGGATAAAGACGTACAGTCGATGCGGTTTCTGTCCTACCGGCCTGTAGAAAAATCTGATAGAAGAATAATTGCTGAAATTGTTGTGTATATGGTAGTGATCAAAAATTAAAAAGTATGCAAGGGTGACAAATTTTGACGCCCAGTGCTTGTGTTTATCGAAAACGTATCCGAATAGGCACCAACATTATCGCCCTAATTATTGTTATACACTTAGAGAAGCGAACATATCTGACCTGTTGTAGATATTCCTGACCTAGTGCATGTGTATAATTTATTCGGTCTCCTTTAATAGTTCTCATAATTTTTATTAATTCAGGCTCAAAACCCCACTGATCTCTGTTGCATAGAGATGATACAGTTTTCCAAAATGCATTCCCATGACTTCTGGCGCACTGTATAGCTATTTGAGTTCTAGAAGCAGACCTTCATCAGCGGTTGTTTGGAATAGTGCCTAAATACCCAATGGTAAAATACGATACAATTGGTATTAGTATTTTGCATATAAAGCTTGAGACAACCATATGTGCATTCCTATTAAACCAAAGTTTTGAATGTAAACCACATGCACTCACAGAAAAATTCGGTTGAGACAGCCGCGTTAGCCGCAACGGAATTTACAGGTTGTCATAACCGCATTAGAGGTTAATATAGCCTCATTAGATGTTGCCACAACCGAAGTTAGATAGTCTCATAAGTGAATTTTGACCGGAACAATTATACAGTCTTTAACTTTTTTAATATTATACATGTTTTTAAAATTTTAAACGTCAAGTTTTCAATACATTGAATTATGTTGTGTTAACCGAATTGAAAATGAAATTCGACTGTTGGTACAGAATTCATTGACAAACGAGTTAATTTGGTAATTGCGACCGAATTGATACCAAATTCGGTTGTTCCAACCGAATTGATAACAAATTTAGTAGTGACAATGGAATTGATTCCAAATTCGGTTATTGTACCTAAAATGATGCCATTTCGGTGGCTGCATCTGAATTAATTCAAAATTCGGTTGTTCCAATCAAAATTTGGTTGACAAAAGGAATATAATTCAAGACTCAGTTGCCACAACCTAATCAATTCTGAAAAGAGGTTGCTCCAACCGAATTTCAGTTCTGACGACTAAATTCGTTTGAGACAACCTCAACTCGGTTGTGGCAACCGCAAGTCTGTGGTAACAGCCGAATTTACAGTTGTTACAACCTCTTTTCAATCAATTAGTTCTCTGTGTGTGTGAGGCGTTCAGGAGCAAACTCTATTACTCCACTTTTTTCAAAATCATAATTTTTTGGTGTTAGGGGACTGGCTTAAAACTTCATAATTGTTGAGGGTGTTTATCGATTTGGCAACACTCACATATCTAAATACGTCTGTTCCACAAAATTATAATGAATTAGAATTAATAACTATGCGGTGATTTTTGTGATTCTAACGTTGGTGTTCTATTTTAATCTCCATATGCCAACAACAAGTATTCTAATTCCCACTTCATTCTACTTTCATTCACATATACGTGTACACATTTACATTACGATTATATCCGATCATCGTGTTAGTTTCTTAATTTGTTTATATATTCAATCAATAACTACATCAATGTGGTTTACCATTGCATTCTAATTATTTCCAAACATTACGTGTTATTGAAATCCAAATTTAATAATTATTTATAACTTGTAACATTTATCAATCAAAATAGGATTGTGTATTCTATTTTATTAACGGATTTTATCTATGATACCAGAAACCGCATTCATTATTATGAATGTAATTACGATGTTTTTTCAATATTTCGAACGATTGGGTTATTTAAATTCGGTTCATGAAACATTTATTTTCTCACAAACACGATGTTTTCAACATATTAAGATATTTCCTAAACTATATAAATTTGCGAAACTATTTGCGATAATTCCCAAACAAGAAAGAGTAAGCAATTTAAACAAAGCTTTAGTCCGAAAAAAGTGTGATTCAGATTTAGCCTCAGATAAAAGCAAATTTTTCAAAACATGTTTGATACAAATTCAATATTTTCGAAAATTTCCAACAATCGTTCATTTCATTTGGTGACTGTCACATCAATTATAGGAATCGAAACTATCCAGTAATAAACCAAGAAGAAGTTTCTCAAAAACCATTTGATTTCTAGGCGGGGGTTATTGTTTCTGTTTACAGCTGATCCAAGGTAAATGAATTCGTCCCCTACCTTGAAATTAAAACGGTTATAAGTTTCACTATTTCATCTAATAGGGTGTATGTTATGCTTGGCAAAACCATTCATTTCGTCTTGCCCTCGTATACTGCCGACCCTACGTTTGGTGATTCTTTCTCAATTCTCGAAAATACTGCAGTAACTTCTCGCAGATTTCGCCCAATGATGCCTAAATCAGCAGCATATGCGAGCAACATATGAATTTTACTGCTGATAGTTTTATTCGTGTTGACCGCAGGTTTTCTCACAATGATCTCAATTAATATGTCGCATGAGACTGTGTCGCTCTGTATGAGGCTTCGCCTCGTACTAAATGGTTCATTGAGATTTTTATCAATCTTTGCTGAGGATTTCGTTTGGTCAGTGTCATTCAACAAAGACATGTCAGCTTAGCAGGAATGCCAAGCTTAAACATGCATAGCTTGGTACGGTTTTCCCCGTATCGGCGCTATCGAAGGCAGTCATATAATGCACAAAGAGGTGGTAGGTGTTAATTTTTTTTTTATCGCGGTATTTCTCCATGATTGGTTGTAATGTAAATATATTTCAAGACCTAAAGCCAGACTAATAATGTCAGATCAGCTCTGCAACAAATGGCTTCAGGTTTTCGCAAATTACGCTCGAAAGAACCTTCTACGCGATGGATTAAAGGCTTGATCCGCGATAGTTTGCAAATACATTCGGGTCGCCTTTTTTGACAAACGGACACAGTATTCTAAGGCTCCATTAATTAGTAGGGCCGGCATTCGTCTATCCAGATCACAAAAGTTTATTAGTTGTTATTTTTGGAAGGTTGCGTGGTTCTTCGATAGGTGGAGTCAAAAGCAATCGCTACCTGATGCATCTTAGTTGTGGCCTCTCAATTATTTACTATAGCTTCGTAAAAGCATCTATTGGTCATATGAGTTGACGCATGCACCTTTCCAACTCATAGCCCCCAGCCTTAGACAGCTCAGCCGGTAGTCTATCAGCATCAGCGGCTTTGCTGTTCTTAAGACGGGAAATTGAGGTTCTAACTTCGCTTTTTCTAAGAGGAGACAGTTGACGCCATCGTCCTGTATGTGCTAACACACTCATCTATAGATAATATAATATTATTATTAACTATTGGTCAGATACTGTCCCATATTTGTAATTTCCTTTCGTATGAAAATTTTGCAACTTTAAGGCCGAAGGAATCTTCTGGTCCGTTAACTGGAAACTGGCTTTCCCTTCAGGTTTCACGCACAAAAATAGGAACGTAGTGGAACACGACTTAGCCACTATCGGTGGGGTACAGGTGGTTAGACCTTTGGGTAATCCTTGTAACCAACTATCGGTGATGTGAAGGTGGCTGAGTATGTGGGTAGGTTTTGATGTAACCCAAAAGTTTGGGGACCAGTATGGGACCGGTAGAAAATGTCCGCTTTTTCCCCAGCCATAATTCGTTGCCAGTAGCAGACCAGGTCACTGTTTGGGAAACCACACCACAATTTTGGGAAATAATTCACTGAAAAGAAATATTGTGAGGGATGAATAATCGTAACCGAATAAGATTTATCGGAAGGGGATGTCGCACTAACCGGGTCGTAAACTTCAACTTTTGTTGACCCTGTACCAAGATCACTTCCTCTTTAGTTGGCCCTTATATTGGATTGCAGCTTGTTATACAAGGTCAACTGAAACCTTCGACTTCGACTGGGCTCAATGAATTGTTGATTGAAATAACGTGTGGTTGCTGCAATCAATCTGCTGAAGGTGTCCTGAATGATTGAGTGTATGAGTACTATAGGCACCGTTATATTAATATTTCATAAGCTGAGTTATAATAGTCAGATATGCTCTTCCGCGGTAATGCCATCAAATACACGAAAAAAAATTCCAGCGAGACTCATGAAATACAAAATATATTTCCCCATTACAAATCACCATTTGGTGGACCTTATGAGGCCCGAAACGCGATAATATTACTTTTTGACGTAACCGTTTATCAAAGAATTGGCCTCGTTTCCAAATGAACGGAACACGTGCGTCTTTGGCGGAATAGAACACCTGTATTGACAACAAAGCTTAAATAATTTTTTCAAGGGATGAATTATTAATATATAAATATGTAATTTAATTTATTGTATTTAGTGAAAATTAAAAATTAATAATATTTTTCTTCGACCTTTTTTATTATGCCTACGAGGTTGAAAAAATCATTTATTGGGTAGAAATTAAAAATATATAAACAAGTGTTGGAATTTTAGTTGTCTGAGAGCAAATTAAGTACCCAAAATAATTTCTGTAAGTACAGAAAAATCAATATCCTGTTTCATTACTGACCTAAAATGTAAAGACAATGATGTGAAATTTAACGAAATTACCACCACTCAAAAAACATCTACCTCAAAGAGTAAAGGTTCAAATTGCTCAATTTAAATTTCGACCAATTTTTTCAAACCTGTAACAAAATTTGCTTGTTTTCCACTTTAGATCTTTACGTAGTGTTCGATAGGGTGATTGCGATTGTGAGACGCCTGCCCTTGCCTCTTCGTGGAATGTAATGGGGAAATATTTTTTTTTATGGGCTGCAAGACAGCACGCTGTCTAACACACTTAGGCTAAAGAAGCCCATTGTGATACCTGAAGTTTCCTCTATAGCAACTATTGACAAATCGTCTAGCCAGGTTGCCCTTTCAATGAATTTGTCTATAAGACCTACAGAAATATCCTGTAGGGCTACGGTGCTAACTAAATATGTTCTCACTCCTGCCAGAGCAGGGAAATCCAAGAGAAGGGGTTTTGTCGTTTCCTCATCCTCTTCCATGCAGCATCTACAGAGACTGGAGTTTCTATGTCCCAATCTTAGGGCGTGTTTTACTGCAAGACAATGTCCCGAAAGTGTTCCTATCATTGTGGATGACCTGCCTCTCGGCAAGATAAGTAGTTGCCTAGTCCTCTTCCTGCCCACCTGGGGCCAGAGGACCCTGGCTTGTTTGCAAGTTGAAGTAAGTCTCAACTTGTCCTTGACCATATTATCGGCTCACTGCCTGATCTACAAACGGCAGGTAGAGACTGGCTTACTAAAACATTCTTTTGCCGGAAGAACATGTGCCGTAGTACCCTGTCTAGTTAACGCATCCGCTACGCAATTGCCTGGAATGTCGCTGTGTCCCGGTACCCAGATGAGCCTGATCTCAAAATACTCTGTCACCACCCTAAGTGATGAGTGGCATTCTTTAACGGTCAGGGACGTAGCAAACATGGCTTCCAGGGATTTTATGGAAGCCTGACTGTCTGTGTAGATACATTTTCTCCGGATTGTTGTGACACTACTTTTCAGTATTTCAGCAACCTCCAGTATGGCGGTAATTTCCGCCTGAAATACACTACAGTGATCAGGCAGCTTGAAGGAGATATTTACATTTGGGTATGGTGAAGGGACCCCATAGCCTATTTGCTCGTCCAACTTTGATCCATCCGTGAAAAATCTGATACTGCTGGTATCCCCTCCGAGTGACTTTTCACAGGTATTCCTATTCGGAATAGAAGTCCTTAGATTTGTCGCTGGTAGTAGGTAGGGGATACAGTAGTCCGTTTTTACGGGAATAGAGTTGATCCGGTGTAGTAATTCAGCGTATCCGGAATGCTTCGATATCAAAACGCCACAATCTCTGATTCTCACCAGGGATGTAGCGGCTGCCGATTCGGCCATGATATCAGGAGTACAAATGTTAAGGATAGCACTAGGTGCAGTATCTGGCGTCGTGCCCATTGCCCCACTAACGGTAATCAGTGCTGATCTTTGAATTTTCATCAATGAATTCAGAATATATTTCTTTTGGAGGGACCTCCACCAAACTACGATGCCATAGAGAAGTATTGGTCTGACTACTGCCGCATCAATCTACATTGTGGTCTTAGGAGACAGTCCCCAGCGCTTTCCTATCGCCACTTTACAGCAGTATAGAGCAACAGACGCCTTTTTCACCTTCTCCTCCACATTCCGTTTCCAAGACAGTTTTCTGTCGAGAATTTTTCCCAGATACTTTATGTTTTCGGTCAACTGTAATTGCACCACAATAACTGACGACTCTTTTTTCTGAGGGTGCTACGATCGATTTCGAGCGGCAGTAAAATATTATACTAAATTTTCGTGTCCGTCAAATTGTGTGATCTTCCGCTTAAAATTGTTAAAATGTGTGTGTTAGATTATTATTTATTTTAAAAATCGATGAGACATTTAAGGAACTAAAATTGTTTTGCCAACTTGTAGTATGAAAACTAAAGAAATCGGTCATAAAATTCAAAATTCATAACCATAACTGACATAACCATAACTGACATCAAAACATTTATACCACAAAAAAAATCAGCTCAGTGATATAATAAAAACTCACCTCAATGCAGTGCAACAATATGAATATGCAAGAGGAAAATACGAACACTTTTTTTTATAAATTGCTCAAAAAAGTTTTTAGTTAAGAAACCACTATTGGCATGACTTTTATATATCTCAAGATGTCTAGCTTCCATTTTCCGGTTACAAATTGCTAAATATACCGGCTGCTGAATATGGAATTTTCAGTGCCTTTAAATAAGTTAACCGGAGTGTATGCGATTGATGATCAACTGATAGTATCAATTTCAGCGCAGTAGTAAGGCATCTGATGATGAACTTGTCACGGAATTCGAAACTAGTCATGCCAGTGAGTGTGTGCTTAACTGAATTGTCTATTATTCCAACAAACCCTAACAATTTTTCAATTAGAAAAATGTTCCTGACCTTGTTTGTTTGTAGTATAAATTTCCCATTCCGTAACTAAAAAACTAAAGAAATCGGTCATAAAATTCAAAAATCTTTTTAATTTCGAAATTTTAATCTGCAAATTTCAAAATAAAAACAATGGAAATATGAAAATTTCTGGAAACCATATATTTTTCTTTTTCAAAACTGAATCCAGCCGTTCAACAAGCTGCACAGTGTCTTTATCCCTTTTAACATATTACTTTTCAGTTGGAAGTGACAGTGTCTTCTCTTAAGTTTTTTCTAGTCACTGAAAGTTTAACTGTGTCTCAATGTCGGCGCAGCGAATACTGACTTAACTTCTAAAATATGAAAGTTTAATCTTCTATGAACTTTTGATCCCAGATTTTATACCAATCAAATATAAAACAATGTAAACGTGTAGTCTTACCACAATGTGTAATTAAAATTACCAAGAGGCATATACGATTAAGTTACAACTCAGATTCCACTTAACAACTGTGCAAGGTAAGCGAGGCAGCAACTGACTTAAATTTGTGAGCAGTCTAGTGCAGGTGGTTACACGTAAATAAAGGTAATTTGAGTGTGTAAACAAACGTTTGTACACAAATGTAATATTATTTTTTGGTTCATTGCACCCACAGACAGATCATATGTGCACGTATATACATATGTATGCAGGTATACTAGTATACTTAAAGCAAATTTAGCATATGTATGGTACATGCATGCCTATACATAAATACGCGTGTGTACAGGAAGCTAAATACATATTCGTACATTCATTGTTTGAACAGAATATGCATGACAAAAAGTTAGCATGAAGCTAGCATGCACTTCAAAACGGCAACAGTACAAAGTTGAGCTATATAACAGCTGGCAATGATATATAACAGCTTTTTTATAACAGCTATACTGTGTTGGTGTAGTTTTAAAACATCGTGTGACACTCGGAAATAATTTTAATTCAAAAAGGCTGTTTGTGTCATTTTCCACCACTTTGAGAATGTACGAATATGTCTGGTGCTGTACGAATATGTCTGTTACTTAGTGTACTTTATAGACGGCCAGTATATGAAACTCCCTAACAAATTGTTTACACAGCAAAAAGGCTGAAACACCAACTACTACTTTAGCTAACTAGTAACACTCGTGTGTGTACTAACATCCATCAACACACATCCATACATGCAATCTCGTCCATATTACATTACAATTACAAGCATAAACATATGAATGTAAAAAATTTAACAAACACACACACAATCACCTGCAATCACATGTACGTACTTGGACCGAAGTAGTTTGTGCTCGTATTAGTGCAGACCGGATAAAGATGGTCGACCATGTTTTGGTGGCCATACGGAAATGGTTATTAAGTGTACAATTGTATTTGAATGTAGGTGTATGTGATTTTCTTTATACACATATACACACGAGCACATTTGTTCATTTCTGTTACAGTAAAATTCAAATTCACATTCGTAAAAAGTACACAAAGTAGAAAATCAGCCATAAGCCGATTGCAGCCGAATACAGACGGACGCAGTACAAAATAGTTTATATGGTCGACAACAAAAATGGCAATCACTACTATAACGCAGTCACGGTACAACTGGCGATGAGGCCGTATTTTGTGTGGGCTGACAATACTATAAACTATTGCCACCCAGCAAACCATTTGGTAAGTGATATTTTAATAACTTAATTTGTTCACGTAAATTAAGCATTTGTTATTGGACTATAGAGTAGGCTTGAGACTGGTAACATCTAGAAATGTGACACTCAACTAGATATCAGCAAGACTACCTCTAATATAATAACGTTGCGAATTGTAAATGTAACCCTATAGCCACGGTGTGTGAAGTTTTGCTAAAATTAGAAAACTGAATGACGGATTGGAACTTTGCATTTTTAAAACCAACACCTCCGACTGAAGTTCTCAAAAAGAAACATTAAGTACAAGCTTACTTCTTTATTTACATAATTGACCCCTCTTTCTTTAAACCCTAAAATGCCTAGGGATATTATGCGTTAGTGAAGCTGAATGGAACTGCAGAAAATATCAGACGAACTTCAGATGTACTTCCAAGATTGGTACTATCACCTCTAGACGCAATAAATAACTAAGATATACCAAATAGTTACCACCAAGCTTGGTAACACTGGTTACAGCGGTTGCAATTATTAGCAAGTTTCAATGAAATTTGAATAATAAACTTTTTCTAGTCCCGGGATTCTGAAAATTATCCATACCGGTATACGCTTTGATATAGCTGACGTATTACTTTTAACTACCGGGTCCAGAGGTTATACATATTAATCGATTTAAATGGATCTTGCAAAATGGATCACAACGTTTTTTCTTTCACAGAAATGATCGTGAGGTAGAGGAAGAGAGTCTCGGAATACATTAACCCGTACGCCAATATTGGACTCAAACGACGTGTTATGATGAGCACAAAACAAAAAGCATATCTAAAAAATTCTGACGAAACATTTTTTGTTCACGGCGGCATTTTGAAGTCTTGACCAAATATGTTCTTTCCGATTTTTCGCATATTTTTCAAAGTATTTTACTTACTTTAAAATATGACACTTTCTAGAATACTTGTTTATGACATGTCACTAGTTTTGCCCTTATGACATAAACTGTAAACGAGCTGACAATCTATGTAAGACCGTCCTATTGACTCGTCAGCATTATGTCGTGTTTGACTCTTTCTAATGCCAATGCTGAATATAGATAGAGGAAGTCTTTACCATTCGTCAACAGCGAGTCATGCGTATAAAATTTCAAGTTGTTGAGAAGACATTAAACTGAAAAATTTATATTTGGTTTGTATGTCATACATTTTCTGAAATAACTTCCAAAATATTTGAAAATTTATTCAAGAATATTCACATTTTCAGGGAATTTTATATATGTGTGTGTATATACATGAATGTCCACATTTTTTAGTATCAATATATTTATTTCAGATTTTTTAAAATTAGAGATCATCTATCTCAAGGACTCTAATATAATAATTATATATACATATAGGAAATGACTCAAGGTCACCACATTTGGAGACGTCATGGCCAACTGACTCTCTGATGAATTGTGACTTAAGGACGACGTGTATACATGTCATAAAGAATCACCACTACTGACAAACTCCGGAAAATTCCTGCTGACTTTTTACCAAATGTATGAAAATTTCAGGGGGTGTCATGAAGTTTTTTATATGGGAGCGGATCGGCAAGTCTGCAGGGAATCTGACATGTCACATCTTAGTCACTGATGATTTCTTTAGGAAATTTCCAACTGGGTATTGTTTTGAAAATCTAAAATTTTTTTCCATTATACTGCACGAACAGAAAGGCTTGAAGGAATTTTGTGATTTTGTTGACATAGAGTACAATAAGCTGTTATCCAGTGGTAAAACGAAATGGATACGCTTCACCTGAGGTAGAGAGCTTTCAAGCTATTTCTGGCATTAAAGCCACATTTTTAATCACGGGATAAGCCACCCAAAAAGACCACTGCATTTTTTAACGATCCATTTGCAGACAGTTTTTTTGTGGTTTTCCATTTCCCAGAATAGAGTGGAAAGTGTTGTAAATTCTTACAGTTCTGTTGTGGAGGTGAGATTTCATATAATCGCAGTCGTGAATATACTAGAGGCGAGACACAGGCATAAATTCATTCGACAGAAAGTAAAAGGATGGCTTCAGTCTTTACGGGACAATGGAGAAACGTTGTTAACAAAGTTCACTGAAGAAACTATAAACGATTACAAGTACAGCGCTGACTATTTATAAAAATAGACATGATGATGAGTTTTCAATATATGAATGTATGCACTTTAATCTCGATGCAGTACGTAATTAACGCTTCGATGACTTCGGATGGTCCATGCCGTGGATCTTCAAGAAAATTGAGTTTCATCGGATGATGTCCGATAAACACACGAATTTTTTAACAAACCTTGTCATCGTCAGAGGTTTGATTTTATAGCCAAATGAATTTTACAAAAAAAAAAATGGGCCAATGATGCCACCACTCCAAAATCCACACCAATCCACATCGCATTGGCTTCTCGACAATGACGTGCGGATTTTCCGACCGCCAGATCGGTGACCTAGCCGGCGCGATGAAAATGCGCCTCTTCGAATAAGATGATTTTCGACCAAATTCTATGTTCGATTGGAGTTTGCAATATTTGCAATTTTTCCCAAACTGACGCTGTGAAGAAATACTCTGTCGAAATTTGAAAAATATATTTTTCTGTATATGTGCCGCGCAAAATAGAAAGGGACCTAAGGGTAAAAACCGGTTTTGTTCAGGAGAGCCATTTTAAAGATTTAAATACGTGTATCTTTGGTGTACCATCACTGAGCGTGTTGGTATTGGTCTCATTTGAAAGCGACACATCTCATGACGTCAGGAACGTGTTGGTCAACCTTGAAAACGCGCGTAGGTCGTCCCTACCTCATGTTTTGTGTAGTTGGTTTTACTGTTTTCTACCTAGCGCGCTGTTTCCATGAGTTTGATTTCAATTTTGCTCGCGGTTTTTCGAATCCAGCTTTATTTTCTGAAATTATTAATTGTGAATTATAATAAATACTCATTTATAATTCTTTTAAATCGTGAATATCACTCTGTTAGTACGAAAATTTTTTCACGTAACCTTATTATGTTATTCGCGACAATAATTTAAAACTGATAACATTCTTACTGTTTGTTTTAGGATGAAATGGTGGACGAATTCGAAGAAGTAGATTTACTTTATCGCTTCCCTGATGACGAGGATGATGACGATCACTTCTCAGAATTATCGGATAGTGACTCTGAAGATGATACCGATAATATGTACCTTGATAAATCTGATCGTGATTTACGCGAAGAAAAGGTAGTTGCTCGACTGTATGGTTCAAAAATACCTACGTGTTGTTCAAATCAATGCAATGAAGTGATCCCTAAGAAGATGGCTGTGGATTTTCGTACGTCTTTCATGAATTTAGATAAGGAATCCCAAGATTTAATTATTCTCGCACATCTGGCACCTCACCGTGACGATGCAATGCTCAGGTCAAAAGTTGGTGATCGATCGCGAGCTATGAAGAAACGGTAAAATCAGATATATTATTTTCGAAGTTTGCCGATATGCCGTGATATGTACTTCTTCCTGTATACAATGGGAATTAAACGCTACAAAAATCTAATCGAACATTACGACAAAAATGGTGTTTATCTACGCGAACATGGCATGACGAATAAAATGAATCGTGCAGATGCTTTAACTACTTTGGAAAAAAAAGAAATTGTTTCATTTATCTGCCGTTTTGCTGAGACTGTTGCTATCACTTTACCTGGACGTCAACCAAATCATCGTGATTATCGTTTATTGAAACTTCCAACTACTGAAAGTAAGACTTCTGTTTACACTAGATACACCAACAGCGTCGAACAGGCTGGTAAAATCGTAAAACTTCGCACTTTCCAAACGCTGTGGAAGAAATATTGTCCCCACATCGTCACTATGAAGCCGGCATACGATTTGTGCGAATTGTGCCGAAATCTTGCAAAAGATGCTGTTAATACAGTAAACGTTACTGAAGTTGAAAGAGAAGCAGTATTGAAGGTGTATTCTGATCATTTGCAATCTGCCAGCACTCAGCGAGAGTACTATAACGACTTGAGAACATTAGTCAAGCCTGATCCAAATGCCATGTATCCAGGTATTCCAGGTGTGGATTATCTAGTAATATCTATGGATTATGCTCAATGTGTTAGCTTTCCGTCGGGTCCACAGCAAATAGGAACTGCATACTTTAAATCAGGTCGCATAACAGCAATTTTCGGAATTACTAACGAACGTCAAAATGTTCAACACATCTTCTGTATTGACGAAAGCGATTCCATTGGAAAATGTCCGAATTCAGTAATATCAATGCTTGATTACTACCTACGAGAAGTGCATTAAAAATCTTCCTTTGGTCTCTGGAAATGGAAACGAAGAGGAGGATTCGGAGGAAGTGGACAATCCTCAAGAAGTGGAGCCAGCAGACGTTAAGAAGAAATCGAAAAAAATAAAGGACCGGTACCGTCAAGTTCTAAGGAACCAATTCGCACAGCAAATAGGAACTGCATACTTTAAATCAGGTCACAAAACAGCAATTTTCGGAATTACAAACGAACGTCAAAATGTTCAACACATCTACTGTATTGACGAAAGCGATTCCATTGGAAAATGTCCGAATTCAGTAATATCAATGCTTGATTACTACCTACGAGAAGTGCATTAAAAATCTTCCTTTGGTCTCTGGAAATGGAAACGAAGAGGAGGATTCGGAGGAAGTGGACAATCCTCAAGAAGTGGAGCCAGCAGACGTTAAGAAGAAATCGAAAAAAATAAAGGACCGGTACCGTCAAGTTCTAAGGAACCAATTCGCACAGCAAATAGGAACTGCATACTTTAAATCAGGTCACAAAACAGCAATTTTCGGAATTACAAACGAACGTCAAAATGTTCAACACATCTACTGTATTGACGAAAGCGATTCCATTGGAAAATGTCCGAATTCAGTAATATCAATGCTTGATTACTACCTACGAGAAGTGCATTAAAAATCTTCCTTTGGTCTCTGGAAATGGGAACGAAGAGGAGGATTCGGAGGAAGTGGACAATCCTCAAGAAGTGGAGCCAGCAGACGTTAAGAAGAAATCGAAAAAATAATAAAGCACCGGTACCGTCAAGTTCTAAGGAACCAATTCGCAAGAACCGTCGATTTAAATGATTTTTAAATTTTTTTAAATTGTTCATAAGGAAACAAATAAATTTTTATGTAGTTTCGTAAAATCAAGTTATCTTGTTAATTTAGTAGGGGAAAAAATGAAAATAATTAAATTTTACCGTTAGGTCCCTTTCTATTTGCGCTTAGAATCGCCGACTTCACTTTCATAAAACGCGCATATCTCTGGGAGGTAACACTTCTGGGGCATGGGATCGGTCTCATTCGATGCTCAGATGTTGTCCACATCAAAAAAAAAAGTGAAAATTTATTTTTTTTACCCTTAGGTCCCTTTCTCTATGCGCTATCACATATGCTTATGCTGACTCGTCGTTTAAGCCAAATATTAGCCTATTTTTGTTTTTTGCCTAACTACACAAGGAATTGAAAATTCAACTACCGGTTGAGAACCCTCGAATAAAGCAAGTTTGATGCCCTCGCACTTGAATACACAACTTAAGAAACCTCCCCTCCCTCGTTATTAATTCCAAAAAAACGACTAATTAACACCCAATTAAGCACTTCCTACAGATAGTGTTTAGGTTACACACGGTGGTATGTCTGTAATTGCTACCGTTCGGAACCGGTGTAAAACTGTAGGTCCCAATCCGTGAGTGTAAAACTAGAACGCGCACAGCTTACTAGTTGTGAGAAGCCTCCCTAATCAAGACATGAGATGTAACGGGAAACCATTTATTTTTTTTATCATCGTTGAAATGGCTTCCACGACTTGGTTTTAAAGTATTCAAAACACAGGTCAATTCAAGAATACGGCGGTTGCTTCGAAGATAGGGGTTTTTTGGAAAAACAATTCCACCACATTTTCAATATTTAACAAGCATTCTGACCAGAATTTTTAAAGAAGCTTTTTTTATGCAAAAAGAGTGAAACCAGTATTAATAAAACATGTTTTAAAACAAACATGGAAATTAAAATTGAAATTTGTTAACAATACAAAATTGTTATAAACCATTCCTTTTCAAAATGATCATTTAGTTCTTATGAAGCTCTAATTCTTTCTTTTGAAGCTTAATGTAAAAATTATTCACACAATTTCTGTTTTTTTTTTTTTTGGAAATTATATGTATATTTGCTATAGAAAAAATTCAAGTGATCCAATCGTTTTTTCCATTTTATTTTCTTTATTTCTGCGAAATAAAAGACAAACTAAAAGTTTTAAAATTTTCAATTAAAAATCTAACGTATAATTAATCTAGTTTTTTGAAAGATACGCCTTTGGAACAAAATATGTATATTAAAACAACAATTAGTCGAAAATTATCATTCGCAGAAATGTTGGTCGCCTAATGCTTGGATCCTTTATAGTACTTAATTCGGTCGGTTTAAATACAAGTTAGTTTGGGACAAGTGCATTTGGAGTGTGTTTCAAAAATATACATGGTTCTTGCAGAATATGTTTAGGAGAATATGTTACAGAGCCGGTTTTTTTGCAGCGGGTAAATAAAACGACAAGTTCTTAGTTTTAGTGAGATGGAAAATTGTTGCTCCTTAATTACCACAAAAATTATAAAAATTACTAAAATTGAATTTCAATTTTATAACGTCAATGATTTTTTATAAAATACCGGACGGGAAGTTATCTTTCAGCAAATATCATATCAATTGTTTACATATTTACAAGAGGTGATATGTTTCCAAACTGGTCCCAACGTGTTAGAGAAGAGCCACTTTGGGTGAATTGTAATTAGTAGGGCGGGACCAAAAAAAGTTTAATTGGAAAATGGCCAAATTGGTCGGGTCTACCGTGAAAGATGCATTTCTAGACACTCAAATTCTCAATAGGTCCATTGGGGATTAAGGACTAAAACCATTTAACTGCAACTGAACACGTCCTCTAAGGTGTGGTCCAAGACATGACATAAAGTTTGTGATAGCTGTTAATTAATATCTTAGAGAACAATACCAAACAAACCGTACCGGTGCCCTACACACATTATGTCTGAACCAGTTCAATTTCACGTAGTGCATTTATTCATCGCACTTATCTCCCAAGTATTGAATACTTGTCTCTTTCACGCTAATGTTGAATTTGCACTCCGTGAGCGAATACTACACAATGAATTAACTAATTCTTCTGAATTTCAAGTTATATTTTAAAATTTTCTGGCTTCCAACTGACATCATTTTTGAAGTTCATATTTTGAACCGGTGTGGGTATTTTATTGTATAAGTATACTGGAATTTTTTTAATTTCGAATGACAAAGAAGAATTTTGAGCTTAAAGAAATGCTACATATTTTATATATTTATGATGTTTACTTATATATATATTATACAATATTTTGTCCAATAGCACTTCGAATTTAATAATAGCGAATTTGTCACGCCCATTCTAGCAACAAAGAATTTGGCGGAAGAAGAAAAATTTAAAAAATCCTATATCTCTACTCACTTACATAATTGGCTTCAAAGAAGACTTACAGAACGGACATTTCTCCAACCAGCTTAATGTGTAAGAATTTGCTCGTTGGCAGCACAACGCTTTCTCAGTGATTCGTCCACCTGACCCTTCCAGTGAACTCTTAGTTGCCCTACACACAGAGAAGAGATTCGTTGTCACAACTATATTTACAGCCAACTAAAATTTGGTTCCTTGGACTATCATATTATTCAGTTGTGATTACCAATAATTGTGTTCAGTATCACCAAAAAATTTGATTTGTGATTAAATTTTGGTTGCAAGAATAGAAATATTTAGTTGAAGCCACAACAACGAGAAATAAATTTGATCTGTCAATCAAGTTTTAGTTCTAGCAATCAAATCATCTTTAACTTACTTAATTATCCGGTCACGAACAACCCCGAGGGGTCAGGGACCTTACAAAACGAAGATAACATATTTCGCCAACCAGTCCGATCTTCTGCCTTATCTCTCCAGTTGGCAATACCAAGTATACGCAGGTATTCGTCAACCTGATTCTTCCAGCGGAGTCTTGGTCTTACTACTTTTCGTCTTCCTTCGAGTTCGGTTTCGAAAACCCTTCGTGCTGGTTCGTCTTCATCCATTCTACTGACATGGCCTACCCAGGGCAATCGCGTTATTTTGCTGAACTATGTCAATGTCAGGATAAAATTCCGCTGAACTATGTCAATGTCAGGATAAAGCTCATACAGCTCATGGTTCATGGTTCATGTTGTGCACTATAGGGCCATACTTTTTCGGAGTATTTTTCTCTCGAAGACTCCTACAGATGTTTCGTCTGCTTGCGATACTACCCTGTATTCTGCGCCATAAAGCAAGACAGGTTGTATGAGAGTCTGGTATAGTTGGACTTTTGTTACTCGAGAGAGGGCTTTATCTCTAAAGTGCTTGCTTAGCCCAAAATGACATATATTCGCAACCACAATTCTCCGCTTGATTTAAAATTATCCTTTAGTGGTGAATATTCTATTAGCTGGTTGAACGAACAATGAAAAAACTGATCCGGTTGTACCAAATAATATATTCGTATGCTCAACTAATTGTGTAGTTGAATTTAATGGCTGTCACAACCATTTGGTGATGCTTTAAACCATTATGAATTTTATAGAAAAAAACTAAAAAAAACATTTTGTTTTTTAAATTGTGTATTTTATATTTAAATATAAACAAAATTATTATTATTTATAACCAATTCGTATTTCATGCCCACGTTTGATCGAAAATATGAAACAATTTCTATATCTCGAAAACGGAGCGTTCAATCGAAAAAATTACAAATTTTTGGGGGTTTCTAAGGGTTTCTCACAAAGTGTTCCCATTCGCATGAAATAATTTTTTATCAAAAAATCGCTAATCGCTAAAATCAAAAAAATAGCTATAACTCGTAAACGGTGCGTCCAACCGCAAAAGCTATAAATTGTTTACCTCCATAGGAGGCTTTAACCAATGGATGCATCTCATACGGCATCACTTAAAATCCGTTAAACTAAAATTTTTCAAAAAAAAAATCGCTAAAACTCATTCCGTTTCATATTTTGATGTTTTTTTAAACAAAATATGTTCCATACGATGGACCATTTTATGAAAAATCCTTAGAAACTCGTAAAAAATAGTTTTGTGTTCGATTGGACGCTCCGTTTCCGAGGTATTGGCATAGGGGCGTTTTAGCGATTTTTGATGCCAGAACTTTTAGTTGTAGCGATTTAAAAAAAAAAAAGTGATGGCGCATTAAAGACATCCATAGGTGAAAGCCTCTTAAAGATGTAAAAAATATGTTATTTCGGCGATTGGACGCACCGTTTCCGAGATATAGCCATTTTTTTTTTTTTAATTTTAGCGATTTTCTTATTTTGGGGATTTTTTCAAAAAAAAAATTATTTCAGGCGAATAGGAACACTTTTTGAGAAACCCTTAGGAACCCGTAAAAAACCGTTCTTTTTTCGATTGGACGCTTCGTTATCCAGATAAAGACAGGATTTCTAAATTTTTCATATTTTCGACCAAAAATGGGGATGGGTTACCCTGGGTATCATATGTATGTTAAAGTTAATTTGTGTCTCCAACCAAGTGTCCACAATTGTTTGCATGTGTGTGTGAATGCGTCTAAATTGGCGTCATACTCAACGATTATGATTAAAAGTCTCACTTCACCTCAATTTATTAAATTATGTATTCTTAGCTGGCTGATATCTATAAGTATACACTTTGTTGTTTTTTCACAACTTTATTTATAACTTTCTCTTTAAAATAATAGGTTTTCTGTAAAGTCCTCGTGTAACATTCAAATATATATAGTTTCTCTTTAACAACAAAGCCTCTTGTAAAAAATCGAATTCATAACTTTGTAACAAGTGTTTTTGTAACAGACACTAAATTATGATTACAGTAGCTAATATTTGAAAACGAATTCTAATATTGTGCTTTTTATTAGTTGTATCTTCCATTTCAGATGAATGAGGTTTTTGAAATACTCAAATTGGTTAATACAACTAAAATTCGGTGGTAGCAACTTGTATTTAGTAAGACCGATTTTTAATCTACCAATAACATCGACAAATAATTCTGATGTTTGACAATTACGAATTCTGATCAAAATACAGACTTTATCATGGAATTTCCAATGCCTGAATTGATTTCCAACTAATCTTTTCACTGTCGTCTTCAAATACCTGCTGCTTTTGGATCCCACATATCCAGATATAGCCAGCGTAAGAGCGTTACTTTGGTCTGTTTAATGACATCGATTTCGCGGTGCATTTAGAGCTCGGATCTATTATATCTCCATGTATTTCCCGGGTCGTAGTTCTGCCGAAGACTGCCAGTGTTGTTACAGCTGCGTGCCACATGACCCACGATTCTGAGCCATATAGCACATCGTCATTCCTATAATTTGAATCAGCATTTGAAAGTTAAAATCGAACCCAATAAATGACTTAGGGCCAGGTTATGTTGAAATCGATTCACCTATCTGTTTTTTTGAAACAAGTTCATGAATAAACTGTCCCATGGAATAATTGTGAAACCCTGCCACAATATATAACAATGTTCTCACTTATCCCTTATGTTTTCATATATATATGTGATATTTATCCATTTTCAGAAAAGTGTGTTGGTCTTACCACTTGACCAAAATCCAGAACTACCTTCAAAATTTTCTACCTGTTTACCAAACAGTCAATTGGGTTATCCAGCATATGTTCAAATGCATAAATACACATTTTGCGGTACGAGTATAACTCGCATACAGGAAGTATTTCATACACAAAATGTTCATAAGAAATTTATAATGATTTTCCGCCTCAGTGACTTTTGATGTGGTAATTGAAATGCAGTCGAGATTTTTTTTTCATTGGATCCAATGCACTAACAAACACAAAAAACTCCAACTTGTTGTACTGGTTATTTATGGATAGCTTTGGTGAGTGTTGGTACTTATAGATATGAGTCATTCCGGAGTTAATTAAACGAGTATCATAACATATGCACTTTGATAATTTCGGAAGTTTCTGAAATAATTGAAATGGGTGTATCCGAAACATAACATATTTTTGGCAAACATATTCGGTAAGAATTTGGTCGAAAATATTTAGTATAAAGTAGAAAATTTACCTACTTTAGTACGGAATTACCCATATGAAAGAAAATACATATGACTGTTTGAGTGTACGTATTTGCACCGAATACATTTATACATACTGTACTACAATTGTTTCCAACCAAATCAAATGAACAGACATAATGTTGAATCGCATTTGCCAGTAATGTTACTATAATATTTTCCAGGATTTGTAGTTGAAATTGTTCAGGATGTTTTTATTTTACATATTTTTTTTTTAATTTTGACTTTGGCTAAACACAGATATACGTACATACGTACGTACGAATGTATTTAACATGAACGTAAATTCGTAAGGGCTGGTGCTTTCGAAATATTTTTCAATTGTGGTTTTAAGCCTCTTGTGGATTAATTTCAATTTATGAATTATTAAGAATCTCATTTTGGGTTTATGTTTATTGTTATTATTTAGAAATATTTACAAATCTTAGCAATTAAAAATTTATTGGTTTTTATTCTTTTCCCAAAATATTCATCTACGACTGTGAAATGGAATTTGCTTGACATGGATAGGTATTTATGCTTACAAAGTTCATAAATATTTAACACATTAAAACCACTAAAAAATGTTACACACAATTTGCCAGGGAAGGAATATTTATAAGCAACACGAAAGATTACTTGAGGAGTTCTCAGTGGTCATTTGAGATATTTGAATAATAAGTGTAATGTTTACGAGTACACATGAATACAGCTGAAGTAGGGGTTTTTTGTATTTCTTCTCTCTCTCTGCCTCTCCATGTTATGTTTGTCAAATGTTGGAATGAATCCTTATGCTCAGGTAACTAAGAGGCTAAGTACAATTCTTGGTATTGTGCATATGGTCCGGTAAAATGTGTAACTAAAGGTTCAAGTAACCACCTTCAAATAAACTGGTAACGCTATTCACAAGACAATACTGTTTCTACACTAAACGAAAGCTTCTGTTTGAAAATTAAAAAATTATTGCGAATATTCCATATGTTTGGGTGACTGCTCTATTTTTCGAGCATTTCCAATTTCCGTTATGAACATATCGACCATTTGCGACAAGACAGTCATAACTCAAAATACAAAATATTCTTCTTGTCGAGTTCTACCAGATACTCTCATTGGTATTTGAAAATTATTTTAATGTTCGGCCCGAGAGTATTTTTAAAACCAGCATTTTGCATACAACCCTATACAACGTGAAACTTTCAAGTCGTTTCCCTCGAAAGAATGTTTTTCGATTTATGACGGTCTTGTCGGAAATGAGCGATATGATGGGGATATGTGCCTAGATTCATAGTAGCCTTACAGATTGCCATGAATTACAAAGACCCATTTCAATTGTATTACAATTTTATAAAATCTATTAAAAATTTATGTAGATTCATAGATGTCATTTCACAGAATAAGTCGAAATGTTCATAGGTGTTACAAACAAACATCATAGTTTTATTTTCATAGAATCTACGGAAATTTATGCTACGCACAAATGGTATACACTTCGAATCTACACGCTGGAAAATATGTAATTTTTTGTTGTTTGGATGCAAATATAACGTGTTTGTAAATAAACTTGTGGCCAAACGCTTTACATGTTAGGGACACAATGGCTAATCTGTTATAATATATTTTTTTGTGACTAAGATTGCTAAAAACTGGTGAAAACAAAAAAGTGACAGACAACAAAGGAACAAAAAAGCAGCATATATTCAATTAATGAAATCAATGGTTGCAAACATATACATGATTCCTACTGTGCGCAACCCGTCACTGCGCACGATGGTTCAACCCTTTACGGCACAGTCGTCGTATCAGAATGTAATTTTTAAAAAATAAACCATGCAAAAATTTCTCGATGGGTCTGGGCAGAGCATCAAAAGAGGATCTTTTGGCATTCAGCCAGGACTCGGAAGCCGACACAAAGAGAAGGAAGGTCAAGGAGCCGTCAAAAACGATTATACCAGCAAAAACGCCCTTCAACGAGGTAGTAAAAGACAACTTGCTGCTTGCCCTGGCGAACACGAAGACCGGGAAGCTAGCTCCCGTCACAGTCTCGGAAGGGAGTAAAATGGCGTCTCAAATAAGTAGTCGGAACCCGTGATGGAACACGTACTGGCAGACAAGGGTTCCCCGTTACCCCATTACGAGTATAGCTCGCATACAGGAAGTATTTCATACACAAAATGTTCATAAGAAATTTATATTGATTTTGCGAGATTCACCGAGGCTATACGGTGATTAAACGTATTAACGAGTTCTCGAAGGATTTCCTAAAGAAGTCTATCGCTTCAATAAGAGATGCCTGCGATGACATCAGCTTGAAGCTGCGAGGTGACCGCCGCTGAAAGAAATTTGAAGGTGGTCAGAGCGGGGTTTGAACCCAGGATCTCATGTACAAGAGCCACGCACACTAACCATTGCACCACCGACGGCCCAGAAGGCGAAGATAGAGTCGAATATACCTACAAGCTGCTTGACCAGATGTAGCTGGAGTGGTCATCCACTGTGTTTTACCTTCGATGTGGCTGAGTGGTTGTCATTAATTGAAATTCGATGAACTTATTTCCTTCATGGATAATTCGTTTATTTGTTCAAAAGCTAATAATATTTCGTCTCTTCTGTAAACGTTTGAAAGGCTAACTGATGCATACATCCGCACGAAAATCGATGGATCACTCAAAACATCATGCAGCATGCATATAAAAGACCACGCAACCGATACTGCCCTGCACGAAGTCGTCAGAACTATTGAGAGGTCGTTAGAACTCAAACAATATTCTCTTGCGGCATTCTTGGATATAGAGGGTGCATATAATAATATTAGGTCAGCGGCTATAGAAGAATCACTTGAAAATCTAGGCATGGAAACATTCCCCTAGAGTAACAATGCTACAGAGCAGAATTATCAACACCTCTATGGGAAACAGCGAGTCATCAAAGCTAGTTTATAGGGGAACTTCTCAGGGTGTAGTCATCTCTCCCCTACTTTAATTACTCGTGATCAACAAAATCCTACTAAAACTGGACAATATGGGGATCAACACTGTGGTGTATGATAATGACGTGGTAATCATGGTGTCTGGTTTGTTCCCATCAGTGTTGAGCGAAATCAGGAATGGGACCTTGAAATTAATTAACGACTAGTCCACTGGGAGTCGAATTGTACTGAATCCAGGGAAAACTGAAGTCGTGCTTTTTACCACAAAGACCAAGATAGTACAGCTTATTCCTCCTCGGCTAAGTGGAATAAAGTTTCCACTAACAACTCACGCCAAGTACTTGGGAGTGATTCTAGACCCTAAGTTATCCTCGAAGCGCAACATAGAGCACCGCGTACAGAAAGCAACCGTTGTGTACTACGCTTGTCGGAAAATGTTCGGAAACCGATGGGTTCTCCGACCGAAAATGTGACAACCCTTTTAGGTAACGGTCGCGGAAGTGGCACGATGGTGTCAGCTGCGGCCCAACTCGACGCAAATGGGAGGTGCAGTAGTATAATGAGACCGTACTCTGCTCCGGCTGGCCGTCGGTGGTGCAATGAATAGTGTGCGCGGCTCTTGTGCATGAGAACGTGGGTTCGATCCCAGTTATGACCACGTTACATTTTCTGCGACGACGGCCACATTGCTTAGTGATGGCGACACTATCGAGTACTTAGCCATGAAAAAGCTTCTCAACATACCGTTCGGAAACGGAGTAGGACTATAGGTCCCAATCAGTGAGTGACAAATTAAAAAGCGCACAGCTCACTGTTTGTGAGAAGCTCTCCCCAATCCCTTCCTGGCGTGTAATAGGAAACGGTTTTTTATACTCTCCTACGGAGCAATGGTATTGTGGCCTGTCGCGGGAAATACGTCCACCATGAAACTGTTGTATAGCGTTCAGAGATCGGCTTGCATCGGCATAACAGGTTCAATGAGGACGGGTCCAGCTGAAGCTCTTAATGCAATGCTTCATATTATACCAATTGACCGTCACTAGTGAGGCCTGGGGTGCTACCCGACTATATGCTCTTAAAAGCTGTAAGAGCAACGCACATGGGCATGCAAGAATACTACAGATAATCCCAAGAGAACTTAATGTAAACAACGATTACTGCATCCCCTCATTGACAATCGATAACCTATTCGATATCAGGTTTCTCAATAGAATAGAGTGGGATAAAGGGGAACCACCGAGAGGATTTGAGACCAAAGTATTTACGGACAGATCAGAAATGGAATGTGGAACCGGCTTGGGTGCCTTCTACGAGGAGGCAAGTCTTAATTTAGCGGAGGTACTGGCCATGAAGAAAGCCAGCGCCGCACTTAGTACTACAACGGAAACACAGCGCAT
Source organism: Phaonia tiefii (assembly GCA_963931995.1). NCBI lineage: Eukaryota > Metazoa > Arthropoda > Insecta > Diptera > Muscidae > Phaonia > Phaonia tiefii. The sequence continues at coordinate 164,256,301 of OZ008370.1, read as the reverse complement.
TGGAATATTTATAGATAACCAAGCGGCTCCTCTATCACTTAACTCTAACAACACTGTATCTAAACTCGTTAGTGAATGTAGGAAAAACTTGTCGCGCTAGGTCGGCTGGCCAATGTAGTTCTTACTTGAATACCAGACCACAAGGGTCTCCTAGGGATCCAAAGGGCAGCCGAAATAGCCAGTGCAGGATCCTCTTCCACCGATCTCCATATGGTGTCAGTCGCAATGCCTATAGGGTTGGTCAAAAGAGGTATTTCCTGTATTACCTTGAACAAGCAAAGGCCAGATGGGATAGGACGGAAACATGCTGCATATTCCACAATCGGGGTAACATATTAACGCTAATTGCGGAGCTGAAACTTCCGTATAATGACCACTGCCGTGCCAGCGAAGTCGCAGAAGAGGAGAAACTCAATGAGATATACGAGATCTAGGGGATCTAATGAGGTGTCTCCGATTAAGAGGATGGATATAGACACGGTACATTAGACTGTCCGGAGTTATTTAGTATGCAAAACGGTGTATCAAGACACTAATTAATGCTAAATAGTATCTTTAGCAACCACATGACAAAAAAAAACAACCAACCATACATGATTCCTGCAATATGTTGATCAGGCCGTTTGTTTTTCAGTGTGTACGAATTTGAGTAATAAATCCATAGAAATGTTTCTACGCAGGATTTCGTTATATTTATGAACCAAATGGTTACAGACTAATATTTTAAAAAGCAGAATTCCTCAGCGTTAAACAATTTTTCTTAACCTTTGCCGCAACTGCGGCTAACATGACCCCTTGTGAGGTTACAATTTTCGATGATGCGTTTGAGCATTTCAAATGGTATTCCACAAATGACGCTGGGAATGTAATAATATTTACGTAGCCCAAATGGAAACAGCCTAGACGTGTGATATTCTACGATCTAGGCGGGCAATTCACTGGCAATTCAATGACAACACCAACACGCCCCTTTGTCCAATCCTGCCCATATTTGCAGCAGATCATAGAATATGTACTACTAAGAACTAATGGATTTTTAATTTGTGATTTGTGTGGAAGGTACCACGCCCGTTTGTCAAATCCCGCCCATATTTCATTTTCGTCGTCGCCATTAGTTTGCCTGCAAAGTTTCAGCTCGATTGTATCACGGGAAAAGGGTTAAATATCAATCCAAAATTTTTGTCGGAACGCATGCATGCTGGTGAAGTTAATATACAGAGTTTTTAAAAATAAACTTATTTTTAAGTTCAATAAGAAAACTCTGTCACTTCTTCATACATTTCTCAATGTAGAGCATCAATATTTGCCCAAATAAACAACATCTTGAATTTTATTAATAAATTTGGTTTTCTTTCACTGTCTCTTTTTACTAACAAAAAACTTAAATTAATTGTATAATTTCTCGATTTATGAGAAATTATACAAATGACTAACTAACTCCTACATTTCCAAACTTCTTCTTATTTATTTTTTTTGGTTCAACAGAAGGGAACCACGCATACAGTGTTAACATAAAAAATTGATTTTATTGCAATTATTTTATCTGAATATTAATTTAATAGTGTGTTCTTTTACCATTTTTCAGAACAACTTAGAATGTTCTATCTATTAATGAATCGTATAGGGATTTAAGGTAGTCAAGAGAAATTTCGCCCAATGCAGTTTCTGTTCCTTCAATAATCTCATTTTTTGTTCATACTGCTTTCCTCCCTCATAGACCTTGCAGGTTGGTTACCTAACCCCAAACATTTTCAATAATGTTAAGGTCGGGGGAGTAGGGCGGCTAATTTGAGATTTCAACATTTTGGGTAGAAATCCGTGTTTTCAGTACATATGCCGTATGTATAGGCGCATTATCGTGTTGACAAATCCACTCTATTGCTTCAAAAATTTCTTTAGTCTTAGGAAACATTTTCCAGAAGATTCTTGTAGTGATTCCCCATCATTCGGGTACTTGGTGCCACATGGTCAATAGTTCCGTAATATGATACTGCGGCCCATACCATAACGATGTTATGACGATGGCAGAGAAATTTTTCCTCATTATGAACATCTTGAAAATAAAAGTTGTAGTTAAGTTAAGTCATCAAAGTTAATTTTTTTTTTGCATCCTAAAAATTACTTTTCGCCAGTCCCTATCACTTAAGTGGCATTGGCCATCCCATGCCAAGTGGTCTTTAGCGAATTGAAGGCGTTGTTGTTGGCGAACTGAACTTACTTACTTTTTCTTCAGTTTTCGGGGCTTTAGATTTCCACAGGTCAAAATAGTGCCAAATTCTAAAGTTTTTAGGTAGAAAATGCTGAAATTTGCGCAATTCGAAGGTTTTTTGCTTCTCCTGAGGTGTTTTTGTCACCCGCTATATCTTCTAAAGACTTTATATTGTTAAGAGATTTATGTGCAGTAAAATCGGCAATAAAATCGCATCCAATTACTGTAGACACACGCTGAAAAATCTATCTTTTTTGATATTTGGGTGCAAATATAAAGTGTGTTTGGAGCTTGTCGCAAATATAATATAGTTGTGGCCAAACACATTGCGTTTGCTATTCCATATTACATGTTTGAGACACAATGATTAATATGTTATAATATATGTAGTTTCGACCCACATATATTTATGTTTGTGACACAAATACAGCTGTGTTTGTTGTTTGTCTATGCTCTCTCGAGAGGAAGAGAATATAAGAGGGATAACGAGAGGGTCTGTCTTGTAAGTGTGGATCTGTATTTTTGCATTATTCTCTCAGTCAGTGATTCATAAATATGTAAATTGCAGATGTTTCTTATTTTGTATTGCGTTTTAATTTCATGTATTCTGTCGTCACTGGTTCATCGGACAGAGGATATCAAAAGCGCTGGATCATTGAAAAAAGAGTAAACGAAGGCTCGGACGGTTAAATTGTTTGTGATGTTACTTTGGTTTTTGTGTTTTTGTGAGAGTGAGAAACGATTTTGAAGAAAGAAATATTAAATATTTTGTTTTTGTACCAACGCATAGTGATAACCAACGCATAGCTGTAACGTTCTGAAAACAAACCCGTGAGAAACAACAAAGGAAGCAAAAGCAAAAGAACAGCAGATTACCATTTCATCAAAAAAAGATGCACTCAATGCAAGTAAGCGTAAAAAGTCCCGTTTTAAATTTGTTATATTAATTATTTATAAATATGGATTTATATTGATAAAATTCATTATAATAAATAATACGAGTACTTATATATTGAAATCGAAGATTAATTCGTTTGTAACCCTTTCGACCCCGCATCTAAGCCAATAGGCAGAAATTTTTTTTACCTCATTTCCTGGCTTAATAGGCCTAAATGAATTATTTTGGAAGGTTTTAGCTATCGAGATTGTTCCGATCACTAGACATAGAATGTTGCTTATAAGCAACTTTGAGCCGTTGTGGAAGTATTTTGGGTGTAAAAAATACGCAAAGAAATGTTTATAATCAAGGTATTGTCATTTGTTTATTGTTCAAAAGCACTTTTTGCGTGTAAAACGATAGAAAACAATTCTTATGTGTATTGCAGCATAGGTGGATACCACATTTTGCGCATTATGATAGTGGTGTTCCCGTCTTACATAGGCGGCATCGACCCTTTTCTCCCCAAACTATCCAATCATCGCTTCTGTCATATCTCTTTGCAGTTGGGGGCTCATGTGTTGTTTGACGACGTTTGGAACTAGGTGCCTCGGATGAAGATTGTAATGCTGCATCTGAATCTGTTTCCACATTTTGCAAAATTCCACTAGGGCGGCCCCATTTTTTTTGAAGAGAACTAGCAAACGAAGGCGTTGCATTTAGTAGCTCATTCGCTATTTCCATCTGGAATTTTATGAGAGGCATATGCTTCGCATTTGGTTCAACAACTTTGAGATGTCTACGATAAAGAAGCCAAGAATTTGTTACAGCTGTTCCCAAAGCCCAGTAAAATATTCTCATGTACTATTTATTAGAACGATGGTTGACTTTATACAGTTCCATTAGCATATCAGAGAGGTCAACTCCTCCCATGTGTTGATTATACTCTGATACAATTGCTGGTCTCGGTACATCAATAAAATTTGTTCCTTTCCGTTCCAGCGGTTGCATGTCGCGATTGGCTCATCTCCCACAAATGTAGACAACAACTGAACAGCCTTATTATCAAGCCAACGAACTGCGACAATGCCACGATTTGCCTCACACTTTATGACATACGAGCCCCTGCCAGGCATTTTCAAATCCGATTCAGATTTTAATTCGCAGTTAGCCATTCGATTCATTCTGATTGTGCCGATCCAAAATATTCCCATTTCCTGCAAAGGTACCAGAAGATTTACTGAAGTGAACCAGTTGTCGAAGTATAGCTTGAAATTTTGAAATTTTGGCACTGCGGAAGCCCAAGTCCATATGAGGCACAAGTTCCATCACCGATATAGAGCGCAAAGTCGTAGATAATTCCTGATGAGCCTGATCGTGTAAACATTTTTAGTCCCCATTTGAGGGGCTTAGCAGGATTATATTGTTTGAAAGCTGATCTTCCTGAAAAATGCTATGGACCATATGTCCGAAAATTTGTCAATATAGCCATTGGAAACATTCGAACCTACCTTTATATGCTATTACCTGCTCATCAATAATTTCATGTTCTTCTTGATGTAGATCGTTGAACTTTTCCTCGAACATGGATAACAGCGGAAGCATTTTATATAATTTGTCATAATTCGCATCTTACAGTTGCGAGATATGCTGACGATACCGCAATTCTTGCTTTAAATGAATCACCTACAGAAGCATCGTCACTTGCCCAGAAACAGTTTGTTGATATGGGAGAATGGCTGCAAAAGTGGAATATAAAAGTAAATGCAGAAAAATCAAGCCATATGACATACTCATTGCGACGTGGTGACTGTCCTCCCCTTCGACTAAATGGGAATGAAATTCCTAAAAGTGAAACGGTGAAATATCTGGGAATAATTCTTGATCGGCGACTAACGTGGAAAACACATATTAAAAATAAACAGCATTATTTAAAGCTAAAATTGAGAAAACTTTGGTGGCTATTGGGAACCAAATCTAAATTGAATCTGACTAACAAACTCACAATTTATAAAGCCATACTAAAGCCAGTGTGGACATATGGAATCCAGCTGTGGGGTACAATATAGAAATACTTGAAAGATTCCAGTCGAAGACATTCAGAACAATTACGAACGCACCATGGTTCATTTCTAATAAGGCCATAAGGCGAGATCTAAAAATATTATCTGTTAAAGAGGAAATTAGGAAAGCCAGCGATCTATACTTGCAAAAGGCTTAGCAACCATGTCAATCCCATAGCTATATCACTGCTAGACTCTACAGAAGAAACTAGAAGACTGAAACGATGTCACATTTTAGACCTACCTTTTCGGTCTTAATGTAAACTTAACTTTATTTTTTTTTTTTTTGTAAATAATAAATTAATAATAATAAGTTTGTTAATAAATTGTTAATAACAGAGAATAAGTATAATTTTAAAGTAAATTTATTCTATTTTGGTTTATGTTATGTTGCTTCCCATAACCAAATTCATTTTTGTAATTGATGACGAATGAGACGGGTGACCCACCCCTATGTAGAACACAGATTTGTCCGACTGCGAAACACTGATTGTCAAACTGCGAAAAAAGCACACACACTGATGTAGCGGCACCGAATAGTTGTATTGTGTGGGTGCGAAGCACTGTCAGAGCAAAGAGAATAATGACGTAGTTATACGTATATAAAAATTAGATAGAAAGAGAGCAACGAAAATTGTGTGAACTTGTGTAGCGTATGTACGAACTGTTGCTTTGCATACTCTATGTATTTTGTGGGTATATAACAAAAAGTGTTGAGCAAGAAAATAACGACATGACATGTCTTTAAATAATTTTAAGTAATAATATTATTTAAATGTAACGTCATTATACGATTGAACGCTCTTTTTTAATTTCCAATGTAACACTTACTAATGTGTTCACCGAAATCAAACAGGTACCGTGTAGAAAAAAGGCGTTAACACATCGCCCGTGAGCTCTAACACTCATTGGATTTTTTTAATTTTCGAACTTCACTTCGTCATCGCCATGCATACTTTAAAGAGTTTATTGCTTGTATGTTGTTTTAAACGGTGTCAAATATAGAAGTTGCTTATAAGCGACTTTGGGGGCGAAAGGGCTAAATAACGGGTTTTTCAACAGAGACGCTACAAAAGTAAATCGATAGGGACAGCCAACGACGCCATATTTTTTCCCGCTCTTTTGACATTTCTCCTCAGTAAGGTTTGCCATTTCATCATGGAAAGATATACAAGCCAACAACGAGTCGACATTATTAAAATTTACTACCGAAATTTGGAGTCAGTGGCCTTAACTTTAAGAGCGGAATTCATCGGAAAATCATCGTCAGCGATGAGGCTCATTTCTGGCTGAATGGCTTCGTCAATAAGCAAAATATGCGTTATTGGTCAGACAGCAATCCACACGTAATCCATGAGTCATCCTTGCATCCCGAAAAAATTACGGTTTGATGCGGTTTATGGGCCGGCGGCGTCATTGGGCCGTACTTCTTCCGTGATGATCAAGACCGGCACATACTGTGAAATGATAACCGAATATTTTTGGCCCCAATTGGATAATATGGACCTGGAAGACATGTGGTTCCAACAGGATGGCGCCACAAGCCACACAGCGAATGCCGTTAGATTATATCCTGTGGGGCTACGTCAAGTCTATGGTCTATGCCAACAAGCCAGCGACGACTGATGAACTTCGTACGAATATCGGCCGATTTATGCTTGAAAACCGTCGAAAATTGGGTTTAGCGTCTGGACTTCTGCAAGCGTACCCGTGGTGGCCATGCAAAAGAAATCGAATTCCATACATAATGGCATCGAACGTACTTTCACAGGAATAAAGAAATTCATTGGTATCTAAAACCGGTTTTGTTTTATTTAGAAAAACTTTTGTAGCGCTCTTATTGAAAAGCCCTTTATTATTATATTTGGGAAGAAATTCGCATACGTTTCCACGTAAGTATATGTAGGTTTGGGGGAAACACGTGAATGCTTCCACGTATGTATATGGATGTTTGGGGTAAAGAACGCTTATGTTTTCACGTAAAAGCATACATGTATGTCAGTAAACTTAATACTTTTGCATTTAAATACAAGTAAGTTTGGGACTTGCAAACATATGAATGTTCGAAGTGTGTTCCAAACATGTACATGGTTCCTGCAGAATATATTTGGGGAAATGTGTTAGAGAGGCCGTTATTTTTCAGCGTGTATTAACACATTTGGTGCCTAGCTCTTAAGCCGCTGAAGATAAAACTCCACAAATATCAGTATGATCGTCCGGCAATGTGAGTTGGAATTCCACTTGCGACTTTTTCAGATTTTTCACTAAGAATGTGAGTAAGATTATAATTTAATATTTTTAAAAACAAAAAGGCGTCAAAAAGCGGGATTTCTGTCCCAACATTGGGACTGAGATTCAAGGCGGCATGCTATATCGAAAAACAGGGTGATTATTCAGGTTGCAGAAATTACCATTCGTGAGTGCCTATTTAAAGAATGTTCTACACGTTTCAGTGGAGTCTAATGTTTCAGCCCCGTGAAGATTTAGCCTAGTTTTAGTGATTTTTATGCCTCTGATTTATTGTGATGGCGACTATTTCGGAACCACGGCAGTTCCCACGAGTATAAATTTGTTTGAAATTATGCCAAGTAAACGTCGCTAACAAATTTTTGTGTTCTCTTAATTTGGTCCTTTTGGTTCCAATCTATAATCAAACTATAAAAGAAAATATTCCGGATTTAAAATGACCAAAAAGAATTTAAAATTTTTAGTATTTCGTCCTTGATATATTTACTGTGAACAAATTAAATGAACCATGAATTTCTTCGTTCATTTTTAATATAATTATTAAATTTCGCTGGATTACCTGCTTTGTTTACTGTGCACGGTGGTCATAATAGAGTAAGTTTAGGTTTTTATCGTTCTATGGAAACTTTTGGACATCAAGGCTTTTTTTTAATTTTTACCAGCATGTAATTTATTAAAAATGCATTAATCGATAGCTTTTAAAACATAAGGAACACGGGCAAAACCTTTGATATTCTGGAATTTTCCCGCCATTTTAATTTAGCGTTCCAAGGCGATAATAACTCACGATTAAATCTAGAATGTATTTACAAATTATTGTTTTTGTTTGTTTTATAGCCACTTTTATTTTTAGTTGATGTGTTCATTATTCAGTATTGTATAAGTACAAACGAAATATGACACTGAATGTTATTGGTAATGATAGAAAAGATTGATGAGTTTATATAGTTTATATAAATATTACTACTACAATAAATTATATATTTGGAATCAGAAATATTCAAATGTTTTCATTTTTTTTGCCAATGCGGTGCAGAAATCTTTAAACATTAGTTTCTGTAACGAATACATTTTATCTGTTGTCTCTGGAAGCAGCCTTTTCATGCCTTAGCTGGCTTAAGGTTTTACTTATAAGAATGTTATTCATTTATATGTATATTTTTTATATATTTAATGCTGACATTTAAATTCGCAGATATTAACAGAAATTTTTAGAAATATTTGCTGTTCAGATGGCCATTCATACACAGTCCCAAATTCTGTTGACCTAATTTTCACCAAGTTTATTAAGATTAGAATCTTTGTAATTTCATATAAACACTTTGGACTTGTCTAATGGTGTCTATAAATTTTACAATATTACATTTTGTAGTTAATATCACATTTTATTTCTTATAAGAAATCTAATGAGAATAATTACATGTTATAAAAGGATAACACAATAAAAATTATATGAACAAGAACACAATATTATAACAATAACATTAAAACTGTAAAGAGAAAATATGTTTATGTATAAATACAAAGATTATGAGCATATGTCTATGTTTCGAGATATACAGGCATGAGTGATATATTAGCACTGTTGAAATACTAAGGTTTTAAGTGTGAATTTATAATTTATTACTTCCATGACAATACATAGTTAAACAAAACAAATTTGCGTCAACGATTTGTTGTTATTTTCTATAGAATTAAATGTAGAATTTATAACTGTGCGGCCACTAAAAGCTGTAGAAGACAAAAAATGCCAGTTTTCTCTTTATTTCCTTTTATTTCTGAATTTTTTTATTCGATAAAATTCGTTTGGTAAACAAGGAATGTGGCAAAAAATCTAAATGTTGTTAAAAACACGGTAAAAAGGGGCGAAAAGGAAACATGAAAGTACCAAAAAAATAGTTTGGAAAGATTGGGAATGTAGCAAAAATTTTGAATGTGGTTAGCAAAGGGGCTAAGAAGGTAAATGTTCAAAGTGCGAGAAAACCCGATTGCAAAGATTGTAAATGCGAAACGAGTAAGACCTAAAATTATTAGAACATATCATAGACAAATTGGGAATGTATTATAAATTGTGAAAGTGGATTAAAATGGGCAAAGAAGAGTATCTTCGAAATGCGAGAAAAATCGTTTGGAGTGATTGGCAATGTGTTTGAAATAGTGTATGATGGAAAGGAAGAGTAAAGAAGGTCGCAAAAGTTTAAAATTAATAATACGAAAAGAATATTATAGAATGTCTGTTATTGCTAACATAGTTTTAGTTTTTCCGCATTTTGAAATTTTACGTAGTGTTGAACATTTTATCAACTTTTTTCTACTAATACTACTTTTTTAACACCTTCCAAACGATTTTCAAGTATTTTTTATGTTTTACCCTTTTCTGACCCTTGTTTATCACGTAAATAATTAAAAACCATAATTTTCTCGCATATTCATATTTTACACTTTTTACACACAAACACAATTTTTAATAAATTCAAATCATTTCATGAAATTTTTTCTGAATTTTTAACTTGTACCCCTATTTGACTCTATTTGAAATCCCACCATTTATTAAATAAATTCCCAATCAAATAACACTAATTTTCTCGTTATTTAAAATTTTATGCATTTTTACTTTTTGCCCACAGTTCCGATCATTCAAAACTAATTTTCCCTTATTTAAAGTTTTACTCTTTTCTGTCCCTTTTACCTTTTTTACCCACATGTAAAATTTTTATATACTGTCACTGATGCCAATTTTATTTGCATTTTTTAGTGTTAGATTTTTTGCACACTCACGTATAGTGTTCTAAACATATTCCAAATCTTTCCAAACGATTTTTCTGGCATTTTGAAGATTTACCCATTTAAGACATTTTTCCTCACACACATTACTTTTCATAAATTTGTAATCATTTCTAAATATTTTTGTCCTTATTTGAAGTTGTACACTTTTGGTCCCTTTTTACCAATTGTTTTCCGCAATCAGTCCAAGTTATTTCTATTGCATTTTGAAGTTTAAATCTTATTTTCCCAATCATTGTATAAACAAAATTTTTGTCTGCCTTTAGTAGCCTTATTGAAGCTTTTACTCCAATTAGTAGTCGAACTCTAGGCCGAATTATTCCAAACTAATGTCATCGTTTCCACATTTACGTACGTTCCCCATCGCGCCAACCGGTTCTGACAGCTTACGATAATTCTGTCCTTTCTTATAGACGTTGATTATTTTCCACATTTTCCGCTACTTTTTAATCGCTTTTTGTCACATAAATTCGAAAAAATTTCACTCGAGAGTCGAAAATTGCAGCTCCTCTTCACTATAAAGCTCTCACTTCTAGATTAACTCACTCAAAAAAAAAAAAATTTTAAATTAAAATACGTTAGGTTAGGTCTATTTTAAATTATTTTATTTTTAAATATTTCTTACTCATTGGGTAGCATCCTCAGGAAGATCGACCAAAATTTTAAATTTGCTCAATTCGAATTTACTCAAGAAGATAATTTTTACACTCGGAGTGAGAATTTTATATTGAGGAAGACCTACGAATCAATAAAGGGCAGATAAGTATGAGATAAATTTTTAAACAAATATCGAATCAATAATTAATCCCATTTGTTTCCTTCCATTCAAATCGATGCATTCGGTACCAAATCTTTTGTCTTCTACAGCTTTTATCTGTTATATGTGACTAACGCTCACGCAAGTGGTGGTCAATATTCTATAGGTATTCCCTCAACTATTGGAAACTGATGATTTCTGCATGCCCTTTCTGGTACGTCGAATACAAAAGCAGAACTGCCGGTCTCCTGATGGTCACGGTAACTCCCGTAAAATATTACCGATCTTAACAAACTTGAGTATTAAGAAATATTTTGCCACCAGTCACCTACTGAAAAAGGCAATTTGCCACTCCCACTGTAGTAGCTCCCATTCAATAGCCATACAAATCAATAACAAGTATATGTCAGCAAGATGTTTCTGGGTTTCTTGATGGATGTCAAAACCTGATGTGGTGCTGATATTGTTAGCGACCACCAACTCTTGGTGGGCACCTTACGTCGAGCAGCTGCCACCCGTATAGAGAAAAAATCGTAAAATACAATACACAACGTCTGCAGGATTCATCCATATCAATTATGTACGATCAAACTCTACGCTCCATTTTGTCACAGGACAGTGAAAATACGAGGTCAGGCATTATTGGAACGCTGAAGGAAACAGCCAAGGAGGTCCTTGGTGAGAGAATATATGTGAATAAACCTTGGATTAGTGCAGAATCCTGGACCGCAGATATGTCAGTGTGGGTGGGTTATATGGTCCGTTCAGATTACGACAAGTATGTGAACAACATAATGGAGGAAACCGAAAATGAGACAAAAACAGGTAGCATCCATAGTGTTCACTCTTCAATGAAAAGGCTGAGCGGCAACCACATCAGGAATACTGTATCGTGAAAAGCTAATGATGTCACCGAAATATCATCACCAGGTCAGGAAGTAGAGCGATGGCGTGAATTCTTAACGACAAAATTTAGACTTTCGGTTGATGAAGATCAGTGTACCCGATCAGTGCACCCCTTCGGCAGTATACTCACGTCGCAACCCGAAAAGGGATAGAAACGCAGATCGAGGTAGCACTTAGTAAAACGAAGAATCACAAATCTTCTGGTACTGATAATATTCCAGTTGAACTATTGAAATATGGTGCATCAGCTTTAGCAGATGTCACTACGCCGGTCATCAAAATTTGCATGGATAGACAACGAAATCCCTACGGAGTCGAAAAATGGAGTGGTTAGAACTATCACAAAAAAAAGTGATCTAACGCTGTGCAGGAACTGGAGGGGTATTACATCGCTAAATGCAATAGGCAAACTAATGGTGATCCTTATTCTTCAGCGGATCTCGGCGGTGGTGGATCAAATTGTGCGGAAAGCGCGCTTCAGGCGTGGTCGTTCGTGTACCCAACACGTGAACACACGCCGCATAATCATATGACAGTCAGTTGCACCACACTCGCCTCTGTATCTACTTTTCATAGAATTGACCAAAAGGGGGTACAGGATAGGACTTTCACCACATCTGCGGGAGTTATTGAAGAATGTGTCTTGTCGCCCACAATATTTCTTCTACTTATGGACGAGGTAATGGAGGCAAGTAATGCAGAAGAACCGTTCGGCATTCAGTGGAGTATGTATGAACATCTACATGGTATCGACTATCCAGATGATATATCGTCGACTTATTATTGTTTTGTCCTAAATGCCAAATGTTTGAAACGGAGATACCAATATTCACAACTATATCACTATTACCAACTAGCAATTTGTAGGGATATACAAACAAATTAGAGTTAATATCACGGAAATGTTAAGATATATCAAAAATCTGACAACAGATTCGGAAAGATAATGCACAAACCCTGTAGACACAATATCAACTCGAAAAAAATATAAATGGCGTATACGACAAAACAATAATCAGTCGACGATATGTGTTCTGGCCCACAAATTTGATGACATGGAGGTCAAGTTAAACAGACTCTCCGAAAATGCGAAAACAGTAGGATTAAAAATAAATATAAAGGAGACAATGCGTATCCGAACAGAACGGAATATTCTACTAACAGCTGATGACTTATATATAAATCTATTTCATGCAAGCTAAGCGTGGTTTAATTACTTGAGTTTTTGTACATGATATTTGATAAATGGCCAGCCGTTCCGATTTCCTCAGTAAAGGGAAAGGACTTCACGTTGTTGCTTTTACCAGTTTCTTTCCTCAAAATCACGTCCCACTGTGGTAGCACACATACATAGATATATACGAAACATATACACAAAAATCAAAGCAACACCACAAACAATTTAACCCTTAGACTAATTATTATACTAGACTTAACATTTCTCTCAGCAAATTTATGACATTTGGTCTGGTGTGATATGAACGTTGGACGTTGAAAAGAATTGCTCTTCATTTCGTTTTGTCCGACCGCACCACGAAGAATGTGAAAGGAAACGTCAGATGAGTCAAATATTCTCTCTTGTTGTAATAGTTACTCTATGATTAAACTGTCCGAGTATTTAATTTTTTTACTTATCAAATGCTTTTGGTATCCTCTGTCCGATGTACCTTTGACGTTTGAAACTAAAACTAAAACCACTGACTTCGTCTGCAATTTACACGCTATATTTGTGAATCACTGACTCAGAAAATAATGTAAGAATGCAGTTACACACTTACGGCCTTATTTATAAAAAGTTATCACACAAAATTCATCCATGAAACTTCTCATAACTTTTTATGAATATGGCCGTTACACTTTCTGAACCCTCTTTGTTTCTCTTGCTTTCGAGAAAGCATAAATAGTGCCACAAACAAAAGCTGTATTTCTATCACAAACATAGATATATTTGGGTCGCACACACATATACTATACCATATTAATCATTGTGTCCCAAACATGTAATATTGAATAGCAAACATCGAAATGTTTGGACACAAGTATATCATATTTGCGACAAGCTCCAAACACACATTACATTTGCATCCAAACAACAAAAAACGACCGACTTTTCAGTGTGTAATAACTGAAGAGACTTGGGGGTAAATACAATCGTGCATAGTTTTCAAAGGTATCACATACGAGTAAAACCGTATGTTAGACTGTTAAACACATCGTCGGATGTGTCAAAATTTTTATTTGGTGAGAGAATTAAACGAACAAACACGAAGAAAACGGCAATAAAGGCTATTAGTTCGTAAATTTTTACAAATGTTTAGCCTTTCTTCACATTTGCTGTTTATTGTACTTGATTTTTGTTTTATAAAATAAATAAATGGTTGCCCATTACATAGCATGAAGGGACAGGGGAGACCTTCTCACAATGAGTCAGCTGTGCGCTTTCCAGTTTACACTCACTGATTGGGACCTACAGTTTTACACCGATTCCGAACGGTATTTGGAGAAGCTTTTTCATGGCTAAATACTCGATAGTGTCGCCGTCACTATGCGATGCGAGGTGACCGCCGCCGAAAGAAATTTTAAGGTGGTCTGAGCAGGGATCGAATCCAGGATATCATGTAAAAAAGGCGCGCACACTACCATTGCACCACAGACGGATTTTTGTTTTATAACTGTTGTATTTTGTTTGTCAATTTGAAAACAGTTAAGAATGCAAAATCTCCAAAAATAATAGTGTAAATCGAAAGCAGAATGATGATACGTTTTCCTTCAAACGGAAGAGTGTCCATTGCTTTTCTCTTCTAGCGCATCGTTCCATTTGCACTAATAGAACTATACGGTCTTAACAGAGTTCTTAAAATCCATCGAAATCTTAAGGGTTTCGGCTTAATAATCTGAAATTTCTGGGACTTCATATTCTTGTACCCTACTGCTAGATTTCTGCACCACACTGTAATCGTCATTAGTAAGCGGACATGCATATGGATACAATGACAATAGATAAATGTTTATAATAAACTGAAAAATACTACTTGGCAGCATAACTTTTACAGGCTTAATTAAATTACACTTTAATGTTCGATAATATTCATAAATTTTTTCGTTCGAGGCTAAACATTGGAAAGCATTCAAATGCCAAAACAACACACTCTCCTATACATACATAAACGCACACATACAAACACTATCAAAAAGACACAAAAGAAGTACTGGCATTTGCAACAGACGGGTGTACTAACTTGAGGCTTAAATGTTTGGCATTAAAGTTTTTTGCGATGTTGTTGTTGCTGATGTTATTACCATAAAGGCGCACTAACCGTTAAAAATGCCAACAGCAAAAACAACAGCGTGAGGAAATACAAAAAAAAATTAAGCAGAAAAGCCAAACGTCGCTTTTACACCCAAACGCACACACATATAAACACGAAGTATACACTTTATAACCGGAAAGTATTCATAAATACACCAACACCATCGGATATACACACATTCAAAAGCACAATTGTATATGTGTGTGTGAAGCATAGTCACCAGTCAGTGCTGAACCTCGGTGTATACAGTGTTCATACTTATTTTTGCATTACAATTTAATGCGCTTCATAAATTTTTAATGCATTTTATGGCAAAATGACGACGCACTTACAACCTACACTGCCTCAGGAGATACGTATACGGACGGAAAAAATGTCCAAATACACACAAGAACCCCACCAACTGAATCATTCGCACACATTTACCACCACCCTCGCAGTAACACAAATACAGGCTCTTGGTCTTTAAGTCCCATAAACAATTGTCAATGCTATCTGACTTACTGTAGTTCACAAACATAACAATGTCGTTGAAGTTGCTATCCGTCATATCGTTAACCATATTCTCATCCTGACACTATAGGGGCTAACATTTGGAAATGTCAATTACTTAAATGCATTAAGAGGAGGAAGATACTAAGGCAGTGAACACATATCCAGATTGTAGGATATTAGGGATCTGTATTAAGGATTGTACTCTGTATTAAGGATTTCACAATCAGAAAGTTTTAAGTTTTAATTCTTTTGTCCAACACAATTTTTGCAATTAGGAAATTATCAATTTTATACACTAATATATGGCAATGTCTTTCGTGACATACGTAACATTCGCAGAGTTTTTACAACATTCAAATTATTCTATCTCGTGAACTGTTGAACATAGAGCTATAATTTTTTTTTGGAAAAATTATTTAGCTTAAGCTTAATTAAAATCAGTGATTTAATTGAAAAAAAATTACTGAATTTTGGCTGTAAAAATGGTGTAATTTGTCGTGACTGACGTAACGCATTTTTTCACCAATAATTCAGGTCACTTTTCCAAATGGCATTTCTCTAAAAGTTTCGATGTGAAGTTTATTTTTTTTGTCCGGATATCTTCTTCTATGTCTATAGTTTAGAATACAATCAGTATAAATGCGTCAAAAAATTATGCTCAAAAGATGTTGAGGTTTGAGCGAAATAAGTTCCGTGACTGACGTAACATTTTTGGTATTGAACAATTCTAATACGTTAAGATACATTCTGAAGCCGGTGTACATGTAATTGTATATCATTGTGTTTGATTTTTTGTTAGTTGGTATGAGTTCCGTATTTTAGGGTATGTTTGGGCGGATGATCACCATCATCACCATCCATCATCTTCGTACGCTATTGTAAATTGTACGAAATGAGGAATTATAAAAAGACATTGCCATATTCACATTTATTGGACCAATGTGCAACGTATTTGAAAATGGGGATCAAAGTGAATGTGTCAACTATAGTGGAAACGATTCTTTTATTTATTGCATACGAAGTGTACTCAAGTGAAATATTCAAAAGGAAAGTGTTGCTAATATGACCGGACCCTATCAATGTGGCGGACTTTAACAGTATGGCGGTAGCCCGATATGGAAAAACATATTCATGATAATCTATAAACAATAAAAAAATCATTGGATACCACACGAGATCCCAGTCAAAGTGACAGCCTATCGTCGGATCCATTCAACATTTTAATGAAGATAATAATGGCGAAATCTGCAGTAGACACAAATGTAATCATCAGCAGCAAAAGTCACATGCTGCTCCCGGTTATTGTTGATATACAGGGTTATCCATATACCAGTATCTTTTTAAAAATTAAATAAAATGAATTAATCTTCATTTCTTTTGGTACTAAGCAATAACTTATTAGAAATAACAAATATTCCCATTATTTATGGAACACCATTTCATTCATGTGGCTGCATTGTTGACGGTTGTTTGCTTCTGGTTGTGAAAATAGAGGCCAAGGATTTTAATATGATGATTATTCCCAAGTTGGAATAAAAATAGAAAGGAATTCTACTTGAATTCAAAAACAAATTAATTCCTTTATTGTCATATTTCGAATAACTAACAATATAATAAAAAAAACTTCCGCTTCATGCGATAAGACCGATAAAAGGTTATTTTTGAGTAGACACTCAAGTGACAAAAGTAAAGAGAGAGTGAGTGAAATGAATAAAAAAAGAATAAAAAAAATCAGCGAGAGTTCGAACTCATGTGTGATGTGTTAAAACCTTTTTCGATCCAGTTCTGTTCGATTTCTATGAACACATTAGTAAATATTACATTGGACAATATATAAAAGAATAGTTTTTGTGTTGAAGGCTTTTTTGCTATTGCACTTTCTTTCTTCGTACATCTGCTTTAACATTAGATGTAATATTGTTAAAATAAATAAAGCAATATTTAGCTCATTGAAACGACGAAGTACTTTTTTTAATACTGGCATACAACTGAATAAAAAGCAATATTTAACTCACTGGAATAATTGTTTTAATACTGAAGTATTAAATAGTATAGAGAACTGATTGCACCCATTTTCCGCTCTCATGTAGAGAGTCTGAGAGTTGATTCAAACGAAATCAAACGGAAAGTAGCGTCAATCTATAAAATTAACTCCAGCTTCGCGGGCAGCCATGCCCTGGTTACAGTTCCATATACTGTTAGGAGGACTTTTCATTGGAAAACTCCCAGTGCCTTTTCATCTACTTGCAAGAGGACCCAGCTTTCTGCACCCTATAGGAGGACAGGTGGTAAAGAGTTAATACAGCTTGAGACACCATTATTGTGTCTAAGGAGACGATTTTATCTTGTTATGTCCCAAATGACACATAGTCGGAAGCATAAGTCTCTGTTTGATTTGCAGGTTATCGTTCTATGGAAAAACTGATCTGTCTACGAAATGAATTACAATTTTCTAAAAATAACGCTGATCAAAGACAACTACAATTGAGTTATTGTTTCCGTTTACGACGGATACCGGGTAGATAAATTCGTCCACTGCCTGGAATGATAAGAGTTGTCAACATTCAACTGATATATCAATTGAGTTGAAGTTCCATTCGACGCATATAAGCGAACAAATTGGCTACAACGATTGTAGATACCGTTTCTTAGCAGGACGTCAATCAACCACTCCCCGTGATTGAAAGCGTATTCAGTAGATAGTAGCAAAAATCTACAATCTTTCAAGAAATTTTTTAGTTTTGTCATCACGAATATAACAAACCAGACATAACAAACAACAAACCATGAACATGTACTTTTTGATCGAAAGCGAACGAATACGAATACATTAATTACTGCGTGTGTTTTAGTCAAATTATAATCTTTTTGTTATTTGTTCCTGATGTAATCCTCTCATTCAGTCCTGATACATGTAAATACAGGATCAACGAAGAATTGGTTTGTTCGTGTGTATTTATATACCCGAATACACAAAATCTAGAAACTGATGTCAGTGTAATAAATATTTAAAAGAATGCGTCATGACTTTACTTCGTTGAAAACTGATGAGCTACTAAATGAAATTTGTCGTTCTCATACGCTCTTTGATGTTCTTCTTGTGTACGCCCAAAAAATTGGAACGCTTTCGGAACATCGTCGTGTTCGAACACATCAAACGGCTGCAGAGTAATCGTGAAACTATTCCAAACATTTTGTTAGTCTTCATAGTTTTTAATCTATTGTGCATGTTTCGTTTAGAAATGTATTGTCTTCCCGAATGAATTTTGAATTTACCTCCATTTGCTTGTGTTTGAACATATTAAAATGAAGCGATTCTGCTTGGTATTGATAATATCATGCGCTTGCAGATATCCAGTATGTATTGCAATGCTTGAACCAAATTTTCAAACTCGTGGTGTTTAATGTAGTTATTCCATTTACTTCTGCATTATACTTGTCTCTACTAACTGAATTGGAAAGAATGAATTAGAAAGATACATGTGTCCCTGGTGTTGATAATGTATTGAAAATTTATTAATCGATTATTTCAGTATTTGTAAATTTCCCTCAATTGTTTATTTTCCCGTACAACTATGTACTTGCATTCCGTGACCAGTTATCGAATCTTCTTAGCCAGTGGATACGGATTGACTTTTTCTTCATTTTCTTGTCATTCAGCGAAGCAAGTTTTCAGACACCTCGAAGTTCCCAAATAAAAGTGTAAGTTCTCTGACTCCCTATTGTATACTCAATTCCGTTGCTTAGCATCACGACAATCCCTCTTCCCGTGTGTTAAGCTTAATTTTATAACCATTCACCGCGATGGGTTCAAAGATAAGTATTTCATACCTTTAGGTAAGAAGAACCTGTTGAGTTGTTATCTGCCAAAGTCTCTAAGCTACCCCGGAGAATATCGCTAAGTATATTGGTATACTTATATATGGTCGTTATAGCTATTCCTACGTCGTCCGCATAAACAAAAATTTTTCCTCTTGTAATTTCGAGAGTATTCTATTCAGTGTTAGGTATCATAGTAGTAGAGACAAGTCCCTTCCTTGAGGTGTGACTCTGTTGGTACACCTGGCAAAGACAGAGTCGTCCAATTAGGTTGCGAGGCGTCTCCTGATAAGTATTTTGTGTATAAGCCTCATAAAATCCACGTCCACGATAGCGCCAATTCTAACGCACCAGGTGTGATATTTTTGAACGCAACCTCAATGTTAAGAAAGGCTATCAATATATACTCCTTAGAAGCCAACGATATGTCGAAGTATTTTTGTGTTTCATGTAGTGCTATAACTGTGGATCTTGCCTTGCAGTACACATTTTGCGTCAATACCGCGCACAAATGTCGGTCTATCAGCCGCTCCAAAGTTTTCTGTGGGAACGATGGCAGGCCTATAAGAATAGCGTCTCTTGGAAGTGTGTGGGAGTCCTTTCCACTTTAGGACTAAACACCAACTTTGTAGTCCTCCGACGTAAATCTTTATCAGCCAGGGGTTCAGTAGATTGCCAAGAGTATGAAGTTCGGCGTTTGTACCGGGCACAGGAGACCTAAATGGTTTGAAGCTGGCGATGGCCCATTTAGTTTTGAGTTTAGTAGCTCTTTCCATACCAACTTCTGGTCTGTCTGGAATATGCGTATTTTAGCTTTCTATTCTTTCAGCGAGTTGCCAGAGAACTGGTCACACATAAGGAGATTGAACGAATCTCCCTGCGACGTTGCAAACTGCTCAGAAGAATTCTTCAGGTATCCTATCGTTGTGTTCCTGTTGTCAGTACTTTCTTTAGGCTCGATAAGTCCGATGCATCATCTGTTGATTTACAGAACAACATCCACAACGTTATCTTGGCCTCTCTGAGCGTAGTTTTATACCGCATGAAAATGCAATGGAATTCGCATGTATTTGATGCGGCGAACGAAGCCTTCTACTGCTTGGAGTGTTTAAAGATATATAAGTATGTACGATTGTGGCCGTCGGTTTTGTGCGCGGCTCCTGTACATAAGATCGTGTCTTCGATCTCTAATCAAAATACCTAACATTCCTTTCCACGGCGCTGACCTCGCTTAGTGACGGCGACACTATCAAGTATTTGGCATTGAAAAAGTTTCGCAAAATCCCGTTTGGGACCGGTGTAACTCTGTTGGCCCCAATCGTAGATTATCAAACTAGGAAGCACACAGCTCACTGGCTGTGAGAAGCCCTCCCCAATCCCTTCATGGAAAGTAATGGGAAACCATTTGTTTATGTACAATTATTCTCTCCATTGGATATTCTCAACACCTATATCAAGTACATACCACCGAAGATGAAAAGTAACTTTCATATTTGAGTTGGTGGCCCTAAGTCCACCCTGGAGCCTCAAACCTATGCTTAGAAGAGAGCGGTGATGCTGATAGGTGATAGGTGATAACAGTGCAGAGAACTTATTTACCTCCTTCGAACACCATCAAGTTCTGAGGGAACTACTCCTGGGAGAATCATTACATCATACTGGAGATTACAGTTTGCAATATTACAACATGATTATCATTCGCTAATGTGGAACAAACTTCCAGCTAGTGTCTTTCAGGGTTTCTTATGATAACAACAAATTGAATTCAATCCCAAGCAAACACTATTCCCTCTTTCCTCCTATTCCTACTTCGTACGTCCAATTGAGTATATTGCATTTCTAGGGGGCTCTGCTGAAATGCTGGCCAATATAAAAGACAAAAAATATACTGCCGAAATTGCTTTTGCTCATTCCCTCTCCTTTCCTGCAAGTTCTGCAGTAACACCTTGCAACATTCGTGATATTAACGGGTGGTCCAAATGCTTTTAAATATTTTTAAATCCTACGTTATATTGACAATGATAGATCTTTTTCTGTTCGAATATTTTGCCTGTTACCCATATTCATTCTTGCGCGGATCAAATGAGTCGCAAAATAAGTCGGTGTTTTCTGTCAAGGCGCACTTTTATCTCGACGGGGATGTCAATAAACAAAAATGCCGCATCTTGTAGCCGAAAAACACTCACGTCATTGTCGAGAAACTAATGCATCCAGAGAGAGTGAGTGGTGGATTTTGGAGTGGTGGCATCAATGGTCCATTTTTTTCGACAACGCTGCTGTAAACGCTATTTCAGTTTACGGCGAAAGCTAATCTTTGGTTTCGCCAGGTTGGCGCACCATGTCACACAGCTCGATCTTTTGCGCACTAAGTATGTTCGGTAATCGTGTTATCAGCCGTCTTGGCGATATCAATTAGCCACCTCGGAGCTGCGATTTGACTACTATATTATTTTCCTTGTGGTGTACGTCAAAAACTGACGCTTTGTGAATATTCTAGAAATGATCCACAACCTTAGAGCTAATATCGTTCCAACCACACTTGTGATAGGACTTGAAACCAGGCCTTAATGACCATCTCTCAATTTTTCTAGATGTGTTAACATCTATAGGCACAGGTAGGACAATATATCAAAGTGAACACATGCAATCACACACAGCATTAGCATGTTGTACAACAATAGTCTCTGTCTGAAAATAAGTATGCAGGTTGTCGTCGCCAAAGAGTGTTGAATAGTATAGAGATCTCATGGAAAGAATTGTATAACTCAAAGGCACTGGCAACATCTGGCGAAATATTCAAAACGTATTACTCTCTTTTTTTCACAGCTTTTGAAACACATATGCTTTTTGAATTGTCTTATGTAATAACATTGTCGAAATGGTGCATTTATAACGAACTATTCTATAAAGAGAATAAAACTCGTTTATGCTCTTTTACTTAGATTAGGTATATTATCTCAAAGTTGATATGTTTTTCATCGATGTAGTTAAGCGAATAATATCAGAGCTGTTGCGGTGGCTAGAACATGTCAGCGAAATGCCTGCAGATGAACGTAACGTATTAAGGTTGGATTAGTAATAATCCGGTAGAAGGGTTTTATGGATGAAGCCCTGTGACGGAGAGAAACCCAAAAAAGAACAAAGCAAAAAATAGAGACTGTTGGAAAATTACACTATCTTAGTTACGCAAGGTCTCTAATCCAAAGGCGATGTAAATATCCAGTTCAGGTACACACCGACAAATCAATTTTTTTTGTTGTTGTTTGGATGCAAATATAACGTGTTTGTACCATGTCGCAAATATAGAATACTTGTGTCCAAGCACATTCTGTGTTCTACTCAATATAACTTATTGCAGACATAATGATTAATAGTATGATATAATATATGGTTTTGTGTCACAAATCTGGCTTGTTTGTTTCTAACTGCTGAAAACAAAAACGTGGCCGACAAAAAATAAACAAAAACTGAGGCAGATCTTCAATTCATTAAGACAATGATTCTACGTAAGATGTAGATGTTCCAAACATATACATGGTTCCTACATAAAGTTACAAATGTAGATGTGCCATATCAACATATCAGCAAAACATTATAAATTTATCAGAAAAACTTAAAGAGAGAGAAAAGATAGCTGTCAGTCCTAATTTGTTCAAATTGTTTGAAAATCTAATTTCATGCGATCGCACTTAAAACTATATTATACATGCAAATGAACTGACACTGTACTTGAAAATGATAGTGCTTTAATGCTGACCGCCCTTTAAAACTTCGAGATCGGTAACGAATTTGCATAATGCCATCAGGAAGTCACATGGTTAAGAGTACTTGCAAATGATGATAAAACTAAACATTATATTCGGCTTAGTAGATATTTCAGAGACAGAACCTGTTGCAAATAAATAGTTATGACAAACCAATGTTTTACTTTTGTTGGTCCTTAGCCATACATAAAAAATTACTTACTTATTTACCCGGTCTCGAACAATCTCGGGGAGTCAGATACATTACAAAACGAAGATAACATATTTCGCCAACCAGTTCGATGTTTTGCCTTATCTCTCCGGTTCGTAATTCCAAGTGTTCGTCAATCTGATTACTCCAGGGGAATCTTGGTCTTCCTATTTTTCGTCTTCCTTCTAGTTCTTTTTCGAAAACCCTTCTCACATGACCTAGCCAGAGCAATTTTGATATTTTGATCCGTTTAACAATGTCAATGTTGGGATATAGCTCATGGTTCATGCGTCGCCGATACTCGTCGTTGTGTACTATTGGGCCATAAATTTTTTGGATTATATTTCTCTCGAAGACTTCCAGATCTATTTCGTCTGCTTACGGTAAGACCCAGGATTCTGCACCATAAAGCAAGACAGGATGCATGAGAGTCTGGTATAGCTGGACCTATGTTACTCTAAAGTGTTTGTTCAGCCTAAAATAACATATATTTGCAAGCACAATTCTACGTTTGATCTTAAGGCTGTTGCTGTTATTTTTGTTTGCTGCAGGTTGGAGGAATATAAATTCGTCCACCACCTCGAAATTGGAACGGTAATCAACGTTCACGCGTTGGTCTAAGAAGTCCCTGCTTGTTGAACCATTAATTTTGTCGTGTCCCCATTTACAATCAGACCCACTTTTGCTGACTCCTTCTCAATTCTCGAAAACACCACAGTAACTTCTCTCACTGTGCACCCAATAATATCTATATCATCCGCATACACGAGCAGCATGCGACTTTTGCTGTTTATGGTTTAATCATATTGGCTACAGCTTTTCTCATAATGATCTCCATTAAGATGTTAATCAGATCGCACGATATGGTGCCTGAGTCCTCGCTAAATTTCGAAAGGTTGGGCAACTTTCACTGCAGATTTGGTGTTTATAAAGGTCATCCTGCACAGGCGTATGATGATACGTGTCGACATTCTTTTCGCGGATGTTCTCCAGGATTTGTCGTAGCGTGAAATTCTGGTCAGTTGTCGATTCTCCAGGTCTAAAGACACACTGGTATGATCCAATCAGTTCTGCGATAATATGCTTTGGATAAAAGGCGTATTCCACGGTAGTTGGCACATAGACGCGGGTCACCTTTTTTAAATATGGAACATAGTACACTGAGGCTCCAATCGCCGGGCATGCATTCATCTAACCAAATTTAGCTAATGAGCTGATGCATGCACCTTATAAGCTCATCGCCGCCAGCCTTAAATAGCTCCGCCGGTAATCCATCCGCGCCTTTGGCTTTGTCGTTCTTAAGCCAGGCAGGCAGTAGCTGTGCTTTCCTCGTCTTGCTTAGGAGGGGGGCAATCGACTTCGTCGTCCAAATTGTGATCGATTGTCTCATCGTCATTGGATATCTCAGGTGCCAATAGCGCAGAGAAATGATCTTTTCATATTCCTTGCATATCTGTGATTTCCTTCTTTGTCTTTATAGAAGGGCGCCTGAGCCATGTCCATTAGTTCTTTTTTTTTGACTTTTTGGTAGAATTTTCGGTCTTCGTTCCTATTTCTGTATGTCTCAATCTTCTCACCCTCGCCGTTTCTTTCGCCTAAAGAGGTGGTTTACCTTCTTTTATTTTCCCTATATCGCTCAGTCGTAGGTTGCGTTGCAATTGACTTGAAGCATTGCCATAGGTGCAGCGTTATTTTCTTGGTATGCGAAACCCTTCATTGTACCATAAGAAGAGGAAGTGTTTTTTCAAAACCAAGTACGGTTTTTGCGGCAGTTTTTATAGAGTGGGAAAATTTATATCTTAAATTTTTGGCAAACAGCAAATATCAAACCGTTTGCATCCTCCATATCCAGGCGTTGGCGAATATGGCCCGAATTCAAATGTATGGACAATGCGCTTGAAAATAGACGCAGTATTAGAACCCTGACTCAGTTGAACGGTGGAGGGATGAGCTCACATGGAGAAAATACATAATTTGAAACTGGAAGCAACTGTGTTGTATTGAGGCTCTTAAACACAATGAATTGCAAATGGCGAATAAAGAATAATTTATTTAAAAGCAATTCAAATGGCACACAAACGTTCACAACTATATAAAATATGGCATATAGTTCTAACCACATGCTATAGTTTATGTAAATTGTTTTAAAAAAATTCATTTTCAAAGCACTGTGCAATATATACTAAATAATTTTGTTATGTTTTAACAGTTTTTATATTAAAAATATTAAAATAGTGTCTTAGGGTCAATGTGTGGAGTCGTTAACGACATTTTGCATTGCTATTATTTTTTATAGCCAATAATATAGTGGAGGAATAATGCTTTATACACTCAAAAAAATATGTTTTTTAAACGCAGCAGAAAAGACTGCTGAAAATGGGAAAGCAAATGCATTTGATATTTCAGCAAACATATATTTTTTTGTCGTAGAAGAATATTCTCAATTTCCTTTGAGCCAAATGGATCATTGTTTTTCTGCAATAAGAAATAATATAAAGAGTCGGGACCGGGATTTGAGCTCACATTGGCGGTTGCTTCTCAATTCCTTAGCGTTCTGGCCAGTGCCCTTCTTGTTCATATTGTCACCAGTTGCAGTTGTCGTCGTTGACAACATTTGGTTCACTTCAAACTCTCTTGCTAAGTAGCAAATATTGTGTGCTGTTAATATCAATCTCTATTTTTCGAGTGTATCTACATTATGAACGTCATTCCTGCACATTCGTTTATTCTATGCTTTTAGACATATTGCCCGGGAAGTGTGACAATATGGTAGTATCTATCACCAATATGATCCCGAATTATAATAAAATGCATCCCGTGTAAATTATGCACAGGCAACACATTTTGATGAGCTGACGATTCTACATACACAGCTGGGTATTTAAAGAGAGAATGTGCACAAAACAAAAGCAATGCCAACAATTTTGTCGGTTGCCCTTAGCCTTCGATTTGTGAGACAAAATGTGTTGTATGATGTATTATCAGTGGTGTTGGGAGCAGCAGAATATGGATATATCTGTGGTGGCAAGGTAAAACAGCATAACTCGAGTTATACTCAAATAAAATTATTCGAGAATTGAGATATATATATCGTACCGTACACTATATAATCCAAATATGAATAATCCAATTTGTAGTTCCCAAAATAATGGAAAAGATTTATTAGCAAATCTCGATCAATCTCTACATTACAAATTAAATTTGAACCCATAAAACGTTCTCCTAAAAAGTTGCAAAATAGACATATGCTGTTATGCCTGGTGACCACAGATATAACTCGCACCCTTCGCATTTCACGACGGTCATAATGACGGCAGCATACTGGTTGTTAGTAATTGCAGATGCATCAGATACTATAAAACTGCCAGGTAGAACAAGACATATTCTGCAGAAATATTCACATAAATTTTCCCGTATATTCCCGTATAAAATTTAATATGTTGGTAACCTTTATACTCTTAATATTTTCTTTGTTTCAACCGAATTAAACAACATATGCAATGCTCTTAAATACGGATATAGTGATACATGTATCTGGTTGTTATTTTATATTCTGCTTGAAATCTGTATATTCATGTGGGCAGAGTACTTGAACATCAAACACTCAAAACATAGTAACTAAATTTTGAACATATACTTTGTAATACAGTAAAAAACAACTATAATTTCGATTCAGAGGTTCCATTTTCAACGAAAACTTATAAAATACATAAATGAAACACCCTACCATACCCATGCTCAGTTCTAAATATGTGTCAATCGATGCAGGATCGTTTTCTGAAACGCTAGAGCTTAGTCATTCCGTCTATTAATGTACTCCTGTAGCCACAACGCAAAAATGGGAGCACACTTCACATTCGAGCGAAATTAATTAGACATGGCATTTAAAGTTCCTCTATTTAAATGTATAATGTATCCAGAAAGCTTTAAACTACATATTACTTTTGTATCTACACAATTGAATTAAATACACATATGCGCAATAAACAACTCAGTTTAGAAACTTTGTTTATACAAGACTTGAAGCTAGATATATTTTGCTGTAACGATTTTTTTTTTGTTTCGTTCTCAACAATTGAACATTTCGGAGACATCATTAAGACGAATTTTTCATAAAGACCTTGGTATGACGCCATACAAAGTCCAATTGGTTCAGGAGTTGAAGCCAACTGACCATCCAATGCGTTTTCGCTTCGCTAAGTGGGCCTGCGATCGACTTACAGAAGATGCCGATTTTGCCAAAAAATTCATATTTTCAGATGAAGCTAATTTTGATCTTGTCGGGTATGTAAACAACCAAAATTGTCGCATTTGGGGCACAAAAAACCCGCACGCATATATTGAAAAGCCGATGCACCCAAAACGAGTCACTGTGGTGCGGATTTTGGTCCATAGGCATAATTGGGCCATTTTTCTTCGAAAATGAGCAAGGAGTGGCCGTTACAGTCAATGGCGATCGTTATCGGGCTATGTTGAACTAATTTTTGTTCACAAAAATTGAAGAGGAGGATATTGGCAACATTTGGTTTCAACAGGACGGCGCTACGTGCTACACAGCCGCAGCTACACTCGATGTTTTGCGCCCTGTTTTTGAAGATCGCATTATCAGTCGCAGAGCTGATGTCGTTTGGCCACCTCGGAGCTGCGATTTGACACCGTTGGACTATTATTTGTGGGGTGCCCTCAAAGATAAGTGTTACGCCGACAAGCCAGAGACAATTGACGTTTTAAAGGACAATATTCGTGAAGCCATTGGTGAAATACAGCTGTACACAATCGGTTATGTGCTTAAAAATTGGACCGATCGTGTAGGCTACTGCATGGCCAGCCAAGGCAGCCATTTGAATGAAGTTATTTTCCATTACTAACCGGAAGGATTGTACTTTCAAATAAAAAAAGAAATTTGAGAAAATATTCAGTAGTTTTTTTTTATAGCATTTTCAAAAAAAAAAAAGTTATTTGGCGGACCCGTTATAAAAACAATTGTTTAAATCTCAAAGACTTACTAATGGCTAGTATTTAAACTGTTTCTTCTTCAATAGCACAAAATCTATTTATTCATAGCAGCAACTGCAGTTTCATTGTTGTAAACTAAAATGCAATGCGCACAGCCAAAGAATTCTTTTATAACGGCTTTCTTTGCAGTAACAACAAAAACGGCGGATGTACGAAAATGTACATTGAAGCAAACACACTGGCGACTATTTGCAAGATGCACAGCTCACGGTTATTGCTATCCTAAATTCCATCAGAGTGCACACAGAGAACAAATTCGTTGTAGCAACCAAATTTGCAGCCAACTAAAAGTTGGCGGTTCCTTAGACAATCACAATATTTAGTTGTGAATACCACCACCTGTGTTCCGTATCACCAAATGTTGTGCATACCAATTGATTTGTAATTCAGTTTTGGTTGCAAGAACTGAAATATTTAGTTGAAGCCACAGCAACAATAAATAAATGTGATCTGTCAATCGAGTTTTAGTTCTAGCAATCAAATTATCTTGTAGAAACAAATGAGCATCAAATCAGGTATAGTAGGTGACTGATGTCACTGAAGCTCATCAAACAATCGGGCATATTCTTTTGTCCTTAGAAGACGGATGAGCCAAACATACGGGCCAACGGCGGATAGAAACTAAAAGAAGAAAATCCAGGTTCAACATATCGCATCCTGGTCAGCGTCTGATCCATAATGGGCGGCTGCAATCAAATACCCTGGCAGTAGGTAAAATGCAAAAACCCGGTGGGCTGGGTTTGCCTCCCGCCACCGTTCATAATGGCAGTGAAAATACAAAAACGAAACAGAAAACATAAACTACCCCTATTTGTTGACGACCCCCGCAAACGTTATAAGGACCACGATTTACGGATATGCACTTGGAATGTAAGAACTCTATATAGATCCGGTGCAAGTATCCAACTGGCAGATGTCCTCGAAAGTTATAAGGCTGACATTACCGCTATCCAGGAAATGCGATGGACAGGACATGGCTGCACAAGAAAAAGAAACTGCGATATTTACTACAGTTGCCATGAAAAAAAACATGAATTTGGTTGTGGATTTGTAGTTGGCAAAAGACTGCGACATCTAGTCTCTAGGTTCAATCCTGTGAGTGAACGAATAGCCACAATCCGCATAAAAGCGAAATATTTTTATGTTTCCCTAATTTGTGTGCATGCCCCGACAGAAGAGAAAGATGATGATGCCAAAGACATATTCTATGAGCTCCTAGAGGAAACGTATGACCGCTGCCCTGGCCATGACATTAAGATTGTACTAGGAGATTTTAATGCCAAAGTAGG
This sequence comes from Phaonia tiefii, assembly GCA_963931995.1. Taxonomy (NCBI): domain Eukaryota; kingdom Metazoa; phylum Arthropoda; class Insecta; order Diptera; family Muscidae; genus Phaonia; species Phaonia tiefii. The sequence continues at coordinate 164,226,574 of OZ008370.1, read as the reverse complement.
AAGGGAGAATGTGTTTAATCCAACTATTGGCAATTTCAGTCTTCATGCTGACAGTTCCGACAACGGTATGAGACTGATTGACTTTGCCGCGGCAAAAAACATGGTCATCAGTGGCACAAGATTCCAGCATAAAGACATCCACAAGGCTACTTGGGTATCCCCTGATCAAAGAACTAGGAACCAAATTGATCACGTGGTAATTGATGGAAGGCACTCATCCAGTGTAATGGACGTACGAGTGATCAGAGGAGCTAACATCGATTCTGATCACTACCTGGTAGCAGCAAAGGTTCGCACAAGATTAAGTAGAGCGAAAATCGTACGAAACCAGACGCAGAGGAAGCTGGACATCGGAAAGCTGCAATTATCAGAGGTAGCCACAGCCTACTCAAGGAAGCTCTCGCAACTTTTGGCACAGAACCCAACCCCTCCCGATGACGATCCTGATGCGCAGTGGAAACCCATTTCCGACTCTATAAAAACTGCCGCAACAACCGTACTTGGTTTCGAAAAACCGCTTCGCAACAAACCGTGGTACGATGAAGAGTGTCGCATAGCAAATGACGAAAAGAACGCTGCACGTATGGTAATGCTTCAGTCAATTGCAACGCGAGCTGCAACTGAGCGGTATAGGGAGAAGAGAAAGGAGGTAAACCGTCTCTTTAGGCGTAAGAAACGGCAGTGGAGAAAACGCGAGAGTGAGAAAATTGAGACATACAGAAGGAAGAACGAAGCCCGAAAATTCTACCAAAAAGTTAAAAACGGAACTAATGGACATGGTTCAGGGCCCCCCTTCTGTAAAGACAAAGACGGAAATCTCGTCGCAGATGTGCAGAGCATGTTGGGAATATGGAGAGAGCATTTCTCCGCGCTACTAGTACCTGAGATATCCGATGACGATGGGACAATCGATCACAATATGGACGACGACGTCGATTGCCCCCCTCCTAACCAAGACGAGGTCAGAACAGCTATTGCCCGGCTTAAGAACAACAAAGCCGCAGGAGCCGATGGATTACCGGCGGAGCTGTTTAAGGCTGGCGGCGATGAGCTGATAAGGTGCATGCATCAGCTCATTAGCAAAATTTGGTTAGATGAATGCATGCCCGGCGATTGGAGTCTCAGTGTACTATGTCCCATATTTAAAAAAGGTGACCCGAGTATTTGTGCCAACTACCGTGGAATAAGCCTTTTATCCGTAGCATATAAGGTTTTATCAAGTATAATGTGCGAAAGACTAAAACCAATTATCGCTGACCTGATTGGACCATACCAGTGTGGCTTTAGGCCTGGAAAATCGACAACTGACCAGATTTTCACGCTACGCCAAATCCTGGAGAAGACACACGAAAAACAAATCGACACCTATCATCTATTTATCGATTATAAAGCAGCCTTCGATAGTCCGATACGGGAGAAACTCTATGAAGCAATGTCTGAGCTTGGTATTCCTGCAAAACTCATACGCCTTTGCAGGATGACCTTGACGAACACCAAATCCGCAGTGAAAGTTGGTAAGGATCTTACCGAACCTTTCGAAACTAAGCGAGGCCTCAGGCAAGGCGACACCCTATCGTGCGATCTCTTTAACATCTTAATGGAGATCATTATGAGAAAAGCTGCAGTCAATATGAATAAAACCATCAGCAGCAAAAGTCACATGCTGCTCGCGTATGCTGATGATATAGATATCATTGGGCGCACAATTAGAGAAGTTACTGCGGTTTTTTCGAGAATTGAGAAGGAGTCAGCAAAAGTGGGTCTGACGGTGAATGAGGACAAGACAAAATTAATGGTTTCAACGAACAGGGCCTCCACGCGATTAGACCAATGCGTGAACGTTGATAACCGTTATAACTTCGAGGTAGTGGACGAATTTATATACCTCGGATCTGCCGTGAACAAAAACAACAACGTCAGCCTTGAGATCAAACGGAGAATTGTGCTTGCGAATAGATGTTATTTTGGGCTAAGCAAGCACTTTAGAGATAAAGCCCTCTCTCGAGTAACAAAAGTCCAGCTGTACCAGACTCTCATTCAACCTGTCTTGCTTTATGGCGCAGAATCCTGGGTCCTATCGCAAGCAGACGAAACATCTGTAGGAGTCTTCGAGAGAAAAATACTCCGAAAAATGTATGGCCCTATAGTGCACAACGGCGAGTATCGGCGACGCATGAATCATGAGCTGTATGAGCTTTATCCTGACATTGACATAGTTAAGCGGATCAAGATAACGCGATTGCGCTGGCTAGGCCATGTCAGTAGAATGGATGAAGATGAACCAGCGCGAAGGCTTTTCGAAACCGAACTCGAAGGAAGACGAAAAATAGGAAGACCAAGACTCCGCTGGAGGGATCAGGTTGACGAATCCCTGCGTACACTTGGTATTGCCAACTGGAGAGATAAAGCAAAAGATCGAACTGGTTGGCGAAATATGTTATCTTCGTTTTGTAAGGTCACTGACCCCCCGGGGTTGTCCGAGACCGGATAAGTAAGTAAGTAAGTAACGATTTTTTTTAATAGAACGCTTTTATTTTATTTTTGGAACGAAGTTCCTTATCGCACGTTGCGATACTGGGGCTAAATGAATAAATGTTAAACATTTTTTTTAACTACTTTATTACAACCCATTACTATCAACTATATTGGGTACTTTTGGTTTGGTTTGGTTTAATGAGAAGTTTTCTAGGTGGAGCCTGTTGATTACTTATTGTATTTTTCAACCCAATAAAAAGTAAATTTAGGAAAGCCAAAGTACACGACTGGCAAATCCATGAAATACAACCCTGACAATGTAATTACATTGGGCAGCAAACTTACTCTTACACTCGTACTTTTAATATGGTTTGTGTCTAGACTAACATTTGGAGAGAAATTTCTTCTTTAATGGGAAGTTTTCTAGGTGGAGCCTGTTTATTACATATTGTAGTTTTCAACCGAATAAAAAGTAAATTTAGAAAAGACAAAGTTAAAGAAGTTTAAAACATGAATTTTTCTTAAATAACTACGTTTTCTTAAAAAAAGTAAATCTTCTCGAAAAAAAGATACATATTCATATTCTTAAACAGAGTACCTTTTCTTAAAAAAAAGTAATTTTTTTAAGTAAGTACCTATTTTTAAGAAAGTACATTATCTTACAACAAATTCACTTTTCTTAAAAACTATCTTTTCGTTAAAGAGTACCTTTTATTTAAAACGAAATAACTTTTCTTGAGAAAGTACTTAAATTCATACTCTTAAGCTTTTTCTTACGGAAAGTACTTCAAGTTAAAAATGGTACCTTTTCTTAAAAAAAACTAAGCTTTAAATAAAAGAAGTAATTCTCCATACTTTTAACTTGGCTGTACTGGTCAACAATTTTCAATGAAAATTAAAGAATGTTAATTTCAATTTTCTCCAACGTTTCTCCGGATTTTCCCGGCTTCTTCAGGGAGATGTTTATTATGATCTACAAAATTATGTTTTACAATGTTTTGTTTATTTCAAACTTTTACATTTTACACTTACTTTTAGCCACAGTCAACCTACACTGTCTATGATCAAATTATAATTGGCGCTAATTTTGTCTTATTCGTAAACTTTCTAGTGTCATTCGTTTTCTGTGTTTGTTTTCCATATCTAATATTTTTGTGTTATCAAAGTCAGGCGTGTGTTCAGTGTCTAGTGTCATCGCTATTCTCTTCTTGATGTCCATTTCGTGTTCTGCCAGTCGCACTCCAAGTGTTCCTTTTGTAGTACCAATGTAGACTTTGTCGCATTTGCCATTTCCCACTCCTTTACATGGTATTTCGTATACTACGTTGCATTGTTATTTTTTGGCGATTTTGTCTTTGCTGTTCGTGAATATTGCTTTCAACGTTGTGTTTGATTTGTGTGAAAATATTATGTTATTGTTAGGGATTAGGGATTGTGGCCGTCGGTTGTGCAATGGTTAGTGTGCGCGCCTCTTGCACATGAGATCCTGGGTTCGAACCCTGCTCTGACCACCTTCAAAAAAATTTCTTTCGGCGGCGGTCACCTCGCATAGTGACGGCGACACTATCGAGTATATAGCCATGAAAAAGCTTCTCAAAATACCGTTCGGAATCGGTGTAAAACTGTTGGTCCCAATCAGTGAATGAAAACTGGAAAGCGCACAGCTCAGTGATTGTGAGAAGTTCTCCACGGTCCCTTCATGGGATGTAATGGGAAACCATTTATTTATTATAGGGATTAATAGTTTTAGTGATTTGGTGTCAGTTAGATGGTTAATGAAAGTTGTACTAAAATATTGTTTTCCCTCATTGTTATTTGTGGCAGTTTTGGCGTTGTACAAGTTTTTCCGGTTGATTTTCCTGTTAATTAATTACCCGATTAGTCTTAGTGGGTAATCGTTTTGTTGTAAATTTTCAGTGAGTTTATGTATGTTCTTGTTCCTAAATTGTGCGTCAGTTATATCTAAGACTTTGCGTATGAGGCCAAAAGCTGTGTTCATCTTCGTCTGTTTTGGTTGTGCAGAAAAGTAGTTAATGATTCCGGCTGATGACATTGGTTTTGTATACCAATCAAAGAAGATGGTATTATTTCGGCTATGTATGCATATATCCAAGAAGGGGAGTTTGTTGGCTTTTTCCATTTCCACAGTGAATTGTAGCTTATCGTGTTGTCTGTTAAGTTCAGCTAGGATTTTTTCCACATCATTTCTATTGAAAATGGCAAAGATGTCGTCCACGTACTTGACTATAAATTTAATATTTATTCCCTCTACCCTTAGGTTCGTCATAGCACGGGTTAGAAGGTCATCTAAGACAATATCAGCTATTGTTGGGGACAGCGGATTTCCCATGGGCATTCCAAATGTTTGGGAGTAAAGATTTTTGTCATATTTGAAATAATTATTGTCTTTAAGACAAAATTCTAATATTCTTAAAAATTTTGATCTTGGAATTTTCGTCCTACTTTCGAGTTGTGCCCATTGTGGCATAATCGTCCTCATTGCATATGGCGTAGGAATATTGGTGAATAATGAAATGGCATCGAGGGATACCAATATGTCGTCAGGTTCCATAATCATGTTCCCGAGTTTTCCCATAGTGTCAATACAATTCTTTGTATTCAAGTCGTCAGAAATGAAGTAATTCTCATTAAAGAAAGGACCTTTCGGGAAAATATAATACATTTTCTTACAAAAAGGACCCAAAAATACACTTTTTTTTACAAAAATACATTCAATAAATAAAAAATTTGTTAAAAAAAGTTTATAAAAGTTTATTTTACAAAAAGTATCTTTCTTAAAGATTTATTTAAATTATAGTATTTCTCAACAGGCGTCTTAGGCGTGTTGGAACTCACTAGTACATAATATATAGCGAAAGGAACTTCGTTCCAACCTGGTTGTCTGGTTGTCAGGGGATGTAATTTTTAGGTATTTTTCTTGTAACAACAACAATAATAGCAAGATGGGATAATGTGATTTAGTGCACTATTACACAATGAATTAATGCCTGAACGAATATTCGCAAATTTCAAAAATCGCGAAAAAAAACTAAAAGAAATTATGTAACGTCATTGACGCAACATACTCCAATTAACACCTATCTGTTCAATTTTCGAATACGTTTTGAACACCACTTAAATAGATATTATTAATGCAATCACAAAAAATTACGTCGTTGACGGTGTAATTACCCATATGTGCCAAAGGTAACATTTTTTAAATTGGGGGTTCAACAAATTGTTTAATTTTTTTTGAGTGACACTGCTTTGGTTTTGTTCACTCATTGTTTGAGTTTTATAGCTGCCAAATCTGTTCGCTTGAATAACTTCCTCCAATTCTCGTGGAAACTATAGCGGCTTCTTTATTTTTATTTTAAAAAAAATCTAGAAATTGTGCTTAAGCGTTGATTTTCAACAGCGTGGTACAGAATCGCAGTGCTTGCCAAGGCCGTCTAAAGGATTTACTCAAATACACTGAAACAGATGTGGAGATAAACCCCTTTTACAGTAAAGTGCGCTTCAAATATTGGACATAATATATTTTAAAAATTGTGGTCTAACACTTTTGCTTTGAAGCATTAAAACACAAAAAGAACAATGTCAATACCTCATGCAACAATTAAGCTATAAGGAGTTAAAAAACACTCTCTTTGAATACAATATATTTTCTTTTCGTAGGAAATCTTTAGAATATAGAAACATGATTAACAAAATTATAGTTTCAATTAAAAGCTATATAGTTGACTTGTTCAACTCTTTGCTTTAATGGCAGCTTAATTATAATATTGAATATTCATTGAAACTAATGTATTAATAAGTAATTAGCTATGTAAGTTCTTAGTAGAATTGATTATTGAATTGAAATGATTATAGGAGGGGCAACACATCACTATTAAGTAAGTTATTTTACCTATACAACGGCACATAAATTATTCCCCTCAAACGTCAAACTGGCAATGCCGAATTTTGGTTGTAAAGTTAAAACTAATACCGGGATGTTCCCGAGTTCTCGCTAAGTACCTTGAATATTTTTTAATGAAACTTCAAATAAAAGGCATACAAAGCACAACCTAATGTAGGGTATTACACAAGGTGGCGCAAAAACAATATCATAATGTAAATTGCCTACAATTTTGGTAGAAATGAAAAATGATTTCTGTTGTCACGAAAAGTATATCTGAAGATGTAAAATGTATTACATTGAGTTAAAACCAGCACAGAAATTTCAGTCGGACGAACCGACTTAAACATACCCTCACCCGTTGTCCATTGCGGTCGAGTTCTATTAAAACTACACATACATTCACACTTACGTTGAACAAATGAGGGTGTCAAATGTGCCAATATTCAATACCAGAGTGCTATTGCGCTCAATATTATTCAATACCCAACTTAATTACGACCCAAAGTGTTTATGGGGAGTTATCGTGACTACCAGCCAATTGTTCGCCCAATATTTATATGGGAGGTACAAAAATGGGCATGGCGAAGTTGTTCATTTGTTATTACACAGTATTACACAAAATATTGACCAGTACCAAATTTTGTTAAGATCGGTTGTGGTTTACGGGAGGTATCGATTCGAACAACATTCGAACCGGAGGTAAGAAAATGTGCGTGGACAGTAGTTAATCTTTAATTTTTAGGAAAATATTGCCGTGTCCCGAATTTGATTAAGATCGCTTGTAGATTACAAGAGATATCGTGTCGATCAACCGGTCATCCGTCCAACTTTCTTGTACATTTGACAAAATTTTGTCTAGTACCAAATTTCATAAAGATTTGTTCGGTTTTGCGGGAGTTATCTTGCCGAACAACCAGCCCCCCGAAAAGGTTATGTAAGGTAGGCACCAACATGGGCGTGGTGACTCGCGTTTGATGATATGAAGCCATTAACTTAATTTCATTAAGATCGGAACTATTTCACTCGACTTATCGCATTGATAACCCGGATGACCACCAAGCTTTTGTATGGGAGGTACCAGAATGGGCGTAGTAACCTAACCAATTTTCTCCAGTTAAGTAGAAATTTACACATTATTAATCGATGTTCGAGTTGAAGCTAAACATATCTACCAGAAGAAAGTTTGAGAAGAAATATGATTTTCAACCAAATGTGTCGATTTGTATGGGAGGTACCACAAGGGGCGTGGGAAAAATGTCTATTTTCAATCCCAAATTTTGTGATCGGTAAAGATTTACGGGAGTTATCTGACCGAACAGCCAGCCGGCCGAACAACTTTTGTATGGGAGTTGCCAAAGAGGGCGTTGCAAAATTACGCTTGTCTTAATCGGTGCCTGGCGTTTGATGGGCTGAAGACTAAAACCCAATTTGAATAAGATCAACATTAATTCATTCATTCATTTCGTTAAACATTGATTAAGATCAAGATAAAGATCAAGATTTTTCACTGCAAATGCCACACCAACCAGACACTCTGAGGGTACGTAATTCATTCTTGCATTTCATGTGGGTTGTCTGTGCCCCAGAAATGCATATTTTGTTTGTTAACATAACCACTTTAGTGGAAATGGGCTTCGTTGCCCATTTTGATTTTGGACACGAAATCATCCTCTTCTTGCACCAAGTTTAACAGAGCATGGGAGTAAGTTAATATCGTTTGGCGGTTAGCAGGCAGCAATTCATGAACAGCTTGAACTTTGTACGGGAATATCTTGAAGTCTTTCACTAAGATTCGTTGCAACGAACGTCTGATGTTTATGGATTCTCTCTTAAGTCATCGACCATAGCAGCGATGTTCTTGGTCAAACGTACAATACTTGGCCGTTCACGTTTTGCGACATCTCGAGTGGACCCAGTTTGCAAGAGGCGCTCAATCAAACGCTTAATTGTTCGTGCAGATGGTACAAAACGGCGTGGAAAGGGACAGCGAAAATCCCACTGCGAAAAAAGAACAGACAGAAAATTGGTCAATTGGACAGAAAATTGGTCAAATTCCAAATTTAGGTGAGTATCGCTGTGGACGTCCGTGGTGCAATAGTTAGTGTGCGCAGCTCTCGTACATGTGATCCTGGGTTCGAACCCTGCTCTGACCACCTTAAAATTTCTTTCGGCGGGGGTAGACTCGCATAGTGACGGCGACACTATCGAGTATATAGCCCTGTAAAAGCTTCTCAAAAACACCGTTCGGAATCGGTGTAAAACTGTAGGTCCCAATCGGTGAGTGAAAACTGCAAAGCCCACAGCTCAGTGATTGTGAGAAGTTCTCCCCTGTTCCTTCATGGGATGTAATGGGAAGCCATTCAGTTTTTTTATTTGTTGTATCGCTTCATTTTTTTGTTGTTAAATAAGTCTCTATCTGTCTAGAACATAGATGCCAAAGCACAATTACTTAACGCAAAACTAAACGCACGTTCACATTATGACATTACTTTTCCGTCACCTTGTATAGGGTGCTTTTTCATCTCTATAAGAACTATCGATTTCGAAAACTATGGTTTCAAAGAGGAGAATGTCAAACTGTGTCGACATTTCTGTTCAATACGTTTTGGGAAGTCATCATGAATCGTTTAGCGCTGCAACAACGGCTTCCAAATTGTGGAAATTTACTTTGAAAATAATAAATCTGTTCCCGAAGTTCAAGTTTTTATTAAAATTGTGTATTTTATATTTAAATATAAACAAAATTATTATAATTTATAACCAGCATTCGTATTTCGTGCCCATTTTTTATCGAAAATATGAAAAAAATTCTATATCTCGAAAACGGAGCGTCCAATAGTAACAAATATACATATAAATATGTATAAATAGTGACGTCAGATTCAACGATTGTTTTTAAAAGTCTCACTTCACCTCAATTTATGATAATATGTATTCTACGCTGGCTGATATCTATACACTTTATTGGTTTTTAACAACTTTGTTCATCACATCACTTTTTCTGCAAAGTCCTCGTGTAACATTCAAATAAATATATGTAGTTTCTCATTAACAACAAAGCCTCTTGTGAAAAATCGAAAGCATAACTTGGTAAACAGTGTTTTTGGGGCAGAAACTAAATCACATTGGTTAATACAACTAAAGTTCGATAGTAGCAACTTGTATTTAGTAAGACATATTTTTCATCTATCAATAACATCCAAAAATAATATGATTTCTAATCAAAATATAGACTTTGTCATGGTATTTCCAATGCTTGAATTGATGTCCAACTAATCTTTTCCCTGTCTTTTCCCTGCTGTATTTGGAGCGAAGGCAATCCTCAGGCCATTAACGAATCACCATTACGTCCACTAAAATGTACTGTTTGGAGTGGTTTACACACTGGCGGTGTCATCGGTCCCTCTTTCTTTCGAAATGAGCAAGGACCTGCCGGGTACGGTGAATGACGAGCGCTATTGAGCCATGTTGATCGAATTTGTGATTCTAAAAAATAATCAGCTGAACATGAACGACATTTTGCTCCGACAATACGGCGCAACTTGCTATACAGCTCGCTTAATAATCGATTTATTGCAAAAAAAAAAACATTTTGGTGACAACTTTGTTTCCAAAAGAGGCGCTTTAGAGGCGCTGATGAAAAGAATCACAAACTTCGAAACGGAAAAACATGATAGATGTTGTTGAAATGTACTTTTTCATAGAAAAAGTACAATTATTAAAAACATAACAACTGAAAGATCGAATAATATAAACTTAAAAGGATAATATTTTTTTTTAAATATTTTCACTGATAAGAGGAAAACGGACTATTCGCTCATAACAAAATAAAATCTTCGTTTAATAGAAAACTATGTTGAATAATTCCAACTTAGCGTCCATCTATCTTTCTCCTTATCCACTTGGATTTTTCGGCGTTGCTCGAATTTATAATTTCTTACAGCCATATTTTAGTTTATAGCTTTAAATTGGTTGGAAACTGGCAAAGTTGTGATTTGTTTCTAATCACAAAATACCGTCTTTGACGAGAATTGAGGTTTTATAAATTAAAAAATTAATCGCGTCAAGAAATGTAATGGGTACGCTACATTCCAAGCACGGATTTTCCCAAACATCAATCTTAATCTTGTACAGATATGTAGATTTGCTTCTAACAATTTATTCATAGTAGAACAAATATTATTTTGATTCAATTGAATATATCGTCCTTAGATATTTATAAATGCGAGGGAATGCCGTTACGTTATTGATGTGGGGGCAGCTTTGTGCCTACACATATATACATAATAACATCACATTCATGTAGGTAGGCGGAAAGTCTTTTGACGCATGTATATTTGCTATAGGAAATCTCATACATCAACACATTTTGATGGGTATGCTTACAGTTTCAGTGATAATCATTTCCATTAATGTTAATACACATGTATACATACATATGTAGATGGATTTATACTCAAAAGCCCACCCACTCAGTCACTCACACTTACGCGCAATTCCCACACATACGAGTACACACCTTTATATCGTTATATTTTGGTAATTTCCGGTTTAGCCCTCTGCCCCATACGTGTGTACTTAGCATCCATTTACTAAATAAAATTTGATTTTGTGGCATCTTTGCGCCATTATCTTCCACACATATTCATAAACTGACACATATGCACACAAACACACCTTCATATGTACGATATATCTCCCCTTGATAGCTTCCATAAAGTAGATATAGGACCGGACCACATGTTGGTATTGTTAATAAAGTTGTTTATTGTACTCGCCCAACTCCTAGCGGCGATATATCCATCATCGTCATCGCCATCATCATCATCAATGTGGCATTATTAGAATGTCGGAGCATCAGCACGCACAGCTGTAGTAGCATGGGAAGATATTGCCTGTTTGACGTTTATTGAAAATCCATTTGCTCATGTCTTTTGATTGACGGAACTGGATAATGGTACATAGGTTAGTTAACACACACGATTAGCTTCTTGATTAAAATTCTTATGACAATTACGTCAGTGGTTGTGTATGAGGATTTTGACGAAGGACAGAGCTGAGATGTGAGCTGAGGCAGCCCTCAGTGGAAGTGCAGTTTAATTGCCAACAGTGAAACGGCAGAAATGCGGCACTTCATGCTTACGATTGGTTGTAAATTCGAACTTAAGTTGGCCAAAATTAACTACAAATACGAGTAAAACTCAATAAAAATTAACGATTCGCAACGAAAAGTTTAAGTGCAAAAACATATGTACTATCGTAAACATAATAACACCGTAACATACATAAGTATATTGTTCTTTTGGAAACCAGTTACAAATGTTTGGAATATATTCGAGTTATTTTAGTTGCCCCTTAATAAATAGTCGAATGTGGAGAGTGTATATATATTTTCAGGACTGTATTTGATATTCAAATATTGTAGTTACTAATTTAAAAAACATGCAGTTTTTGACTGGTGTACTTATTCCGTGAACGGTGAAACCTTATAAATTCTGGTAATACAAATTAGAACGAGTACAGAAATTTCAGTCGGGTGAAACTACTTAAACATTCTGTCACTCTTAGTCATCTATTGGGTTCAAGTTTCATTAAACCCCGACAGAAATTTCAGTCGGGTGAACCGACTTAAACAAACAATCACTTTTAGTCATCCATAGGTACCAGAACCATTAACAAATTTAGATATATTAAATTCCCCCATATTCAATTGCTGATTTATGTTGCCCAAAATATTCTACAATTCCCAAGTTAATTAAGACCTCTTGTTTTGGAGCGAAGTTCCTTATCCCACGTTGCGGGATGGGGTCTAAATGAAAAAATGTTAAACAACTTTCTTTTAACTACTTTATCACAACCCATTATTATCAACTATATTGGGTACTTTTGGTTTGGTTTGGTTTAGCGGGAGGTTTTCTAGGTGGAGCCTGTTTATTACATATTGTAGTTGTCAACCCAATAAAAAGTAAATTTAGAAAAGCCAAAGTGCAAGACTGGCAAATCCATGAAATACAACCCTAAGCATGGAATTACATTTGGCAGCACACTTACTCTTACACTCTTACTTTTGGTTTGGTTTGTGTCGAAACTAATATAAGGAGAGAAATTTTTTGTTTAATGAGAAATTCTCTAGGTGGAGCCTGTTTAGTACACCGAATAAAAATTAAATTTAGAAAAGCGAAAAGTGAAAGGAGTTTAAAAAAATAAAATTTTCTTAATTAAGTGCGCTTTCTTAAAAAAGAAAATTTTCTCAAAAAAATACCTACTCATTCATATTCATAAACAGGGTACCTATTCTTAAAAAAAGTATCTTATCTTAAAGAAGTACCTTCGATTAAAAAAGTAAATTTTTTACAAAAAGTACCTTTCTTAACAAATTGCCTTTTCTTAAAAAACTGTATTTTCTTAAAAAGTACCTTTATAGTAAAACAAAATAGCTTTTCTGGAGATAAGTACCTACTCTTAAAATTGTACATGTTCTTGAAAAAAGGGCCAGTTCTAAAAAAATTCTTATTTCGTAAAAGAAAACCTTTTCTTCAAAAAAAAATACTTTCTCTTAAAAAAATACCTTTTCTTACAAACATTCCTCTTCTTCAAAGTACCTTTTCTTAAAAATAAAATAATACCTTTTCGTTTCTTTTCTTGAGATAATTAGCCTTTCTGAAAATAAGTAAATTTTCTTAAAAAAATTACCTTTTCGTAAAAAGAGTACCAATTCTTTAAAAAGTACCTGTTCTTAAAAAAAAAAAGTCAGACTCTTAGGCTTTTTCTTACGGAAAGTACTTCTTATTAAAAATGGTACCTTTTCTTTAAAAAAAATATTAGGTTTTAATAAAACAAGTACTTCTCATTACAGAAAGGGCCTTTTCGGGAAAATATAATACATATTCTTGCAAAAAGGACCTACATTCAATAAATAAAATTTCATAAAAAAAGTTTATCATTTTACAAAAAGTATTTTTTCTTAAAGATCCATTTAAGTTATCGTATTTTCAACGGGGGCATTAGGCGTGTTGGAACTAACTAGTACATAATATATAGCGAAAGGAACTTCGTTCCTTCCGGGTGTCCCCTGATACCTCATGGTATTTTTTTATGGATTTATCGCGACTACCAGTTAATTGTCCGCCCAATATTTGTATGGGAGCTGCAAAAGGTCTGTGAAGATTCTGATCCTCATTATTTTCACATTCCTGATAATAGCGTTCCTTTTAGTATTTTTCACACATGAGTCTTGTGGTATATGTGCGTAACGACGTTGTGTTTCAGTCCATGCAACAATTGGACATATGGTTAAAATTTCGGTTCACTCAACACGTTATGGCTCTCGGCCGCCTTTATAGAAGTCCCAACCACGGAAGGGAGGCTTCTCTAAATGGCTAAATGAACTGCCCGAATAGCAAAATTGTAATTGCTGGGGTTTTTAACGTTCACAATATCTCCTGGCGTACCCATTCAAACCGCACGACTCCGGCAGACAATCACCTTGTGCAAATATTGACAGCACCACAACACACATCCCGTGTGTTGAAGAGCAGTTTTCAAACACTCTTCGTCTTTTTCTAACTTCACACCATGACAAGTATGAAGTTAACATTCTTTATACCCTTGGTAATTAGGATCACTGCCTCGTTTCTGCCCCTTTTTAATACTCTTCATGTTGCTTCAAAACTCGTCACGAAGCGACCTGTAACGCTCGTTGGGCAGAGCTCAATGAATTTTATGGGCAGTTTAAGTGTAAACTATGTTTTCTCGATGATAATGGCAATGCTGCGGGGGAAATGGTGGGAAACATTATTTTAACAGGAATGAATTATTCATTCCATCGAGGAAAATTTCGAATAGATCTCGTGATTAATGTTGATTTAATCGAACATGCAACGAGGCATCCGCCGGAAAATGCATCCGCTGGAAAATTCATCCACTGGAAAACTCATATCGAAAGAGGAAGCTTTCAATTGGAAGTGGAATAAAAATGCAATTACTGATACGCTGCTTAAGAAGGCAAGATCGAAATGTACCAAGGAGCTACAGCAGGCTCAGTTTTTGTTCGAATGGCGTCTTCATGCTAACGGTCGTTCTTCTTCCAGGGGAAGCAAGAGCTTCTGCTCATTTGTTAAGAGGTTAACGGATAATAATTCTTCATAAATCCCAACCCTAATTAAAAATTATCAAATATTATCTGCCCCAATTGATAAAGCTAACCTGTTAGCAGAAAAGTTTGCAGGAAGCTCAACTCAGCCGAACTGGTAGCCGCTGTCAAACACTCGCAGTGATCGGAAACGTATCTTGTTCCATGCCTGATATATTTTTTCGAAAGGGTGGAATTAAAAACGTTCTTGAGGAGCTCGACATAGAAGAGTCTCCGGACCAGGATGGAATTCTATTAATAAGTGCACTTCTACGCTTGTTCGTCCATTGCGCAACCTTTTCAGCCTCCCATACCGTGCGAGTATTTCCCTACACGTTGGAAGATTGTCAATGTCTAGGCGATTCCCAAATAGGGTGCGGCTACTGCTAGCTACCGGCCAATTGCGATATATTCTACACTCTCAAAGGTATTTGATACCATGATAAATTACCATTCGGTGAATTATCTAGAACATAACAGTCTACTTTTTTGCACATGTGCGAATTAGTATCGATCGAAGATCCCTAAGTATCAACATAACTGAAAAGCCAATAATTCTAACAATTTCCGCCATGTTCTTATTTTCCTGAGTTTTAATCTATATCACAGAGTTGTATTTTTCTGTGGTATAGCATTTTTGATATTCAATAGAACTCGGTCGCAATGTACGACTTCGGGTGAGGGTATGTTTAAGTCGGTCCGCCCGGCTGAAATTTCTGTACTGGTTTTCTGATCAGGTGTCGCATAAGCGTGGATGAGCATGGATGCCATTTACGGTCTATAATCTGCGAAACCAAATGGTTATATAAAATAAAATTTTTCTTTCTGTACAATACAAAAATTAATATATGAAATAGATTGCTAAAAAAATTGTTTGAATTTCTTATTGTAGCACAATTGGTTCTACATTGGTATATAAAGTTATATACTTATTACATTTTGGAACACAAAAAAATAACACGGATCTGATAACGTGGTCTGGTTGAGGGGGTAAATATATATCGTTTAATTTACATTTAAGTACTTTATGGACAGTTTTGAAAACAAAAAAGGTAACAGGTCGTATTAAAACTGCCCTTTCCTTCTTATTACCCCATCTCGTAGTACTTGTACAATGCAACAGTTCTTCATTGTTTTTTATTGCAGGTCGACTAATATTATCATACAAAGTGCAGCTGACAAGGTATGGCGCGCCTAATTAGCGCAATGTGAATAAAATCCAAAATATTATCTTATTTTTATTTATAGATATTAATATACAGCTTTCTTTTGTTCGGTGACTTATATTGAAATTTTACATAAAATAATTTTTCAATACACACCAACCCCGTAAAATTCAGTTTTTCTGAAACAATTTAGCGCCAACTCGGAATAAGTACGAAATTAACCCATAAATGGGTTTTAAGTTTTGATTTATTTTTCGCATTCAACTTGAGTTTAGGGCTTTGGTGTGTCAGGAATAGTAGGATTTCATGAGGAATATTTTTGTAGTACATTTTAACCCGTTATACCTTTCTCTTAGGGGTATGTTTTACCCTTTTCCACAAAAAGAACAACAAATACTGATATATTGAGGCGGTAGAGGTTTAAAGCATTTCACAAAAATTTTACTCGTAAATTTTTACATAAAGTTGCTGAACACATTCTATACATAAAATGTAAGGATAAAATGGTTTTCTATGCCGGTTCAATAGGGGGAAAATGTCACCACCCTTAAAAAAATTTCAGGCATAAACTTTCAAACCGCCGATACACGTACGTATATATTTGTTTACCGCCTCTACCATAATCCGTTGTCAGAACTTTGTTATTTTCGAAAGAATTTAATTAAGTTCCACAGTGTTATCATGCAAGCTTGAACACTTGTTGAAATTGCAGATTGATATCTATCACAAAATTAATAGTATTACCTCCAACAATTAAATTAATTACTTACTTAATGTAAACTCTCTAATAATTACTGCAAGTTATGGATGAATCATACATGAATTGTATTTCAATTCCTAGGTGTTCAAAAACCTCGAGTCCTCTTATACAATTAATATACATACTTTCGATTGTTTGTGTATATTTCCAATCTTTTTTGTCTCAACTAAACTACTCCGATCAATGGCAAACAAGATTATACCTATCAACATTTGCAGAGATAATTGGTGTTTTTGAATATTTTGTTACTTTTCCGTTTTGAAGTCAAATCGCCCTATTTGATTTGTATCACTAATCCTTGGTGAACTTAAATCCCACGAAAAGGA
The DNA here is from genome assembly GCA_963931995.1 of Phaonia tiefii. Taxonomy (NCBI): domain Eukaryota; kingdom Metazoa; phylum Arthropoda; class Insecta; order Diptera; family Muscidae; genus Phaonia; species Phaonia tiefii. The sequence continues at coordinate 164,209,812 of OZ008370.1, read as the reverse complement.
AAACGACATCCAGTAAAATATTTCCTTCTATAATTTGCAATCAGTTGCGGTATCTGACTCTGTTTGCTAAATGTGTGTGTAAGAAATAACTTTAAAGTAAAAATGCCTTTTGCCAAACCAAATGTCTCCAGTTTGTGATGTTGCAATCTCAATACACCATTTCCAAAAAGAAACTATGAAATATTTACAAATCTGTCGCCAAAAGTATGTAATACTGTTGTGAAGTAAATATACATATTGAAGTGAGAAATATCTTTAGGATGATTAAGAATATTATTAGACATTGAATTTTAAATTTTCCAACTTGTTGGCAAAAATAACGTAGATACAAATAAATAAAACACAAGAGTGTTTTAAAAAACAATTTCATTGAAGAGTTATTACTTTTATTCCGACTGAGATCATATGAATGCCAATATTTATTAGATTTTGTTTTCGTCACAATCTAAGTAGTGTCCAATATTGCGACAAAATTTTAGATTTTATGACGTCAATCTGAACAAATATAAAATGCATATAAATTTTAAAAATCATCTACAAATACAATTAATTCATTGACGTTATAAAAAAGTATAGAATCAGCAATTTCTAAAAATATAACTACATCTATATCTGTGAGTGACTGACTGACAAACCAATCATCATCTGTCTGGAAGAATTAAGTCGAATGGGGTGATGCACTAAATTAAAACTGCACGCGTTCCGTCGGATCACATACAGCAATAACAATGAATTGTTCCTAGTATGTTGTTCTTAAGACTCGAGGAGACAGGAAAATAATTTTGGACATGGGAGTTGTGGCTGTTAAAAACGGATCAGGGCTTTATAACATAAATAAATTCTACTCAAACATATTTTAGATTTTATCTTGGAAATTAGTTTTCGAGGTTCACAATATAGTTGGTAAATTTGGGGTGGTGCACTTATTCCCAAATCAATATGTTTCTGCCATCTCGTGCAATAACTATGAACATTTTTTTACATCGTCTATGAGCCTACAACTCAGTTTTCCAAATATTGTGTTATTACATTGATCGTTGCAGTGGTTTAAAACCTATCAAAACTAGGAAAGATCACGTTGTCAAACAAATGTATTAAGAACCAGTACATAAATTTCAGTCGGGCGAACCGACATAAACATACGCTCACCCTAAGACATCTATTGCGTCCGAGTTCTTTTAAAATACGCCTATATTCACCCTTACGTTGAACGAATATCCGTAGCAAATGTGATAACACATTGATATTGCGCTAAATATTATTTAATACCCAACATACTTATGATCCTAAGTTGTTTTTAAGAATTTTCTGACTACAAACCAAATGTCCGCCCAAGGAGGTACAAAACTGGGCATGGCGAAATTGTTTTTTTTTATTACACAGTAGCTTTTCAATATCAAAACCAAATATTAACAGGATCGAAACTGGCCGTGGCACAGAAGTCATTTATTAATTACACAGTAGGTTTTAGCAACATATTGCCTAGTACCGAAATTCATTAAGCTCCTTTATAATTTACGATAGTTTTAGCGCCGATCAACCGGTCATCCGCCCAACTATTGTATGTGAGGTACCACAAAGAATATGGCAAACCCGCTCATTTGCCATAGGAGAGTAGCATTTGACTCAATAAGGTCATGTACAACATTTTATAAAGATTGGTAAGTTTGGAAGACTTCTCGGTGCCGTACAACCAGACGGCCAACCAGCTTTTGTATGTGAGGTCCCAAAATAGGCGTGGAAAAATCACACTCTTGGTAATCGTTGATTGTACGGGAAGTACCAGATTGGGACTGACTGAGAAAAAGGGCTTGTACAATTCCCGCATTTTCAATCACAGACTGTCGCAATACAAAATATCATCTAATATCTCCCAATATTTGTATTTGGGAGATATTATATATTGTATTTATCTCCCCAATATTTATATAAGTGGTACTCAAATTTGCGATAGAATAATATTTTTTTTAATTTCCCCCATGACAATCTTAGAATTCGCAACCGAAAATCATTAATTTAAAAGGTAGACTTTTCGCTAAATTCCCGGTAGGCGGTGTATTCAGTAATATTTTGCAAATATCGCGAAATGTCAATGGTTAAATATTTTCTTATGTTCGAGGTGTGCAGATTCAAAGGTCGCTGTGGGATCCCGGCTACAGTTTCATTCCCACTACAAGAATTTGTTCATTAAAGCTGTGGTTGTTGCGGAAATAAATATGATTCGTTTCAGCAAGGAATTCGTTTCATTGCTGCAATGGATTTATTTCACTGCTGCAATGAATTTGTTTTTTTTTTGTTGTTTTGACAATCCACTGTACGATGAAGAGTGTCTCTTAGCAAATAATGGAAAGAAGGCTGCACGTATCAGCCTATTGCGACGCGAGCTGCGACTGAGCAGTGTAGGGAAAAAAAAAAGGAGGTAAACCATCTCTTTATGCGTAAGAAACGGCAGAGCAGAAAGCGTGATATTGAGAAAATTGGAGAAAAAAGGAAGACATAATCCCGAAAATTCTACCAAAAAGTCAAAAATGGAACTAATGAACATGGTACAGGGCCCCCACTCTTGTAAAGGCAAGAACGGAAATCTCATTGCAGATGTGCAGAACATACTGGGAAGATTGCCCCCCTCCTAACCAAGACGAGGTGAGAACAGCTTATGCCCGGCCTAAGAACACCAAAGCCGCAAGAGCCCACGTATTACGGCGGAGCTATTTAAGGTTGGAGCATTGAGCTGAAAAGTTGCATGCATCAGCTCATTAGCAAAATTTGGTTAGATGGATGCATGCGCGGCCATTGGAGTCTCAGTGTACTATGCCCGAAATTCAAAAAACCTGATACAAGTTTATATGCCAACTACCACGGAATAAATGTCAGATGCAGGATACTGCATCAAAGATGAGTACTTAACACGATAACCCTACGATAACCCTACAGATTTCTCAATATTTTCTTTATGAAATTTCGTTTGTGGCATTGATTTATTCATAGTTCATAAAACGAGTTTTTTAATAAATTATGATAATATAAATAGGACTTTTCCTATTACTCGACTTTGCGTGCATTTGAGAATTTTATAGCAGACCGACTCGTTTGTTTTCCAGAATCCTCCATATCTAACGAATTCATCAACCTTCTAGTAGACAAAATCACAACGCCATCTAGATTCTCCCACAAGTATCATTAATAATTTTTATTTTCATTTCATTTCCTTCTTTATTGAGTCTACGGATGACAACAATCCTTACAGATTAGCTTAAAATTACCAAAAATATTCATCTAGAGATTTTATAAATGATATTATCGGAATAGAAATATCTACGTCTTTAAACTTATTTATATAATTTAACTCCCTTAATGAATAGTTCCTCCGGTGAATAGTGCCTTCATTGAATAGTTCCCCCGGTGAAGTGGTACATTAAAAATATCATTACAACGCAAACATCGAGTGGGTATATTGAAACCAATCAACGAAAGAGGATAGGGGCAATCAATAAGTCCACAAATGAGCTTATAGATAAATATAACAGAAATCCTTTTCCAGCACTTAAGTAGAGAGAGAGAGATTTGTATCGGAATGTTCACGTCATCTCTCGAAATTTCATTTTCCGTGTTGAACTTGAACTTTCTCATATTCGTTGCAGCCAAGAAGTATGAGGATATATTTCTACTTATTATTAGTACGTACCCATTAATACATTTGGGTGTTCTGACGTTACTTTGCAACTTAATCAAAAAATGTTGTAATATCCGAAAAAAACTGAAATTTTCGTGAAATGAGCAATTATTTCAAACGCAAAATGCTAAATTCATTATTATATCACTGTGTGTGTCTAGTACCAGGGATCGGAACTACTGGCGTACTCAGCAGGTTGGGTCTGACAACGTTATTGCTATTATTGCTCCATCTTGCAGAGAACTTAACATCCAAGTCCTGACCTCTAAGCAACCGTTCAATCCCTAACGCCTCAAAAAATATAGTGTTCTGAATGTGATGAAATGGATGCACAGTGTTTTGAATTTGTTATTAGTAAATAACTAGGTAGCAATGATTCCTGTAAATAATGAAAAAAAAATTATACAAAAAGACGGCAAGTTGTAAGGGTGACACGTTCTATATTCGTTACATCAATGTAAAAATGGCCAGCATAGCAATCAGATGAGTATAGCGAACTAAGGGCAGTTCAAACAATTAAACAACGCTATAGGGGTTCGACAGTGCTTCTAAGAGATGCTAATTCTTTAAGCTGGGTTCGTATTTTGTGGGTAATGTGTCGGTGGTGCGAGACTCTTGTACGTAAGTATGTGTGTTCGATCCCTGTCCAGACTATACCAACGAGTATTTAGCAATGCAAAAGCTTCTGAAAGCTTTTGTTCGGAACCGGTGTAAAACTGTAGGTACCAATCAGTGAGTGTAAAATTAGAACTCGCACAGCTCACTGTCTGTGAGAAGCTCTCCCCAATCCCAGAATGGGACGCCATGGGAAACCATTAGTTTTTTCTCTTTCTAACCATCTTCGTGAAGGAATAGGTGACTACCGTTTACCCATTACCCCGTGGCTACGGGGAAAGTAGTAGGTACTTACCCACAACGGTGACGAATTACCTATCAAGATTACTCACTACCCACAAGGTTTGTGGCAAATAATCTTTATGTAACCCACAACAATGGCGAATTACCCATCACGATTAACTATTACCCACAGGATGTGGGTAGGCGGCATGTACACCTTACTCAAGGCTACGGGTAATGGGTTTCTAAAAGTCGCTAACTCACTGCTTAAAGCCTTGTGTGTTGGTCATAAATATAATATTTTTGCGCTCGGTAATGTGTAAATGTCGTTTCCCTGCTGGTAATTGGAAATCGTGATGGATAACAACATATTATTTCCCACTTACCCTGTGGCTAATATGTAAACGAGCGATACCCATACCCCTTGTCGAAGTGTATAAGAAACAAGAAACGGATTAAGACAAATTTTTAAAAATATTTGTGATAGGTAAGTGGCTCGACACACTGAGTTTCAGCATTCGCTATCAGCCTATATTCAATAACTTCAATAACACCTTTATAAAATGCTATTATGTGCAAGAAATTAAAGATTATATTTAGATATAAGTAATACGCTATCAGTCTAAGTGATAGATTTGTACAGAAGAAACAGAAAGAGATAAAATAGTGAATAATGAGAGGTAATGGGTCTTTTAGGAAATGATTGCTCTAGTTTGTTCTTGGAATTAAGTTCCCGGTACACGTTCCTTCTAGATATGTATAACTCTAGTAGCAAGAGCCCCACGCAGCTTATGCTACGCGAACCACACGGCGGTCGCGACGATGGCGTCAGGACACCTAGACCCAACCTCAGGGAGGACAAGTAAATATATTAATTTTAAATTTTTTCTTTGCAGAAATCAGGAAGGCACAAAAATTTGATTTACTTCTGAATGAAAAATAACACTAGAATGACTCATCGAATACAAACATAAAAAATGGTATCCCTTAACATCCCATGAAGGGATTGGCTTTCGAGTTTTGTACTCACTGATTGGGACCTACAATTTTACACCGGTTCCGAACGGTATTTTGAGAAGCATTTTCATGGCTAAGTACTCGATAGTTGCGACATCACAAAGCGAGGTGACCGTCGTAGAAAGAAATGTAAGGTGGTCTGAGCAGGGATCGAACCCACGTTCTCATGTACAAGAGCCGCGCACAATAGCCATTGCACCACCGACGGTCACCGAATACAAACATACGGTGACATAAATTCCATATATTTTCGGGATAATATTAAGTTAGTTTGTGGCCGTCGGTGATGCGATGGTTACTGTGCGCCGCTCTTGTAAATAAGAACGTGGGTTCGATCCCTGCTCAGACCACCTTACATTTATTTAAATTCGCTTAATGATGGCGACACTATCGAGTACTTCGCCATGAAACAGCTTCTCAAAATACCGTTCAAAACCGGTGTGAAACTCCGAATCAGTCGGTGTAGAAACCAGAAATCGCACACGTCACTGATTGTGAGAAGCTTTCCTCAATCCCTTCATGGGATGATATGAGACACCGTTTCTTTAATAAGTTATCTTTTGAGTAGCCACAACTCAATACTTTCCTGTATGGAATGGTCAAATAAGAGCTACGCAGCCGACAAACCTTTGTTGTATGATCTACTGACTGGCAAACAATAAAATAGTCCTTGCTGAGTCTTCCTTATCCGTTGGTATACCAAATTGCTTATTTATTTTTTATTTTCCTTTAGTTGAGTGTGATATTCTCCATATCAGTAAACGGATCGTTATTATAGAAACATTTTTGAAACAAATTTAAAAATATTTCAGTACATTTTATTATTTGTTTTTAAATATATAACTGTCCTCCCAACTGAAAGGGTAATAACTTCCAAAATCGATAAGGCCAATATGTAGGTCAAAAAATTGCATGACACCACAAAATGTTAGCATTTGCGCTTTATAACTTTGTGAATTTTGGGCGGTATGCCGATTTTTGCATATTAGGACTATTTTTGTTTTGGGCTTTATGTCCTTGGGCGTTATTATCTAACGTCATTTTTAATAGAACCATTAAGACGGAAACATGTGTCGTCGTATAAATCTTAAATGAATGCGTTCCGGGTAAACGACTTAAGTTAGAAATGTAAATTTTGCACCGTATTTGCTTCCCACACTGTAGACAATAGCTAAAAATGATTTGTTACAAATTCAAATTAGGGGCGTCGAAAGAGTGTGTGATGCTAAATTATAAATAAACATTCAACTAAAACAAATCAAATCTATGAGTTTGATACTCTTTTTTTTATTAACAAAAATTATTATTTTTACACACAGACAGACTGGGGACCGTTCCTGGGGGCGTGGTACGAAATTATATTGATCATCAATGTGGGAAAATGCGTTAAGGTAACATAATTTTTTGATATTGGAGTAGTGCATGGTGCATTATCAGAATTCTAACCAAAGTTTTTAGTTTAAATCATGACAAGAAGTGAAGGCTATTCAAAGCAAAAATCAATGACGTAAAAATTGGTTATAACGGGTAATTTTTTCTCTATTTGCGTTTTCAGTTCCAAGTTTTTGCCAGTTCACGCGTAATTCGTGACAAGTGTCATAATCAAAACTGTTCAGTTGCCTTGCCACTTCATCATAAATAGACTTCCAAAGGAACAGCGATTGCAAATCGTAAAATTTTATTATCAAAATTGATGCTCTTTGAAAAATGTGTTTCGCGAGATACGTCATTTAATGGTCTTCAGCGACAAGGCCCAATAAACAAAATTTCCGACTTTGTTTCGAAGAGCAACCGGAGGCTATTCAAAAGGTGTATATGTACCCCGAGTAATTCACTTTTTGATGCGGTTTATGGGCCGGCGGAATCATTGATCCGTACTTCTACAAACACGATGACCGCCGGAACGTTACGGTCAATGGAGCAAGGTACTGTTCTATGATCACAGTTTTTTTTTTTGCCCAAAATTAAAGAATTGGACTTTGTTAACATATGGTTTTTTCTCACGTTATGGTATTGTGAATTACCGGCATCGTTCATTGCGATTTGGGCCGACTAGTGTAATTTTTGTGGTGGCACGACTATAGGAATAAGCCAAACACAATTCCTGCCTGGGAAGGCAACATTCCAAATGTCATTGGTGAGATATCGACCGGAATGTTGGAAAAAGTCTGCCAAAATTGAACTTGCAAAATAGACCACGTGAAGCGTAGCCGTGGACAACATTTGCCTGAAATAGTCTTTAAAAAGTAAATGGAAGACATGGACTTATTAATCCATAATAACGTTTGAGTTTAACATACATAAATAATAAGGTGCTGTGGATTCGATTTTGAAGATTGGTTGCTATTTACATTTCAGGTCCATCAGTAAAAAAACAATCATTTATTATTGGAGATGGTTTTATTGTTTTTCAGAATATTCCCCGTGAACATCAATACACTTTTGAATGCGCTCAAACCAAGTTTTCCACTCCGATTGAGACACCTACATTGTACAATACATGGTTTTTGAAGGCTTCAACAGCTGCTTCGAGCGTCGGAAAACGTTGACCACGCAGTAAAAAGAAGTGATTGGATGGCAAGACAGGGCTGTGCGGCGGATGACCACATCAATTTGACATGTTGAGTGCTCAAATAGCCCATTGTTTCAGCTGATATGTGGGAGCTCGCATTGTACTGATGAGAAATGATCCTTCGTCTCTTGTTGTTTTCCCTAATTTCTTCGAATAATGTTGGCAAACAGATGGTGGTATACCACTCCCAATTGACTGTCCTACGTTCCACTAAAGACACTGTGGACACATGGCCGGTTATACCAAAAAATACGATAATTTGATTCGATATGCTTCTGCCACGAACAACTTTTGTTGAATTTAGCTCGTCTTGAAAGACCCATATAGTCTACTGCTGTTTTGTTTCGGGCTCATATGTATAGATCTATGATTCGTCACCTGTGACGATATCATACACTGCATTTGAGTTGCCGCGGCTGTATTTTTTCAACATTTCTTTGCTCCAATCGGTACGAGACTTTTTTTGAGCAATCGTCAAATTATGTGGGGTCCAACGAGAACAAATATATTTCACGGCTAAATGAGCATGCAACATCCTATTGATGCTTGTCATACTAATGCCCAATGATGCGACCGAAGTTGGACGACCTTCACGAAATTCATGCTGGAGCGAACGGCATCTGATACTGAACTCTTGTTACCAGTGATTTAAAGTGGTTTTTGATGGTGCTTCATCACCAAAACTCGAAATAAGTTGATTGAGACAGTCTTGTCTCAATAGTTCTCACCGAAAATATTAAAAAATCATGGCACTAAAATTTTCACGGGTTAATTCCATTTTTTTTACCAAGATGAATTTTTGAACACAATTTTAGAAATTTGAATTTTTTGTAAGTGAGAACGTTTTATGTTCATTTGTGCAAAAAAATCTCAAACATTCCAATGGAAGTTTCAGTTTGCATCTAGTATCGCTAGTATTGCCAGGACCTGAAAAAATAATCATAAAACTCGCCAAAATTTAGAAGACTGATTAAATGCAAAATGTTTACAATCCGATAATGGATTGCTAAATCACCGAAATAATCTAATTTAGTACCTTCAGCAGACATTGGACAACCTGCATGAGTTACCGATTTTTATATATTTTTAATAACGTCGTTATTAGGCGGAAATCGATATTTTGCCGTACCCCATAGCTGAGCGCCGTATGCCCATACAGTGCGTAGTACCCTGTAGTAGATTACTACCCTATTGTACGGACTGAGTATTGAGTTTCTATTAATCAGCCAGTGCAACTGTCGAATTTTAATGTTCCTTTGCATTTTTTAAGCTTCAGTTTCTATCCAAATATAACCCTAGACACGAAACTTCAACGGGTTGTGGTATGGGTAAGTTTGAGTTGAGAGACCTATTTCAAGTTTAGGCTGAAGGTAACTTGTCTACACTTTAACCCAATGACCTCCAGTCTGAAATCGATTTTTCCTTATGATAAATTACCTCCTAAGATATTTTAAGATGTAACTCCCTTGAGTACTCATTATAGCGGTGCAGTAAGCGAAAATTGACATAAAAGTGGTTGAATCTGAAGCTGTAAATATTACAGAAAGGAGAGTGCCGAGGACGCTACCCCGAGTTACCCCAGTTATTCTATTACAGTCTTCAGTAACATATTCTTCATATTTCAGTCTAAAGCTATGATCTTTTAAACATTAGATTAATAGACAATGAATTTCTTGGTAGCTGCTGGTTTATTTGGTAAATTAGTCATTCCTGCCAAACATTATCAACAGCTTATGCAATATCAACGAATACATTGCAACAGTACTCCGTTATCTCCAAACGCTATCCCCATTGCCACTGTAAGAATATTGACTTGTTCCATTATACCGTGTTCCTCTCGGAAGCCTAATTGATGATCAGGTAAGGGAAGTTTTCTATTTCGCAAGAATTCCCTTTTCAAACAACTTAGACAAACATGGCAACAAGATTAAATACCTATGTGAGGATGCTACCGTTTTGTCATATTCCGGTCGGAAAATCATTTTGATCACTGAAGTTTACCAAATTTCTGGAAAGTAAGCAATTTCGATGATTACATTACATTATTTCTTCAGAAAGGTAATGGCAATAAGCGGTAGCCAGAGCAAAATTTTGGGTGTGACCATGACAAATCCTGGAGAGTTTTTTTAATTCAGACGATGCAACAATGCTGGGGATTTCCTCCACATTTGTGATCAATTGTAATTCGGGGGCAATTCACTGACAAGAGTGTCAGGAATGACGAAGTTCTTAGAGGGACCCTTAGGGCGAAATACCCTGTCCAAGTCATTGACAAATTCACTAGCCTTCCCCTCATCCGATGTTGATAGCTACCGTGTTAATTTCTCAATGGGAAATTATTGTCAACTGGGAGATTAGTTTCCGCCTAACAATCCTGTTCTATTCAAATGATTCAAATTTATCACCATCAAATTTATCATTGGTAACCCTTATCTTTTCCCAAACCTGACATCAGCCTTGCAAAGGGGATCTAGTTACTCCCCTGGAGTGGGCTATCAACTCTCCTGCCACTTTTTTCAGCCTTACCAGAAACTCAGTCCCCCTAATCGAGTGTGATGGCTTCTGATCTGTTGGTATAATTTCAACAAGTGTCGAGTGGCAAGCGGTCTACTCCATGATGGATTTAATCACCTGAGTATTCGCACAGACGTCAGTACTGTCCCCAATCCGTATGCCAATTTTCGCTATAAGACTACAGATGAACTTTTCATACTTCAACCTACCGATCCATTTTGACATAGGTCCACGATGTCCCTCGCCCAACTTAGTGCCTTCGTACAGGTAGATCACAACAGGCGACTGGAGAGAATACAAGTCTGGATATAAGATTTTCGTTTTTTGATTTATTTTTGATGTGTTGATGTTTGTAGGCACGGGTAGAGCAATCTATCAGAGTGAACACATGCAAACAACACATAGCGTTAGCATCACATACGTGGTTGTTGTACAACAATAGTCTCTGCCTGAAAATAAATATGATGGTATTGATGTAGCATGCACGTCGTCGTTACCACAGAGTGTTGTATAGTATAGAGAACTCATGAATCGAATTGTATGACTCAAAATCACTGTCGACATCTGTCAAATGATTCAAAACGGATTACTCTTTTTGTCATAACTTGGTACATTCATAACTTTGATGTGAAACATTGATGCCTTTTGAAACATTTATGCTTCTTGTATTGTTTTATGTAAGAAAATTGTCGAAATGGTGCATTTATATTGAATATATATATATAGGTAATTTATATATAGGTAAATCCCCGGGTCCGGATGGTATATCAGCACTGGTTCTAAGTAAGTGCTCTTCAACGCTGGCACGCCCACTGCGCAACCTTTTCAATCCTGCGTACCGCGCTGGGGTTTACCCGGCATGTTGGAAGGTAGCCAACGTCCAGCCAATTCCCAAAAAAGGTGATGCAAGTGACCCCGCCAATTACCGCCCAATTGCTATTTGTTCTGCGCCCTCGAAAGTTATGGAGAGCATGGTTAACCACCATCTTGTGAAGTATCTCGAGTCAAATTACCTGCTTAATGATCGACAGTATGGCTTCCGTAAGAGAAGATCTACGGGAGACCTGATGGCGTTCCTTTCGGAACAGTGGAGTCGATCCATCCACCGGCTTGGTGAGAGTAAGGTGGTGGCTCTAGATATTTCCAAGGCCTTCGACAGAGTTTGGCATGAGGCACTCTTATCGAAGCTGCCTGCTTTTGGTGTTGGTGATAATTTCACTCGATTTATATCGAGTTTTCTCAGAGATCGCACTATAAGAGTTGTTATAGATGGCATCTCTTCCGATGAACATAAATTAACGGCAGGGGTACCACAGGGCTCTGTTCTCTATCCTTCTCTTTTTCTTATTTTCATTGACGATCTCCTGGGTCGGACTGTGAACCAAATCTACTCTTTTGCGGATGACAGTAATCTCTGTCATTCATATTCATTCGACCACAGGCCAAATCTTCAGGAAATTAGTGATAAACGTCAATTAATGAATGAAACACTCAACCGCGATCTTGAGGCCATTGTTGAGTGGGGTCGATTGAATAGAGTAAGTTTTAATGCGGGGAAGACCCAGTGCCGTCTGCTTTCGCACAAGCGGACAGCTGACCCAGTCGTATCGTCATTATCTATGGATGGTGTGGATATTGAGGAATCAGACGCTCTTGATGTTCTAGGCATGAAAATACAATGTGATGCTCGCTGGGCAAAACATGTATTTGAAGTGTCGAAAGATGCATCGAAGTGCCTAGGCTTTTTAAAGCGGTGCAAGAAGTACTTCACTCCATCTGATCTCCTTAATATCTACACCACCTACATCAGACCGCGAATGGAATATAACTCCCATATATGGACAGGTGCTCCAAAGTCATCTTTGGAGTTGCTGGACCGTGTACAGTGTACGAAGGAGAGCAAAGGTGTTGATAGGGGACAGTAGGGTGTCCAGCTCTATGGCCTCCCTCAATACTTTTTGCCGTCGCCCTGTTTATGACAAAAAAATTATTTCAGTGAGGTAAAATATTGCTTTATTTATTTTAACATTAATATTACATCTAATCTTAAAGCAGATGTAAGAAAATAGAAAGTGCGATAGCAAAAGAGCATTTGGCGATTTAAAACCACAACAAAACAATTTTAAATTAAATTTTATGTGCAATGGAGTAAGTACATTTCTTATAATGGTTTTTGGAATTGACTGTGTTCTGGGCATCATATAAACCTTGATCAATACTTATTAAATGAATTTATTAATATTTAAATATTAATCTGCAATTTTTCAACACACAATAAAGTATATTGATGTTTTCAATGTAGTATTATATTTTTGCAATATTTCAGTATATTCTCATATCAATATACTTCAATGTGCATCAATATATTTGATGCTTTGTCAATAAATTCTTTCTTTCTCATTGAACGTTTATATGGTGCATTATATTTTGCTGTTAAAATTCTAATTTTTAATAAAACCGATTCAGGATTCATTAGTCCAACCACAGCAATAGCAGCCACAAGAGCACTCGCAAGAAGAGCGTCCATGTACATCAAATGCATTTTTTATTTCCCAATGTAATTATATTATTTACTAATGCGTTCATAAAAATCGAACAGGTACCGGGTAGCAAAAAGGTGTTAACACATCGCCCGTGAGTTCGAACACTCATTGATTGTTTAATGTATTAATACATTTTTTAACGCGTCGAAATGTCTTACCGATTTTTAAGGTTATGGGAGTGTGAAAACAATTGATTCTGCAGCTCAAACAAAATTTGCAATCTGAGCTGGTAAGAAACTTGATAAATGACAGAATGCCCACACGCTGAAAAAACCCGGCCTCTGTAACTTATTCTCCCAAACATATTCTGCAAGAACCACGTATATGATTGGAACACACTTGAAACATTTATATTGTTTACAAGTCCCAAACCCTCTTTTATTTAAATGCAAACAGCAGCGTATTTACTGGCGTGTTTCCCCCAAATCTCCATACACTTACGTGAAAACATATTCGTATTTCGTCCTAAACATAGTAATATTTAGAAACCAATTATTCTTTGATTTCAATATTTATTATAATAAATTGTATCAATATAAGTCAACATTTCTAAATAATTAATACCAAAAAAGATTTAAAGCGTCCATTTTTCAGAATGTTTCAACTATGCGTTGGTACGCAAACAATATACTCATATATATATACAATATATACATCTGGTTCAGGCAAGCCAAGCGTGCACAAATTACTTGTGTTTTATTTAATATATTTCTCAATTGGTCCGCAGTTCTGATTTTCTCAGTAAAGGCTCTGAGAGACAAAGGGCTTCTCGTTGTAGTTCTTTCCAGTTTCTTTCCTCGAATTCGTTTCTCACTTCGGTAGCACACATACATACATATATGCGAAACACATACACAAAACCCAAATCAACATCACGAACTATTTAACCGACCGCACCTCTGTTTGTTCTTCTTTCACTGATCCAGCGCTTTTTATATCCCCTGTCCGACGAACCATTGTCGACTGAATACATAAAACTAAAACGAAATATATGAGGCAAAATAAGAAACAGTAGCTTACTTAATCTGCAATTTATACGCACATTAAAGAATATTAATTACTCGCTGACTGAGAGAATAATGCAAAAATACAGATACACACTTACAAGATAGACTCTCTAGTTGTCCCTTTCTTATTCTCTTGCTCTCGAGAGAGCATAAATAGTGCAACAAATACAGATGGATTTGTGTCAAAAACATAGATATATTTGGGTTGCAAACACATATATTATAACATATTAATCATTGTGTCTCAATCGAGTAATATTGAATAGCAAATACAATGTGTTTAGACACACGTATATTATATTTGTGGTAAGCTCCAAACACACGTTATATTTGCATCCAAATAATAAAAGACGACAGATTTTTCAGCGTGTAGAAGCTTGCGAAGTAGCTGTCATTTGCTAGAAAAACAGTTTTTTGTGCCAAGTAAATCATGTGTGAGACGTATAATAATATTTTAAACTCAAGAACATATAAGACATTTAAAACTGTAAAAATAAATATCAGGATTATTTTGAATCGCATACCCTTATATCTCTAAAATTCTACATTCTGTGAAATGGTGTTAAAATAATATTCTCGGAGGTATAAGTGTTGCTGCTTGTTGGCTTTCAATGCAATTATTCTGGTTAAATATCTTTTTTCCCGTTTTAACTGTAATTACAAAAGTTTAATTGAGTTTTCTCTCATCTTTGTTGCTGCTCCTGCTGCTGCCGCTTCTTCTGATACTGATGTCGGTTTCTCGCTGCCACCAACTACCTCTTCGTTGTCACTGGCTATTTTCCCTACATCTCTCTCCCCTCATCACCTTTATGTTGGGGTTTTCTTCTCCTTGTGCAACTCATTCTATCTCTTAGCATGCATTAACAAAATAAAATGAAACGCAACACATCTTCACAGCCGTTTTGAAGCTTAATGTGGCCTTCCTCAGACTACTCTTTCGTGTTTAATGTTTGCATTAAATTCGTCTTCATCTGCCGGTTGTCATTGTATTGTGTTGGCTAAACCAAGAGACTGAAAACCCGTTTGTACATGTCACCAATGATTTGCCCGTGGTTGTTAGCAACACAAACGCAGCAACACCAACATTTGTGTACCTTTTCTCGTGTTACAGCTGGAGTGAAAAGAGACAGAGAATAAAAAACTCGATTCTGGAAAAATTTTGAGTTCCAACTGATCGAATCTTTGTGTAGCCTGGGTGTAATGCTACATGCACTGTCTCATGTTCTACACTTTTTGATGAGTTCATGGTACATATAAATCTTGATTATGACATGTTTTTAACTTGTCGCAAATATAGTATACTTGTGTCCAAACACATTGTGTTTGCTATTCAATATTACATATTGGAGACAAAATTATTAATATTTTATACTATACCATTTGTTTATACTACAACATTTTTGTTTGTTGAAATCAGCGGAAAACAAAAATATAATATTTTATTCTACACCATTTTATGGCCCAAATATAGCATTTTTTGTTGAAAACTGCTGAAAAAAACGTGACTGACAACAAAGCAGCAGATCTTTAATTTATGATAAAAATGCTTCCACGTGAGTATTTGGATCTTCCAAACATACACACGGTTCCTGTACGATATTACAGGGCACGATTTTTCAGCATGTACTAAATATACATACTTCAAATCCACGCCTTTACCATCTAACCTTATCATAATTTGTTTCTACGATTTTTTGAAAATGTTGTAAGATCATTACCTTACGTTGTTACAAACATTAGGATAGACATGGTATGACTTAACAGTCCTTCACTATGAAAGGATATTAAAACAAAACGTGTCAGCTTCGATGTTAAGATTTCAACCAACTGTTGTTGCTGTTTGCAGGCAGTCACACACAGTCACAGTGAGACGCACCGACAACCAGACAATTAGTCAGCCAAGTCGGACAACTCAGACAGCCGCAATTTTATTAAAAGTGCTGTCGTTAGCTTAAAAGTCCTGCACAAAACAAAAAAAAAACACTCCTGGGGCTAAATTTCCTCTTTCCTGTTTGTCACCCCTTCTACTTATTGTTGTTTTTGTTGGCTATTCCGCTTTTTCCTTCAATTTTTTTTTACTTAATTTTTTTATTCTTTAATCTATCCCGTGGAAAATTACTATAGAGTCTGGTATAACTTTTGTCATGCCAATGTGTTTTACGTGACATTTGAGAGGGGTCTTTAGAGTGTTGACAATATCTTCTTTATACTGGCGTTTCTGTTGTTGGTGTTATTGCAGTTATTTACTGGTGTCAGCATAGAATTACGCAACAGATCAACCAACCCCGGCCACCGTTGGTATTGACAGTAAATACGATTTGTTAGGACGGTTTATGTTAATTACTGTCAGAAGCTTGATTTGGCAATTTAAACGGATTCTTTTTTCGTTGGCACACTTATTTCAATGTGCACTCTACATTTCATTTGTAAAGAAAGTTATGAGTTACAAGGAAGACCATGACTCATTCCCACATTAGTTGCTGACTTTATACATAAGGGACGGGACTATACTGTCATTCACAAATATAAACATATAATCGGTATAGAAGATATATTGCCCTAATTTGAACAGTCTGAAATTTATAATGCATATTGTTCTTTTATTCTCCCATATGAACGGAAGTTATTGTAACGGACGTACATGTTGAAAAATCTGTCCTTTTTTGTTGTTTGGGTGCAAACATAAAGTGTGTTTGGAGCTTGTCCCAAATGTAATATACTTGTGTCCAAACACATTGTGTTTGCTACTCAATATTACATGTTTGAGACACAATGATTAATATGTTATAAAATTTGTGTTTGCAACCCACATATATTTCTCTTTGTGATACAAATACCGTTGTGTTTGTTTTACTGTCTATGCTCTCTCGAGAGCTAGAGAATAAAAGAGGGACAACGAGAGAGTTTATCTTGTATGTGTGTGTATTTGTATTTTTCCATTATTCTCTCAGTCAGTGAATCATAAATATTCCTGAATGTGCGTGTAAATTTAAGATAAAGTGATTCTTATTTCGCCTGATGTATTGCGTTTTAGTTTCATGTATTCAGTCGTCCATGGTTCATCGGAAAGAGGATATCAAAAGCGCTTGATCGTGAAAAAAGAATAAACGAAGCCTCAGACGGTTAAATGGTTTGTGACGTTACTTTAGGTTTTGTGGATGTGTTTCGTATATATGTATGTGTTCTACCAAATTTAGAAACAATTTTGGGGTAAGAAACTTTAAAGAGGAACAACGTGAAGCCTTTTGTATGTCCGCGCCTTTACTGAGAAAATCGGAACGGCGGACCATTTGTGAAATAAGTGTAATAAAAAAACACACAAGTAATTAGTCGACGCTGGGCTTGCAAGATCTTGGTATGTATATAAATACCTTGTTTGTGTACCAACGTATAGTGGTAAACAACGCATAGCTGAAACCTTCTGAGAACAAAAACGTGAGAGACAACAAAGAAAGGAAAAGCAAAAGAGCAGCACATTCTCGTTTCATGAAATTAAACAAATAATGCATTCATTTGCATTGAATGAAAATGAAAATGTAAAAAGGGCCGTTTAATATTTCGGAAAATATCTTAGAGAGGCCGCTATTTTTCAGGGTATAGCTATTACATTCAGATAGAATTCGGAAACGTGTTGTCATAAAATACGAGGCTTGCTTTTTATGTTTTAAGAGAAATGAGAACAAACAAATATTTTTAATGTTTTTCTAAATATTCTCCATGCAGATTTATTCATTTTAATATTCGTTTGAACTAATCTTCGAATCAATTTTTCCATTTTCAACCAGGTAACTGCAAAACATGCATTTTGAACTCTCTTTTCATGAAATTTTCCATGACTTTTTCACAGAGATGTAGCTGTATCTCACCGATGATGCATTGGATGTCGGATTTGAGCTCAGGAAATGTTTCTGGTTTATTCGCATAAAACATAGATTTCACAAAGGCCCAAAGGAAGAAATCGCGCGGCGTTAAATCGCATGTTGTTGGTGGCCACTTGACATCAGAATTTCTTGAGCTAATTTGTTCTGGAAACCGTTGCTGCAATAAACCGATTTTTTCATGCGCGGTGTGGCAGGTGGCACCATCTTGCTGAAACCACATGACGTCCAGATCCATGTCATCCAGTTGAGGCCACAATAACTCCGTTGTCATGTTGAGGGCAATGCTGAGGATTGCGGGAAAAACGGATGGTGATTAGAGAGCTGGAATTCTTACGCTAGCATGGCGGGACGTAGTCCTGCTAAAAATAATTCTTTGGGCTCATCTCCAGCTCTAAACAAGGATGGGTTTGGGTCCAATGTGGTTTATGTGGGGGCAGATTGCCAGCGCTTTTTCGGGCAAGGTTTCCTTGCTCTTTTGGAAACAGCTGCCACTTTTTATGACGCCTATAGGCAATTTCGGAATGATGCTGAGAAGAAACGGGCCCTTGCCAGATTTTCACCTCCTTCGGGTGTAGCTAGTTGAAAAAATCAACTTTTGTAAATTTTTTGGCGGTAAGTCGGTAGTTTCAACATCCAAAGTCCACACTTCTAGCTAACGTACCATGTTTATTGAATTGGAAATAAATAAAATGAATTATTTTTGTATCTTAATTTTAAGTTCTTCTTTAGTTCTAATTTATTTTGAAAAGCATAGATGCACTGACTCCTTTTTAATAGCCCCTTTTTTGGAAGTTATTCTTTTAATTTTAATTGTATTTGAACCAAGATGCGCTATATGCGCAAATCTTAGGTGAACTTCGACAGTTCTGGGATAATGCCTAGCGCTCCGGAAGATTATTTGTAACATAATGATGTCTGTATTTATGGAATACCTGTGTTTAAATGGACTGTTTTGGAATATATCAATAAACAACAACAAATAGCTTTATAAAATAAGCTGAAAAAGTCACAAAAAATCAAAAAATAAAGAATATATATAAAGAATAAAATAATAATATAATATTTCACCAATCACATGGCAGTTTTCCTCATTAAATTCACAATATTCCAAATAAAATTAATATTTCCTCTGTGTCCAATATTGAAAAAATTGCACAAGTAATATTTCAAATTTTCTGTTAAAATTTGTTGTTAAAATTAATTAAATTAAATTAATTAAAATGAAGTTTAATCAAATTGAGACAAATCAAAATTAATATATATTTAATTCGAGACACTTGCAAATAAAATTGACAAATGCCAAAAAATATATATAAAATTAGTTAATTTTCAACCCATTTTAGAATTTGTATATTTATAGATTAGAAATTATCCAATAAACTTATGAAATGATATCCAAAAATTCAAAACCTAAATGGGACTAGTGTTTGAAACTACGAAAAATCAGTCTGAATTTTGATTTATAATTGCTTTACTTTATACGCATTTGCTTCACAAGTTAGTAATTTTGTAAAAATTATATTAAATAGAAAAAATTAAAAGAATCCAAACAGTAGGGAATCTAGGTTTGTGAAATAAAAACTATAATTGTCTATAATTTATGTTATAATATACAGACTCAAATACAGAATTTCTGATTTAATTTCCAAACGTTGTATCATTTGCCTTATAGAACCAATTTCACTTAATTATGATGTTCTATACTTCCAGTTGGTGTTCTCCTCCCTTTTTGCAGTTTTTTTTTTATTTTCTTTTTTGTTTGTTTTCCTACCGTCTACTATCTTATCTTTTACTTATTTGTCTTACACCATTCCAATTCTAAATCTCCTCTAGTTTAGAAACAAGAAATTGCGCTTGATTGAAATTCAATTAAAATGCAAATGATTTGCTTAATTGCTTTATAACCACTTTTATACTTCCCCAATCATTTGTCAACAAACCAATAGGAAATCGAAGACAATCGGCAACAAATTACCGAGAATTAAAGTGTCAGCAAAACGTATATGAAATGACTGGCATTAAACAAAATTAAATTTTAAAAATGTAAATTAAATGCCTGGTATAACTTTATTTCCCACTGCTATGGAGATTTAAAAGTTCCTATTGGGGTTGGTTTTAGTTATGCAGTTTATTTACTTTTTGATCCTGACCCTTAAAACACAGCAGATGTTATGATTCCAATCCTAAGGTGTTTTAATTGTACTAAAGCATCTTCTGCATCTGTAGACTTGATTACATTTCACAGGGGAGTAGTAGTTGATTTGCAAAATTACATTTAAATAAAGTGTAATTATTAATAGCGAACTTGGTCTAAGATGAGACTAATGATGGCAGTACTGTATCCAATAAAGAAACTTCTTAGAACTATCTTTAAGGTACATGAGCTACAAGGATTTTTAACTAGCTGCTGTTCCGCCCGTTCTTGAAAGGAATCGGGAAATATTATCAGAACTAATTTTTGGAAGAAGAATTATGTTTAATAATTTAAATATCTAATGCTCAGTTTCACAGTTGAAAATTCTAAATTTAAATGGAGCTTTTAAATCCATCCTTTAAATGACGAGTGTGAAACGCGCTCTAATAGTTGGTAAAGTGTTTATAATTTTTAAAATGTTTCCTTGGAATACAAAATAAATAACTTATGTATCATTATATAAAAAATAATCAAAGCTGTGTTAAAATTGTCTGCATTATTAGAAGTGTGCTGTCGAGCTGGAGTCGGAGTCATGGTCTGGGATACTTGCCTGGAGTCGGAGTTGGATTCGTAAAAATTTGGAGTTTAACATTTCCGTCAAAAGTCACAATTTTCGAAATGAATAATTTGTTGACCGATTTTTTTCAGTTCATATAGGTCCAAATCAGTGATGGGCGCACTAACACAGAGAACATCATATTTGTGTGAGTGCCACAGAGAGCGACTGCGCCGCACATTACACTATGAAACAAAAACTGACTTGAACTTTTGTTCCCTTACAAAAACAGCAAATATTAGTGCTGATTTATATTCATGCACAAAAAATATGTTACTTAACTTCATTCTTGTTTTCCTTATGTCACAATGAGAGCACAGTATAAACGACTAAAGGACTAACAATTTAGGGGGCTTCACAATTTGGAACAAATCATACATTGTGCTTTCCCATCTAAATTTTCAAAAAACATAAACAGCCCAATTGTCAGTAACAATTCCCCGGGAATTTTTTCCCTTTCCCTAACGAACTTAGAAAATGAGAATATCATCCCCGGGAAAAAAGTAGGTATTATGAATGTCATAAATTGGGAGAATGTGATAACATTTGTAATGGAAAATTGAAAGAGAGCTCCGTGCAAAAATATTTCATCTTTCTATAAAAAATTAAATAATTACTTTTATTTTAATCAATATTATGGAATTATTCTTACGGAATAAATTTACTTTAGCACCAACTCTCAGATCTACACCAAACTAGCACCACCGAGAAAAGTGTCTGCACTGAGTCAAAAAGTTTTAATAGAAGTTATGAAAGTTAGCAGAAATGGGTATCAATATAAAGGTATTTATTTTTATTAATCCATTGGGGGTTAATTAAAAAAACAGTATTTGTTAACCTCCCTTTTTTAATACAAATTTTTTATTTTCAAAAAATTGGTAGATTTTTTGGTAGACTCCGATAATAGACAAGACTTTTGCCTTTTTTAAGGTATAAATCTCACTAATAACCCTTCAAAGACCACTTTCACTTTCTTCACCAAAATAAAAAAATTATTTCTAAAAAACCGCGCGATTTAACACAAAAATACCACGCCAATGCCACGAAACGGGTGTTGAACTCGACCAGACGAGAAAATCCCTAAGCCACGCAGAAAGCTTTATAACACAAAAATACTATGAACTTTAATATCTCCAGTCTTCGAAGGGTTATAGGTGAATATTATACCCTAAAAAAAGTTAAGGTCTTGTCTATTATCGGAGCCTACCAAAACATAAAAATAATAGGGCATTTTTTGAAAAAAAAAAAATATTTATCAAAAAAGTGAGGTTAACAAATCGTTTGTTTTCATTTGCTCCCCAATTGGTTAATAGTATAAATAAAAATATTATACACCGATTTATAGGGTCTTAAAAGGCCTTTGTAATGGTAATGATTCCAACTAGATCGGATAATAAATGGCTGACTTATGCCCGATTATATATTCTAGCTTTGGATGTTTCTATTTCGGAAAATATGGACCAGCGCCCTTTTTATACCCTCCACTGTAAGTGATAGAGGGTATATATCAGTTTGTCATTCTGATTGTAACATATCGAAATAAGGCTTTGCGACCCCATAAAGTAAATATATTCTTGATCCTTATAACAACCGGAGTCGATATAGCCATGTCCGTCTGTCCGTCTGTCCGTCTGTTGAAAACATTCTCACGACTTCAATCGGCGATAACGCGGTTTGGTTTTTGGCCAGAATGTTCCACGTATTCCTGAGCAGTTTGGTATTGAAAATCAGCGAAATTGGTCCATTGGAAAAAATTTTATGATTGGAAACGTAAAAGAACTCATAAAATTTTCACATTAATTTTTGTAGTTTTATATTAAACTACTCCTTTTGCCGTGTGGTGAATTTCCATGTAATTTCCAATAGATAAGTACTTTAGAATGTTTAGATGTACTTTCAGGTGTTCATACATTTATATGAATTGTCACGCTTCATCTAAGGTCGCTGTGGCCTGATGTGTAAAGGGTTGCGCGTTGGAGTCTGAGGGTTGTTGGTTCAACTCTCGTCCCTGCTTGTTTTTTTTTTAACAATTATTCAAAATATGCTTTTTTATTTTTATAAAATGCTTTGCAGCTTGTTTTTTTTTTAACAGTTCTTTAAAAAATGCTTTTTTATTTTTAAATAATGCTTTTTTATTTTACTTGTGAAAAGTAACTTATTTTTACTTTTTTTAAAAAAGTACATTTTCTTAAAAAATAGTACATTTTTAAGTACGTTTCGAAGTACATTTCAAAGTACATTAAGTACATTTCAAAGTACATTTCTTAAGTACATTTCACTAAGTACATTTCTTAAGTACATTTCTTAAGTACATTTCTTTCTGAAGTACATTTCTTAAGTACATTTCTTCTTAAGTACATTTCTCAAGTACATTTCTTCTTAAGTACATTTCTTCTTAAGTACTTAAGCATGTGAGCATTTGAGCATTGTCAGCAATGCATTTGTGAGCATTGTGAGCATTTGTGAGCATCCTGCGTTTGTGAGCATTTGTGAACAAGTAATTGCTTTTATAAACAACTAACTTATTTTTATTTTTTTTTTTAAAGTAAATTTTCTTAAAAAAGGTCCTTTTTAAAATTTAATATTTTGCTGGTTAACACTAAGGTGGAAGGTATCAAATATTCGGCATAGCCGAATTTAACACTTTTACTTGTTTTATTTAATTTTTCTTTTTTTGAACAACTATATTTTAGGGGCAATTGAGCAATTTTTTCATTTCTTAGGGGGTGTCTAGAATTTATTTATAATTAAAAAAATAACAAAAAATTTTACCGGAGGCACATATTTCCCGAGTTATGGCCCTTCAAAGTTCAGATACATATGTAACGTGTTCGGTTCGAGAAATGCAAATAAATCTTTGAAAATCGTTAAAATTATATTTCACCTTGGTGCAGGCAGGGGGTACAAATCCCTATGTACATTAAGTCGATATGTGGCAAAATCAGTAAAATCGTGCGATTGTTTCAAACTAATGTTTGATACGAGTATTTTAACTTTTTATATCCCCGGTCTTTCAAGGGCTACTGAGCCGTATTAAACAGTAAAAGTAAGCTTGAAATCTTCTCTATTACCGGTGTGTAGAAAAAATGTAGCAACACTGAGGTCTATTTTTGAAAAATAATGACTTTAAAGAAAAAAGTGAGGTTATAAAATCATTTATTTTAAATTTTTCCACAATGGGTTAATAAAAAGTAAATGACATAAAAACTAATGACATAGATTTCAACAAGGTCAGAAAAGTAGTTTCAGAGATATAGCTAACTATACACTCAAGTTTTGCCAGCCCATATCTCAAGAAGATGGGCCGATCGTACAAAAAAATATATATTTCAGCTCAGCTTAAAAATCTATACTTACTTACTTACTTATCCGGTCTCGGACAACCCCGGGGGGTCAGTGACCTTACAAAACGAAGATAACATATTTCGCCAACCAGTTCGATCTTTTGCTTTATCTCTCCAGTTGGCAATACCAAGTGTACGCAGGGATTCGTCAACCTGATCCCTCCAGCGGAGTCTTGGTCTTCCTATTTTTCGTCTTCCTTCGAGTTCGGTTTCGAAAACCCTTCGCGCTGGTTCATCTTCATCCATTCTACTGACATGGCCTAGCCAGCGCAATCGCGTTATCTTGATCCGCTTAACTATGTCAATGTCAGGATAAAGCTCACACAGCTCATGATTCATGCGTCGCCGATACTCGCCGTTGTGCACTATAGGGCCATAAATTTTTCGGAGTATTTTTCTCTCGAAGACTTCTACAGATGTTTCGTCTGCTTGCGATAGGACCCAGGATTCTGCGCCATAAAGCCAGACAGGTTGAATGAGAGTCTGGTACAGCTCGACTTTTGTTACTCGAGAGAGGGCTTTATCTCTAAAGTGCTTGCTTAGCCCAAAATAACATATATTCGCAAGCACAATTATCCGCTTGATCTCAAGGCTGACGTTGTTGTTCTTGTTCACGGCAGATCCGAGGTATATAAATTCGTCCACTACCTCGAAGTTATAACGGTTATCAACGTTCACTCTTTGGTCTAATCGCGTGGAGGCCCTGTTCGTTGAAACCATTAATTTTGTCTTGTCCTCATTCACCGTCAGACCCACTTTTGCTGACTCCTTCTCAATTCTCGAAAAACCGCAGTAACTTCTCTAATTGTGCGCCCAATGATATCTATATCATCAGCATACGCGAGCAGCATGTGACTTTTGCTGCTGATGGTTTTATTCATGTTGACTGCAGCTTTTCTCATAATGATCTCCATTAAGATGTTAAAGAGATCGCACGATAGGGTGTCGCCTTGCCTGAGGCCTCGCTTAGTTTCGAAAGGTTCGGTAAGATCCTTACCAACTTTCACTGCGGATTTGGTTTTGCAGGAATACCAAGCTCAGACATTGGTTCATAGAGTTTCTCCCGTATCGGACTATCGAAGGCTGCTTTATAATCGATAAATAGATGATAGGTGTCGATTTGTTTTTCGTGTGTCTTCTCCAGGATTTGGCGTAGCGTGAAAATCTGGTCAGCTGTCGATTTTCCAGGCCTAAAGCCACACTGGTATGGTCCAATCAGGTCAGCGATAATTGGTTTTAGTCTTTCGCACATTATACTTGATAGAACCTTATATGCTATGGATAAAAGGCTTATTCCACGGTAGTTGGCACAGATACTCGGGTCACCTTTTTTAAATATGGGACATAGTACACTGAGACTCCAATCGCCGGGCATGCATTCATCTAACCAAATTTTGCTAATGAGCCGATGCATGCACCTTCTCAGCTCATCGCCGCCAGCCTTAAACAGCTCCGCCGGTAATCCATCGGCTCCTGCGGCTTTGTTGTTCTTAAGCCGGGCAATAGCTGTTCTGACCTCGTCTTGGTTAGGAGGGGGGCAATCGACGTCGTCGTCCATATTGTGATCGATTGTCCCATCGTCATCGGATATCTCAGGTACTAGTAGCGCGGAGAAATGCTCTTTCCATATTTCCAACATGCTCTGCACATCTGCGACGAGATTTCCGTCCTTGTCTTTACAGAAGGGGGGCCCTGAACCATGTCCATTAGTTCCGTTTTTAACTTTTTGGTAGAATTTTCGGGCTTCGTTCTTCCTTCTGTATGTCTCAATTTTCTCACTCTCGCGCTTTCTCCACTGCCGTTTCTTACGCCTAAAGAGACAGTTTACCTCCTTTCTCTTCTCCCTATACCGCTCAGTTGCAGCTCGCGTTGCAATTGACTGAAGCATTACCATACGTGCAGCGTTCTTTTCGTCATTTGCTATGCGACACTCTTCATCGTACCACGGTTTATTGCGAAGCGGTTTTTCGAAACCAAGTACGGTTGTTGCGGCAGTTTTTATAGAGTCGGAAATGGGTTTCCACTGCGCATCAGGATCGTCATCGGGAGGGGGTGGGTTCTGTGCCAAAAGTTGCGAGAGCTTCCTTGGTAGGCTGTGGCTACCTCTGGTAATTGCAGCTTTCCGATGTCCAGCTTCCTCTGCGTCTGGTTTCGTACGATTTTCGCTCTACTTAATCTTGTGCGAACCTTTGCTGCTACCAGGTAGTGATCAGAATCGATGTTAGCTCCTCTGATCCCTCGTACGTCCATTACACTGGATGAGTGCCTTCCATCAATTACCACGTGATCAATTTGGTTCTTAGTTCTTTGATCAGGGGATACCCAAGTAGCCTTGTGGATGTCTTTATGCTGGAATCTTGTGCCACTGATGACCATGTTTTTTGCCGCGGCAAAGTCAATCAGTCTCATACCGTTGTCGGAACTGTCAGCATGAAGACTGAAATTGCCAATAGTTGGATTAAACACATTCTCCCTTCCTACTTTGGCATTAAAATCTCCTAGTACAATCTTAATGTCATGGCCAGGGCAGCGGTCATACGTTTCCTCTAGGAGCTCATAGAATATGTCTTTGGCATCATCATCTTTCTCTTCTGTCGGGGCATGCACACACATTAGGGAAATATAAAAATATTTCGCTTTTATGCGGATTGTTGCTATTCGTTCACTCACAGGATTGAACCTAGAGATGTCGCAGTCATTTTCCAACTACAAATCCGCAATCAAATTCAAGTTTTTTTTCATGGCAGCTGTAGTATATATCGCAGTTTCTGTCTCTTGTGCAGCCATGTCCTGTCCATCTCATTTCCTGGATAGCGGTAATGTCAGCCTTATAACTTTCAAGGACATCTGCCAGTTGGATACTTGCACCGGATCTATATAGAGTTCTTACATTCCAAGTGCATATCCGTAAATCGTGGTCCTTATAACGTTTGCGGGGATCGTCAACAAATAGGGGTTGTTTATGTTATCTTGTTCGTTTACGTATTTTCACTGCCATTATGAACGGTGGCGGGAGGAAAACCCAGTCCACCGTGTTTTTGCATTTTACCTACTGCCAGGATATTTGATTGCAGCCGCCCCTTATGGATCAGACGCTGACCAGGATGCGATATGTTGAACCTGGATTTTCTTCATTTAGTTTCTATCCGTATGTTAGTGGCCCGTATGTTTGGCTCATCCGCCTTCTAAGGACAAAAGAATATGCCCGATTGTTTGATGAGCTTCAGTGACATCAGTCACCTACTAAACCTGATTTGATGTTCATTTGTTTCGCCTTCTCACTCTAGCTAGCTAACGGAGGTTTCCGAAAAGACATTGCCCCGGACATACTGCGTAGAAGTAGTGAGCTGCTTGGGCTGCCCAATGAAGGAATCATTTCTGGCTACTCCCAAGTAAATGGCAATCAGAAACTTTCCACCTCCACGGACAGTCCCATGTCCGCATCGCGTAACTATCTCCTCGCAAAAGTTTGTTGTTGCTTCTCCTGCACCCGGTCGTTCTTCTGCTGCCATTCCAAAGGCTATGGTGTACCTTTTCACTTATTTTGATTATTAAATAAGTTGTATTTGCTTAAAATTATTTGCATTTAACAACCAAAACCAAACGTCATAAAGCAAAACAGCTGACTTCGAAAATTCGAAATTCTCTCTCCCTTATTATTCTACTCACCGTCTGTTTAGAATAAAAAAAAAATAAATAAATGGTTTCCCATTACATCCCATGAAGGGACAGGGGACAACTTCTCACAAACACTGAGCGGTGCGCTTTCCAGTTCTCATTCACTGATTGATTGGGACCTACAGTTTTACACCGATTCCGAACGGTATTTTGAGAAGCTTTTTCATGGCTATATACTCGATAGTGTCGCCGTCACCATGCGAGGTGACCGCCGCCGTAAGAAATTTTAAGGTGGTCAGAGCAGGGTACGAACCAGGATCTCATGTACAAGAGCCGCGCACACTAACCTTTGCACCAGCGACGGATATTAGAATAGGAGGATTTTATTCCCGGGAGAAATTAATTCCCAGGGAACTCATTTCCTGGGGAATATTTAGAATTGGTCTGAAAATCATTTTCCCACTCTTCCGGAAACATTTTTTTGTTGTACAATGTAGAAAACAAATGTCGATATACAATATTAGACTTGAATGAAGACGATCGTTTCCGAGAACTACTTAGCTTATACTGTACGTGTGCAAGCAGTGCGTCGGCAGAATATTTCAATCCAACCACGGGTGGCTGGATTTTGCGAAACTGCCCGACACAGGTCTAAATCAATTTGTCGCTAGTTTCGTGGTTTCTCATACGACGAATGCTTTGTTTATGGCGGCTATATTTCGCAACACAGCCGATGTATTGTTAAATTCTTGGCTTCGTCAAATATGCTCCAAATCATATTTTAATCTAATTAAGAGCAACTAGACAACGGGAGTGCAAGACATTTACCAGTTCAGGCAATATTCATCGTATATCAGTTTAGTTTTGACGTAGACACGTGCGAAATTTATAATCCATAATAATAAATCATTATACGACTCAAGAACGCGCGAAAATTGCGGCAATGTTTGCGCGCAAATATTCCAATCATTTAGCGTCATGAGTGCGAACAATTCGACGTCTGTAGACCCGATTTAAAGAGAGCTGCAAAACGCGGGACAGCCGAAGCGCCGATACACCCTTAACCAGTCGTTCTTCTGGAAACGTTGAAGCAGTACGTGAAAATGTGGTAGAGGAGCGCGAAAGAACCACAAAAAGCAACAACTGAACCCTCTGCTACATGTGGGCATTGGACTTAAAAATTTTCCAATAAAAAATTCCGTTGGTTCAACCATTGTTACGCAACGACTGAGGCGCCGGTGAGATTACTGCCAGAAAATGTTTGAGCTCAACGACGAAGAGAATGATTTCCCACCAATATTGTCCATAAGCGAGTAATATCATTTTTATTTCAGCAGCCACGTCAATAAGCAAAACTCTCACACTCTGAAAGGCATCGTGTAGTGTAAGGTTGTGTCGGAATAAGTGACTGGATCTTACTTGGTCGAAGTAGCCGACAGTAACGATTACGGGTCAATGGCGACCACTATAGAAGCACGATGACTAAATTGATCTTACCGAAAGTTGACAGTCTGGCTGAGGAGGGAATACGCTTCCAAAAGACGGGGCCAATTCTCATACTGTTCTTGACACAATACGTATTTTGGTCAATGCCTTCCCATGTTTGGTGATTTGGCTTGGTCATCCAGATCTCCCAAATTGACTGTCTCGGGGATATTTGAAGTCGTTGGTGTACACGAACAAACCCCGCATCTTCGAGGAAATAAAGAACAACATTCGAGAAGCAATTGACAACAAAATTGATGGCAAAATATAATCAAATGAGTCCGAATTTTCATCAACGCCGACGACGACAATTTGTCAGATATAATTGTCCACAAATAATTGCAACCAAACATTTATACTCACACAATACACAAACTCAGTTAAAATCCAAATGGGTGTTCAACTAAAGCAAAAAATTATAGCGAATACGGAAATCAGATAGTGATTTTTGCCCTATCCTGTGCAATAATAAAGATTAATAAAAAACTTCAAACTTTGTTCAATTCGAGAATATATCGCACCCTACATTCAAAAGTGTTACAACTCAAAATTTACATGTTTTCAGTAGAGACAAAAAACTAAGTTGCAAAGTTAAAAAATGTATGAAAAGTCTCAAAAGTAGACATATTGATCCTGGATTTTTTTAACTAAAGGGAAGAGATAATTACGCCAGACTGTTACAACAGATAGAAATGGTCCTCAGTGATTGTTTTTAAGCAAAAAATTAAAATCTCGAAATTTTGATTTATGACGCTTTTGTATTTAGGGTGCGATATCGTGACCTTAATTTAGAAATGACGTAATAAACCATTTTTTTGAAATAGCTTTTTTTTCATATTCGTATAGAAAAACATAAAGTAGATCGTTACTGAAAAAATTTGTGTTCTTTGCACGAAAAATGTGTCTCCTCTTTTTAATCCAAACTGCATTAAAATATTTCTAAAATTTCTGAAATAATGAAATTTAGTAAGTTTAACTTAAGAAACTCATCATGTATAATTTTAAAAATGTTAGTTACGTCCTTTCTAAAATAAGGTAACGATATGCACTTTATTTTGCATACGAATTCGTTTTAAATTATTTTCAATAGGCGATCAACTGTTGTTTAATTTAACAAATTATTTCTTCAAAAACAAAATTAATATTTATAGGTACACAGTTCAAATTACTTCGTTCACACAAATTATAAAGTTTGCTATTAATAGCAAACAATGTGTGCAACTCAAACCTATGCAGCAAGTAATTTGTTTGATATCCCAACAAATGTACTGCCATAATGACAAAATTTTTGCGGGTCTGATAAAATACCTGACATACCTTTAGCTTAAACAACAAACCTATGTTTGCTGAAATGGCAAATATGTTTGCTTCCCCTTTTGAGCAGACTTTTTTTTTTGCTGTGTTTACTAACAAATATTTTTGAGTTTTGTTAATGAAAATTATATTTAGAAAACGGTTTTATTTAATATTGCAATCAGAGTGGAGTCGTGTATTTTCGAAATGCTGGTGTCGGAGCGGAGGCGTGGAATTAAAAATTTCTGGAGTGGAAGTTGGAGTAGGAATCGTTCAATATTGGCCAGACTCCACAGCCCTGATTATAAGTATACCATCAATACTGCACTTTCTTTTTGAGTTATTTATGGCCTTTAGCAAAGCTTTAATTCGTCCACCAGGATTTAGCATCACTTAGTTCATATATCCATGCTCACAAGTCATAACAGCCTAAGTCGATTCTAAAATTTTTCAGGGAGAGCAGTTTAAAGTTTAATATCTTTACTGGAAATCAGGAGTCGGAGTTTTTGTGATAACTTTGTTACAGATAACAAAGAAATGAATTCTTTTACTTATTTCTTAACAAAAAAAAAGAGTTGCTATTTAAATACGGTGACTTGTCAAATTTATTTTTCAATTTTGTCCTAACTCGAGTTAGGCTGTTATGGTTTGTGACCACAGATATAACAGTAGTGTCACAGTTGTTGCTGTTCTGCCACCGACGATATTGATATTAAAGTTGTATCTATCATGCTCCCAAGATAGGGCTCACGTACTATTTCGTCACACACTCTCCGGATATAGCTCTACCTAATAGAAGTGATGTGTTGTCGGATTCTTGGAGTCGGCGATATTTATCCAATGTCGCAGCCGCAATAATTTGCACGACTTCGATTTCAAGTTCCGAAAATTCTTTAAAATCTAAAGTTTTCGTTAAAAAATAATTTGTCCAAACCGATCTAATGATCATTCGTTTACTTTTTTCACAGTACCATATAAAATCAGTTTGGAATATGATAGAATTTCATACGGCTTTTTATTTCCATTAGGTCAAATTTAGGATTTTATATTTTTTCCAGCGACGGCCATAATTTGAAGCATCGTTACTAGCATATAATTGACGAATGACGAAACAACTAGCTTAAGGTAATAGTTTTTGAATCTATCATTGTATTTTTGTGCTGTTCAATTCAGAAAATGAAAAATATACTTGGGCTCAGTTTCACAGTGTCCTATTCTCCACACGCAGAAAAATCTGTCTATTTTGTTGATTGGACGCAAATATATATCGTATATCCCAAATATAGTCTACTTGGGTCTAAACCAAATGTGTTTGATATTCAAAATTACATATTGGAGAAGCATGGATTAGCATGTTATACTATATGGTCTTGTGAGCCAAATTTGGTGTTGTTTATTGAAAATTGCTGAAAGCAAAAACGTGACAGACAACCAAGAAACCAAAAACCATAGATCTTCAAATCATGTAAACAATGCTTGCACGTAATATGGATGTTCCAAACATATAAATGGTTCCTGCAAACTGACACAGTGCGCAGCCCGATGTTTGTCATTTAGATGCCACTTGTTATGAATATTTTCTATGAGCTTCTAAGTTGAAAATTATGATTTTGAAACTCGCCGCCAATATACCTAATATATATAAATATTAATTGTAAGAAAAGTTTCTTAAGTTTTCTTCGACTTATGGCCAGTTTCACAGTTAAAAATTCCCCATTTAAATGTACTTTAAATACCCGATGCTTGTCATTTTATATGAATATTTTCTGTGAGCTTTTAAATTGATGTTTTGAATGACGAGTGTGAAACTCGTCCTTAATAATTCTCGATGTACTTATGGAAACACAAAAAAAACCCACTATATGGGATTTACTGTTTAGCTACTGTTCGGATATTATGACCTCAATTTTGACTAGAACTTAATTTTTCCGAATAACATGCAACATTTCTATCGACTGTATCTCGGAAATCATTTGGAATTTTGTTTTCCTGCTGTAGCCATATACTAGGAGAAAAAAGATGTAGACCAAACTAACCCCATATAAACTGCATCTAGTGCCTCAAAATTGAAAAAATTTTCAGTTTTTTTATCTTTTTTCACCATTTTTGGCCCATATTTTCGAGAAGAATTGCGATTTCTGTTTGGGTTGCATAATAATGAGTAATAAAAATGTATCCTCCATGTTATGTACCAAATATCAGAATTAAATTGAAGTACATAGTAACACACTTGAAGTTTATGTCACGGATTTGGCAAAACCCTATTTCATTGACGACTCAGTTTCAAGTTTGAAGGCTGTGCTGTTGTACAAAATAAACAAAAATCTGTCAATTCCATTAGCATTGGACACAAATATGAAAGAATCTTATGAAATATTAGACAATGTAGTGAAGAAAATCTAATATAATGAACATATATGGAAGATTTGCTGTGACTGGAAAGTTGTGAATATATTGCAAGGTGTTATTTCAAAAGGCGGTTTTTCTATTGTGATTGGGATTCGCGAGGAAAAGTCGATCACTATCTGTGTAACAGCTGGGGAAAAAATAACTCTCGAAAACGAAAAGAGTTAAAATTGGTTACTTAACTTTTAATAAAGAACATCGATGATATATTGGTGCCGCTACTTCATATAAAATTGGAAATTACTAAGAAAGTCAGCGAAATGTACGTCAAAAATAATGAGAAAGTTTTTGACTGTTTGAAAAACTCAACAAAGACAAACTTAAAAAATGTATTGTTGTCTATTTAAATATTTTCATATCTATGTTTGATCACTTCACTCTATTCGCATTAATATTAATTTTTCGCAAATGGTTTTTTACTTTCAACATGTGTTGTCAATAGGCCGGATACAAAAAAAAAGTTAATACAAAGCAAAAGCTTCACCAACTTGCTGACAAACAACCACCGGAGAGCCTGTGATGCACTAAAATCTGTATTCGAGGTCGTTTTAGGATAGAATCGCGTACAGCCAGTCGAAGCAAAGAAATTGGTGAAATCAATGCTCAATTAGTTTCATAACATCAATGTATCTATGACATTGAATTTCCATTTTCTGCACCACCACTTTGATGAGTTCTTACACCAATTGCTCACCTAATCGGACGAAAGAGGGGGGCGATTTCATCAGGTCACCATGCCAGTGGGAAAACGGTACAAAGGAAAGAAACTGTATGCATTGCTTTCAGTAGTTTGTTGGTGGAGTCATAAGGTAGCCCAATATGAAGATGAAGATGCAGGCACCGGAATCGCGGAGGACGATCGGTTTGAAGGACACACCGAAACACATTGAATATTCTATAAAGCTCAGATGATGATGATGATCCAGATCATGGACCTGAACCACCAATGAAAAAACCAAGAGCATCAACTTCACCGATTGTATATTGATCAATTTATGCTTTTTGCCTTTTGCTACATTTATCGAATTTTCGATGTTAAATGCAGCTGGAAAATTAATAATTTCTTTTCTAATTTTGTGGATCTTTGTGGATGGTTTACAAGATATGAATTAAAAATTTACAGTATGGCAGCTATGGGCCGAAGACTATGAAAATTCTTCGATATTTTTTGCAATTTTGAGGCACTAGATGCAGTTCTTTGGCGTTAA
The DNA here is from genome assembly GCA_963931995.1 of Phaonia tiefii. NCBI lineage: Eukaryota > Metazoa > Arthropoda > Insecta > Diptera > Muscidae > Phaonia > Phaonia tiefii. The sequence goes on along the minus strand of OZ008370.1, from coordinate 164,175,664 downwards.
TTTGTTTTACAGTTTTTTTCTCCTAGTCTATAACTATAAATGTGTTGAAGACAGGAAAACAAAATTCCAAATATAAGCCAAATAAATGAGGCCATAAAATCCGAATAGCAGATAAATTAGCAATCCCTAAATACAACTTTCTTAGCATCGATAAGTACTTCGATAAATTTCACACCAGAAGTAGTTTGCTTCAAAAATGGTACATAGTGTTATTCAATAAAACGTTTAAAAATAAAACGAGGAACTGTTCTTTATGTGTTCCAAACTGAACGTTGTACATCCCGTACTACGTTCAGTTTTCAGTTCAGGCGATTAAACGTAAAACAGGGGTGGTTGCAAGCGAAAATGGACTATGTAATGTAACCGTGATTTACGTAGGCTTTTTTAAAAGAGAATAGCGTCATGATTGCAACCTGACAAATGGGGACATACTCGACATGATCGCTCTCGGTACGTTCGAATAAGAGCGTAAGAGAAACATGTATTCTCTGTCACCAAACACATTTGGATAACAACTAGTGTTTACTGACAACTTCGTTGTTCTCGAACATGTGTACCTATTTGTTTGCGACACTTCGAATACGTGTTCATTCCTCGCCATTACACGTGTAGACTGCACTTGCAAATGGACTTGTGCTGACCTCTAGTACCAGCTATACAACGCCCAAATAATCCCAAAAATTCCAAAAGATTGAATGGAAATGCTTCAAATTCAATCTAATCGACATTAAATTTTATAAAAAAAGGCTTTAAACCCCGAAACCACTGCAAATGTTTTTATTGTTGTTGTCTTCTACAACAATAAAAGTATTAAATTTCCAGAGAATTTTTTTTTACACAAAGACAAAAATTAAAAACCTACATATTTTTCCCAAATTGTATTTTCCCTAAACCGTATTTAAAACAATGTAAATCTCATTAGATGCTACCCGTCAAATACTTAACCATGAGAAATATTAGATTACAATCTTTTGACCTTTTTCACAAAAGAAAAAATCATGAAATATGAAATTTTCAATTAAAAACACAAAGTCAGTATGAAAAAACAAAAATCATCACAAAAAAAAGTTATAAGGGCAGATAATGCAAAAAGATGTCAAGAAAAGTTTCGGTGATAAAATCAAGTTAAATCTTTTGTTAATAAGCAAAAACAAACGACAAAACAACTGTAATGACAAAAACACGCAACGTGGCCCTGAAGGCCTTTACAAAAAGGACCTCGCCATGCACGAAAACAAACCCAACGCCACTCCATTAAAGAATGATGCCATACAGCAAACATCAAACGGAATATTTGGCAACACATTACCAGTGAGATACTTAAAAATCATTTTCTAACTTAAAATCGAAGCCAGAAGCTGAGCAAGGAAAAAGTTATTCTCTAACTTCATTACAACAGTGTAACCACAATATCCGATTTTACCCAAAAGGGATCAATTAAACATTCCTTGCGGGCATACATAGATATTTATTTACACAATTTTTAAGCCACCCACAGATAAGTTCGAGGGTAATTCTTCAAGGAAGTGAATGACAACGTGAATGATAGATAACGTGGGAAAGTTTTCAAAGATTCAATATGCTGAAATGTTTTGAAGAGAAATGTTATGGCACTTTGTCGATATTTTGTTTTGTTACTTTTTTTGTGATTTACAATCCGTTTATAACATAGCTGGGATAAGTCCACCTGCTCCTTCCACGAGTCGCATTCGTCCCATTCTTCTATTTCTGTCGCGTCCGCACAGTGGGACCGATTGGAAAAAATATGGTAATTATATCACAAATTGTTAAGTATTGTTCTGAATGTATCAGACATTTGTAGAGGAGGAATCAGGCGTTCAGAATATTGTATGTAGTAGAGGCACCCTGCGTCAACACATTTGGTGCTTTAGGGTGTCAAAATTTACCACTTTGGTGCTGTTGAAGTTTCCAAAATCTGATAATTCTACACTTATACGCCGATGTTAAAGATTTTTTTACTTTTCAGTATCTACCATGCAAGACAAACAATAATTGTCTTGTTGAATGTCTTTTACCATTATTTAGATAGTCTCCATCAAAGCTAAAAAATTTAAATTTTTCATTGACTTTTTACAGTTTCTTGTCAAAAACTCGGTTATTTGAGGGAAAATAATATTCCTGAACACACCACTAAATTGGGACTACTTGAATAAAGAACACTCTGTATAAAAGTTGGAGTTACCTACAGCCGTTTGGAAATGCCGACTTCTCAAAATTCAATTTTTTTCAACCTGTAAACCCACAATATTTTCCCAAAAGGTAACGTGATTCATTCAATATTTTCTTTAGTTTTTTCCAAGAAATGTATACAAAATTTTTAATTTTTCTGAAAGACAAGGCTTTGTAAAATACAATTATAAAATAATGATCATTGATCAGCGTTCTGTGAAAATTGACAATCTAGTTAAAAAAATCAAATTTCAATATTTGGTAAAACTTTAGCTAGGGATTATATATATATAGTTTTTAATTTTTATTTTTAAACATACAATTAGGTTTATATAGAAACAATTATTTTTTCTTCCTTTAAAAAACAGACCTAAGTATTTTTTTATCTAACCTCATGACAAAGGTGAATGAACTTCTATTATCTAACAGCCTAACACCGTAGAAGCCCATAAACAGCGCAGCCTACATAAATCCTGATTCCATTTCAGATCGGAGATATAGTCAACCTTAGGAAGCGACCCATTTCATTGGCAGAAATAATGATTTCGAGTACCAATTTTGGACTCTCCTGATAAAAGTGAATGGACTACCTGTATACCTGAAATTAGCCCCATGAGGGTACATATCAGCACCATGCCAAATATATGCTGATTCCATTTCAGATCGGTGATATAGTCAGCTTTACGAAACAACTCAAGTCATTGATAGTAATAAAGCTTTCGAGTACCAATATTGGGCACCCCAGATAAAAATGAATGGACTACCTGTATATTTGAAATTAGCCCCATGGCGGCACATAACATCTCCATGCCAAATATATTCTGATTCCATTTCAGATCGGAGATATAGTCAACTTTAGGAAGCGACTCATGTCATTTACAGAAATAATGATTTCGAGTACCAATTTCTGACTCTCCTGATAAAAGTAAATGGACTACCTGTATACCTGAAATTAGCCCCATGGGGCACATATCATCTCCATCCCAAATATATGCTGATTCCATTTCATTTCGGTGATACAGTCAGCTTTATGAAGCGACTCAAGTCATTGATAGTAATAATGATTTAGAGTACCAATATTGGACACTCGCACCCATCCCAAATATATGCTGATTCCATTTCAGATCGGAGATATAGTCAACTTTAGGAACCGACCCATGTCATTGACAGAAATAATGATTTAGAGTTCCATTATTGGACGCTCTTGATAAAAGTGAATAGACTACCTTATTGGCTCTTTTTTCTGTACAAAATTTCTTTTTTTGCCAAAAGTCAGATGTCAGAAATTTTGTAAAAGTGGTTTGTGTCTTTGATAAATAAATTTATCTGATAAATTTATCTTACCACACTTAATAAAAATATAACAAAAAATTGGTCAAAAGTAATTCACTATTCATACTTGTGTAGCATAATCTGTGTGTAACAGTACATAACACTACAATCAGGGTTAGTATTTGGAAAATTCAATTTTGAACTTTATTGGGTTAGCAAGAAAGTAATTTCGGCTTTTTTGTTCAAAGTAATTTTCAATTATTTTATTCAAATATTGAATATTCAATATTATTAAAAAAATATTGGTCTTTTATATTCAAAGACCTTCTTCCATCGTTCGGGCAACTTTTTGATCCCAGATTCAAAGAATGACTGGTCCGTCCCATAAATATAGTCTAACTCCTCTTGCGTATTGAATGATTTCTAATTCAATAAGTTTTGCAGACTCCGGAATAAATGAAAATCCGAAAGTGCTAGATTAGGACTATAAGGTAGAACATCACTTCCCATTCAAGCTCCAATATTTTTTGCAGAGTCTGCACACATGTGTGAGGCCTAACGTTGTCATGATGGAAAACCACGCCATGCGATTTACTAATTCAGGTTGTGTTTCTTTCAGTGCCTCATCAAGGTTCGTCAATTGCTGATAATAGACGTCAGTATTTATGGTTTCGATTTTATGAGGCAGTTCAAAATATATTACTCCCGTAAAATCCCACCAAATGGACAACATAACCTTTTTTTTGGTGCATTTCAGCTTTCCATGAAGTTCGAGTGTGTTCATCGTGCTCGGACCAGGATATCTCGAAAATCAATATTTTTAAAAATTTAAAAAAAATATATGTTAATTCTTATTATGTTTTGTACAAGTCTGCCAAATTTCAATGTGGAGTCTTTATCACAACATAAGTTATTAAGAAAAAAGCAGGCGAGGATTTATGTATTTCATGAAATGTACCAAAATACAAAAAGGTGACAAATTACAAAAAGAAGGACAAATCAAATGTAACGGAACTTTTTCGACTTTTCTTTGCTTAAACTCTTTTTCTCCATTGCTAAACCTTTAATAAAAAGTACAACATAATGTATTATCATTATTAAACACTTTATTACAGCATATTTATTTATTTCTGAAGGATTTCAATTAAAAAATCTGCATCTGCCGAGTAACGCTTGACTTTAATTTTTTTTTTATCTACAGGTTCAATAGAATGCAGCTTTTGAGTTCCAGGAATAGTACGCAAATCTTTAAAACGAATTTGAAGGAACCGTGCTTCTTCTTCGTAGTCTTTTAGAGTTAAAAACTCGAAATTACAGTTCAAAAGATTTTGCAGGCACCATTCATATAATTGTTTTGGAGTAGTTATTTGACCTTGTAATGGACGCTGTAAACTAGCTCGACGTGCCTCTCTCTTTACGGTACCTCCAAGCCCGTCACTTGGGCCTTTTCCATGGCTTGTTGCAAAAAAATGCCACTCAGCATTACATCCAAAATCTTCCATATGATAACATAAATTGATAAAGTTCTTTTTATTTTTAAACTGGGCAGCACTACCGTCTGAAAAATACGTGATTTTCTTCGGGGTTGTTTTAAACTTTTTTCTCAAAAATACATTCAGGTGGCGATGGAACAGGTGAACAGCTACAGAATCGTGTACAAGATAATCAGATATTATTATGAAGTTTGTATGTTTTTCCATCTGATTTAAAATAAATAGCAATTGGGTATAAAGTGGCCTGAGAGTTGTTCCAGTGAAATCCCTGGACTGCATCCTGAATAGTAAAAGAAGCATTTTCTGAAAAATCGCAAACTCATTTCATTTTCTTCCAAATTTGATTTTCTTTCGCTCAGATATGCTGCCTGCTGTTTTGCAATAAGTGAATGAGGTAATAGAATTTCAAGCTTTTCACATAAGGAATCCACAAAAACGTCGGCTTGGCCAATCATGGTCTCCAAATTATCCCTATCTACACTTACCCATTGTTTATATGTTATTTCATCAATATCATTTTGCTCTAGTAATTGATTTAGTTTTGCTTTTAAATTTTCAATTCCTGGACACTTGTTACATTTACGTAGGTGACACTTTGAAGAAGATGGAATGCATGTCATTTGTTTCAAACAATCTTTGCAACATTCAAGCTGATAATTCGGAACACCAGCAGTTAATTTTTTAAATTTATAGCATCAATCATCAGCTTCACATTTTGATGCTTTGTACAAACACACACGTTATGAGATCCACTCGCATTTGCTAGAATTATATTCCTCGGGCGAAGTTGGCAAAACTTGGAAATACCTATTTTTATTCCATCATGTCGTTCCTTGAATAAGGCAAGGCGTACATTTCTCTTAAGTTTCCAAGCAAAAGTCTTTTATTTTTCCTGACTTTTGTACCATTTTCAAAAACAGACACGAAATCTTTCTGTCCGGGCAAACACCTGCTGACGTCATCGGATTCATAAAAGAATTTTACTAAACTGCTTGTCACTGGTGAAATTGGACTTCCCAGTTTTGGGTTAGGCGTACTCATCACACCCTTTGTTTCAAATAATGCTTAACTTTTCGCGCGATATAGTTTGTAACCAGGAATTCTTCCTTAATTTTATGTATTGTCCAACTTTTTTGGTAAAATTGTTAGCAGTTGGATTTTCTCACTATTTTTTGTTAATGTTTTAAACTTTTCTTTTAATTGTTCTATTATTTCGGATTGTGGGCACATATGCGAAGTTGATTGTGCTGAACAGTGGAAATTTTTGTCTTGAATCGAGTCACTTATTTTCCTGAATTTTGCATCTCTGTACCGTTTTTGATGTAACTTCTTCTTTTTTATCGGAGATTGTTCCAGATACGGTAAATATTGGTTTAATTTTGAAATAGCAACTTCTTCCGTGCCTGACGCAATGTCATCTCCTTCCGTGCCTGATGCAATGTAATCGAAAGTATCTACATTTTCGTTTATGTCTGAACCTTCTTCCAAATTAGATTTATTAGATTTTTTCAGATGCGAAAATTTTATTCTACATGTCCCACAAATTTTATTTGAGATCGCAATGTTTTTATCCTTAGTATACTGTAGCATCCATTCTTGGACTTCTCTTAAACTTTTATTGCACCCAGTGTGACCGGATTTTTTAAAAGGATTACAGCAAAATGTTGAGTTGAATGGCATATTTTTTATTTAAATACCACAACCGAATGAATTGTGCACGACTTTTTTGTAATGACAATAATTATAATTTATTTAAATATTTAGTCTCTTTTTTTTGCTTTTTCAAACGATCCAGTCACTTTAACACTTTGACGTTTAGCACTTATGAAATCTGGTATTCAACTGAAGTTTGACTTAGAGTCTCTGAACTATTTATACTGTTTTTTTTGGTACAAAATATAGATTTCAGGTAAAAAAATAAACGCCTTGCTTTTCTTGAATTTGCGTGAACTACGGGTCATAAAATGTTTTTTAAATAGGGACTGAATTTGCTACTGCCAATCATAAAATATTTGTAAATTTTTTGTGTGAACAGGCAATAAATATTTCGCCTAGGTTGTAAAGTCGAAAAAGTTCCGTTACATTTGATTTGTCCTTCTTTTTGTAATTTGTCACCTTTTTGTATTTTGGTATATTTCATGAAATACATAAACCTTCGCCTGCTTTTTTCTTAATAACTCATGTTGTTATAAAGACTCCACATTGAAATTTGGCAGACTTGTACAAAACATAATAATAATTAACATATATTTTTTTGAAATTTTTAAAAATATTGATTTTCGAGATATATCCTTTGGAAGTTTTAGTCCTTTTTTTATTTACATTATCCTTGATCGAAAATTTAAAAAAAATTTTTTTTTTGAATGGCGCATGTTTTTGTCTGTAAAATGAGCCCTTGATTATTAACGTACAATGAATACTTTTCGAGATATAAAAAATTGTGTTAAGGCATCTGAGTGCATTTTTATTGATTTTTTCCAACTTGGAATGGCCATAATTCTGAAAGTACGAGAGCTAGGACACTGAAAGTTGGCAAACGCTATTATTATGTTTAACTTTCCCTTCGTACCAAATTTCATCCAATTCGAAATCGGTGCGGTCAACTCATTGGTTGATTTCATATGTTTTTACCCCATTGTTGTAAAAAATCCATTTTTCATCTCCAGTGACAACGCGTTTCAAAAATTGGTAATTATACCCTCACCCATAGGATGGGGTGGGTATCACTTAATACGTAAAAAACGCATAGGAGTCATATAGACTTTCAGTATTTTTGAACGAAATTCGTTCTGAGACTTTTCAAGACGATTCAAGGTTAGTATGGGCTTGAAAAATGGCGTTTGCCTTCCATACAAATAGACATATTTAGTACAAACTAAATATTTTCTGGTAGATGAGATTAGCTTCAACTCAAACATTAGGTAAAAGAAAAAGTAGTGGTTTCCCGTTACATACCACAAGGAGTGAGCCAGTGAGCTGCGCGCGTTCTAGTTTAAAACTCACTGATTCGGACCTACAGTTTTACACCGGTTCCGAACAGTATTTTGAGAAGGCTAACTACTAACTTTCATGGCTAACTACTCGATAGTGTCGCCGTCACTAAGCCAGGTGGCCGCCGTCGAAAGAAAGGGCGCACACTACCATTGCACCACCGACGGCCACAAGGTAATAATCTGTAAATGTCTACTTAACTAGAGCAAATTGGAGAGGTTGCCACGCCTTTTCTTGTATCTTCCATACAAAAGCTTGGTGGTCGTCCGGGTAGTCAATGCAATAAGTCGCGTGAAGAACTTCTGAGCCTAATGAAATTAGGTTACAGGTTTCATGTCATCAAACGCGAGTCACCAAGTAAGACAAGGGTGATTTTGCCACGCCCGTGTTGGTGCCTCCCTCACATAAGTTGTTCGGCCGGCTTGTTGTTTGGCAAGAGAACTCTTTGAAACCCGAACCAGTTTTTATGAAATTTGGTACTAGACAAACTTTAGTCAAATGCCACTCCTCTATGGAAAATTAGTCGATTTGCCACCCCCATTCTAGTACCTCCCACATAAAAGCTTGGTGGTCGTCCGGATAGTCAAAGCAATAAGTCGCGTGAAACACTTCCGGGCTTAATGAAATTAGGTTATAGGCTTCGTGTCATCAAACGCCAGTCACCCATTAAGACAAGGGTGAATTGCCACGCCCTACCAACATAAGTTGTGCGGCCGGCCGGCTGGTTGTTCGGCAAGATAACTCAAGTAAAAACGAACCAATCTTTATGAAGTTGCGTACTAGAAAAAATTTAGTCAAATGCTCACAAAAGTGGTGCGGATGACCGGTTGATCGACACGATAACACGATAACGATAAATTAAAGAATAACTACTGCCTACCCCCATTTTCGTACCTCCCATACAAAAGTTGGGAGGCTTTGGGCCGGCCGCTGGATCAGAATTTTGTGTAATACCGTGTAAAGAGAGACGAACAAGCTCGACATGCCAATTTTTGTACCTGCCATATAAATATTGGCAGAATAGAACTCGGTCGCAATAGATGACTTCGGGTGAGGGTATGTTTAAGCCGGTTCACCCGACTGAAATTTCTGTACTGGTTTTTCCTTCAGCTCTTGCGGATCCGAAATTTCAAGCTATTTGACAAGTCCAACCAACTTCTCGAACAGGAACGTGTCGGTCAGATTCGATAAGCAGCTATACAGTAGATACATGATATCCACACATATATAAGGAGGGTCGTGCATTTGTCTATTTCAATCACAAGTAAGGTGATGTGAGGAAACCCATAGAAGCTTGTCTAACTGAAATCTCTAACTTATATTAATATTATATTACAGCAACATGATCAAAAACAAAAAAAGACGTAAAGGTAAATATAAAACAACATTTTTCAATTTGACATTTACAACATCCCAAATATTGGCATAAAAAGTGACAAAATAATAAAAACCACAAATAGTAAAAGCAAACAAAGGACCCAGCTCATACATTTCTGCAGATTCAAACATCAAAAATACAACAGAAATCATCCCTCTTCCAAAAACAACCGAAAAGGAAATGAACAACATAATCTGTTCAAATCCGCTTTTTCACCTCAATTGCTTTGAAAATGCCACAACAGTATAAAGTTCTTTTTGTGATTTGTTTTCCCTTTGGAACAGTTGTGAACGATAAAGTAGCAACAGAATGGAAATTATTTAGAACAACAACAATTATTAATTATATATATATAATCATTATCATTATTATAATCATACTCACCTTAAGCAACCGTCCGTCCATACATTTCATCATGTGTCCAAAAGGGTTGTGGACCCTATTGCATATAGCCCTAAACAAATTTTACAATTGCAAAACAATTGCACATTCTACCATCCAACTGTGGATATACGTAATATACATAGCAAAAATATACTTCCAAACGTCATTAACATACATTTTGTTCGCTAATTTTGGAATGTTATTCGAAACCAGTATAGAAATTTCAGTCCGGTGAACCGACTTAAATACAAAAATAACAAATGGTTTTCCACTAAATCTCATGAAGAAATTGGGGAGAGCTTCTCACAACCAGTGAGCTGGGAGCTTTCTAGTTGTATACTCTCTGATTACAACTTACAGCTTTACATCGGTATTTTGAGAAGCTTAATTTAGCCTCACCCTAATTCATCCGTTGCACAGAGGAGTATTTTAACGATCTGGGCGGCCAAAATTATTTGAAGTAAATTTATGAAGCAGAATGTTAAAAATTTACTCAGTGAGGCGTACAAATAATAACTTGTTAACATTGGGGTGTAGAGGGGATCATCTACAGCATTTGGAAAAAAATACCTCAAAGTTTTCAAGTTGAAAATGCTAGATATGAAATAAAACAAACAAATGCTGTTTTTATTCTATAATAAAAAAATATACTATTATACTGTTATTGTTGGTTAAAAAAAAACTAATATATATTAACTGAGTTATAGATTTAGGAAAAAGGTTTTAAGTTGTCAAAGAACACTGCTTATATCAGAAATTTAAGAAGATTTGAAGTAATGTTTAATATGTAGATTTAAAAAAAATTAAGAATTTATGTGTACTTGAAAAAGTGTTTGGCTTATTTAAAAAATTTAAGGAACTTGTTATTCAGAGGTAACTTAATTATTCGAGCATATGGTCTTCGTTTGAGCATAAAGTATTTTCGTTCATTGTATATGTCATATTTTCGTTGCTGTTGCTGTGAACTCTCGAAACAAGCATTTCTAAACATTCCTTAGAGAAAGGTGTTGGTAATTTGTTTGGCTTCGACCTAATGCCCATTAGCAAAGGGTCGGAACTTAGAAGCAATATATTTATAACATCCCTATTGCAGGCATCTCTTGAAAACTTTCGCGGATAGTTTTAACTGTATTGGCGAAACTCTTTATTTCTAGCCTCAGCGGCTTCTTCGGACAGCTGACCTTTAGGTAGTAGATCTTTTTCAATCACAAGTTGTCCACGTATCAAAATTTTGTGCATTGCTGGACACATCGGGTACCAGTGGTATAAACTAACATACATTTTTCCTGTTTATATTTGTTGTGTGCGCGATTTGGCGACGAAGTTATGTTTTTCAGTATTTCAGCAGCATCTCCCTTTCCGTGTGGTTGCAACTTGATTTGCGTAGTTGCAACCAACCAACACACGTGTGTCGCTGGATTTGCGTAAATCCTCCGGTTTGCGCCTTTGGTTTCTTTCCCTTGACTCTTCATAACGCACAACTAACAGCACTCGGTATCGAAAAACATCCCGCGGGTTTTCTTTGGACTTTAAGCCATTTTGTTTAAATTCGCTTTTTAATTTCCCAAAACTACTGTGTACTAAAGCTCGCTTTTCTTTAGAAAAATTAACCAATTGCAGCCCGCGATTTTTGGTAGCGTCAATCAATGTAAGCGTTTATTGCAGAAATATTGCTTTTATCGGTAACTTGTAAAACCTCTCCACCAACTACGAACTTGGTTTTCGAAGGGCCCAAATTTGGAATAAATGTTTTTTTCAATATCCAAAATCGAATGTTTAAATTTTCATTCAAATTGTTAGCTTGACGGCCATTTTTATACAAAAAAGGGGTTTTATAAAAAAGATAAGATTCCAAGTATTTCTCATATATCACCACAGGGTTGCATTTAAGAGCCCTACCTCCCAATAACTTTTTATTCGTCTGAATACCCTCTAACACCCGCATGTATGGGATATAGGACACCCTGAATGCCAACCAAACTGGTACAGTAAAGCAGCAGAAATTATGGTACATTTTTCCACAGTAGGTAAATGGCTATAAAACACAATACCGCAAAAACCCGCAACTTTTTTTCCCCCATCTGGACAATACAATGTTAAGGATTACATTTAATCACAGATTGAAGTGATGATGAGTGGTGTAGGATAACTTTTTCACCAGAGTTCGCTTTTGGTACCCATTGAAATTAACAAAAATACCATATTTTTCAATTTAAATTATAATTTTATTCAGCTAAGTGGATTAAATAATATTTACCTGCTTTACAATTTTCCATTTTACTTAAATGTTTAAACTGAACATACGCCTTCGCACAGTCTGCTAAAACTGTTACTTTACTTGAACGCAACAATGTAATAAATGCACAATTAGCAACAAGAAACTTTGACAACGTGTAGAAAACGAATGTAAGCAAAAAGGAATAAAAATCTAACGGTATCTAGTTAAGCACTATATTATCTTTACCCTACAATCGGTAATTATTAAAAACATTGTCTTTTCGAAAATCGAATTCTAGCCGCCCAGATTGGCAAAATACCGCTCTGTGCGTTGGGTCGACTTCCATTCCAGTTACACGAATTAGCCCAAATTCAATAGTGCAGTGGCATTGCGCAAAAAATTATCTAATACCCAACTTAACTATGATAGTGGTTTTCGGGATTTATCGTGACTACACATAAAAAAATGTTGGCCTGTAAATTTCAATTAAAAATATAATTAAATTTTTTCAAAAAAATTCAATTAAAAATTAATTGAATCAATTAAATTTTTAATCATATTTACAATTTATTTTTTGACTTTACAACAGAACTTGGAGTTGGCAAGGCGCAATTCTACGGCGCTAAAAACATTTAATTTTTGAGTGCATTATCGAACTTTTGCTGTGAATCTTTTTAAATTAATATAAATATGCATGATATGTTCTTAATAAACCTTAATATACACAATTTTTGTAAACAAAAATTGTTGTGATAAAGTATTTCACAGAAAGTTGAATTTTACAGCGCCGATGGGAGGCAATATGTGTGGCGGCTGAGTCACCAGCCGTCGTACGGTCTAGTCTTTGATACGGCTCTAGTCTTTGATATACAACACTGTTGTTATTTGTAATTCGTTTATTGTTGATTGAAAGTTTTTATTTCGTGATCTTAAAGAATAATAGTGTTAAATGGTCTTCTTTCGTGATTAAAACTGCGTTTTTTGTAATTGTGTTTAATTGGCAAGTGTTTTTGAGTAAATTTTATTGGAAATGAGTGCTTGCGTTGAGTGTTTTGTTTGCAATGAAAAATGTTGCTGCCCCCAAACATTTTTTATGCACTTGAAAAGATACACTTTGCCGCCTTATGCCACATACAATTGTTTACACGAAATGGTTCTCAAAAATTTCACGTAAAAACAATCTCAAAGACTTACCTTCTCAGACATTTTGAACGTGTAAAACAAGAGTGCCATAAATTGGATAAAAGCAATACATTTCTCCAACAAAGCTGTGAATATGCAGAAGAGATGGAATGCGACAATGGAGTGACTGTTGCTGCGGAAGGAGCAGATAAATTGAATGTTTCTCCACAATCACCAGATGTATTTATTTTTTTTAATTTAATAAAAATCGTTTAAACATTAAATGTTTAATATACAATAACAGCTTAAGAAAACCTGACATTAGTTCCAATTACGAATCCAAATTCTAAAAATTAAATTTTTTATAGATATATGTAAGAACATGTGTATCTGCGAAACCTTGAATAAAATCGCCTTAAAAATAGAACATTTTAGTTTTTTCTAGCATCGTCGCAGGAGGTGGGGGTTTCATGCTGAAAAATGGCATAACGGTTTAATTGATTCAAGATTTAATCCACAATCGTGCAAAAATCAATAATTTGTTTAATTAACTTGATTACATACTTAATCAATATTTTAGAAAAAAATCAATAAATGTTTTAATCAAATGTACAAATTTTTTAATTGAAGATTTTTTTGACAACTGTACAAATACCTTTAATTAATATTATCATTTTTGTGATTACACCAAAATCAATTAAAAAATTTATCAAATAAACAAATTTTTTAATTGAAATTAAGTTTAATTTTTTTCTGTGTACCAGCCAATTGACCGCCTCACATTTGTATGGGATTTTTCAAAAAATCGCCAAAATAAGAAAATCGCTAAAACAAAAAAAAATCCATAGGAGGCTTTAACCAATGGATGTCTTTAATATGGCATAACTTTTTTTGCAAATCGCTACAACTCAAAAATTGTCAAATAAAAAATCGCTTAAACACCCAAATGTCTATATCTCGAAAGCCCTGGGTAACCTATTACTCACGAAATTTGAAACTTGTTTATATTTGCACAGAAGGTATTCAGAAAATTTAACTGAGTACCAAATTTCACTAAGATGGGTTGGGGCTTGAGGGAGATATCATGTCGGCCAGCCTGCAATCCGCCCATCTATTGTAAATGAGGTACAAAAAGGGCATAGGACAGTAGTCCATTTTAAATTACAAAGTAGCTTTGACAAAACACTGTCCATTACTAAATTTCGTGAGGATCGATTGGGGTTTACGATAGGTATCGTTTCGATCAAATGACAGCCTCCCAACTTTTGCATGGGACCTACCAGAATGAGCGAGGTAAAACAACATATTTTCCACAGAAGTGTGTCTAATACCAAATTTCATATAATTGGTTCGGTTTTCCGAGAGTTATCGTGTCGAACAACAAGCTAGCGGCATTAATTCTGTAGGGTAGGTATCACAATGGCTGTGGCAAAATCATCCTTGTGGCATAATTTTATTATGAATTGAACAGTTTTACGCAATTTCTCGCATTGACAACCCGGACGAACACACAGCTTTTGTACGGGAGGTACCAGAATGGGAGTGGCAACCTCGTCTAGTTAGGTACACAGTCACATATTTTGTCCAATGTCGGAGTAGAAGCTAATCTCACATGCCAAAGAAAAAGTTTTCGAAGAAAAATAAATGTGTCGATTTGTTTAGGAGGTACCAGAAAGGCCTTGGTCAAACCGCCCGTTTTAAATCCCAAACAAAGTTTAGAAAAATTAGAGTCACTGACTAAATATCATTGAGATAGGAACACAGTTGCCAGCCAGCTAGACAGACGGACATGGCTCAATCGTCTGAAAACATCCTTAAACAAATTTCGTCAACAGATACTAACGGTCTATGTGGCTATTTCTATGCATTCAATTTTTTCCGTTTTATATGATATATGCCTCCATCCATATCCGTAAAAGTTCCATATGTACAATAGGGTGTACTGATACCTGATTCTTTTGGAATTTCAATCTGCTGATTTATTGTTGGATGCTTTGAGCCATTGCCTCTATCTGGTATTATTAACGCAATATTTTCCAACATCCAACCGCCCATCTGCAACACACCAAATGCCATCAATTTACTGAGGGACTTGACGTCTCTATACGTCATTACTCTATGGTACTCATGGTACTGGCCGTTGAAGTTTCCAAATTTTTTGGACAATATGTGGCTCAAACGACAGGTAGAACAATATATTTCTAAAATTCTGGCAGAGCATTTTTTGCAAGGCAGCATTTTGAAGTCTTGGTCAAGCATAGTTTTCCGAATTTTCTCATATTTCTCATTGAAGTTCGAGAATTAGAATTTAACTTTATTTATAAATATTAGCAAATACTTTCATGTAAAATACATAATGAAGTAAATTGAAAATTTAATTGCAAAATTGGGAAGAAAAAGTGTGCATGATTGCAATTTTAAAATGCTGCTGTTGGAAACCAAATACTGTATCAAAATTTGGAAAATATATTTTCCTGTTTATGCTCGCCGTTTGAGCCCCATATTGACCAATCAATATTTTTTACTTTCAAAAACTCTAGAATTCGACGTTTCAACGGGTTCTTTACCTTATTATAAAAAAATGTTTGATGTTCCCGTAATCAGCTCCTCCTCAACACGCATCTTGTAAAACCACTGTATACCCTAATGTACAATCACGAGGTTGTAGCAACCATAAATTCAGTTTCAGCATAACCGAACGGAGACAGTTGCGACTCAATTTAGTACCGACAACTAGAATTCAGTTGAAGCAATCTCAAAACCTCTAACGTGATAGTAACAACCCCTAATTCGGTTATATCAAAAACTTCGTCGAAACTGTAATGATTGAATTAATTCATATTGTTTATTCAAAGCCTGAATTTAGTATGATCCTTTACCTGAACCGAATTGTTTGCCATTGCTAAAATTTAGACTCACTATTGTATTTGATGATTTGTATCAACAATTTTGATAAAATATCACATACATCACATATGATATGGGATATATTTGATATGGGAAGATGTATTATATTAAATTATAAAATATTTAGTATTTGATTAAAACATGATATGGGTTCATAAAATTTGACAGATTTTGCGAATAAACAAACTCTAAAAGGGATTAGCTTTTTTACTTTATTACATTTATTAATGTCCATACAATTGAGGAAGTATAAAAATATATCAGAAATCATTTGAAATTTAATATAATGAACATATAGCTGGGATCGATAAACGCCACCGACAATAATGAAAATATATATACAAAAGTAACAAACAAATCAATCAACCATCTTATTTATTGACGACCCCAACAAATGTTATAAGGACTATAAGAAACATCAGAAGGTTTTGTAAGAAGCTTGTATAGATCTGGTGATACTCATCTACTGCTAGAGCTTTTCTTAATTTATACGGCTTACATTACCACTATACAGGTATTGCAATGGCTAAGACATGGTTGTATAAGGAAGAAAAACTGTGGCATCTACTACAACTGCCATGAACAAATAAAGAATTTGGGTGTGGATCGTTCAACCTGGTGAGGGAAGGTTTACACGCTGAAATTTTGTTTCATTGTTTGGATGCAAATATACAGTGTAGCTTGTCGCAAATATAATATGTTTGTGTCCAAACACATTGTGCTTGCTATTCAATATAACGTACTGAAGATACAATGATCAATATGTTAAAATATATGTTTTTATGACCCAAATATTGCTTTGTTTACTGAAAATTACTGAAAATAAAAACGTGACAGACTCAAAGTAACAAAAGCAACCAACGTAAGTTTAGCATAATGTTACAGTGGCCGTTTCTTTTCAGATTGTAACTAATATCCGCATAAAGCGAACGTGGTGCCACTACTTTTAAATATAAAGACGAAGTGGTGCAGTACATATTCGGTAAGCTCTTAGAAGAAACCTTAAATGTTGTATTAGCAAAAATGTCAAAATTTTTGTAGCTGAGTTTAATAGCTAAACTGGCAGCAATAATTTCCGACAACGAAATGAGAGTAATAAATTTCGTTGCTCCAAAAAACATAGTTGCCACTAGCAAGTTATTTAACATAATAAATTCCACAAGGCTACGTGGCTATCTAAGGATAAAAAAAATTACATGAGGTGTCAGGGGACACCCGGTTGGAACGAAGTTCCTTTCGCTGTATATTATGTATGTGTTAGTTCCAATACGCCTAAGGCGCCTGTTGAAAAATACTGTAATTTAAATGGATCTTTAAGAAAAGACACTTTTTGTAAATGATAAACTTTTTTAAGAAGTGAGAACATGTATTATATTTTCCCGAAAAGATCCTTTCTTTGATGAGAGGTACTTCTTTTACTAAAAGCTAATGTCTTCATGTAAGAAAATAAAAAGTTGTGAGAGGTTTGAGAGACGTTTTTTGTATGATAACCTCTTTCAAACCTATTGTAACTTTTTATGAAGAAGGCCATAAGAGTATGGTTTTTTCTTGCAAAGAAACACTTTTTTAAGAACAGGTACTTCTTAAAGAAGTGGTACTCTTTTTAGGAAGGCTACTTATCTCAAAAAAAGAAAAGAAAAGGTATTATTTTATTTTTATGAAAGGGTACATTTAAGAAAAGGAATTTTTGTAAAAAAATTTATTTTTTGTAAGAGAAGGTATTTTTTTTTTTGAAGAAAAGATTCTTTTACCAAAGAACAGGTACAATTTTAAGAGTAGGTTCTTATCTCAAAAAAAGTTATTTTGTTTTACAAAAAATTTACTCTTTAAAGAAAAGGAAGTTTTTTACGAAAAGGCAATCTGTTGTAAGATAATGTACTTTTTTAAGAAAAGGTACTTATTTAAAAAATTTATTTTTTTAAGAAAAGGTACTTTTTGTAAGAAAATTTACTTTTTTAAGCAAAGATACTTCTTTGAGATAAGGTATGGTTTTTAAGAAAAGGTAGTCTGTTTACGTTTATGAATAGGTATTTTATTTTTTTAGAAACTTAACTTTTTAAAGAAATCGCAGTTATTTAAGAAAATTTTATTTTTTAAACTTCTTTCACTTTAACTTTTCTAAATTTCTTTTTATTCTGTTCAAAGCTACAATATGTAAAAAACAGGCTCCGCCTAGAGAATTTCTCATTAAACAACAAAGTTCTCCCCATATGTTAGTCTAGACACAAACCAAACCAAAAGTAAGAATGTAAGAGTAAGTGTGCTGCCAAATGTTATTCCATGCTCCGGGTGGTATTCCATGCATTTGCCAGTCTTGCACTTTGGATATTCTAAATTTACGTTTTATTGGGTTCAAAACTACAATATGTAATAATCAGGCTCCAACTAGAAACTTCCCTGTAAACCAAACCAAAAGTACCCAATATAGTTGATAATAATGGGTTGTAATAAAGTAGTTGTTCAACAATTCTATAACGTGCTATAACGATCTTCTTTCCAAAAAATACCTATTAGTAAAACTTCTAGAAAGGTTTTCCGATATATCTCTAGACCTAAAGCAACACAGTGGAAAATTTATATTCGGATTTACTTTTTTCTTTTATTGACTATTTTACAACTTCATGAGGTCAGACGTCTGACACATATTAATTAAACAAACAAATTAAAATGTCTATGACAGTGCTGTCTCTAAAAATGGCAAACAATTCAAATTTGTATTAATTTAGACAGTGCAACACGTAAAAATATAACCATATACGGACACCACTACGTGATAAAAGACCAAAAAAAAAAAGGTCTGTGTCTCCCAGTTTTGCCCAAAGTCAAAAGTTACTTTTTTTTATGGGCCCCAAAGATTTGGGCCCTCGGAGTCATTGTAGCAAAAAAAAAAGTGATAATTTTGTAAGGCTCATATCTAGGAATTAGTTCGGAATTTTGAGTTACTCTCTGAAGGAAAGTTGTAGCTCGTATCATTAGAAATAAAAACTGTCAACAAATAAAATCAAAATAGCTTAATCTTCAAGGTCAAAATCGCAAAAAACTTTAAATAAGTCGATTTTTTTTACCTTTATTCCCCGGTTCCGATCCATATGTAGCAAACCGTTCAAAACTCAAGGAGACAATCTACCACAGAAATATGCCTAAGATGTCAGTAAATAACTTCCTACAACATATAAACTGCCTAGGAATGACTCTTAATACCGTTTAGGTAGCGCTTAGGTAGTGTTTAGGTAGCCGCAAAAGTTAAAAATTTCCCGAAATATTTTTAATTCACTGAGTGAAATTTTTCAAGTCATGGAAATATAACCAAATACAGACACCACTACGTAATAAAAGACAAAAAACCGACCTGTGTCTCCCAGTTTTGCCCAAAGTCATGGACTTTTTTTATGGGCCCCCAAAGATTTGGGGCCTCGGTGTCATTCTGGCAAAAAAGTGATCATTTTGTCAGGCTCATATATTGCAAACCGTTCGGAATTTTGATTTACTTACTGAGGGAAACTTGTAGCTCATATCGTAAAGAACAAATATTGTGAACATATAAAATCAACGAAACTTCATCTTCAAGGTCAAAATGATTCTTATATTGTGTGCTGCGTCCCTTGTTGCGTGTGCTGAGCTTAATGATTTGCCTGTGCTGCTGCGGTCGGTGAGATAGCATAGTATCTCTATGTTGAAGTAAATGGTGTTAAGAATCTTTTCTACGAAGTTCATATATTCTAGAAAGATGTTTATTGACATCCTAGGTACATTCTTGTGGTTTATTGTTTCCTTGAATTTTGAACGATTTGCCACCTAAGGACCTGAACAGGGAAAAAAGTTTAAAAAAATTAATTTTTAAAAGTTTTTTGCGATTTTGACCTTGAAGATGAAGTTTTTTTGATTTTATATGTTCACAATTTTTATTATACTATATTTCCATGACTTAAAAAATTACACACAGTGATATTAACAAAGTACGAGTCGAGCTGAAAGAATTGACTTCAACTCCGTCTCCGAAAAACTTGGTAATTAGGGTGAGATACGATGACAGCAGAAAAATATTAATATACCATTATCAATTTAATAGTGCATCCACCCGAAACATTGTATTGCATTATTGCAATTGATAATATCAGGTCCCAGTAACCTGTGTAATGAAATACCAATAGATTTCGTTAGTTTATGGAAATCTCATAGTTAATTCACTCCAAAATCAGTTGTAGCAACGAATCAGAATTCTGTGTATGATATCCATTACATCCACCAAGTCAAGGCGAGATCAGAACACTAGATGCCGGTGGACTACCGGTAGAGCTGTTTACAGCTGTTGGCGGTAACAAGAACACAAGTATGTACCAGCCCGTACAAAACCACTATTTTTAAGATCTTTGTTATAATTTTCCTATTTAAGCCGCCCGCGAACGGATTTTTTACTTCCAACTATTACCTAACCATAGCCGAAAGTTACGATAATTTAAAAAATTTTAATTTTTGTCGATATCTGTTTCGAGAGCATAATATCCTGTAATTGACTTGGTAACAATCGCTTGCATTTGCGACTATACCGCCTAACATGATTCCGAGCGAATATGTTAAATGATTCTTTTGGAGATAATGAAATTGCAACTTTCCTCTTAATATATTCAATCACAACTAATTAATAATAATCTAACACTATCCTATTATTATATATATGTTGTTGCAATAAAAATTAATGTGCATTAAGGTCTTGTTCATCTAAAGCCTTTGACACAAATTGCATTCGAATGTAATTTCTAATACTGTGTATAATTTTAAATAGTTTAATACCATATAAAACTAACATGTTTTAATTACATTTCATGACGTTGTTTATAAGTGTTAAAATCTTTCTCTTTAATAGTAACACTGAATGACATTCATGTAATGACCCCATTTCAGAATAGAGTCCATGTTGTTCCAGCACTCACGGGTCTGCTTCAGATGAATGAAATTAAATTAATAGAGTAGAATTTTAACAGCAAAACAGAAACAATTCACTTTGTGACACTTTCAAAGCCATTTACACAAATAATCACATTGAAATGAACATTAACAATATGGAACTAGAGATGGAGATGGAATCGCCTCTGAACTCCCTATCTGCATGGACGCAAATACATAGCACCACCACCCACTCCTGGCCGTATAATATCTATTCTCCTTTATTTACTACGTTGTCTCGTTCCGTACGATTCCTGTGTTGGGAGAATGCAAAACATTTGGTTTTTTTTAACCCAGTGGTAATTGAACTCTACACACTAATGGAAAAGGGATTTAATGTAATTATTTAGCAGAGAGAAAAACCTAGAGCATGGACCAATTTGTGAACTCATAATGGTTGACTGCTGCTGCTATGGGTGTTCTACGTAGCCGGAGTAGACATTCGACAAACTAAGTAAATGCTCGGCTGACTGTTGGCGTTGATGTTGTGTCCGAGCACTCAATGGCAAGTACATGCAGAAGAGTTGGCTGGACATGGAATCTATTCAGAATAAAAAGTGTTACAATTTTGGGGTTGTCTATGAAGAATGGTAAATACCGTACAATCAGGTTATCAGCTCATAAATATTGAGATTTATTTTTATTCGCCATATGTAACAAATGTGTGTGTGACATTTAAGTACAAGATTCAAAAGTCATACGGTGTTGAAACAACTTCCCATCAAACGACATTGCTGGTCCAAATCTTAAAAAAAAAAACTGCGGCGTTTTGCAACTATTGACATCTTAGTGATTTAAGGCAGTCGATTATGAATCTTGTGTTCACTTTTCGGAATTGACTCCAGTTATGCGACAAAGGAAATGTTTTTCGGTACGACCTCAACCAAAATAAAAAAAATTTTAAAGTACATGGATGACGTATCACAAAGCCGCGCTCGGTTCTGTGCCTGGAATTTTTACATGCCAAAGGAGATTTCGGCGAAGATAGAGGGCTCTATTTATTTAAGTCAATAAATCGTAAGCAGTTTGAAACTTTCCACAACAAAATTCGGCGATATTGTAAAGTAGCTCTATTTTCATTTCGTAATTTTTTCTAAAAATATCTTTAAATAACGAAACGTCACAAGAAAATCTGAAACATTTTGTATTTTTTATCACTCTCCGATTCACGGTCTAAAAATTGGGGTAATTTTATTCGAATGCATCCACCTAATAAAAACGAAGTAGCATAAAAATTTCTTGCCAATTTCTCTAAAAACTCTAATCAAATTCTTCAAATTGGACACAAATATTAGTGAGAAAGTAAAAAAAAATTAAATATTGAACTGTTACCCCCATTTCGGATACACCGTAATCGTCGACGAAAACGAAATTCCATACATTTGCAACGGAAAAAAGTTCGTTCCAGAAATCGGCGACGCAAATTAGAAACGTAACGGCGCCGATCAGCAACGAAAAACTATCCATTTGGCGACGTAACGAAAACAACATTGCCTAGGTTGTTTTCGTTGCTGTAGCAACGAAATGTGGTATTTTGACAAGTGATTTCATCGTGTTCATTCATTCATTCCGTTCAGTTTATGTTATATGCTGCAACGTTCCCAACTGAAACGAAAAGGATTAGCAACGACACGGTGCCACACAACAACGTTTTTCAGTTTCAGTTTTCGTTTTCGTCGACGATTACGGTGTATGCGGAAACGAGCCTTTAGGGGATCCAACCATATGTTTTGTAGATTAGTATATTTAGTAAAATTTTCAAAAAATTTATAGGTTACAATTCCTTCAAAGAGAATTATCTCAATTTCTCTACGTGAACATGAAAATGGCAAAATATATAAAACTTGGTTAGATGTTTCTTCATTTTATAGAGAATTGGTATATATTTTCTGAAAGGGAATACAAAATGTTTCCATTTTTGTTTTATTATTCGACGTTTAAGATGGTACTTTCCTTAATAATTTTTCCGGTTCAAGACCAATTTCTATGAAAAAGTACTTCTATAACAAAAAGTGAATTTTCATAGAATGAATTATTAAAAAAAATGTGAAATTGATTATTATGGTGGATGGTTGAGAATATAGCTATTTCAATGCCCACCAAGGCATATTATCAGCCCCCTTCTCCACAAGTATTTAGGTATATCATCGCACATTATAGAGACAAGTGAGCGCGAATTGTCTAAACTATAATACGTTTTATGAAAATGTACTTTTTGTTATAAAAGTAATTTTTTATAGAAATTGATCTTGAACCGGAAAAATTGAAGAATACGCAGACGGTACCCTGTACGCCAATCTCGTGGCAATCGTTGTTTCTTTTTTGAAACAACAACATCTATGCAACAATGGCTTTCGATGAAAGCCTGCATAGGAAAACTGTTGTGAATATTGATGGTATTGTAGTGGATGTTTTCGCACAAGTAGAAGTTTACATTACATTACATATACTCGATACTCGAGGTGGCCGTCGTCGAATGAAGTGTTAGGTGGTCAGAGCAGAGCATTCTCATGAACAAGAGCCGCCCACACTAGCCTCTGCACCACCAATGGCCAAAATAAATATAGCCTCTAAAAAAAAGTGAGTCTCACTATTCCAAATTTGATCTCCGTAGATCCACAAATTTTATATTAGCGGATCCAAGTAGATCTCATTTGATCTAGGAAATGATTGTATGCTGTAGGATTAAATTGGATCAGAGAGAATCTGTAACAACACGCTGAAATTAACTAGATCTCAAATTTCTTCAAGGTTAGAAATGCCAGATTTAAGATTCAAGATTTCATTCGAGAAATCATGTGAATGAATTTTGGTTCAGTGTCGTTAAATTAAATTTCCTGCTTCATATGGCCTGCTTCAACTGTTCCTACTTCATTCTCTTCCTACTGCGTCTTTTCCTGCTTCATGTGTGACACCAGTTCTCGCTTTATCTGTTACAGCTTCACCTGTTTCAACAGTTCCTGCTTCATCAGTTCCTGCTTCATCTGTCCTTATTCATCTGTTTCTGCTTAATCTGTTTCTGTGTCATCTGTTCTCGCTTCATATATTCCTGCCTCACCAGTTCCTGCTTCATCAGTCCTGCTACATCTGTTCCTGCTCCATCTGTTCCTGCTTTATATGTTCCTGTGTCATCTGTTCTTGTTTCATCTGTACCTGCTCCACCTACTTCATCAGCTAGTGCTGCATTTGCCCTGCAGAATCTCCTCCAGCTTCATTCTCTTCCTGCTGCATCTGTCTTGCTGTATCTGTTCCTGTGACACCTGTTCTTCCTTAATATGTTCCTGCTTCAACAGTTCCTGCCTCATTTGGTCCTGCTTTATCTATCCCTGTTCCATCTGTTCCTGCTTCATCTGTTCCTGTGTCATCTTCCTCCTTCATCTGTTTCCTGCTTCACCAGTTCCTGCTTCATCTCTCCTTTTTCATCTGTTCCAGCCTAATCTGTTTCTGTGTCATCTGTTATTGCTTCAACTGTTCATGCTTCATCAGTTCCTGCTTCATCAGTTCCTGCTTCCTCAGTCCAGCTCCATTTGTTCCTACTCCATCTGCTCTAGTGTCATCTGCTCTTGCTTCATCTGTTGCAACTTTCTCAGTATCTATCCTATTCCATTCATTTCATTCCTATCTTCCTAACTAATCTTTATGTATAAGTATAATAATTCTGTTACTACCGTCCAATATAATCAATCTAATATCTCCTGAATAAATTTATTACTATTTATTATTTAATCTTTGTTCTTGGAGAGCTTCTCGCAACCAGTGAGATGTGCGCTTTCTAGTTTTACACTCATTGATTGGTACCTACAGTTTTACTTCGGTTCCGAACGGTAGTTTGAGAAACGCTGTCAGGGCCAAGTACTCGATAGTGTCGCCATCACTAACCGAGATGACCGCCGTCGAAAGAAATGTAAAGTGGTCAAGAGCAGGGACCGAACCCACGTTCTCATGTATAAGAACCGCGCATACCAACCATTGCACCGATCTGCTCTAGTTTTATCCTGTTCGAAATAACAAATTTTTCGGATCTAATTAGGACCGCTACGATGCTATAATATCTACAATATATTACACTGGATTTTTAAAAGCAAAAGTACAGCCGTTGCATTAGGACTACATTGGTTTTTAGGAACACAACGAAAATTATATCCTTTTACAAAATTTGCAGAAATAAATATTTAAGTTGAAGTTTCAACCAACGTTGTGTGAGTATCCTAAACTCTCGACTCCACATTTCTTGTATGACGATCAAGTGTTGCAACGAACACAATCCACAAGAGTTTTATAATCGAAAGGATTCTACACGATAAATAATCGCAAACATAAAGTGGCAACAAAATCGCAACAACTGTTTGTGAAAACTACTAAGAAACGCTCCGCACTGTTTGGACACGATTCTCTGAGAACTTCCTTCTTGTAGTGATAACACAAAAATTGAGATCGTTTCACGTTCTAAATTCAGAGAGGGAGAAAGGGGAGCAACAATATTTTTGAACATTCGACACGAAGAATTTTAATTTTAACACACTCCATCACATAGAGCGCGTGGGTTAAGGTTTTGAAGTTGCGTTTAAAGGCTTATTTACACATTCCGGAATTGACCCTACAATCGCACAGTGGTTTCAAATCGATTTTTTTAAATTAAATATGTAAGTTTTGATCGGAATAAGACATCCTGCTGAAATTTCACATGCTTAGAGCAGAGGAATTGTCCAGGTGTTACGGTGGGTATGGGGGCTACTGGGCAACCCTCTAAAATTGGTGACCTCGGTCATACAAAATTTTGAATTGAGTGCCAAAAGTACAATTATAAGCTTATTGCGAAGATGTTGTGCACCGTGCTGGTATCTACAAAAAATAAGCTTACACGTGTGCATTTTAAGAGATATTTAAGTTAAAAGAAAAAATTTTGAATTTTTTGACGAGGTTGGTTCCGAGATTTTAATGGTGCGATGCCGTTGTTAGCTCGAATTACAAATGCTATATACAGGGTGATTCAGGAAGTTCCGGACAATATTTCTCCAGCGTATTCCTTGGCTTATTTCATGAAGAAAAGTCCACTAGGACCATGTGCGAAAATTCAAGGGTCCGAAATGGCAGCGGGTTCAAAATTTTCGGATTGGTGGTCAGAGGGTAGTAGGGTTGCTAACTTCTGAGCCAGTGGTCGGCTTTTTTTCTCTTTGGGCTTGTTGGAAAGGTCTTTAACCTTGCTCTTAGGTTAGGAAAAAAATACGAATGTTAGGTTAAGGGACTATTTGGTCCATACTGCAATTTTCATGCAGAATATCAATTTAATCGCATTCGTTGTATATATTTCAGTTCAATATTCACTAAATATTGTTATTATTATTATCATCTTTGTTTTGAAAATAAATGTGAAGAAAATCAAAGGAAATATACTATGGACCAAATGGTCCCTTAACCTAAGATTCGTATTTTTAACGAATGTTAGCTTAAGAGACCATTTGGTCCATACTGCAATTCTTTGTATCTATCGTGGGTCAGTAATACTCAAATATTTTTATTATTATTGATATTTTATATTTTGAACATAATTGTAATATTCTATGGACCAAATGGTCCCTTAATCTGAAATTTGTAATTTCTTATATGACTCAGTCCTGTTTCTAGTTAGAAAATTTAATTTTTGCTCATGCCATTGGTTTATAAAAAAGATGAAATAAAAAAATAAATGGTTTCCCATTACATCCCATGAAGGGACTGGGGAGAACTTCTCACAATCACAGAGCTGTGCGCTTTCCAGTTTTCACTCACTGATTGGGACCTACAGCTTTACACCGATTCCGAACGGTATTTTGAGAAGCTTTTTCATGGCTATATACTCGATAGTGTCGCCGTCACTATGCAAGGTGACCGCCGCCGAAAGAAATTTTTTTTTTAAGGTGGTCAGAGCAGGGTTCGAACCCAGGATCTCGTGTACAAGAGCCGCGCACACTAACCATTGCACCACCGACGGCCACATAAAAAGATCACGTGACCTGAAAAATGAAGTCAGTATATATCACCGTTCAAAACTTACAAAGAAAACTAGCCATTATTTGGACCAAATGGGCTTAATCTCACACCAGGGTTAAGAGAAGAATCAATGAAAAAAAGTAGAAAAAAGTCAAATCGCCGAGATACAGAGCTTTTGGAAAACGTGACCTCAATTTTCTCAGCCAGATGGCAAGTAACTTATAAAGATAGCCATACCTCTTACCTTTCCAAAATGACCTAAACGAATCCAAGAGGTCTTACCGTTCCAAAGTTGTTTTTGGAAGCGAAATTCCAGCACACATTTATTTGCTTTTGTAAATTAACACGTTTAAGATTTTATTTTATTGAAATTTTCAGAATCAATAAAGAAAAAGTAGAAAAAAGTCAAATCGCCGAGATACAGAGCTTTCGGAAAAAAATGGAAAAAATTCACATAACCTCAATTTGCTCAGCCAGAGGGCAGCAAACTTATGTTTTTTTTATTGAAAGATAGCCATACCTCTTGCCTTTCCAAAATGATCTAACCGAAGCCCAGAGGTCTTACAGTTCCAAAGTTATGACCATTTACCTGCCATCTGGCTGAGCAAATTGAGGTTATGTGAATTTTTTTTCCATTTCTTTCCGAAAGCTCTGTATCTCGGCGATTTGAGTTTTTTCTACTTTTTCTTTATTGATTCTGAAAATTTCAATAAAAATAAATCGACCACTGGCTCAGAAGTGAGCAACTTTACCCTACTACCCTCCGACCACCAATGGCAATTTTGAACCCGCTGCCATTTCGCACCATTGCATTTTCGGGCATGGTCCCAGTGGACTTTTCTTCATAAAATGAGCCAAGGAATACGCTGGAGAAATTTGTCCAGAACTTCCTGAATCACCCTGTATAGCGAAAGGAACTTCGTTCCAACCGGGTGTCCCCTGACAGCTCATGTAATTTTTGAATTAATTTCACATAATTTGAACATAATTTGAAATAATTTGAAGTGAATATATTGTATTCATTAATCCTTTGCTGATGTGATTATTACTGCCCTACTGTTAATCTAGAAATATCTAGAACTTCCTGAATCACCCTGTATTTTTGGATTGCGAATAAAATTATAAATAATCCAGTGTAAAGATTGGTCCAAGTATATTATCTCAAACAAAAGTTAGACACTTCCAAAATCAAAACTTCCAAAAAGATAGAATTTTTATTGTTTTTTCCACAAAGACGAAATTGTAAACTTTTTTTCCTCCTGCAGGTGCAAATTTGTTATGTTTTAAAAAGAAGATATAATGTAGATGCGTTTAGTGCTCTCTTTGAGTCAGTTTGTTTAACAAACCTTCCCGGTAGATCCTTCCCTAAATTGAACATTTTTCAATACAAAAAAATTTTATATCCAAAAATTCCCTAATGGCAAAGAACCGCTTAGAAATGTATAAATGTATAAATAAAGTCATGGCGACCATTTTATTAAAAAATCGCTAATTTTGGAACATTTTTTCCCCGCTTTGGGAATTTGACTATTTTTTTTGTTGCGGAAAAATACAAAACCCTGTTATCCGTTGTTTACCTTTTCCACATATATCCATAACTTCATTATGATATCTAAATTTGTGTAGATTTTACGCATTTTTCCATGGTAATTTTTAATTTTACATGAAATGAAGCACAAACCCTGGTTCCCTATTTATTGTATGTTACATATTATTAAACCCCGTGTTTCGACATTTACAAGGTATTAATACTTTTTATCTGAGTATAGTACCGAGTATACTATTGATACTTTTCAATCGATGCCGAAATCCTAATAGTTAGTGGTTGTTAAAATCCAAACACATATGATACAAATTCAAAATCAGACTAAACATGCACGATACATTTTAGTGTTTCCAGTTTGCTACCCTCTTCTGCTTCAGTTGTCATTATCACCGAATCAGTCCAATACTTATCATACACATGTGTAGGTTCTTGCAATGTATCCTATGTCCCTTCTCTTTTATATCAGTGTTTTTCACCTTTCAGCTTCGGAGATATGACAAGTTTTTACTTGAAATGCTTTTAGTTAATTTAAGTATACCCACACACACATCCATACCTTTACATATATGTATGGATGCATGCTTGTGACCGACCATTTAGTTGAGTAACAATGTTTTAAACGAAAATAGTTTCAAACTATCCTAGGAATCAATGAATGCCACCAGGAACCATGGCAAATCTGTCTAAAACATAAAAAGGAACAGTTTGTGTTCCTGCCGGATATTGTGCATTTATTGACGGATGCTATTAACTGTAGCATATTGCACTTAAAGGACTTTTGTTGCATAACCACGCCAAAGCGATGATTCCTTTCATAACGTTCAGAGGCAAAAGGATATTACAAATTTAAATCGTTAGTCAAAGGGTATGTGAGTAGCTGTTAGTGGCACAATGTCTAACACGTGGACAGCTGGAACTTAGAGCTTAAGTAATCCTGAATAGGCATCTCAATAAATGGTGTCAACATTACTCACAGAATACCTTATGTGTTTTACCTTATTCATAAATAGTGATGAGGTGTTTGAGAGACGACTTTTGTATTGTATATTATCTCTCAAACCTTTCATAATGAAAAGGGCCGCTAGAATCTAATACGTAGAACTATTAAAAAAATGGTTTTAAAATGTTTGCTCAGTCTTTTATTGGAGGGTAATAAATTGATAGGTTCCTTAATTTATAATATGTAGTCTACTCAGCAAATTATTAATATTTTTTAGTTTTCTTTGATAATAATATTTGCTTGACCGCATACCTAGTAAACAAATTCTGGTTGACCTGAGAGAAGCAACGCAAGTTCGGAAAACTCGTCTCAAAAAATATCTTAGCTACTTGATAGGATTATTTTGTGTCATTATCTTCAGCATTTTATAACAAAAGCAAATCCAAAGTCGACAGGTATTAAAACTTTGTTCCCAAACCAATGACTTTTAGATCAACCTAATGTAAAGTGAGAAGCTTGTGCGGCTACATTGATTTTAAAATATTGGAATTAGAAAACTCGACTAAAGGATCCTTCATACGCCCTTATTCTCATTGTCACTGAGCTATCTTCAGTGGGTATTCGCTCTCCCAAATAGCTCTTTGAATGAAATTGGTCTTGGCGAGTCCCGCCCTGAAACGGAAACCGATGTTGACATCGCTGAACTTAATGAAAAATTTACTGAATCAACAGCTGATAACGTCGACACAAATTTTTTAAACCATCTGTATGTAACGGAGCAACTTGATGATAATTCTTTTTCCTTCAGTTGCGTTCATCGAAATGAAGTAATTTTTAGCTGTTTCGCAGTCAAATCGAAAAATGAATCTCGATAATATTCACCAAAAATTTTTGATATTAATTCTTCCTCTGATTATCAGCCAAATTACATTTATTTTTAATACAATTTGAACAAAGAGTACTTCTCCGGAAAGATGGAAAAATGCAAAGATTTTGCCTATTCCGAAATCTGGTAACGATTTCCGTCCTATAGCCACATAGCCGTTTTTATCGAAAGTTTCTGAGAAGCTACTGCATACACAACTTACAGATTATTTAAGATTATCAAATCTTCTCACGGATACACAATCAGGATTTCGTGGAAAACGTAGTTGTATAACAGCACTTATTGATTTTTCAGAGGATATACGTGAAAACGTAGATGCTGGTAATATATCCCTCTTAATTCTCTTGGACCACTCTAAAGCTTTTGATTCTGTGAATCATAAAGTTCTATCTAGAAAACTAAGAACAATGTTCAATCTTTGTTTTTCATCAACAAGTCTAATGTCATCATATTTAGAAAATCGTAGCCAATGTGTCTCAGCTTATGGAAGACTATCTCGACTGTTACCAGCACCTAATGTTGTCCCACAAGGATCTATTCTGGGTCCACTTTTATTTACTTTATACATTAATGACCTTGTGGATCACCTACATCACTGTAACTGTCATATGTATGCTGATGACGCCCAAATTTATATAAGTTGTAGGTTAGATGAACTTGATAATTGTGTGAGGAAGATAAATGAGGATTTACATCGTGTGCAAAACTGGGCCTCGGGAAATTATCTTAGTATAAATCCAAAAAATCCAAGTGCTTAGTAATTATACCAAGGCTAATGAAGTTTAGATTGGAATCTAATATTTTTATAAACAGACAAAGAATAAAAGTTGTTGATAAAACTAAAAACCTCGGAATTAAATTTAATACTACGCTTACGTGGTCTGACCATATACTATCTGTGACTGGGAGAACTTATGGTATGATATAGGTCTCTATGAAATGCGCACTATTTTCCACCTCTATCTATACGTACTCTGCTAGCGAAAACGTATTTACTACCAACATTATTATATGGCTGTGAACTTTTTGCCAGTACAGACGGGGGAAGTATAGCTAAACTTAACAGAACCTTCAATGCCGTCTTTAGGTATGTTTATGGGTTTGGATAATATGACCACATATTGCCTTTTGTAAAAAAGCTATTGAATGTTAATTTCTCCGCTCTATTAAAAATTCGTACGCTAATTCTACTTTATAATTTACACCCACGAGCCATCATATCTTTTCAACAGACTTAGGTTTACACGATCAAACAAAACAAATGATATAATACCACAACGCCGAAGATGTCCGATGTCGGAGTGGCACTTTTATATTAATAGTATTTATCTTTGGAACAAACTATCTTCGAACATACAGTTCATAAGCAATCCGGCAACATTTAAAAAGGCAATTTTTGATTATTTTTGTTAAATTAATTCACTGAGAATCAAGCTATGACCTCATAATCCTATATATTATTTTATTTTCTTAACTTTGTTAATTTAATCTTATTTAATTTATTGTAATTTTTTGTTTTATGCTACGTATTATTATGTAAATTAAATTTCGTACTGGAAAATTATTTAACAACAAGCATTTATTATTATTTTTCTTTTACGTTTATCCCTATCAATTATTTAAGGCTAAATTTTAAGATATATATCTAAATATCCAATTAAAATTTCAATTTCAATGATAATGATAAAAATTTTATTACAATTTTAATTTTAAATCATTTTCAACAGTCTAATAATTTTATGCATATGTATAATATAGAACAATGTCTTTTATTAATATGCAACATATTCTATTCCTGCACTATAATTATAAGATTTGTAGTCTTGTTGTGCAGGATATTACAATAAATAAATAAATAAAATAAAAATAAAATAAAACCCTTTAAAATAAGAAGACTAAGTCTGATCCAATGCTACCGTACCGCAATCTTCGCTACATCAATTTTGAAAGCCGAAGTCTTCTATGTAATCAAGATATTCACGCCAATTTACATGGCTATAGGATTACCCATTTGGTAAGAATGCTTATTGCTCTGATTACATAACATGCCCACTTCGGTCGCCTCTATTAAGAATTGTCTATGAACATTGTCTATGAATAAATAGTTTCCCATTACATTCCATGAAGGGATACAGGAGAGCTTCTCACAATCAGTGAGTTGTGCGCTTTATAGTTTTACACTCACTGATTCGGACCTACATCCTTACACCGGTTTCGAACTGTATTTTGAGAAGCTCTTTCATGGCTAAGTACTCGTTAGTGTCGCCGTCACTAAGCGAGGTGACCGTCGTCGAAAGAAATGTATAGTGGTCAGAGCAGGGATCGAACCCATATTCTCATGAACAAGAGTCGTGCACACTAACCATTACACCACCGACGGCCATTGTCTATAGTCACCACTAATTTTTTTACTGGCACGCCCCCTTTCCTAGCGACCCCAACTAAAATGTCGAAAACACCGTTATTGCTGTAATGGAAATATCTACAACAAATGGCAAAATTCTGGGATCATTCGTTTGTACACAATCCGCATTTCTCTGATTTTGTGTCACGCCAATTTCAATGCCCACAATTTGAACTCCTACAAATCCTTTCTCTTCTGATGTCTACTCCATTAGGGTAACATCCAACCCAAGTTTCATGATGACAAAAAAAAATATACTAAAATTTAATTTGCATTACAAGTACAAAAAGCTGAAAAATATTTTAGTATTCAGTAATTTTTAAATGATAATGAGCTTTAATATGCATTACCAGTAAAGATGTAATTTATTTTTATTCGGATTTTTTTTACATAGTTTTTCAAAAATAAACTCGTTTAATTATAGAAGACACACATAACAATTCACAAAATTAAATAAAAACTAAATTACAATTTTCCAAAAATATTTCTCTAATATATAGGAAAATTTAATAAATAAATTCATGCTTAAATACCCAAATGTATACTGATCTTTTATTTATAGATACTATATCTACAGCTTTCGTTTGTTCGGTTATTTAAGTAAATTTTTTTCAATACACACCAACCCCTTAAAATGCAGTTTTGTGGGAGATTTTAGCGCCAACTCGGAATAAGTACGAAATTAACCCTTAAATGGATTTTTAGTTTTGACTTATTTTTAGTATTCAAGTTGAATTTTGAGCTTAAGTGCGTTCAGAAACTTATAGTAGAATTGAATGAGGAATATTTTACCTAATATTTTTGTAGTCCATTTTAACCACAAAATAACAAAAAAGACCCACATATTGAGGCGGTAGAGGGTTAAAGTATTCCACAAAAATGTTTTTCGTAAATATTTATTTACATAAATATTTTCTGAACACATCCAATACCTAAAATGTAAGGATAATATGGATTCCTATGCCGATTCATCATAAGAATGGAAAAAATAAGCAACAGGAGGAAAACTTCACCCCTCCCCTTAAAAATAATTCAGACGTAAACTTTCATATTTTTTCTACCCCCCGCTACAAAGATCCTGTGTCATTGCACCACAGGGAAATTTCGAATGATCCTGAACTTGTTATTTTGAATTCTCTAAGAGGGGCGTTCACACTAAATTTCATGATTCAACGAAATCGAGTTTTTCCAAAACTAAAATTTGTGTTGGAATTATGGACCTTACAGTATGTGCAGGTACTTTGGGATCTTCGATCGATACTAATTCGGATATGTAACTTATATATTTCAGTTTGAATATATTCGATTGATAACACTGTGTGCAATTTTTTAAGTTATGGAAATATAACCATATACGGACACCACTACGTGATAAAAGACCAAAAAAAACACACATGTCTCCCAATTTTGCCCAAAGTCATGCAATTTTTAAAGGGCCCCCAAAGATTTGGGGCCTCGGTATTTTACTGCCGGTGGCATCTCCGCAGCTGTGTCGACGACAGCCGTTGCTCCCATTGAACGTGTTAAGTTGCTTTTGCTAGTACAAACAAATCAGTCCCGATAATCAATACAAGGGTATGTTCATGCGTTCTAGAAAGTTGTTTATTGAGACCTTAGGTACATTTTTGTAGTTGATTGTTTCCTTGAATTTTGAACGGGAACGGGAAAAAACGTTAAAAAAAATTTTTTTAAGTTTTTTTGCGATTTTGACCTTGAAGATGAAGTTTTTTTGATTTTATATGTTCACAATTTTTGTTCTTTATGATAAGAGCTACAACTCAGAGAGTAAATCAAAATTCCGAACAGTTTGCAAGATATGACGCTGACAAAATGATTACTTTTTTACAAAAATTACATAGTGGTGTCCATATATTGTTATATTTTTTTGTATTGCACTGTGTAATCTGCCGCTGGTATCAAGGCACACAATTTCCGCATCTGATAATGAACTTGTCACGGAGTTCGAAACTAGTCATACCAGAGGTATCATTCCAACAAAACCCAACCTGACCTTTTAAGCTTGTAGTATGAATTTCTCCTACATTTACTGAAACTTCTCTGATTTAGTGACACGCCTAATTCCACCGCCCCCAATTGGAATTTCGAAAAAAAGCCTACGTAACTAAAGAGTAGTAAAATTTAATGAAATGTCGTCTAATAAGAACAGAAGTATTTTTTTCCCCATATGTCTTCATAATTTGTATGCTATGTAAAAAAAAGAAAATTATATTATCTTGGAAACTAGTTATGTTGACTCAAGTGCTTGTTCCACAGAAGTTTATAAGTAATACTAAATCGTATGTTGTGTTAGGTTGTTGTTCCGTGTGAAGAGATGTCAAAACCCCCAGGGCTACATTTGCTGGAAATATAGGCAAAATTAACCCTTTAGTTGGTGTTGGGTGAGATCGCCCTACATCGATCATAAAATTAATTTGTATTTTTTTGATTTTGTTAAATTTGTAAAATATTGAAATTTCGGGCCACGCTAATATTCAATTCTAATAATTTTGTCGCAACAACAACATACATACTGGTTTTGGTCATTATGTTTTGTATCGTATGTATGTATGTTTTTGCTTGTTGTTTACATTATCGATGCAAAAGAATATACCAACAACAACAACAGCGCTGACGAAGTCATTTGCTTCAGTTCGATCACTCAGCCGTTGTATTGTTGTTGCTCTTTGTTTTGGATTCTCTATTCAGATTAACTGTCGTTCTTTGTTGATAGATTTGGTGGCCCGCGACAATAAGAAACATTTGTAAAATCAGTTGTCGAAAACAATTGAAACACCAAACGTGAAATATTAAACATCAAATTTAAAATCAAATTGTTTTTATTGAAATTTAAAATAAATGGTTCTGCGCGAACAGTTGGTATAAGCAAATTATAATACCACTTCAAAATCCACACCAAAGTGCTATCCTCGTCGGTACGAACCTCAGGCGCATTCTCTGAAATCATAGTAGTACCCTTATCTAAGTTCTATCCTAACAGCTCTTAAGTCGATTTTTCTTTTTGGCAAAGGTATATAGAC
The DNA here is from genome assembly GCA_963931995.1 of Phaonia tiefii. Lineage (NCBI taxonomy): Eukaryota > Metazoa > Arthropoda > Insecta > Diptera > Muscidae > Phaonia > Phaonia tiefii. The sequence goes on along the minus strand of OZ008370.1, from coordinate 164,139,981 downwards.
ATAGAGTGCTACACAATATGTGAACGTCCATGCACTCAGTGCAGTTCACTACAATCAACTAATAGCCATAAAAAATTTCATAAATCAAGAGACTAAACCAAGTACAAAATGTTACAGCTAGATTGTATTTTCTGGCATTGCTACAAGCTGAAAATGAAAGGCCCCTATATCATTCTGTAGGAACCATGTATATCTTCCGAATATCCATATACTTTCGTGCAAGCATTGCGTTTGTGAATTGAAGATCTGCCCCTTTTTTGTTCCTTTGTTGTCTGTCACATTTTTTTTGCAGCAGTTTTCAGCAAACAAAGTCATATTTGCATCACAACAACATATTTTATGACATATTTTTCATTGTGTCAACAACATGTTATATTGAATAACAATCAAAATGTGTTTGGACACAAGTAGATATACTATATTTGCGACAAGCGTCAAACACGTTATATTTGTATCCAAAAGGATATGTATTAACGTACCAAAAATTACCCAAGATAGGTATTTAAGACTGATAATAAAATCATGTTCCATAAGCGTTCGAAATTTGAGAATAGTTTGAAATCATTTTGAGCTGATTTGTGGATTTTTGTGGGCATATTTTTTGCACTCAGACAATTTATATTTTTCTAGAAACTAATGGTTAAGAAAACGATACGGCTAAACAAAAATATGTTTAAAAATTTGATTTAGGTAGCTAAAAACTCAGCAAATGGTATAAAATTGATTGTTATCTAAATATCTTAAATGGGGCAAATGAATTATGTGACAATTATAATTTGAAGTTTATTTTAAATTACCTCTACCTACAAATGTAAATTCAAAAAAATATAAATACCATTTGGCAAATATTGGCAGTTATGGTTTTCAGTTATTTTATACAGTACAGGTTTATGAATATGAAAATACCACGAGGCAATGCCTATCAAAGCCACAAACCTTACGTATACAATACTTTAAAAAGTGAATTTACTGCAGTCCAACAAATTCAAAATAATTAAAAGCAGTGCCATATTTCATTACAATTGGCATCAGATTCCACAACCTGCATTTGCATTGCCTGACCAAATGCAAATTCAATGTTTTATAGCACTATGTGTAGTTTTTTAAGTCATGAAAATATAACCATATACGGACACCACTACGTGATAAAAGACCAAAATAAAAAGATCCGTGTCTCCCAGTTGTGCCCAAAGTCATGTACTTTTTTTTATGGGGCCTCAAAAATTTGGGGCCTCGGTGTCATTTTTGCAAAAAAGTGATCATTTTGTCAGGCTCATATCTTGTGAACATATAAATTAAAAAACGTCATCATAAAATATATGTTATATTTTTTGGTGTTGAACTGCGTTATTGCCCTTTCGACCAATGGTAATTCTTTTGCATTTGCATTAGATAAAGTAATGCAAATTAAAATCCAATGCAAATTAAAAAACCCCATGTATGGTAAATATTACTATCAGTCTGTCACTACTTATATGGTAATTGCATGTGTAATAATTTAAAACTCTAGGGGTCATTTTCTCAATATCCGGTTAAGTGTATGCTTAGTTATCGGAGCGATAAACTGCCTGTTAAGGATTTCCATTGTCGCATACTCCGGTTAATTTAACATAAGGTTAGATGTTTTACGCTGCCACCTCTGATTAAATGTACGACTATAGTTGTCAGGTCTGTAAGCTATGAGCTGTTCTGTATTATTGTTTTTGTGCAAAGAAATAAAGATGGCAAAAAAAAAACAATGAGAAAAGACACCATGAGACGAACTTCTCAGTTGCCGAGGAACATTTACTTCTTGACCGGGTGGAAGAGCGTAAGTCAATTTTAGAAAATTAAATTCTGCTAACCGGCTCTTTATCGGTACGATGAAAGATAACCGGACGTTGAGAATATGGCCTTAAGTTATTCAAGGAATTGTGGCATAAGGCAGTGAAAAATATAAAATCACTTCAATGAATGCGCGTTTACTAAGGATAAAAAATCTACTTAAACAAAAATTATGTCTATGCATTTGAATAATTGAACTAACTCCAAATCTGCATAATGGTAGTTGCCCACATGTAAATTCATATATTTAATCTAATAGTCTAAACTTAAGACAAAATCTTAGGAAATTTTCAAAACAAACGATATATTTTCATAATACAGTGTCACAATATACAAAATATACGACCCAATTGAAGACAACAAAAAAACAGACTGTAATAAAATTACAATAAATCTCATTTTAGTTAATACATAAAATCTCCCTCAAAACAGCTACAGTCGCAAATGTCGTATGGCACTACAGGTGGTGGCTTCAGCTGCAGGAAGTTAATAAAACTACGAAACAAACAGGGCACACACATACAAACCGATACAATGCCAACACATCCATACATTTAGAATACTCTATTGGAATGGAATAGACACAAACAAACAAATAGACGAGCGGATATAACACAAATCCCCATATGTATTGTTTCCAACTTAAACACTGGCAATGGAAGTTTCTTTGCTATTGTCGCCTGGGATAACTTGAAAATTGATGATGGACCGCCAACGGCGGACGATTGTGTGCCTTTGCACTTGCAACTCGTAGTTGTACCCCATAAACAGAAAGGCTGCCGGCAGCTCTCACCTATTGACCAATAGGCACGTGCCCTCATTATTATGGGTCACCATAGACAAGCGACACTTTCGTGTTCTTGGTTGTATTTTTTTTTGTATTTGTTTGTGTCTGCCATTTTCGTCGTCTTAGGGGGAGTGAAGGGTGGGAGGTGTTTGGAGGATTCAAAGACTGGTACTGACATTGGGGCTAGGTGGCAACTACATAAGGGATCGGAATGTGTCGGAAGGAATGTGTTTTCGGTAGGGTAATAAAATCCTTTTTATTGCTTCATATATTCTAATTAAGATAATTTCATTTATAAGAAACATATATTCGTTCTTACATGGAACGACAGTTAGGAAGTCAAGAAGTCAGTGGCGTAGATATTTGTATGTTTAGGATATTGCATGAAAACTAAACATAATAAATTTAACCCACAACTTGATGTTATAAAAGTCATTGTCTGAGACTGCAGCCAGGAAAATAAAAAAAAATAAATACAAAATATGTATCTATCCGTGTTGCAAGAGATTTGTGTGTAGCAAGAAGAAACTGACTCGCATCAATACAAAACGATTAGTTCGACACCATAGCCGTTGTTTTTTTAACTTTCTTGTTGATATTTAATTATATTTTGATTCTGTGGAGTCTGGAGCCTATACACGCTGAAAAATTTGCCTTTTTTATTATTTGGATGCAAATATAACATGTTTGTAGCTTGCCGCAAATAGAGTATACTTGTGTCCAAACACGTTGTGTTTGCTATTCAATATAATATGTTTGGGACTCAATGATTAATAGGTTATAATATACATATGTATTTGTGACCAAAATGTGGATTTGTTTGTTGAAAACTGCTCAAAACTCTGGTGTCTGTCACAATGAAGAAACAAAAAGCAGCAGATCTTCAATTCACGAAAACAATGCTTGCAAACATGTAACTTAGAGTGGCAATGAAAAGTATGGAGGAAAATATATTTTCGAATTTTAATAAACCCCAGGCGGATTCTTGTTCCTTATGGTTTAAAACCGACTTGGTGAAAATTTGAGCCGAATCGGACAACTCTAAACCGTGCCGCATTTTAGTAAAAGTTTTCTGATTTTGTCATTTTGAGTGAAAATTGGTATACACAATTCATATTCGTATACACTGTTATAGGTTATTGGAAGCGTATACTCCTCTGCCAGAAGGTATTGGAATACATGTTAAATATTTTTTTCATTTAGATACAATTTTTGAAAAAAAAAACCGAAAAACCCCATATATTCAATTTTGTTAAAAATTGCATATATTTTCAAATTAAAAATTTGTATCCTTAGAGTAGTCGGATTTTACTCAAACTTTTTGCATTTTATATTCAGGATAAACTAAATCAATGTGCAAATTTTTTTTCAAATTCACCGAGGAATGAAGATTTTCTAGTGTATACGAATTTTCACCCAAAATGCCAAAATCCGAAAACTTTGACTAAAATCCGGCAGGGCTTAGAGTTGTCCAATTCGGCTCAAATTTTCATCAAGTCAATTTTGGACCATTCGGAACAAGAATCCGCCTGGGGTTTATTAAAGCTCCGAAGTTGTTTTTTCATTGCCACCCTAAAGTACATGATTCCAGCAAATTCCTATTTTTCAGCGTGTCGAGAAAGATCAAATATGCTTAAATCGAACTCTTACTCCAGCAGTATAAAAATGACGTACTCCACATCGACTTTAAATTCATTTGCTAATGTTTTTGGTTTTTAATTTCTCCTGAAAGTTGCTTCAAAATCAAAAAATTAAAATAAAACAAAATGTTTCTTCCAAAATATTTAGTATTTTTTAACTAAGAACTCACTAGAATTGCTTACACCATAAAAATACCTAATTCGATAAAAAACAGTTTGATTAGATATCGTTTAAAATATTTCTGCCTCATATTATGGTATTTCAGAGATATGGGTCTTCGAAGATAACGTTATTGGTCAATGTATTGTTTCGCTTGAAATCATGTAAAATTTACATGCTGTGCTAAGTGTTCAAATTTCAATTCTTTATTCTTTAGACTGTCAAACCTTTCGAAATAAGAACAGAATAGTTTACCCTTTTCGGGGGGTTCGAAATCAGATCGTTTATTTATCTTTAATCTACAAAGTAATTTGATTTACAGGAATAAGATCATCTGTTTTACTCATTGAGAACACTCCTCTTAGCCTGAGAACACTCGTCTTGGTTGCCAGCACTTTTCTGGGGTCACTGGTTTTGGCTTGACAACACTCTTCTGGGGGCACTTGTCTTTCTTTGACAACACTCTTCTGGGAATACTAACCTTGGCTTGACAAATCGTCTGGGGCAGGTTGCGGACTGGTCGATTCTAAGAAAATCGGGAACTCAGTGAAGCAGTTGATGTTATTCCTGTAAATCTGTTTCTAACTCTTACGCTGAGTAAAGCAATAAGATCACTTAAAATTGTTTAGAATGTCAATCCAAACACGTAAACTATACAACTGGAAGGCTATTATATTAGTGTATCTGATGATTTTATTTGATCCGTAACGAAATTATTGATGGAGTTAATACCATCAGAAGGCAATTTTGAAATATGCATGAAGTTCCGGACAAATTTCTTCAGCGTATTCCTTGGCTCATTTCATGAAGAAAAGTCCTCTAGGACCATGTCCGAAAATGCAAGGGTGCGAAATGGCAGCGGGTTCAAAATTTTCGGATTGCCGGTTGGCGGGTAGTAGGGTAAAGTTGCTAACATCTGAGCCAGTGGTCGGTCTTTAAGAGGCCTTTCAAAATCAATAAAAAAAGTAGAAAAAAGTCAAATCGCCGAGATACAAAAATGGGAAAAAATTCACATTACCTCAATTTGCTCAGCCAGATGGCAGGTAACTTATGTTTTTTTCTGTTGATCTGTTGAAAGATAGCCATACCTCGTACCTTTCCAAAATGACCTAAACGGAGCCCCAAGGTCTTACCGTTCCAAAGTTATGACCATTTTACTGAAATGCAAAAATGTTTGTTTTTGTTTTTGGAAGCGAAATAACAGCACACATTTATTTGTTTTTGTAAATTAACACGTTTAAGATTTTATTTTATCGAAACTTTTGGCTGAAGAATCAAACACATAAGGAAAAAAAACATTTGATGTTAAAAGAAGTTTTCAATGTGGTTCCCATTTTCTACTAAACACAATTGCAGCCGTTTGCGAACCACATCCGCCACGTTTAGTTCACTCATCTTTTCACGAACTTTCACCGCAGCCTCCTCAATGCGTGCAAGTAACTGCTCACGATTGTGGATCTGCACAGAATACACACAATCTTTCATGTAGCCCCACAAAAAGAAATCAAGGCGATTGGTCCAGCTCGTCCAATCCAACGTCGAGGGAAATTGGTGTAAAGCCAATCTCGCACAATAAGCCCATAATGAGCTGGAGCACCATCTTGTTGGTAGAAAACATGATTTCGTACCGCAAGAGGTACTTCCTCTAGGATTTCTGGTATGACTTCTGGCAAAAAAGTCAAATAATTTTGCGAATTTAACCTGGGCGGAAGTACTTTTGGCCCATTGAAGGTGTTGTCGATGATGCCAGCCCAAACGTTGACGGCAAATCGGTGTTGAAATGCTGTTTCTTTCTTGTTGTGGGGATTGTCATGGGCCATTCGTGCAAATTATGGAAATTAGTTATGCTGTCTCTCGTGAATTGCGCTTCGTCGATCCACACAATCGAACGTAAAAACGTAAATGCGTGTACATCACGTTGCGACATCTCACGGCAAAAGTTGACGCGTAGTGGCAAATCGGCCGCCAAGAGTTCTTGAACTGTTGTGAAATGGAATGGATGTTTTTTTTTCTTTGTGACAGACGCGCCATACTTTTGATTATGCCACACCAACTTGGCCCGCGATTCGTCTTGTGCTTGTCTTTGGGTTCTCGTCTATCGCCTCCAAAATTAACTCTTCAACTACAACGTCGTGTTGTTCATTTCCGGGACGCTCCATTTGTGTAAACAACTTACCTTCACGAAATCGGGGGTGCGTCTCACTGAATGTTGCTCGGTTTGGTGGTCGTCGATTAGAAAAACGTAATGCCTATTCACGCGCAGCAGCTCTTGCATTACCATCGCAGAATCCATACATGTAATGAATGCCTGCTAATTCTTCGTTTGAATAAGTTGCCATTTTTACTAATTCAAAACACAACGTACTCGAAACTGTTGCTGCAGCAGAAATTAGAGTAAACTTTAGCTTTTTTGTCGTTATTCACTTTTAAAAAACCGGGCAAAAATTAACGGATTAGGTATCATAATTTTTTTTTAAATCTGAGAACCATAGAAAACTCATCATGTGTGGGTGGTTATTTAGAAATTGCCCTAAAAGAAGCCCAGAGATTTTTTTCCTTTGTGTTTGATTCCACAGTGCAACACGAAAAAAAATAACCATATACGGACACCACTACGTGATAAAAGACTAAAAAAAAAAGACCCGTGTCTCCTAATTTTTCCCAAAGTCATGCACTTTTTTTTATGGGCCGCCAAAGATTTGGGGCCTCGGTATCATTTTCGTAAAAATGTGATCATTTTCTCAGGCTCATATCTTGCAAACCGTTCAGAATTTCGGAATTTCTTTACTCTCTGAGGCAAAGTTGTAAAGAACAAAATTGTCATAAAGAACAAAAATTGCGAACATATAAAATCAAAAAAACTTCACCTTCCAGATCAAAATCGCAAATAACTTAAAAAAATTCGATTTTTGTTTACCTTTTGTCCCGTGTTGTCGTATATGGTTATTTTGCCATGACTTAAAAAATTACACACAGTGTTCTTCAGCCAAAAATTTCAATAAAATAAAATCTTAAACGTGTTAATTTCCAAAATCAAATAAATGTGTGTTGTTATTTCGCTTCCAAAAACAAAAACAAACATTTTTGCATTTCAGTAAAATGGTCATAACTTTGGAACAGTAAGACCTCTGGGCTTCGTTTAGATCATTTTGTAAAGGTAAGAGGTATGGCCATCTTTCAACAGAAAAAAACATAAGTTACCTTTTATTTACTTTTTATTGATTCTGAAAGGCCACTTAAAGACCTTTCCGGTCAGGAAATGAAAAGATAAATCAATAGGTATAAGACTATTAAGAACAAAAGTGTGAAAGTAAAGGCCACTATAACTCTTTTTAGTTCGTTGCCTGAAATCAGGTATAATTCCTAAATTCATTAAGAATTCTACTAAAAATATTTCTAATCTTTTTGAGATAAATGGAACACAAATAATGAAACGGTCAATAACAGGAATGATACGGAATAAAATTCTAAATTTGGTGATAAAGCAGAAACATGAATCGTTGAACCAACATCCAAGAGAATTAGAATGAATTAAACATATTTATTCAACATCAGGAACAATTGGCAATAATTTTAGGTTTCAGGTAAAAGAGGTGCATTAGAAGAAGTTTAATGATCTTATTGAATTGCAGCATAGGGAGTTAGATATTAAACACAATAAGAATGGGTTTTTTAACAAATCAGATGTTAATATCCCCACCGAGGTGGAATGGGTTCTTTCTCTAGGACAAAAAGACGCACTTTCGATAAAAAGGAAAGATTTTCCAGTTTTGAGGATGATAGCAGATGGTGAAGACTTTATACAGACTTAGAGAGAAAGAGAAGATCAAGAAATAGCGAGGAATAGATTTAGGAATATTGTGGATAATTATTTAAATAGGGAGCGATTGACTTATGTTGGAAAAGGTCAATAGGACTAGATAAATCTTAAAGGACAATAAGGATATACTTATTTTAAATGCTGATAAGGGAAATACTACAGTGTCAATGAATAAGTGTGATTACATATCAAGAATGAATAATATTTTAGCTGATACCAACATCAAATAGAGATCCGACTATCAGATTACAGGGGACAAATAACAATTTAGTGGAGGATCTTTTCAAATTAAAGATTTTTACGTCTTTTGGAAAGAACAAATTGAAGACGAACATATATACAGCTCCTATATTGTATGGAGTACCTAAAATTCATAAGGAACAATTCATTAAGACCAACATGTCCTTTCGTTAATTCCCCATCTTATGAACTCTGTATGTAAAGGGCTTTTTAAGAGAGACGCTACAAAAGTAAATCGGTAGGGACAGAAAACGACGCCATATTTTTTCCCGCTCTTTTGACATTTATCTTCAGTAAGGTTTACCATTTCATCATGGAAAGATATACGAGCCAACAACGAGTCGAAATTATTAAAATTTACTACCGAAATTTGGAGTCAAGGGCCTCAACTTTAAGAGCTCTACGTCCAATTTATGGTCGTCATAATCGTCCTACCAGATCAACAATTGAGCGTCTAGTGGAAAAATTTGAATCCACAGGCACAGTACAAAATATTCCCGTGCCAGTGAGACAAAGAAGTGCCCGTAGTGTCGAGAATATTACTGCCGCTGAGGTTTCAGTTCAAGAAAGCCCAAATGTGTCTCTCACACGTCGTTCTCAAGCGTTGGGCATCTCTGTGACGTCGTTGTGTCGAATTTTGCGAAAAGATCTTGACCTACATTCTTACAAGATCAAATTGGCGCAAGAACTGAAGCCGCTTGACCACCACAAGCGTCGTATGTTCGTGAATTGGGCTGAGCAACAACTTGAAAATGATTCGGATATTCATCGAAAAATCATCTTCAGCGATGAGGCTCATTTCTGGCTGAATGGCTTCGTCAATAAGCAAAATATGCGTTATTGGTCAGACAGCAATCCACACGTAATCCATGAGTCATCATTGCATCCCGAAAAAATTACGGTTTGGTGCGGTTTATGGGCCGGCGGCGTCATTGGGCCGTACTTCTTCGGTGATGATCAAGACCGGCACATTACTGTGAATGCGAATCGCTACCGTTCAATGACAACCGAATATTGTTGGCCCCAATTGGATAATATGGACTTGGAGGACATGTGGTTCCAACAGGACGGCGAGACAAGCCACACACCGAATGCCACAATCAATTTATTGGAAACCAAGTTTGGTGAACGTGTTATCTCACGAAATGGCCCAGTCGATTGGCCGCCTCGGCCGTGCGATTTGACGCCGTTAGGATATTTCCTGTGGGGCTACGTCAAGTCTATGGTCTATGCCAACAAGCCAGCGACGATTGATGAACTTCGTACGATTATCGAACGTGAAATTGCAGCAGTATCGGCCGATTTATGCTTGAAAACCGTCGAAAATTGGGTTCAGCGTCTGGACTTCTGCAAGGGTGCCCGTGGTGGCCATGCAAAAGAAATCGAGTTCCATACATAATGGCATCGAACGTACTTTCACAGGAATAAAGAATTTCATTGGTATCTAAAACCGGTTTTGTTTTATTTAAAAAAACTTTTGTAGCGCTCTTATTGAAAAACCCTTATATTACAAATATTCTTAGGAAAGTAACTGAGAACTCTAAATATAATGTAAAAAATTCTTTACATTTTAGAGAAAGGATAAAAAATTTAAGGATACAAGAAAATGAAACAATGATTTCACTTGACATGGTATCTTATGTCTGAATATACCAGTGGATATGGCTCTAGAAATACTTAAAGGGAAACGGAATATTATAGGGGAATTCACGAAGACGGAAAATAACCTTTTCCTACGTATTTTAAAATTCTGAATAATTCTGTATAGATTTCCTGCTTCTCCGGTTGTAGCTGACATTGTAATGAGGGAATTGTTAGACTCTTGTATTGAGAGATTGGATGTGAAACCAAGGATAATTACAAAATATGTTGATGATTTATTCTGAGTTATTCCGGAAAGTGCAGTTAATAATATTTTGTTAATACTTAATTCATTTCATGCCGATATAAAATTTACAATTGAGGAGGAATATAATTCTAAAATTCCTTATTGAGATACATTAGTAATAAGAAAGGATAATAATCTAAAAATGGATTGGTATCAGAAGCCCACAGCTTCTGGAAGGATTATTAACTATTTTTCAAAACATCCAAAGAGGATCAAAATCAATTATGCTAGAAATCTTATTGAGAGAGTTTTTAATATTAGCGATACAGATTTTCACGGAATTAATATTGAAAGGATTAAAAATATTCTGAATGACAATAGTTACCCAATGCAACTTATCTGTAAATTAATAAGACAGTATAAGAACCGAAAAAACATGAACACGAGGACGGTTACTGAACCGAAAACTTGTAAATCTCTAACTTATGTACCTCTTATATCTGAAAGATTAGAAAAATCTAAAATTTTTGATGACAAGAAATATTCAGTGGCACACAGAACATATAATACTTTAGGTTCATTACTCAGCAGAACAGAGGACAGAATAGATACATTTAAAAGGTCCAATTTAGTTTACAAGATACCGTGTAAGGGTAAGGATAATGGAAATTGCAATGTGGTATATGTATGTACAATAAAAAATAGACTAAAGACTAGAATTGCAGGACAAAAATCCGATCAGAAATACAATAAAACCATTTCTATATAAAAAAAAAACGCATTATCATTACACTGCAGTAATTATGAATCATTGTCCTGATTTTGACAATACATCAATTTTGAACACAGAAAACAATTACAAACGCATATATACATTAGAAATGTTACAAATCATGAAGGTGCCATTAACACAAAGGATTAACTATAAAACAGACATAGCGAATATTGCTCAGCATTACAGACATTTAGTTAATAGGAATTAGGATAATTACATTAATGATAAATAAGATAGATATTTTCAATGTTTAAGTTAATATTTTAAATTTTATTTTAATTTAATTTTGTCTTTAAGTGTATTTTTACTTATGTTTTACGAGATATTTTTTCACATTGACAAGAAAATTTTTTTTATTCCCCGCTCTTTTTTGAAAGGAAAAATTTGTGATATTGAATATTTTGAATTGGTTTTTTTTTGAATTGTTAATTATTAAAACATATAATAATAATTGCTCCCTGAAGAAGTCGTCCAATGTGGAGACGAAATATTGGAAAAAAATAAGCAATACTTATAAATGATCTTAAGCTCGATTCAATAATAAGAAGAATTTCAATCGAAGATCGTAGAAAACTTAATATAAAAATCAACAACATTAAGTTCTTGATGATATCTATTAATTATTAGTCAATATATAAATTAGTCAATATGATGCGAAATACGTACCTTAATTTTGCTCTAGAGTTCTCGTTTTATTATCATCATAATGGCTTTCACCCAAAATTAATAATGGCCTTCGGGCATTTCCTACATTTAACTTCTCATCTTTCACCATCTTTCACCACATTTATCATTCTACTTCAAGTAATTATTTGATGTGCATTCACTGTTCACTTTTTGTTATTTTCGGACATATTTTTGTTCTCCCATTCACATTATACTCCCACTTGTGCGCACCGTTAGAACAAAGAGAATTTGGGAGAGATAGAGAGCAACCCTCACGAAAAATTGCAAAATAACAGACATCAAACGGCACAACACGTTAATATGTAAACTAAGGATTTATGCAAAAAAAATGCTTTTTCTACTCATTAATTTATTGATTTTCTTTTAAATAATTGCACAAATTCAAAGATCACACTTTAAACTTTTCTTTAGTAACACATTTAAATCATTTCGACCACGAACATCCGAAATTTTCGCGAATTAAACATAAGAAGTACCCGGACACTTGTTAAACGTTCTAAATAAAACCACGCACTGAGTGATTGTTCAACATGATCGGGGTTAAGTAAAAGAGAGGTGATAAACTGATGTGGTGAAGGTGTGTTGACCTTCTTGTGTGTTTGTTGAAATCTTCTGAAAACAAAGTGTGACACACAACGTAGAAAAAAAGCAGCAGATCTTCAATTTATGGAAACAATATTTTTGCAGCCGTTTTTTCATCGGTTTGTCTGGTTTCTAAAATAACGCTGTAAGTAGGTGAAAATGACACACCAAAACGCTGAGACACGTCAACCTATTTTTGGATCGTAGAATCCAGTTTCAGCTCGTAGAATCCAGTGTTGGATCGTAGAATCCAGTGTTGAAAAGTTAGCTCGAAATCACGAGATATTTCGATTTTAAATTTGTAGTAGATTTAAGGCGATTTTTGATTTTATTTGAATGGAAAAACTTTAAAAACTTGTCTAAAATCAATTTGTTTATTATTTATTTTTCAAAATTTATATCTAGAAATAATGGACGTCCATTTTCAAACGGACATGGAACTATATTTGCTCTTATTTTGATGATTTTATAAATTTTTTTGGATTAATTCAATTTTTACTCTTTGTTTGCAATCGAACAGCAGAAATCAGCAAGCATTGAGTCTATTCTTTTTCCAGCGAAACGGTCTTCGAATGCCATTATAGTTTGATGAAATCTTTCGCCAGTTTCGTCTGTTTCTGTGGACAATTGTCGTTCGTAAAAATCGAAATGTGCATATAACATGTGGATTTTCAACGACATATTAACGCCAAGTTTGTCGAAAGACTTCGTCACGACTTCAAAGAACGTTTTCAATTACCGCACGAATTGAGTTCAATGTGTTCAGTTCAGTTTCATCTAACATTTCAGAAAAACTTCTATCCCTTAAAAGTTTCCGTATATCTGGACCGTTAACTACACTTGTTAACAAAAAATGATATAAAATATATTGCAGTCACACACTTTTAGTTACACAAAATTACCCTCTTTTAATTTTTCAATTGATAATTTTGGAAAAGCCTTCTTTTTTTCAAGTATGCTAATGCATTTTCGTTAACGCGAACCAAACGCTTTAAACAATTCTTTACAACTCCCAGCTTGATATAAAAATCCGGAAGCGTTATTTTCTGAAGGGGAATCAATGGTGGACGAATTACATTAAATTCGCCAACAACATCCGAATCGCGTTCTGACCAATCTCGCTTTTCGTATTGGTTGCATGTTGCACGGCTGTCCCATTTACAAAAAATACACATGTACTTTGAATAGCCAGTTTGCATTCCAGCTAATCGTGAAATAACCTTAAAATCACAATTTACGCGCCAATTGTGTTCGTCATAACTGATGCGTTCCAGAATTAATTTCATGGTATCATACGACTGATGCATTCCAAGACCATACATCAATGGCACTGGTTTAACGCTGCTGTTTTCAAATAGCAAGACTACTTTTAAGCTTCTGGTTGAAGAGTCTATGAAAAGACGCCATAAGGATGGATTATAGTTGCAGATTGCCATTTCATTCATTAAACCGGGAATATCTTGACAATATGCATAAGCTGCGTAATCGGAAAGCATGAAATAAGGCATATATGGTTCTCGCCGGTATTTGTAAGATGTATCTTTTACACCCGGTGACAGCACGTTGACGCTTCTTAGTTCCGAAGCCAAAGCCATTCCATTATTTTGAGATAGCTTCAGATTTCGAACGATTCTATCTAAATTTTCTGCGAAATTAATGATGGATATTGTAAAACTGGCTGAAGGTAATGGCTTCATGAAAAGGCTTCTCAAAATATCGTTCGGAACCGGTGCCAAACTGTTGGTCCCAATCAGTGAGTGTAAAACTAAAACACGCACTGCTCACTGATTTGTGAGAAGCTCTTCCTAATCCCTTCATGGGATGTAACGGGAAACCATTTATTTATTTAAACTAATTCTGCTTCCAAATAAATATACGTCTATTATTTTAACGGTTACATTTTGTCGGAAACAAAATATATAAATTGATTTAACAAGAGCTTTTGCAAGTTTTTCCCTCAAATAAAATAAGAAATCACCTACTACAAATTTAAAATCGAAATATCTCCTTATTTTGAGCTAACTTTTTAAAACGGTGTCTCGGTGTTTTTGTGTGTCATTTCAAAACTTCAAATTTTACATACAGTATAATCTAATTTGCCGATTTTATAGTTCGAGATTTATGATTAGGGATTCGTTCAGTTTTACGTATTTTGAAAATTCTTTGGCCCCTTTATTTATGAATGAGCGTTTTTTTAATTATATGAAGTGAGTAGGTCCTTTGTCTTTGTTGTAATCAATATTTCTGAGATTCGAATGGTGCACCTACAGAGACGTGCTTTCGTCTAAGTTTTGATCAGAGAATTTAACATAAGAAATGCAACAGTTTGTGCCCAGAAATTATCCCTTTTATAGCCACGCCCCTAAGTTCCACATTTATGATTACAAATTAAATAATGTGAAAATAAATTTTGTTATCTTTTTCGATAAATTGGTCATAGGCAATTACAAATATCTGTATCCCATCGCCATTTTTGATCGAAAATGTGGGAAATTTATAAAAAATATCCATATCTCGGAAACGGAGCGTCCAATCGAAAAAATAACTAAGGGGTTTTCATGAAATGGTTCAACTCGTCTGGAAGAATGTGGTTTCTTTCAAAAAATCGCCAAATTAAGAAAATCGACAAAATAAAAAAAATCAATGAGTGTTCGAAAACACGGGCGATGTGTTAACACCTTTTTGTTACACAGAACCTGTTCGATTTTTATGACTACATTAGTAAATCGTACAAACGTTCAATGAGAAAGAAAGAATTTATTGACAAAACTTCAAATATATTGATGCACATTGCAGTATATTGATATAATTATATACAGAAATATTACAAAAATATAATATTTATAATGAAAACAGCAATATACTTTATTATCTTTGTAAAATTTCAAGCTTTTTTAAGTATTAATGAATTCATTTAATAAGTATTGATCAAGGTTTATATGATGCCCAGAATGCAGTCAATTCCAAAAGCCATTATACGAAATGTACTTCCTTCCATTATACATAAAATTTAGTTTAAAATTGTTTTGTTGTGGTTTGAAATCGTTTTTTTTTTTGTTCTAAACGCTCTTTTGCTATTGCACTTTCTATTTACTTACATCTGCTTTAACATTAGACATTAGATATTGTTACAATAAATAAAGCAATATTTAGCTCACTGAAATAATTGTTTTCATTTTCTCATAAACAGAGCGACGACAACAAGTATTGAATAGTATAGAGAACTTATTGCACTCTTTTTCCGCTCTCATGTAGATAGTCTGAGTAAAAGACCATAAAGGAGTCTTATTCTCTTTATAGAATATTTCAATATAAATGCACCATTTCGACAATGTTATTACATAAAACAATGCAAAAAGCATAAAAGTTTCAAAAGGCATCAATGTTTCCCATCAACTTTATGAATGGACCAAGTTATGATCTCCGCTGCCGCTAGATCAGGCAGACATTACTGTAGTACAACAAATTCATATGTGATACTAACGCTGTGTTGTTTGCATGTATTCACTTTGATAGATTGCCCTATATCCTTAACTTATGGTGGTCCAACTAAATACACTTATTTTTATTTCTCTACTGAAAAGAACGAAAAATGCACATAAGTAATTTGCTTTCAACAGAAATTTTTCTCCTTCTTCTACTGTTTATGATCCCCTTAAATGGCTATTTCTGCCACGCCTTTACCACTACCCTAACCCATTCCATATCTCCTTTCTACTTGTCTGCATACATAATGAATGTATGGTACACATCTTAAATATTCCCTGTTCAAATCACCATTATTGGCATAATGGCAGTTCGATATTGTTTCCTTCCACTGCCTTTTACATCGAGGAACTTTTGTTTTATAGTTATTGCTCATATTGAAAGTATCGCATCAAGAGTTTTGGCTCCATGATAAAGTTGTTATAATATCGATAAATGTTGTGTGGAGTCAAGATGAGGAGTCAACACGTAGACAATACATTTTTATGCTAATTGTTCTTTAATTATGTTTTACGACATGTAATTAATTAAAAGCAGTGTCGTATTACACCTGTAATCATTGGTAGGCATTACAAAGATTTTAACTATAACGATTATATAGGATACATTTAATACTAATTATCCTCAATATCGATGTAAAGTGAGGTAACAAAAGTTATTGCAATAACGACCTGCACATGCCTTAGCTAACGTCTTGACTTAATGCCAATTGTTGTAGGATATACAATTTTTTTATTTTTTTGCCAAAAGATTAGAGCAAGCTATGTCATTTGTATATATTAAGTTGTTTGCTGTAATACAATTCGAAAGGCAAAAAAAACTTATTGAAATGTAAATATCTCATTTTCTTGCATCCCAGATACATAGATCCCCGTTCAAATCCAATAAAAACATTTTCTTTTTTTTCCTTTCATATGTTATCACATGATATTCTGGAATGGAGTTTTTTTTTCCTTGATCTGTTTTTCTAGTGCTGCCTGTCTGTACATGTTGCATACAAATTACATTCGGTTTTACAAAGAAAACACAATGATATCAAGTACTCGTAGCTGATGGTATTAACATTAACACCTTCTTAAGGATTACAAGATTGCAGCAATCGTTTGAGAATTCCAACAGAAACAACTTGAACAAAAACAAGCAAAAGATTTGCTAGGTATTATTGATGTAGAAAAAGCAAATCACACAACAGTGGGTACGAAGTTAATAAAAGCTTAAAATCCGTTTGGATAAATTTGGGCTTTATACAAATGTTCATATTGTATTAGCATTCTGCTAAGTATGACATATATTTATGTATTTGAATTGTAGTTTAATATCATTCGGGTGTAGTGATATATTGCTAGACCTCCCACCAGTTAACTTATAAATAATTTCATCTAAATGTTACCCGTCTTTGAAGTACCCTATGGGAATGCATATCCACCGTTTGGCGGACAGTTCTGAATTGCTTACATATAAAGCCCTGTAAGCCCAAAAATGGTATTTAAAAATAAAATACGATGGTATTTGCCAGACTCCATCGGACATATGATTAGAGTGCACAAAACCGACATCGAAAAACGTGTGGTAGACTTGTACCATAAATTTAGAAAACCGGTTATTTGAAGTCGTTTATCCTGTAAACCGGTTATACCCAATTTGTGTTAGTCATATATATTTACACAAATTAAAAATTTTAGTACACTCCGGTTCACTTATTTAAATTCACTAAAAATTCCATATTCAATTCCATATTTGTAACCGATTGCAGAATTTTAAAATGCAAATGGAAGCTACACATCTTGAGATATAAAAAACAATTTATAAAAAAAAAGTCCAAAAATGTGCTATTTTTTTTTTTTGGTTCACTTGAATTAAGGCACTTTAACTAATTTTAATGGAAAACAGTTTTTCTTCTTTTTTTAATTTATTTTACTTTATTTAAGAACAATTAGTAATGGGTACAACCCCCTTTGTTTTTAATAACTTCAAATATACGGGGTTTCACTGAGAGATAAAGCGAATTTATGTAATCCAACGAAATTGGATTCCAAGCATCCTTAATGGCCTGAATTAGTGACTGCTTGCCATCAAATTGTCTACCTCCTTCATAGACCTTACGAGATAACCAACCCCAGACATTTTCGATAATGTTTAGATCTGGCGAATAGGGTGGCCAGTCAAGAATATTAACATTTTGGCTTGCAATGAACTCTTTTACTACTCTGGCGTTGCGTAGCGTTGTGTTACTCTGTTGCAATATCCGACATATGGGACCAAATAGTTCACTGAACTTCGGAAAAGCCGATTCCAATAACGTTTTATAGCTAGCACCAGTAATTTGTGCACTTTAAATTCAAGATCGATGGTGCCATAGTACGCAATAGTACCCCACACCATAACGCCGCCTTCTCGGCTGTGATGTCGGTTCAAGAAACGCTTTTGTTTGCGCAGATCATGGAAATAATAGTTGTAGCCATCAGGTCCATTTAAATTAAACTTCTTCTCGTCCGTAAATACAACGCTTCTCCAGTCATTTACATGACCTCTTGGCTGCACATCCCATACCATGTAGTCTCTTGTTAATTGAAGCCGCTTTTCCTTTCGAGGAATATTAAGTGGCGGCTTTTGTTGTAATTTAAGGTATTTAAGATACTAACAGCTCTTAATTACTCTGTGTACTGATGACTTGCTCGCTTCCACTCCAGCTTGGGCTCTTAATTTTTGAAAAGGATAAAGCAGAATTAGAAGCAATTCTGATGACTTTTCTTTTTTCATACGAAAATAAAGACAATGAAACTCTTCCTTTAAAATTTTTTCCATACCCCTCGTGGTCCTTGGTGTAATTATCGTCAAAAACGTTTGGGCTCCGTCCAATTTTTTTTAGCTATTGCGCAGTTAGAATATACTTCAAAACGGTAAACGTCGATTTTAGTTTTTTCCGATAGATTTAAAATTTTTTGTTTTGCAATTTGGACTCGTAAAATGATTAAGATGTTATAGATTGTAATTAACAAACGATCCCTACAAAAAATCATCGTTTAGTTTACAAATAATAAAGTGCCTTTGTTCCATTGAACCAAAAAAAAATATCACATTTTTGGACTTGTTTTATAAATTGCTCAAAAAAATTCCTTAGTTAAGAAACCACTATTGTCATGATCTTTTTTATATCTCAAGATATCTAGCTTCCATTTCCATTTTAAAAATCTGCAATCTGTTACAAATTGCAAAAGATACAGGCTGCAGAATGTGGAAATTTTAGTGCCTTTAAATAAATGAACCGGAGTGTATGTTTAGAAGTAAAACAAAATATTGGATCTTTTCAAATAAATGTTCAAATGAAAACTTCTGCAGTGTAATCCTTTAAATGTATAGATTATGGTAGTTACAAATTTTTAGCACCAAACTTGGTTGCTATTGATTTAAATTACAAAGGAAGTATACACCTCATCTTTCACCTCATCTTTCAAAATTCTGGTCGGAAATATGTGAGAAACAAATTAGAAGATCGTTCCATTCTTAAAATATTCGCAGAAACTCCAGTCGCAAGTCCACTTAAAGATGCTCCAGAGGTAGAAAACATAATTGAAATACATGTTAGTGAATCCATAATTCGCAAAGGATTAAACACGTGTCATATAAAGACCTATATTTTGAGAAAAGTAATGGACATATCTGGAACAAACTAAAAAAGATCGTCTAGAGTTTACCATGCAGTATATCCGTAAGCCAGTGGAGTTCTGGCACAATGTATTAAGGACGGATGCGGCCTCTTTTCCATTTCAAGGGTCATTTGGAAAAATTTATGCAACTTTCCAAAGGACCGCAGCATAAAGCAGTACAACCTCTTAATCGTTTCGGATGTAATGATTTGGGGATGTGTCTCATACAAAGGATTTGTGGATCTAGTGCCAGTACAAGACACTTTTGTGGAGGCAGGATACCTAAATATTTTGAATGGCCATGCTATTATTTCGGCACAGAGATTACTTCTTGATGAAAATTGGATTTTGCAGCGTGACGTTTTTAAATCGAGTTGGACAAGATGTTCCTCCATGGCCACCCCAGAGTCCAGATGTAAACATAATAGAGAATGTATGGGCATTGATAAAAGGCAGAGATGTATCCAAATGTACCGAAAACGAGAGGAAACTGTTGATGAAACAATAAATATCTGGAACAGCTTAGAAATCGAGTTTGTACGAAATTTGATTGCACCTATTCCAGCAAGACTATAAGCTGTCGTAGTAGGCTATGCGAATAATCGCCCAAGTGAAAATCGCCCAAAACGAAAAATGAACAATCACCCAAAACATATGGGAAAAAATTGGGCGATTGTTCATCATGTTTGGGTGTTTTGGTATTTTTGATTTTTTGGGTGTTTGTTCATGATGAATGATCGCCCAAATTTTTAAAAATGTAAATTCACCCTTTTACTTAATTGGGCGGTTGTTCGCTACAGTCTTGGGCGATTTATCATTATGAACAATTACCACAAAATATTGGGCGTTTGTTCATAAATTGGATTTATATTTTTGGGCGAATGTTCTTAAATTTTTGGTCGATTTTACCTCTTTTTTTGGGTCATTTTTCTTAATGAAAAAACACCTAAAAATTTTGGGTCATTGTTCATTATTCGTTTTGGGCGATTTTCACTTGTTGTGTAAATACTTTTGAATGTAAATATGTTTGTGTAAATAATTTTGAAATATGTGGTGCGGACTTCTTTTGCGATTTTAATCCTATTAGCTAAAAATTTTAAACCAGCATATTCTATACATTTTGAGTATTACAATACGGAAGTTTTATTGTTGCAAATTTATTCATAAAAAAATGGCTTCCCATTACATCCCATGAAGTATTTGGGCAGTGCTTCTCACAACCAGTGAGCTGTGCGCTTTCTAGTTCTATACTCACTGGTTTTTTGTTATTTGGGTGCAACTATAACGTGCTTATAGCGTGTCGCAAATATACTATACTTGTGCCCAAACACATTGTGTTTGCTATTCAATATAACATGTTTGAGACACACTGATTAATAGGTTATAATATAAGTTTTTGAGACCCAAATGTGGATGTTTTTTGTCGGAACCCGCTAAAAACAAATACGAGACAGACAACAAAGAAACAAAAAGGCAGCAGATCGTCAATTCATGAACACAGTGCTTGCAATCATGTAGATGTTTCCCGCAGTATGTTGCTGGGGCCGATATTTTTCAGAGTGCAGTTTTTACACCGAATCCGAGCGGTATTTTGAGAAGCTTTTCCTGGCTAAATAGTCAATAGTGTAGCCGTTACAATGCGAGGTGGCAGCCGCCAAAACAAATTTAAGATGGTCAGAGCAGGGATCGAACGCATGACCTTATGTACAAGTGTTTTTTTAAATAAAAATAAAGAAACAACTATATTTTCTGCGAGCCTTGGAGAAAATTATTCACGCGAGCAGATTTGACATGTATAAAAATCACACAATGCGCAGACAAAGCATCATCGATGTCACTTAAAAAAAAATTTAAAAATTTCACGCCTTAAAATATTTTTACTTTGGCCTATATATATTTTTTATAGGCTCAAGAGGATGATTGGCTCTAACTATGTAACCCACCCGCCCATCCGTTTCTGTTGGAATTAAAAAATTATGAGTCCCATCCTTAATTTCTTACCATAATTTACCTGTTACGCTACCTAGATACGATTCTCTAACGTCTTTGTTGGAAACGCTGTTTAATTTCGGTTATTAAAACTTGCGTCCAACCCGATTATTGTAATCATTCGCAAAATTTAATTTGTCATTACCAGTTATCACCTTATTTATGATTTATGATTTGAGGGGTAATTCACACAGAAATAGTCTCGTATCGTCGAGTTGACCAACATTTTTTATAATTTTAGTTGTCTTAGTTCCGAGTCATTTTTAAATGTGTAATTTCCTTCAAGGGTAAAATATCATGTTTTCCTCCGGTTACTGAAAAAAATTAATATGACGCGGGTGGGATTCGAACTCACACTTCCTAGACTATTGATTCGATGTTTGTAAAGCATCATCTTCGCAGCGTCCAGCCCGGTAAGCCACAGCAGTTGTATTCAGTCTTGTCACTAACCGAAGTCTTTTATCGTGTCACGTGCTTATTTGGCACTACTTACAGGCTGCTGCCCTACTTACACGCACTGATGACGAAGTTTTGAAAGTTATATTTATAGAACGCACTATCCTAATTGTAGTTTTTTGTTCTGTTTTGGGTTGGCCCTAGTTGTGTTTCATCTGCATTAAAGATACCGCCAACAAATAAAAAAGAAACCCACAAGAAGCGAAAGTGTTTAGGTGACTTTTATATTTTATCGGAAAAAATAAAAGATTTTGTTTGATTTTGATTCCCGAGCTTCGTATAAAAAAGTCTTCAAATGATTTTTACTTCCAATTTTTGTTTTCATTATTCTTATTATTCTCAATAATATTTACGAAAAACAAAACGGAATAAAAATCAAAAATTATTGTTACTTCTGGGCGATATAATAACAATCAGAAATAATTGTTATTTTGGGAGAGAAATTATAAAACTCAACAATAATTATTAATTGTGGAGAGATAAAGGGTTTTCCAATAGGTACTTGACAACTTTGAACTTAATTTGTGAACGCACTATTTCACTGATCATCTAACTGTTACTTTCCTTTTTTTTCAGTAAACTCAACATTTTCATCATGGTAAAGTACACGAACGAACAACGTATGCAAATTATAAAAATGTACTACCGAAATTTAGAGTCAGTGACCGCAACTTTAAGAGTGTTAACCCTAGTAAACAAGCAATAACAAGTTTAGTGGAAACATTTTGAGTCAACATATTCATTGTGTGATGCTGCCGTGCCAGTGAGACAACGGGTTGGTCGAAGTGACGAAAATATCGCTGCCGTTCAGGCGTCCGTAGCACACGATCCAAATCAGTCGATTCCGCGCCGTTCTCAAGAACTGGGCATCACCAAGACCACTTTATGGCAAATTTTGGGTAAAGATCTTGGTTTACACCCATACAAGATCAAGCTGACTCAAGAATTGAAGCCGATGGACCATTTAATGCATCGTACGTTCTCCGATTGGGCACTGGAGAAGATGCGCCAAGATGATGAGTTTCATCGCAAAATCATCTTCAGTGACAAAGCTCATTTTCGGCTCAATGGGTTCGTTAGCAAGCAAAATCTGCGTTATTGGTTTGGTGAAAATCCACATGTGCTTCATGAATCACCACTTCATCCACAAAAAAATAACTGTTTGGTGGGGTTTGCACGCCGGCGGCATCATTGGGCCATATTTTTTCGTCGACAATAACGATCGTGACGTTACTGTGAACTGCGATCGTATCGCGCTGCAATTATCGACTATTTTTGGCCCGAATTGGAAAACATGGACTTATGCGACTCCGGCGGGGTCATTGGGCCATATTTTTTCGTCGACAATAACGATCGTCATGTTACCGTTAATGGCGATCTTATCGCGCCATGATTACCGATTATTTTTGGCCCGATTTGGAAAACATGGACTTGGGCGACATGTGGTTTCAACAGGATGGTGCCACAAGCCACACGTTACAATCGATTTATTGAAGAGTAAGTTTGGTGAGCGTGTTATCTCAAGAAATGGTCCAGTCAATTGACCGCCTCGTTCGTGCGAGTTAACGCCTCTAGACTTTTTTCTTTGGAGCTACGTCAAATCATCTACTTCAATCATTGGTCTATGTCAACAAGGCGACGACGTTGGATGAACTCAGATCCAACATTGAACGCAAAATAGCGCCCGAAATGTGTGACCTAGTTATCGAAATTGGGCCCAACGAATCGACCGCTGCCTACGTGCCCGCGGTGGCTATTTAAACGAAGTCGAGTTCCATTCATAAATGTTTTGATTATATTTCAAGTCGATAATAAAGATTTGGAAATATTTCAAATAGTTTGCGTTTTATTTTAAAAAAAGTTGTCAAGTCCTTATTGGAAAACCCTATATAAGCAAAAAACTAATCAATAATTCTAGGAAATAATTTTTAAAATAAAAATCATAACTGTTAAATTTTAGATTTATATTAGAATTTGTATATTATTTCAAACTGAATACGATTTTCATACACACAAATCTCTTTCAAGGTTATGTATGATTTTCTAATTTAAATGAGTTTAATAAAAATTAAAAAAAATTAAATTTCATGTTATTAACCACGCATTCCAAATTGAAATATGATTTAAATTTTAATTTAAATTTTAACTTTATTATGCAATCTAAATATAGATTTAAATATAAGATAATCGAAATACCTAAAGTACCTTAAAACAAAATCTCTACCTTTGGACGCGTCTCGTACTACAAAACTGATAATGACATTAAACGAAATTTGGCACTACCAACATCAGTCATCAACATCATCAATACCAAAAAAAAACAGAGCAAATATAACACTTTCGGTTTTCTTCTGCGACAGTTGGTGGGTTTTTTCTCATACGTAAATAAATGCTTGAAAAAGAAAAATATATATTAGACACTACATGCTCTTATTTGTAATTCCGGCCAAGTCATTTCATGAAACTCAGATTTTTTAATTCAATGTGCCTTATTATAATCAACCCGACATGGCCATGCATGGTGCCCTTGTACTGAACTACAAATTCATAACAAAATAATTCGCTTCATCTTTTGAAATTCCTCTACACTTTACCAAACATTTTTTGTCCCACTGTGCAATAGTATGATCATGTTATCTATGTAAATACTGATTATTCTCAACACATTAGTTATTCAAATTTAATAAAATATCGCCTCCATCTTTCTTTCAAGTATACAAAGAGAAATCGTGAGACAAAATTCTAAGTAAAAGATTATATATTCAAATTATTAGCATTTTATTCATATATTTTTAGCTGTTCATGTTAAATTGCAAGAAGTTCAAAATTCCATGTAGCTCTCTATGTCTCACCACATTACATTTGTCTGTAGACCTGATTTGGAATCATAAATTTACGTATTTTTAATCCTTTCTAGAGCAGAAGAAATAGTTAAATATTCTGTGGGCACACAAAGAAAACATAACTGATTAAAAATATCGTATTTACATAAAGATTGTTTCTGCTGACTCGAATTGCATGTGTTCCTTCATTCTGTTCCATTAAAATATAACAACAATGAAATCAAAGAGTTTTACGATTCATATATGAAATGCAGCACAATACACTCAGACAAAATTGAGCTAGAAAAGCTGCAATAATAGAAAATTTGTGTTTGATGTCACAGTATAATGTGGTACTGTTTATTCCATACTGCAACTATTGAGCTATATTATTTTTTTTTTACGTTTTTAACCTGTCTGTATTTTATTTATTTCGGTGATTTCAACAAAAACGAGTTTCAGCAAATGTTACAACTTCAATTACCATAATTTCGAAATAGTTATTAGCGTTCTAAATTAAAAACCTGGACTTTTATATCCTCACCTTAATATTGAAGATATCGATAGAAGTCAAATTTGAGGAAATGAGGAAATATTTGGGGAAACAAAATCCATTAGCGTGGATTAGTTTATGCTCTAATGACCAGTTTTTAAGTGGGTAGTTAACTATCGGATTACTTAATCCTAATTCTAAGTTAATTAGAGCTTAACTTTGCATTTTGTTTTTCAGTGGTTAGTTAATGTAAGTCGCCATATTGTCAACTAATATGGCAACCCTTATATTCTTATTGGAAAAAACGTGTGTTTTGGGATAAATACCAAAACAACAAAGGGGAACAAACAAAATGGAATTATGTAAAATAAGAAATATATGCATAAAATCGTAGACATTTTAACAAAAATGTGTAAAGAAAACTATATAGGCGCAACAATTTAACGATCTAGACTCGACGTATGTGTACAAATACGCAAATCTGAAACATGCATCAATCTTCATCTTCATTTCTCACTTTGACAGTCAGTCGAAAAACATCGAAACGATCGTCCAGCGAATGTGAGTTCGAATCCCACCCGCGGCATTTACATTTTTTTCACTGACCGGAGAAAATATGATCTCTTAGCCTTAAAAGGAAATTATAACTTTGAATATGACGAGGATCTACAAACAACTAAATCAGTAATTTAATTGTCAAAATAATATGGTTCTGACTATAAGTTAACCAACCAACATTGGGTGGTTAAATCATAGTTAAACAATGACTAAAAAACACAAATCGATGTTTTACCACAATTTAACTAAGAAACGAAGATCACCACCACTGACTGAAAAACTGGCCACAAGAATTTATATAAGAGTGTCACTGATCGCATTGCGCATGTTTGTGTTTCATGTTTCCACATCGCCTCACGTGTTGAACGAAGGCAACCGAAATCATTCAATGTTACTTGAGGATTCGAACAAGAAGGTGGGTTGGCGCTTGGCGTTCGCTTTGCACTGAGCGAAATTTTCCATGAAAAATGGTAATTTGACTTTCAGTATTAATAAGATTTTTTTTTGTGGCCGTCGGTGGTGCAATGGTTTAAAGAATATGGGTAATCGCAACATTTCTACAACAATTATGGAGCTCTAAATATAATTTTTGTTGATTGGTGTATTTAGAAAAGTTATCCAAGAATGTAAAGGGTTATCCATTTCGTGGTTGCAAAAGTATAGGGCTGGAATTCGACATCTGTCAAACTAAGTTGATTAACCAATTTTTTTTCTTTTCAGTTGAAAATCTGACATTGACGAAAATGGATCGCTTAACTATCACAAAACGCATCACAAACGCATAAACTACAAAAATTGTGATTCTGGCACAGCCACATACCATTAGACTTTTTACTGTGGAGCTACGCGAAAGACGGTGTTTATGCATATAAACCTTTAACTCTTGAGAACTTAAGAACCAACATTCGTCAAGTTATGGCTGAGATACCGCCCAACATGTGTCAAAAAGTGGTCGAAAATTACCTCATAAGAATCAATGCTAGCAACACTTCGCGTGGTGGTCATTTAAATGATGTAGTGTTTCACACATAATGTCAACGTTCAAACTTAATAATAAAAAAGAAATATCATGAAAAAAATATTTTATATCTCTCTTATTTACGTTTACTTTTGAAACCGCAAAATAGATAACCCTTTATAAGCTACAATTCTTTTGGATTCAGATACCGCAATTTATTTACCGTTAAAAAATGTGCGGAATTTTTTATGACGTTTCGTGAAATAATCGATTAACAGTGTACTTTTCCTTAGAAGTATATTGTGAAAATTGTGAAATGGGAAAATAACTACAATATTGTCAAAGGTTGTAATCGAATATTTCGAGCCGTTTAGGATTTATTGAAGTAAAACCATAAATAGTATCCTGACCCACCTCCAAAATTTTCTTCGGCCTGTAAAACAAAATTGTTACATATGGGAGCAAAACCGAGCGGGGTTTTGTGATACCACGTCCAAGTAATTTTACAATTTTTTGGTTTTGTTGAGGACCGAAACCCACTGTTGCACAGTGTTATCAACCTACACAAAAATTTCTATCAGTGCAGCTCACCCACACAACCACAGAATTAAGGTTTTATTAGTTTCCCGGTCACTGCTTTATACCCAAAAACTATCGACCAGATATTCACATTTCGACAAATCCTAGAGAAACCTCACCAACAACAAATCGACATATGCCATATTTTTGTAGATTATTATAACCCAATAGGGGGGAACTGAAAGAAGCTGTGTCGGAGTTTGATGTAGCTAGTATTCCAATGTAGAATAGCACTAACCGATAAGAAATCCTTCGTAAAGATTGGTAAATATCTCAAGATGACACCTTATTGTGCGATCTCTTCACCATTTTAGTAGAAATAATTTGAGAATCAAACTATCAGAAGAAAAAGCCACATACTGCTTATGTATGATAATGATTTAGATATCACTGGGCAAAATCTGCCAGAAGTTACTACAGTATTTTCAGGAATCGCGTGGGAATCAGAAAAAGTATATAACCTCTCTTGCTATGTGACACAAAATCCTCGGTCATATCGCACGCTGACGAAATATCACTGGGAGTTTTCGAGAGAGAAAAAGCTCTGCAATAAAGGGTTGTCCAATTTCAGTCATATGATTTCTAAGTGACGTTTCGGCCATTTGTAGTACGTCATGATCTGTAATTTTTTTTCATTGTATTCAGTAATGTTTACAATTTCATCATCGAGAGATATACGGAAGAACAACGTTTACAAATTGTTAAATTTTTATCAAAATAATCGTTCTCCTATTGTAACTTTTCGTGCGCTTTCCCATATTATGGTCGTAATAACCGTCCAGCTGTGCTCGCTACGAGCGTACATTTTCCTTCGATAATGCTCAAGTGTCAATTAGTCAAAGAACCGCTCGAAGTAATGAAAATATTGCTGCCGGCAAGTGTTGCTGAAGACCCCAATTTATCGATTCCAAGATGTTGGCAATAATTGGGACTGTCTGAAACCACAACCTGGCGGATTTTGAGAAACGATCTGGGCTTGCATTCGTATAGAATTGTTATTACTCAAGAATTGAAGCTATTGAACCTTTTCCATCGGCAACAACCGAACTATATCGAGAAAAGCTTGGAGATTTGATTATATCAAGAAATTGTGACATTTAACACCATTAGAATATTTCTTGTGGGAGTATTTGAAGTCATTGGTCTTTAGCAGTATATCAGGCTCTTCCAGTTTTTCAAGTCAATATTGAGCTTGCTATTCATGACATACGTCTTGATTTAGTGGAAAAAGTACTCGAAAATTATGTTCGTAGAATTCGGTCCTGCAAAAGAGGACGTGGAGGCCATTTGAAATATAGATACGACATCATCGTACCTATGCGAGTCAAAATTGTGTGATTCCGTCAGGTCAATAGAATGAACCCGTGCGAAATAAATTCGGAAAGGTACTCGAAAAATTTGACCACAAAAACTTCGCTGGAAAGCTTTGTCTTACCAACCGTGAAATAATCTTGGTGTTCCAACCGTGAAAAAGCTAAAGATCAAGCCGGTTGGAGAAATATGTTATCTTCCTTTCGTGGCCTCGAACAACCCTGAGGGGTTGAGAGCACATCGACAGAGTATCCTTCACAAATCGAAGCAACTGACTTCAAAGGAAATGTTAGATTGCAAGTGCATTTTTGATACATTTTTTGAGGGCTTTTTTGCACAGTTCTATGAAAAACTGGTATAATGAATTTAATTGGGTTCGACGGTCGTTTCAGGACGCACTTCGTATAGGTGTTTAAGATCGGCTGTTGTATCAGATAACATCGCTGCTGCGCCCCAATTGATATTGCAATATCGCAATGTGACATATTCTGCGATAGAGCTAATTTGGTTGGGCATTAGTTCCATTTCCATGCATGCAATACTTCATGTAAATTTGCCCGAAAACAATTTGTGCGGGCTGGATACCGCATAATTTGTCAATCGTTCACAAGTAGGTTCCTGTCGATTTGGGCAAGGAAACAAATCCACAGTGGTGCTTCAAAAGACGCCTCCTATAAGATCACGACGGTGACAAATCAGTGCCAAAACCCCGAAATTTTTATAAACCCGGTTTTCCGTTTCTTCGAAAAGTCAACTTTTCAGAAAACCGTTTTTCGGTTTCTTAGTTTTGCCAAAAACCGGTGTTTTAAATTAAATAATACGTTACAGTACATTTGTTTAGCGACCATTTCATTTATTTATTTGTGCTTAAAACTCAAAACTTCAAAGCTCTATTTAAACTTGTCAATCACGTTGTAATTCTATATTAAAATTTAAATCATATTGCAATTTGGAAAGCGTGTTTATTATAAAATTTTAAATATATATTCAAATTCATATTCAACTGAAGATTTTCATGTAATGAAGTCATATTAATTTCAAAACATTTACTTAAAAATTAATGTTATCCAAATCAAAAATCATTTTGAAATTTTAATAAAAAATATTATTTGGAAATATCATTTATAAATTATTAAAGCATAAAATCATATAAAAAATATAGAAATGATATTTTGTAACTCCAAAATTTCATAAAAATTCGGAAATCATAGACTCCGGTTCACATATTTACTTTACTTTTATTGACTATATTACAACCTCATGAAGTCAGACGAACAAGCAAATTAAACAAATTTCAACATATTCTTCCAACTGGCTCTATCCTTCGCCTTTTCTCGCCAGTTGGCAACACCAAGAATACTGAGGGATTCTTCTGCCTGGTCTTTCCAGCGGAGTCTTGATCGTCCTCTTTTCCCGCTTCCATCGGGTACGTTATCGAAAAGCTTTCGCGCTGGCTCATCTTCATCCATTCTGATAACATGGCCTAGCCAACGCAATTGGAATAATTCGATTCGCCTAGCTATATCCACGTCAGAATATAGACTATATAGCTCTGCGTTCCATCGAGGTCGGTACTCGCGATTTTCCTCAACAGGACCATATATTCTACGGATAATTTTTCTCTCGAAAACTCCCAGGTGTTTTTCATCCGCTTGCGATATGACCCAAGTTTCGGAGCCATATGTCAAGACAGGTAAAATGAGAGTCTGATATAGCTGGACTTTTGTCCGTCTAGAGACGTCTTTGTTCCTAAACTGCTTGCTGAGCGCAAAATAGCATCTATTTGCAAGCACAATTCTCCTATCTATCTCCAGGATGATATTGTTGTCCTTGTTCACGGCGGATCCAAGGTAGACAAATTCTTCTACCACTTCAAAATTAAATCGGTTGTCAACGTTCACGTGCGGACCAAGTCGAGAGGTTTATCTAGTCGTTGGCACCGTCAATTTTGTCTTGCCCTCATTAACAGCACGACCCACCTTCGCTGATTCCTTTTCTATTCTTGAAAATACTGCAGTAACCTATCCACAAATTTCGCCCAATGATGTCTATGTCGTCAGCATTCGCCAGCAACATATGGCTTTTCGTGTTAATGGTCTTGTTCGTATTTACTGCAGCCTTTCTCATTATTATCTCCATTAAGATGTTGAAGAGATTGCACGAAAGTGTGTCACCTTGTCTAAGTCCTCGCTTGGTACAGAATGGTTCAGTGAGGTCTTTCCGCACTTTCACTGCTGATTTGGTGTTGGTCAGCGTCATTCTACAGAGGTGGATCAGTTTTGCCGGAATCCCAAGTTCAGACATAGCTTCGTACAGTTTTCCCCGTATGGGGTTATCGAAAGCAGCTTTGTAATCGACAAAAAGGTGGTACGTATCGATTTGCTTTTCATGGGTCTTTACCATGGCTTATTCTTCTGCGGTTTTTGATAGGCAAGTTCAGTCATTGCAGCAATTTCCAAAGAATTGGAGATGTGCTTCCACTGCGCATCTGGGTTTTCGGGAGGGGGCTATTCTGCTCTAGCAGGAGATAGAGTTTCTGTCGATAGGACACTGATATCTCTGGTATTTGTAGCTTGTCAATATCCAGCTTTTCCTGTGTTCGGCTTCGTACGTTTTTCGCCCTGCTCAATCTCGTGCGAACTTTCGCAGCCACCAGGTAATGATCCGAGTCGATATTGGCACCTCGAATCACACGTACATTCATTACACTAGAAGAGTGCCTGCCATCTATTACCAAGCGATCAATCTGGTTCTTCGTCCGCTGATCAGGAGTTATCCAGGTTGCCTTATGAATGTCCTTATGTTGGAATCGTGTGCTACTAACTACCATGTTCTTTGCAGCGGCGAAGTCTATCAGTCTTATTCCATTATCGGAGGTGGTATCAAGTAGACTGTGATTACCGATGGTTGGTGGAAAGACACTTTCCTTTCCTAATTTGGCATTAAAATCGCCAAGAATAATCTTAATGTCGCGGCCTGGGCAGCGATCATATACTTCCTCCAGGCGCTCATAAAATGTTTCTTTGACCTCATCATCTTTATCCTCTGGTGCTGAAATATTTCGCTTTGATGCGAATTGTGGCTATGCGGGTTGAACCTTGAAACTAGGTGTCGCAGTCTCTTGCCTACTATAAATCCATACCCAAATTCGTGCCTATGCTCATGGCAGCTGTAGTAAATATCGAAGTTTTTCTTTCTGGTGCAACTATATCCTGTCCATCGCTTTTCCTGGATCGCTGTGATGTCAGCTTTATATTTTCCGAGGACACCCGCCAGTTGGAAAGTGGCACTAGTCCTGTATAACGTTCGAACATTCCAGGTACATATCCTTAAATCATGGTCCTTATAACGTTTGCGAGGGTCGTCAACAGTTGGGGGTGTCTTTGCTTAATATCTTCTTTGTGTATTTTGATTGCCAATATAACTGTGGCGGGAGGCAAACCCAGCCCACCGTGGTTTGCATTTTATCTACTGCCAGGATGATTATGTTTCAGCCGCCCATTATGGATCAGACGCTGACCAGAATGCAGCGTGTCGAAACTGGACTGTGGTTTCCTCTATTTGGATCCGCCATTGGCCAGGGGTATTGGCTCATCCGCCTTCAAAGGACAGAAGACAATGTCCACTACTTCGAAGAGCTTCAGTGACAGGGTCACCTAATAATCCTGAGACGTATCAGTGATCGCATTAGCTAACGGAGGTTTCCGATAAGCCATTGCCCAGGACATACTTCGTGGAAGTAGTGAGCTGCTTGAATTGCCCAAAGAAGGAATCATTTCTGGCCACTCCCAAGTGAATGGCTATCAGAAACTTTCCACCTCCAATTACACAAAAAATTCCATACTCAGCAGCCTGTATCTTTTGCAATTTGTAACCGATTGCAGAATTTTAAAATGAAAATGGAAGCTAGACATCTTGAGATATAAAAACAATCATAAAAAAATGTTCACAAATGTGCAATGTTTGTTGGTTCACTTGAAGTGATGATTTCTTGTAGGGAGCGTTTGTTTATTACAATTTATTACATCGCAATCATTTTACGAGACAAAATGGCAAAAAAAAAAAAATTTTAAATCTATTGGAAATAACGAACCTCGATGGTTAGCGTTCTGAAGGATATTCTAACCGCGCAGTAGCTAAAAAATTGGAAGGATCCCAACAGTTGTCGACAATTACATCAAGGATTATGTTTACATCAATTACATCTATGTATGAGAAAAAAGAATCATCAGAATTGCTTCTAATTCTGCCTTATCCTTGTCAAAAATAAGAGCTCAAGCTGGAGTGAAAGCGAGCATACCTGAAATTACAAAAACAGCCTCGTAAGGAAAAGCGGCTTCAATTCGCAAGAGACTACATGGTATGGGATGTCCAGCCAAGAGGTCATGTAAATGACTGGAGAACCGTTGTATTTACGGATGAGAAGAAGTTTAATTTGAATGGGTCTGATTGCTACAACTGTTATTTCCATGAATCTGCGCAAAGAAAAGCGTTTTTTGAACCGACGTCACAGCCGAGAGGGAGGTGTTATGTTGTGGGGTGCTATTACGTACTATGGCACCATCAACCTTGTATTTCAAAGTGCAAAAATGACTGTTGCAAGCTATAAAACGTTACGGGAATCGGCTTTTCCGAAGTTGAGTGAACTATTTGGTCCCATATCTTGGATATTGCAATAGGATAATGCTCCTATATACAACGCCACAGTAGTAATGGAGTTCATTGCAAGCCAAAATGTTAATATTCTTGACTGGCCATCCTATTCGGCAGATCTAAACATTAACGAAAATGTCTGGGGTTGGTTATCTCGTAAGGTCAATGAAGGAGGTAGACAATCTGATGGCAAGCAGTGACTAATTCAGGCCATTAAGGATGCTTGGAATCAAATTTCGTTGGATTACATAAACTCTCTTTATCTCTCAATGAAAACACGTATATTTGATGTTATTAAAAACACAGGGGGTTGTGTCCATTACTAATAGTTCTTAAATAAAGCAAAATAAATTAAAAAAATAAGAAAAACTTTATTTCATTAAAATTAGTTAAAGGGCCTTTATTCAAGTAAACCAAAAGAAATGTCACATTTTTTGACTTTTTTTGTATAAATAGCTCAAAAAAATTTCTTTAGTTGAGAAATCACTATTGTCATGATTTTTTTTATATCTCAAGATGTCTAGCTTATACTTCCATTTTAAAATTCTGCAATCGGTTACAAACTGCAAAAGATACAGGCTGCTGAATATGGAATTTTCAGTGCCTTTATATAAGTGAACCGCCGTCTATGTTTCTATGTTTGTAACTTGAAGTTTAAAATTTTATAAACAAATATTATATTGTGTTTGCTCGGTTTGCTGTTTTTGCTATGTACTTCTATTAAATGAATTATTTATTTCTATCCCCCTCTTATCTATCCCCCCTCTTAAATGAAGTTTTTATAAGTGTGACCTTTTCTTTCGTTAAATGTAAATGTCATCCGTCTTCTTTACCTTCTCTGTCCGCTTGGGAAATTTTAATGAACTGTAAAGCTAAGCCATTACACAATAAATGGGTCATTCTGAATTATAATCGAAACCAACCGGTCTTATTATTTTCTCGCCCGCAATCGCTACATCCAGAATCGTCCAAAATAAATCCCTCGCTAAGTTACCGCGAAATCCGTAAAAACCCTTACGGAAAATCATTTGGCGCCCGAGCAGGGACGGTTTAATTAATTAAATTATTTCTGGAAAGCGCAGTTCGCGATACTAAGCCGTAGTTCTGTCGAGTCGGTTCAGTTTCATTATAAAATTAAATAAACATTGAATACATTAATAAACATTAAACAAACATTTAAGACAATTACAATTAAACGTACATACGAACAACACAAGTGGAACACAATATAATTGTTCTCAATAAATTGAAGCTGATTGCTGCCGTCAATTTCTCCATTCCTGCCCAATCATCCAGCTCAATGCCTAGGTGCAAAACCATCTTGTGCAAACTAGCTAAGGAAAGTGGACACACACAACAACATCAACAGGTATTCAAGTGCCAATAATTCCACAATTGTGCAAGAATTTGATTAAACAAATTTATTACCATTTTGATTTACTGCACATAAGAATTATTCGCGCTTCCATCTTTGATATACATACATACACATATACATATCATACAAGTGCCCAGTGAAGTGAAACAAAGTGAAAGTGGTTAGCAAAAACATTTATTAATTATCGCTAAACTTCATTATTCGCAACTTAATCACTCTCTGCTCTCTTAAATTTGCTCTCTGCTTCGTGACTTTAATCCATTTAATCGGTTTCAACCCCTAAAAAATAAAAAGAGAAAAATTTACAAAATTAATAAATTTTTTCGCTCTTACCTTTTTATTTTCTTTCTCGCGTGTGATCGTGTTTTTTGTTTATATTATTGTCATTGACAGAAGTGACAGTAATAACATTTGTAAAAAACGGCATTTTCCAACCCTGTTTTTACAACACCGTTTTTGTAACACAGATTGGCAGCACTTTTCAAAAGTGCTAAGCCACGTTCACACTACACGTTTGAAGTGACGGTTATCGAAATTGTTATCGATTTTGCAATTTTATTAATTTAGTGAAAATTAATATCGAATATTGGAAAAACTAATTCCAACGGACGATTAAATTGAACAAATATCGATTTTCGCTTGATAAACGCTTAATTTTCCGATTTTTTCGCATTTATTCGAGAAAATCTTAGTAAATTCGTTGAGTTTTAAATTTTCCTCCGAATTGTCTCAAATCAAATTTGAAAATGCCTGGCACTCGTAGACATCAGTCTTCTCCTCACCCGAGACCTAGCAAAATTGATGTTGCAACGCAACAGAAAGATACGGTAATGGGCAATATAGCTCGTATTAAACGATCTATTACGGATCGTACGATATCGACGAATCCGATCGAATTGGAATGTCGCCTGGATATATTAAATTCATATATCGAACAGGCTATGGTTATGCAATCGGAGATTGACATAATTGATCCCACGAATACTGGTAGATCTGAGCTAGAAGACTTATGTGTTTCTACCAAGAGTCTTTTTATAGCTAAATTGAGCAATAATAGAAGGCCAAGTAATAATGAGTCAACATTTAGCTATCCAGCTCATCATAGTAGACTTCCTAGTATGAAGCTGCCCAAATTCAGTGGCAAATATGCTGAATACAAAAATTTTATGGGCCTTTTTGAGAATTTAGTGGACAATGACCACACATTAACCGATATCGAAAAATTTAATCATCTAATCTCGTGTCTCTCTGATGAAGCTCTTGGTACTGTTAAAGCGTATCAGATTACAGAGCAAAATTATTCCAAGGCGTTAGCAAGCTTGAAAAGGGTTTACGATAATCCATGTTTGATATTTTTCGATAATATCACCAAGCTATTTGAACTTCCTGAGATGCATAAGCCTTCAGCATCCGCCTTGAGGAGCATGATAGATACCGTCTCGGCAATATATGACTCCCTTTTGTCAATTGGCGACGATAAATGCATTACGAATGCGATAATAATTCATCTCGTCATGTCAAAAGTGGATCCAGTCACTCGTTCTAAATGGGAGGAGCAACTTAACTATGAAAAGTTGCCCCTTTGGAGTGAATGTGAAACGGCTTTGAATAAAAGATACCAGCACATTTCAGCTGATGAAGCCTCTGGGTCAAGGTCAAAAATAGCCAGTGCCAGTACAAACAGGAAACCTGACAATACTTCGAAAAAGAATGCCAGATCATTCACTTGTCAGACAGATTCGCAGCAGGGGTCGTCCTGCAAGTGCATTTTTTGCAGATCAACACAACATTATGTTGGAGCTTGCCCCTCATTCGCTGCTATTCCTGTTCAGCAAAGATTCGATTTTGCCAAGTCCCTACCAGCATGCATAAATTGTTTAAGAACTGGACACACGGTATCAAGATGCAAAGCAACAAAGTGTAGAGTATGCAATCGTTCGCATCATTCATTACTCCACATGTATGCGGCTACGGACGCCAATACAACAAGTTCTAACTCAGATCAGCCCCCAACTTCAAAGGCCTTTGTCAACCACTCATTGTCAAATGAAGATGGCGTGATTTTAGCTACAGCATTAGTTAAAATCAGAGACAGATCTGGCCAATATGTCTATGCCAGGACATTATTGGATTCCGGTTCACAAGTTAATTTTATAACCGAGGAACTAGCGCAGCGATTGCAACTCGAAAAAGAAGAAAGAAATCTCAGTCTTATTGGTATTGGAAAAACGAATTCTTCTGCGAAGTATAAACTTCAAGCAACTGTGAGATCTCGAATGAACGCCCACGAATTTTCGTCCGACTTTTGGGTTCTTCGATCGATCTCCAGATATCAGCCAGAGCACGTCATCACGACCACAGGCTGGAATATCCCGGATAATATTGAATTAGCCGATCCATACTTCTACAAGCCACAGAAGATTGATATGTTGATCGGCGCTGAGATTTTCTTTGAGCTTTTATCTGTTGGCCAAATTAAACGAGATCCTGGTCTTCCACTTCTTCAGAAGACATTATTTGGCTGGATTGTTTCTGGAAAATACAGACAATCAAGAGTCACAGGATCGGAAATATGTAACTTGAGTACGTCATTTGAATGTAATTCGTCACTGGATACAATTGTCCAGCGATTCTGGGAATTGGAGGAAATTCCTAAGGAGGTAAATGTTCCCTCACTAGAACATACAAGGTGTGAGGAAAAGTTTTGCAGTTCCATACAACAAGTGCAAAATGGAAGATTCAAAGTGGCTCTTCCTTTCAAAGCAGACCCGAAAGTGTTGGGGCTCTCTTTTGACACTGCGAACAGACGATTTTTGTCCCTTGAACGGCGTTTGTCAAAAGATACCACTATGAAAGAGATGTACAACGACTTTATGAAAGAGTACATTGATTTAGGCCACATGTCTATTGCGGACAGTAAGGTAAAAGAATCTCCTCATTATTTTATACCACATCAGTGTGTATTAAGACCACAAAGCTCATCAACCAAACTTCGTGTGGTTTTTGATGCTTCATGTAAGACATCAACACAGTTTTCATTGAATGATCTATTAATGATCGGTCCTACGATACAGGACGAGCTGTTTTCTATACTGCTACGATTCCGTATGCATAACTATGTTATAACGGCTGACATTGAAAAAATGTACCGTCAAGTGTTGATTGACGAGGCCGATAGAAACTTTCAATTAATTTTATGGCGTGAAAATCCGTCAGACCATATTAATATTTACAGGCTGAACACTGTGACATATGGGACATCGTCTGCTCCCTTTTTGGCAATAAGATGCCTATTATATTTGAGCGAAATGTTTAGGGAAACTCTTCCACTCGGATCAAAGGTAGTGACAGAAGATTTTTACGTCGATGACCTGCTTACTGGAGCAGACACAATTGAAGAATTGGAAAAAATTCGCTGCGAAGTCACGCAGATTTTACAGTCAGCTGGGTTCAAACTGGCAAAGTGGTTTTCCAATCATGATACCGGCGATATAAGGTCACAAAAATCCATAAGTATGAGTGACGATTCCACAAAGGTTTTGGGAACTTTCTGGTTTCCTTCTAACGATGTATTCAAGTATCAGCTTGATATGTCATTTATGTCTCTTCACGGCACGAAGCGAAATATCCTATCAGTTTCTGCTAGACTTTTCGATCCATTGGGGCTTTTGAGCCCCTTGATTATCAGAGCCAAGGTACTATTGCAAGAACTTTGGCTTCAAAAGTTAGATTGGGATGAGTCAATACCCATGCTTCTCGACACTGCAAGGAACAATTTTAAGGATAATCTATCGAAAATCGATTCCATTGAGGTGCCTAGACATGTTATGACATTTTCAAGGTCAACATGTCAAATACACGGATTTTCGGATGCCTCCATGAGAGCATATGGGTGCTGCATTTATGTGAGGAGCAGAGTTTCTGACAGAACTTATTGCCGTTTGTTAACGGCCAAATCCCGAGTCGCTCCTTTGAAGACTAAATCTCTCCCAAGACTTGAGCTTTGTGCAGCTCATTTGTTGGCTAAGCTATGGTCAAAGATTAGAAAAACTATTTCTTGTGGAATCGAGAGTGTAACTTTTTGGTCCGATTCAGAAATCACATTACACTGGATTCGAAGTCATGCATCCACGCTGGCTACATTCGTTTCGAATCGAGTAGCAGACATCCAGGAATTATCTGAGGATGCTACATGGAGACATGTCCCATCAAAGGATAATCCAGCTGACATTGTGTCAAGAGGATGTACAGTCGATGAACTGAAAAGTTCGATATGGTTTGAAGGGCCACCCTTTATTCTGGGGGAAAGCAGTAACTGGCCTGTAAATACTCACGTCTCCTTATCGGAAGAGCAAATGGCATTGGAGAAAAGAAAGATAAACGTATTTCTCGCAGTGGAAGATTCAAATTTAATTATTGATTTGGTTAATCGTCAATCGTCATATCTGCGATTGCTACGAATTTTTTCGCATGTGATGCGATTTGTAAACGCATGTCATGGCACTAAACAATTAAAGTTCTCTGCAATTCCCACAGCGAAGGAAATGAAATTCTCATTTCTTAAAATTTGTGAAGTGATTCAAAAGGTCGAGTACCAGAATGAGATTAAAAAATTATCTAAGTCTGAGGTACTCCCTTCTAATCTACAACGATTGAATCCCTTTATTCACCAATCCAATGAGAGCGGGAACTCCCTATCACTTATCAGAGTAGGCGGGCGGCTATTTAATGCGTCTATTCCATACGATGCAAAATTTCCCATACTCATGCCCAAAAGTACAAATTTTGTGACGATTTTCCTGCGCAACTTACATTTGGAAAACTGTCACGCTGGTTCAAAGGCACTAGTTGCGCTGCTTCGTCAGCAGATTTGGCTCATCAACGCCAAAGAAGAGTGCAGTAGGATAGTTCGTAGATGTATCCATTGTTTTCACTATAAGCCCAAAATGATGGGTCAAATTATGGGAAATCTGCCCGCTGATAGGGTGAGAGCTCTACGTCCATTTAAAATATGCGGCGTAGACTTTTGCGGTCCAGTCAACGTAACACTGAAGATCCGCGGTCGTCCACCTATTAAAATGTATATTGCTGTTTTTGTTTGTTTTGCTTCAAAGGCTGTTCATTTAGAATTAGTCTCTAATTTGTCTTCCAATGCTTTTATTCTTTGTCTCAAAAGGTTCGTCGGCCGGAGAGGATACCCGAAGACGATACACTGCGACAACGCAACGAACTTTGTCGGTGCCAGCAGAGAACTCCGAGAGCTGGCAGAAGCGTTCAGAGAACAGGCAGATCGGGTGGTATCGTTCGCTGCGAGCAAGGCGGTGGAATTCAGCTTTATACCACCCAGGGCACCACACTTCGGGGGACTGTGGGAGGCCGCCGTCAAGTCTGCCAAAGGACTGCTCGTGAGAACGGTGGGCAACGCGCTGCTCACCACGGAAGAGCTAACGACGGTGCTAGTCGAAGTAGAGGCAGTGTTGAACTCACGTCCCATAGCCCCTCTCAGCAGCGATCCCAGCGACGGCGAAGCCCTAACCCCGGCGCATCTGTTAATAGGAGAAGGCCTACGAGCGCTGCCGCAAGAGTCGCCTCCAGAAGAAGCGGTCAAGCTGTCGTCCTTGCGGAGATGGCAGCTTATATGCGGGCTCAAGCAGAGGTTTTGGAGATCCTGGGCGAGAGATTACGTCCGCAGCCTCCAACCCAGAACCAAGTGGGCAGTAGAAGGGCCAGATCTCACCGTAGGCAGTCTCGTCGTCGTCCAAGAAGACAATCTGCCTCCCCTTCGGTGGATGACAGGCCGGGTCCAAGCCGTCACGCAAGGCAACGACGGCAAAGTGAGAGTGGCAGACGTAAGGACGGCAACGGGCGTATATAGGCGTCCAATAAACAAGCTGGCTCTACTGCCAGTATATTGAATCCCTACGGTCCTTCAATGGGGCCGGAATGTTTGCTCGGTTTGCTGTTTTTGCTATGTACTTCTATTAAATGAATTATTTATTTCTATCCCCCTCTTATCTATCCCCCCTCTTAAATGAAGTTTTTATAAGTGTGACCTTTTCTTTCGTTAAATGTAAATGTCATCCGTCTTCTTTACCTTCTCTGTCCGCTTGGGAAATTTTAATGAACTGTAAAGCTAAGCCATTACACAATAAATGGGTCATTCTGAATTATAATCGAAACCAACCGGTCTTATTATTTTCTCGCCCGCAATCGCTACATCCAGAATCGTCCAAAATAAATCCCTCGCTAAGTTACCGCGAAATCCGTAAAAACCCTTACGGAAAATCATATTGGAAAGTGAAAGAATGTACAATTTGTGGCTGTCGCGGTGATTTGTTTTAGGGTTATTGAGAAATACAAGAAAAAATACTGTAGTTTCCAATTTTTCGGTAAAACTTCTTAATTTTCAGTAAATAACAACCACATGTACATGTACAGATTTCAACAGTTCTGAAGTTGTTCAAGATTGGTCGTTTTAGATGCACTGTCATCGCCTGTACATACAACGATTTAGGACCTATATCAACAGATACAACACATCACAATGGGAGAGATGACCCTGATGACTGGGTCATCAAAATCAGTGAGAAGTGGCATGCAAAATATATTCGTTACCCTAAAGATTATCCCATAGAAATTATTTCCTCGCCTTCAAAATTATTCAAAACTAGTTCAAAATTAAGTTGTGACACTATCTAGTTTCGGTTCCGACTACCTCTAATTCATCTGTGATAACCGCAAACTTGGTTGTAACAACCTCTATTCAGTTGTGAGAACCTCTAGTTCTGCTGTGGCAAACTCGACTTTGATTGTGACAACCTATAATAGGGCAGTGATAACCTCTAATTCGCTTGTGACAACCTCTTATTCGGTTGTGACAACCTCTATTCAGGTGAGACTACCTCTCTTTCGGCTGTGATGACCTCCAGTGTGGATGTGACAACCTCTAAATTCAGTTACGGCTGAGTCGGCGGCTTAAACTGTGAGTTAATTTACAAAATTGGTATTAATATTACAAATTTGCAGTTTATTTACTTTCGACCAAGTGACTAATCGCATCTCTGCTGTATTTGTTTTATTTGGGTGGTTATTTGAGTGGTCCAACTTTGAAAGATCTTCAGAATTTTGTGTAAGAAAAATTTCTAACAGCTGCGGAGTTCTGATCGTGCAATTGAGTCGGTAACTCAGATCCAGAAGTAGGATGTTTTTGAGGCATTTAAAGAATGCTTCGGTAAGGCATAGCACCGTATTCGACTATCACTTGTAAGTAGTTTCATATGGGATTGGTTTGATTGGGGGCATGAACCATTTTTTTAATTTGTTCTTAAAGGGCGTCTCAGTAAGATTTCAATTTTTAAATTTAGTGTAATACTTTTTGTACAAGTGGCAACTCTGAAATTGTCAGCCTTCGCATATGTTTATTCCTATTATTAAAAATGGAGCGCTTTACAAAAAAGCAGCGGGTTATACTTGGAAAAACTTTTTACAAAAATCTGGAAAGTTATAATGAGACCGCTGGCTAACTTCGAAGAACTTTCAGTCGAAAAAATCCACCTATTAAGATTTAAAGAAAGATTAAAAAAATTTAAAGAAACTGGCTCGGCTATGGCCAATAAGACTCCTGTGCCTCAACGTGCCGGTCGGGCTCTTGAAAACGTTCCTGCTGTAAACGAGAGAGTCGCCGAAATCCCGGAATCATAAATTTGACATCGTTCTCTACAACTTCAAATTTTACGAAGCACACCTTCATGTGTACAAAATTCAGCTTACTCAGGAGCTCAAACCACCAGATCATCGAAAGCGTCGGCAAATCGTTCAATGGGTAATGGAGAAAAGTGAAGTCAATTCCACTTTTTCAAAAAAAAAAAGTTATCTCCGATGAAGCACATTTCCATCTGAATGGCTTCGGGAATACACAAAATTGTCGAATTTGGGACTCAGCAAAATCTTCTTACAATCCATGAGAAATAAATGTAACCACAACGAGCAACTGTCTGGTGCGGAGGCAAAATTGAGCCTAACCTTTTTGAAGACGAGGCCGAAATTGCAGTGACTGTGAAGGGCATTCGTTACAGGATCATGATAACAGAGTTCTTGTGGTCTCAACTGGACGACATGGATCTGGAAGACATGTGGTTTCAGCAACACGGCGCCACCAAATAAACCAGAAATAGGCCCTGATCTCAAATCTGAGCTCCTACGCATCATCGGAGATATATAAGCAAATCTCAGTGAAAAGGTCATGGAAAATTTCATGACAAAAGCAGTGGCCTGTCATTAAAGCCTTTGGGGCCATTTGACCGATATTTTATTCCATACTTACTCGCACCATGTCTTCTTTACAATCCAATAAAAAAAATCATAACTACCTCAAAAAATACGTGTTTTTGTATTACAATGAAAAAATGCATTCTTACTGAGATACCCTTTATAATTAAATTCTTGAAAACGTTGAAACATTTTTTTACTTTACAACATAATACTACTTGCTTTTTGGTCTCATTTACATGCCTACTTAGCCAGGATTATAGATTAGCTGAAAGATTGGAGAAACGCAAAAAAAAATCTATTAATGAACGTTTCGACTTAACGTCGATGCAGATATGTATGTGCTTCTTTATGTCCACGTATTGTCCCGACCAAACTTTATTTAAATTTTATTTTTCCAATACATACTAAGAAATGGTAAGAGAAAACTTCTTACGACCAGAGAGTAGTGGTCTTTCTATTATACGGCTCACTGATTGGGACCAATATTTTTGACACCAATTCTGAATTGTTTTTGTTTTGCGAAGCTGTTTCATGTCTAAATACACAATAGTGAAAGAACCGAAACTTGTCCAGGGAAGGTTTTAAAACTTCTGACACCAAAATACATGCGACTAATAAGAACCCACATTGTTTTCTGGTTTGATAAAGATTTCATACAAATTTAAATACTTTTAGTTGTACTGTACATGGGAAAAATATTCAAGAGAATGACTGAGATTTGAATGCAATCAACAACCATATACTTTTGATCCTGTTTATGATCAATGCTCTACATATCAATAAATATATATTCTAATAAATATTATATTTATATATGTTACTTCAGTATGTTCTGGTCATATCTTCTATTAAACAGTAAGTGATAAAACACCTTTAAGCGTAATTTGTAAGCTATTAATGATGACTAAACGACGGATTTATAATGCTAACATTCTCCAACGTTTGCTCCACCTCCTAATGATTTATTCTAACAAACTACAAACAATACAGTTAAAAAATCCTTCACTTAATCAGGTGCTTTCGTTATCTTCCTTCGCTTATATATTTAGCATATTCCCAAGGCATTATCTTTTCCTTTAGCATAATTCTCTGGGTGTATGAAATCCGCCAATTTGTACAGTACCGATGTATGTATGTAGTTAAGGCCTATCCTTTAAGGAGGCCTTTATGCATCTAAAGAAAGATATCAAGCCTACTGTAGTTCAGGTTGCTATAAGTTAAGCTACTGTAAATTAGGATATGTATGTAAATTGGGAATAACAGGGCGATTAATGTGACGCCCAAAAGTATGCCATGCAACAACGTACAAACTCAAAAAACCAGTATTGTGAATTCGCTCCAACACCAAATAGGTTCGGTTAAAATTTGTCTCGGCTTATATCGAAAAGAGAAGACAGTACCACTGGTTCTGGAAACGGGTGTAAAGTTTTAGATAACGACAACGAAAAATAGAGAATAGAAGGGATACCTCTAAAGTTATGTAGAGAAGCCGGAGCCAGCGAATAGATCATATATATTTAGCAGATGAACAGCGTAGAGGAATTTGTCTGTCATTACGTGGTTAAAGATACAGTTTATCGGCAATAGTGATATCAGGCAAAGAGTCGTAAAGTGCTATGTAAGGCGAAGGAAAGTGTGGTACCTCTCGTAATTTAAAAAAAAAAAACTTGTTTTAGTAATGAAAAATAAAACCGTGGTAAAAAGGACAAGAACAAAATTCGTAACAATATATATGTATATATATTTACTTTCAGCCGATTGCAATGAAATTCGGCATATCGTCGGCTTAACCTGCAAACCTGCTAAATCCACTTTTTAAGTAAATTGAGATTTTGATGCCGTATGGTGCAGAAAAATACGCCTCGTTGACCAGCATGTAGTTATTCTTTAATTTGAGTCTTGAAGTGGGTAAAAAGGTT
The DNA here is from genome assembly GCA_963931995.1 of Phaonia tiefii. Lineage (NCBI taxonomy): Eukaryota > Metazoa > Arthropoda > Insecta > Diptera > Muscidae > Phaonia > Phaonia tiefii. The sequence continues at coordinate 164,095,118 of OZ008370.1, read as the reverse complement.
TGATAATATATATAATATGTATATAATATATAAATAATATAATATAAAAATATACATAATATAATATAATATGCTGAAAGGGAGTTAGCAGGTTTGCAGATTAAGCCGACGATATATTAAGAACTAAATATTGATATCGCTCTAGAAAATATGTGGCTGCACTTTGTCAAATTTGTGAAATGTTTTATCAAAGTGTCATACAAATCTTTCATAAAAAATAACAAAACAATCAAAAAAGAACAACGGAAAAAATAAAAAAAATAAAATATATCTTTGGTGATATTCGAACCCGGATGGTGGGGGAATACTCGAAAAAATTTAAATAATTCAGTCGGTACTAAACGTTGATGCTTTGTGATTTTCAGATAAAAAAAAAAGACGGAGTAAAGGAAAGGAGAGTAAAATAATAATATATAAGTGGGTATGGAAAAGTAAACAAGAAAGTAGGTACTAGGGGAAAGAAGAGGTGATGATCGTGAGATGAAGCGCGCACAACACTGCACCCCTGCCATTCAGCTAGACCCGGTTAACCATGGTAGGCCCCGCATGAAACTCAGTACAATGTTTACTCCGATTGAGGAGAGATACTTTACGTCCCCTATACAATATTGCCCCAAGTAGCGCAACCTCCTACGGGCCAGAGCCCGTCATCTCGGACTCCTCCTTGTCCTCACACAAGCAACAGTAGCCCGGTACAGATCGACGCCATTTGCCCGTCAGGTGTCTGATATTGCAGTGGCCAGATAGAATTTCACAGGCCAGTCTCAAATCTCTCCTGCACAGGCCAACCATATCTATTTACCGGAGTCTGCTATATTCGGCCCACAGTGATCTACCAGTTATACCGTCATGTCTGGAGACCCAACATCTGCTAACTATTTTTCACATCCCGCGGTGTGCTCCATCTATCCCCAGATATCCCCATATCAGACATCCTATGAATGTTGCCGTGCTCCTACAGTAGGTTACTCCCACCCAGTAGTTACCCTCCAACCAAAATAGACAACCATATGAGTTTATCGGCCGAACTACCGCAGTACACAACCACTTTAGCACCTTCGGGCGGAGTCATCAGCTCTCAACTATAAATGTTCGGTACGCATATAGAGCGTTGACACCCATCTTCAGCCTTACCACAATGCTACTTGACCACCGTCGACAGCTTCAGTTCTACACTATTCCGACTCGGTGGCATGAAGTCCATAATCTTATCTGTTCGAGTTAAGAGAACCAATTCCGGTTTTAGGGGGTTCACCCCAAGCCACAGGACCTGCCCAAACGCAGCAGCTTCCCGAGGGCAGTTTGCATGAGGTCACACATCGTTCGAAATAATTTCCCACCTATCAACATAACCACATCGTCCGTGTACGACACAATATCCGTACCATCTTCATCGAAAGAATTGAGTAGTCCGGTCACACATCGTTCGAAATAATTTCCCACCTATCAACATAACCACATCGTCCGTATACGACACAATATCCGTACCATCTTCATCGAAAGAATTGAGTAGTCCGTTCATCTCAAGAATCCATAGGAGTGGGGTGAACTAACAACCTTACTAAAAAAATATGTTACAGGTTAACAGGTTTAAATTTGCTTTAATGGTTCCCGAGATATTTGGGGTTTTTCTTGTTTGTGAAAATGTTGCTTTGTTTATTCAGTTATTGGACAATATCTTGGCTAAATGAAAAATAATATTAATTTTGGAATAGGAATTACAATAACAACAGCATATATTTTAAACTGAGACAATAACCGCTGCAGTCTATTGTTTTTTGAGGAAATAACAAGCATTTAAAATCTAATCGACACACATACATTCACTGTATAAGACGAACGGCCACGATTTCATTAAATCAACGAAGAATATGAGATAGGGGCACCACCATGTAAATAACCTCTCACTAACGAAGACGCCTCAACGAACGTACGAACATATGTAAACATACATGCACACACATCTCAAAAAGCATTTTCGCAGTCATGGGTTAAAAAACTGAATAAAAAAATTACATGAGGTGTCAGGGGACACCCGGTTGGAACGAAGTTCCTTTAGCTATATCGTATGTACTAGTTAGTTCCAACACAGCTAAGGCGCCTGTAGAAAAATACTGTAAATTAAATGGATCTTTAGGAGAAGATACTTTCTGTAAAATGATAAACTTTTGTTAAGAAATTTTTTATTTATTGAATGTATTTTTTTAAAAACAAGAATATTTTTAGGTCCCTTCTGTGAGAATATGTATTATAATTTCCCGAAAACGAAATGTTTAATGAGAGGTATTTCTTTTATTAAAAGTTAATGTTTTTTTTTAAGAAAAGCTACCACTTTTAAAAAAAGTTCTTTCTGTAAGAAAAAGCCAAGTGAATGAATTTTTTTTACAAAGAAGTACTTTTTTAAGAACAGGTACTTTTTGAAGAAGTGGTACTCTTTGTAGGAAAAGGTTATTTGTTGTAAGGAAACGTACTTATTTTCAGAAAGGCTGCTTATCTCAAGAAAAGAAAAGAAAGGGTATTATTATATTTTTAAGAAAAGGTACTTTTAAGAAAAGGAATTTTTGTAAGAAAATTTATTTTTTTTAAGAGAACGTATTTTTGTTTTAAGAAAATCTTTTTTACGAGAGAACATGTACAATTTTAAAAGTAGGTACTTATCTCAAGAAAACTTATTTTGTTTTACAAAAAAGGTACTTTTTAAAGAAAAGATTGTATTTTAAGAAAAGGCAATTTGTTATTTATTTATTTATTTATGGATTAATTATGTCCTGTACACAAGACATAAGTCTTATATTGCAGCACAGGCATTTAAATCGCAAATTACGACTAGTGTAAAATAAAACAGACTATCTACTTTTTTAAGAAAAGGTACTTATTTACAGTAATTACTTTTTTTAAGAAAAGGTGCTTTTTGTAATAAAATTTACTTTTTTAAGCAAATGCACTTCTTTAATATAAGGTATTTTTTTAAGAAAAGGTACATTGTTTAAGAATATCAATAGGTATTTTTTTTTGAGAAAATTTACTTTTTTTAAGAAGACGCAGTAACTTAAGAAAATGTAATTCATTGAAACTACTTTCACTTTGGGTTCAAAACTACAATATGTAATACACAGGCTCCACCTAGAAAACTTCCATTTAAACCAAACCAAACCAAACCAAAATTACCCAATATAGTTGATAATAATGGGTTGTTCGTAAAGTAGTTAAAACAAAGTTGTTCACAATTTTTTCATTTAGCACCCATCCCGCAACGTGCGATAGGAAATTTCGTTCCAAAAATAATTTCAAGCATACACTTGAAGTTGTACTTCTGTTGCGTGATTTCATGAAATACTTTTTCATGGAATACTTAGGTGCACTTCGGCACCTAAGGTGGTGTAAAATTAAAATGGGGATTATAAATAAAATCCATTACTCCATGGCCTTGCCAAATCCGTTCCTGGCGGGTATTGTATAGTTACCTACAACTAAATAAGCTCATATTGCCCCATCGATCTAGCATCTGTTGTTGAAGAGTGAACTTTATACACAGTGCATACATATATGTATATAATGAACTTGTCGTGTGTGCAGCAGCAGCCGGTTTTTTTCCTTTATAGTGCCAACACAAAGTACTTTCTTCCCCAACATATCCATCCACATGCAAGCGTAATTTTACTCTTGGACTAATTGCATTTGTATGCATGTTTGTATAATATTGTATATACATGTATATGTGCATGTATATGTGGCAAACTAGTTTGTACGTGTAGGTTTCCTTTTGCATTCTAAGATGAAATCATGTGGAAAATTTATATTGCTTTATAATTATTGAGCTTTTGCATGTGAACTTACAAAAATCTCCATTTTCATCAACCATCTTAGACACCCTGAATCATCCCGCAGTTGCAAATGCAGTGTCTCTTCGTTCGGTTTCACTTGAAATGTTTAACCAAACAAGGAATCGCACAAATCTATATCGTTTAACATTCTGATAATAATTCACATATAAACAAGAAATTCATTTAACATGATAATTAAGTATTGTCATTGGAAGTGCTGCTCATGCAGTTCAGTTCGATTCAGTTCAGTTCATGTTGTACTACGTTCCTGTTGCCGCATGCAATTGACTGACAGGAATGTAATTAGTATTTAAAGATTCACTTGAATAAGTAATTAAAGGATCTCTGCAACTGAAAAGTATCAACATGGGGGAAAATGTATAGGAAATATCAGTAACGGAAGTACAAATTTAGTGAATATGAAATCATAGAAGTTGACCAAAACAATATTAAAATTTTAAAAATGTTTAAGTTCTACAGGCGGAACTATTAGTAAAAACTCATTTAGTACTATGCAATCGAATTGTTATGTTATTTATTGAAATTTTTTCTTTGACATTAGACAAAAAGATAGTTTTTTTTATTGGGTTTATCTAAATTTTTGTTCCTCTTACGTTTCGCATCACTAACTTCAGTCTATCCCAACTACTTCCAATCGTAATCATTTGTTCTTTAGGCAATAAGTCGTAAAAATTAATTTTTGATGTGCTAACATCTATAGGCACGGGTAGGGCAATCTATCCGAGTGAACACATGCCAACAACCTACGGCGTTAGCATCACATACGTGGTTGTTGTTGTTGTTGTACAACAATAGTCTCTGCCTGAAAATAAGTATGATGGTGTTGATGTAGCGGCCGCGAACAAAGAAGTAGGTCGTCGTCGCTAAATGGTATTGAATAGTATAGAGAACTCATGGAATGAGTTGTATGACTCAAAAGCGCTAGCGACATCTGGCGAATGATTCATAACGTATTACTCTCTTTTTGTCATAACTTGGTCCATTCATAATTTTGACGTGAAACAATTATGCCTTTTGAAACATTTTTGCTTTTTATCTTGGTTTATGTAATAATATTGTCGAAATGGTGTATTTATATTGAAATATACTATAAAGATAATAAGACTCGTTTATACTCTTTTACTCGGACTCTCTACATGAGAGCGGGAAAAGAATGCAATAAGTTCTCTATGCTATTCTGTACTTTTTATCGTCGTTCTGTTTATGAAAAAAACAAAAACCAATTATGTCAGTGAGGTAAATATTGCTTTATATAATTTAACAATATTACATCTAATGTTAAAGCAGATATAAGAAAAAGAAAGTGCATTAGCAAAAGAGCCTTCAGCACAAAAAATATTCTTTTTTTATTTTCCAATGTAAAATTTACCAATGTGTTCATAGAAATCGAATAGGTGCTGTGTAACAAAAAGGTGTTACCACATCGCCCGCGAATTCGAACACTCTTTGATTTTTTTGTTTAATATTAACATCTTAAATTCATTTAAGTCTTTGTGACCGATGCCTTTGAAACATTTAAGATTCTTCTAGGGACTTAAGTCTGTCTGTAACTCTAGTTGATGGATGGGGAAACGAAACACCTGGTTGGGCTTCGGATGTAAAATTTTACTCGCCCACATGTTGCGGACAAAACCAAACATCAATAAGACAACAATGATTTTAATGGCTCAAGTTAAGTTACCCAATTTAACCGTACACCACAAGTTCCTTGTTCCGGGGCATACGCATATGGAGTACGCAGTGGATTACTCAATGATTGAAAAACAAAATAAAAAGACAAAATAAATTCCTGGTACGCGAAATGCAGCAAGGAGAATTTTTAGACTTTGCAGATTTTTAAAGACAGTTTTTGTATGCAGAAAAAAATTACTTTAACTGAACTGTTCTCTTGGAGTAGTGCACAATGGCTCCAGTACAAGCAGAATGGCTTAGAGAGTTACAAAAACAGTTTAAACCCTTCCGAAGATTTTAATATTTTAAGTTTCCTTAGGAGAGGAAAATTCTGAAAGATTGCCCACCCCAAGGAAAATATAAAACTCGATATCTGAGGCGGTAAAAAGGATTTGTGGTCTCTTTAACGTTTTACGATTTTTAAAATTTACCAACATCCTACACCGCTGTAAATGATGATCCAGTTCTGGTAAAGGGAACAAATACACTTTAATTGCGATTCGCCTATTTTTTTCATATTTGTTGGCCTGATGGGGCATTAAAAGGTGATGAAAAAATTGGACGCAAGTCCATATTTTCCGAAATATAGGCCTCCAAAGCTTGAATGTATAATCGCGCGTAAGTCAGCCATTTATTATCCGATCGTATTGAAATAAATTTCAGTAGAAAGGTCTTTGGAAACTCTATAAGTGCCTATATAAAGATATTTGTTTTTAGTAACCCATTGGGGACCAATAAAGAAAACTATTTTTTAACCTCACTTTTTCGATAACCATGAACTTTTTCCAAAAAATGCCCTAGTATACCTATTGGTTTACTAGACTTCCATACTAGGCAAGTCTTCAACCTTTTTGTAAGTTATCACACTCATCTATAAGCCTTCACTATATTCAATTTAAAAAATAAATAAATAAAAAATTTACCTACAGCTCAAATCAACCTTTATTTTTTACAAGTTTTTTTCCAGTTATCGAAAAAATTTATTTAATTTAACACCAGCTTCATAGTATTTTTGTGATATAAGGCTTTCTGGGTGGACGCCCTTCGGCCGGGCTTAGGGCTTTTCTACTCTGGGGTGGGTCCAACACCGGCTTCGCGGCTTCGGTATAGTATTTTGTGGTATTTTTTCTTTCTTTATAAAACAGAATTAAAAATTAATTCAGAAAAATCGCGTAATTATTTTATTTTTTAGAGGGGAAAAGCGCCAAATGTTTACCTAAACTTTGAATATCTCGGGTCTGTTAAAGGGTACAGGCGAGTATTATACCTTAAAAGAAATGTGCACATTTTGGCTATTATGGGAGTCTATCGAAAGACTAAGTATATAGGGCATTTTTTTGCGGGAAAAGAAGTTTCAAAAAAGTGAGGTTAAAAAAACTTTCTTTTTCGAGTCCCCCAATGGGTTAACAAAAACAATATCTTTATATAGGGTCTTCTAGAGCTTTTAAAGACCTTTGACCAGATCGCCCATTTCGACCAGATCGGATTATAAATATCTGAGATATAAGCGATTACATACCCAAGCTGTAAAGACCTATATCTCAAGAAGTTAGACCGAGCGTAGAAGCTTCTCTGAACGGTGAAATTTTGGTGGTGATCGGAGAATAATAACTAATGTTTATTTATGCCCTACTGTTAAACAGTTTTCTGAGAAAAAACGTGTATAATAAAAACGTGTATATAATAATGAACTCAATGAGTGTTCGAACTCACGGGCGACGTGTTAACACCTTTTTGTTACGCAGTACCTGTTCGATAGTAAATCTTACATTGGAAAGTAAAAAAATAATAATTTTTGTGCTGAAAGCTCTTTTGATAGCACTTTCTTTTTCTTACACCTGCTTTAACATTAGATGTACGATAATATTGTTAAAATAAATAAAGCAATATTTAGCTCACCGAAATAATTGTTTTTGTTTTGTCAGAACGACAGAACGACGACAAAAAGTATTGAATAGTATAGAGAACTTATTGCGCTCTTTTTCCGCTCTCATGTAGAGAATCTGAGTAAAAGAACATAATCGAGTCTTATTCTCTTTATAGAATATTTCAATATAAATGCACCATTTCGACAATGTTATTGCATAAAACAATACAAAAAGCATAAATGTTACAAGAGGCATCTATGTTTCTATTCTAAACTACAACGGGGGTTTCTATGGCACAGCTGGTAAAGCTACTAGGGAAATACTGTAGAATGACAGAGCAAAGAAGACATTGAGATTATAGACCATACACCAAACTAAATTTAAATAGAGTTTGATTGATACTAAAAAATAAATGGTTTCCCATTACATCCCATGAAGGGACCGGGGAGAACTTCTCACAATCACTGAACTGTGCGCTTTCCAGTTTTCACTCACTGATTGGGACCTACAGTTTTACACCGATTCCGAACGGTATTTTGAGAAGCTTTATCATGGCTATATACTCGATAGTGTCGCCGTCACTATGCAGGTGACCGCCGCCGAAAGAAATTTTTTTTGAAGGTGGTCAGAGCAGGGTTCGAACCCAGGATCTCATGTACAAGAGCCGCGCGCACTAACCATTGCACCACCGATTGATACAAATGACAGATAAATTATGTTTTATGTTGTTTGCATCCAAAGAAAGTACGCTTTCCTTTTTATTTCTGTCCGTATTATGTCCAACCAAAGAATAAATTATAATTTAAACTCGAGCTGGATACAATTGCCTACTACCTCGTTGTCATTACGATAACTCGAAGAGAGGTAGAGCGGCTCTTTTCTATTGCTCTGGGAATATACAATTCAATACCCTTGGGCGACGACGACCTGCTGGTTTGTTCGCTACAGCTACACCAATACCATCATTCTTATTTTCAGGCAGAGACTATTTTTGTACAACAACCACCTATGTGATGCTAACTCTGTGTGTTATTTGCTTGTGTTTACTTTGATAGATTGCCCCACCCGTACCTATAGATGTTAACACATCAATAAATAAATATTACGATAATGTAATAATTTAAAATATTAATAATTAGCAATGGTGATATCTGAGTTTGCCAATTACAAACACAACTCCTTGAGCATCAGAATATTTCCACTATTAGACCTGACAAAACGAAGATTATTAAATAAGTAAGTTGGCTTACAAATATAAACAATTTTATGAAGAAAATAAAGTGTTTTAATGTTAAGAAACGACTGAAACGATACACCATAAAGACGCTTTGTGAAACGTGATACGGAGCCGATGTGGTTGGACCAAGTTAAGGTTCTATTGAAACTTACCCCGATATTTTTAGCCTGAGGTACTATTACAATTATTTCATCATTTATCTGAAAACTTAAATCGGAGATTTTGATCTGGATTAGTGGAAAATCCAAATTGATTTTTAAGTATTTAAAGGCACTAAAAATTCCATATTCAGCAGCCTGTATCTTTTGCAATTTGTAACCGATTGCAGAATTTTAAAATGAGAATGGGAGCTAGACATCTTGAGGTATATTAAAAGTCATGACAATAGTGGTTTCTTAACCAAAAAACTTTTTTGAGCAATTTGTAAAAAAAAAGTCCAAAAATGTGCTATTTTTTTTTTTTTTTTGGTTCCCTTAAATAAAGGCACTTTATTATTTTTGAAGTAAGCAATGATTTTTTGTAGGGAGCGTTTGTTTATTACCATTTATTACATCTTAATAATTTTACGAGTCTAAATAAAAAACAAAATATTTTAAATCTATTGGAAAAAACTGAAATCTATGTTTACCGTGCTGCAGGCTACCAGCGCAATAACTAAAAAAACTTGGACGGATCCCGAGGGGTATGAAAAAAATTTTAAAGGAAGGGTTTCATTGTTTTTATCTACGAATGAGAAAAGAAAAATCATCAGAATTGCTTCTAATTCTGCATTATCCTTGTCAAAAATAAGAGCTCAAGCTGTAGTGGAAGCGAGCAAGTCATGAGTACGCAGAGTAATTAAGAGTTGTTAGTATCTTAAATACCTGAAATTACAAAAAAAGCTGGCACTTAATGCTCCTCGTAAGGAAAAGCGGCTTCAATTCGCAAGATATTACATGGTACGGGGTGTGCAGCCAAGAGGTCATGTAAATAACTAGAGAACCGTTGTATTTATGGATGAGAAGACGTTTAATTTGGATGGACCTGATGGCTACAACTATTATTTCCATGATCTACGCAGAGAAACACGTTTTTTGAACCAACATCACAGCCGAGAGGGCGGCTTTATGGTGTGGGGTGCTATTACGTAATATGGCACCATCGATCTTGAATTTCAAAGTGCAAAAATGACGGGTGCAAGCTATAAAACGTTATTGGAATCGGAAGTTCAGTGAACTGTTTGGTCCCATATCTTGGATATTGCAATAGGATAATGCCCCTATACATAACGCCAGAGTAGTAAATGAGCTCATTGCAAGCCAAAATATTAGTATTCTTGACTGGCCACCCTATTCGCCAGATCTAAACATTAACAAAAATGTCTGGGGTTGGTTATCTCGTAAGGTCTATGAAGGAGGTAGACAATTTGATGACAACCAGGATGCTTGGAATCAAATTTCGTTGAATTACATAAATTCTCGTTATCTCTCCATGAGAACTCGTATATTTGAAGTTATTAAAAACAAAGGGGGTTGTACCCATTACTAATAGTTCTTAAATAAAGTAAAATAAATTAAAAAAACATGAAAACAGTTTTTCATTCAAATTAGTTAAAGTGCCTTTATTCAAGTGAACCAAAAAAATTGCATATAGCATTTTTTTCGACTTTTTTTTATAAATTGCTCAAAAAAAGTTCTTTAGTTAAGAAACCACTATTATCATGTATTTTTTATATCGCAGGATATCTAGCTTCTACTTCCATTTTAAAATTCTGCAATCGGTTATAAATTGCAAAAGATACAGGCTGCTGAATATGGAATATTTAGTGCCCTTAAATAAGTGAACCTGAGTGTATATACGCTGAGACATCAACTAATGCACTGATTCAGCCATAGTTGAGGCGAAATCCTGGCTGTTTTTCATATATATACGAGTTTGAAGAAATATAGTATATTTTCAAGAACATTAGAGAGGAAGTAAAGTAGGGCGATTGATCTGTATTCATTGACCGATTTTTGTCACAGGTAACATTATTGCATGTTTCCATAATGTTGGAAAAGTGCTGGTGGAAATTAATATTATAATTATTATATTAATCTTAAAAACTTGGGATGAATATTATAACATCTTATGGCGTTTGATTTGATCAGAGATAAACAGCTTCCTCGCAGCTAAATTCAAAGTTGGTTGCATTGTTATGGATCCTGTTTTAAAAGTCATAAAAGTGTGTACAAATTAGAATTGAGGGGATATTGGTGAATTTATCATTAGTATGTTCGCACCATCATGACAGTCTTTGCTCCACTTGTCTTTATCAATCCTAATTTCGCGTACAGTTTTCCACTTTTGTCCTCCTAGCATCACGAAGACCAAAAGCTTTAAAACGTTTCTATCTGTATTACGATATGTCTCTTCTAATTATCGCAAACTTAATTGTATTTGAGAACCATGGTCTGGAATTTGAATTCACAAATTTCGACTTGATGGAGTCTTTGGTGTTGAGAGGGCTAAAATATTGAACCCAATTTTCGACGGTATTCAAGCATAAATCTGCAATTTCACGTTCGATATTCGTACGAAGTTCATCAATCGTCGCTGGCTTGTTGGCTTAGACCATAGACTTCACGTTTCCCCACAGGCAATAATCTAACGGCATTAAATCGTACGCCCGAGGGGCCTATCGACTGGGCCATTTCGTGAGATAACACGTTCACCAAATTTGGTTTCCAAAAAATTTATTGTGGCAATCGCTGTGTGGCTTGTGGCGCCGTCCTGTTGGAACCACATGTCCTCCAAGTCCATATTATCCAATTGGGGCCAAAAATATTCGGTTATCATTGAAGGGTAGCCATTCGCATTCGCAGTAATGCGCCGGTCTTGATCATCACGGAAGAAGTACGGCCCAATGACGCCGCCGGCCATAAACCGCTCCAAACCGTAATTTTTTCGGTATGCAATGATGACTCATGGAGTACGTGTGGATTGCTGTCTGACCAATAACGCATATTTTGCTTATTGACGAAGCCATTCAGCCAGAAATGAGCCTCATCGCTGAAGATGATTTTCCGATGAAAATCCGAATCGTAGCGCTCTTAAAGTTGAGGCCACTGACTCCAAATTTCGGTAGTAAATTTTAATAATTTCGACTCGTTGTTGGCTCATATATCTTCCCATGATGAAATGGCAAACCTTACTGAAGAGAAATGTCAAAAGAGCGGGGAAAAATATTCCGTCGTTTGCTGTCCCTATCGATTTACTTTTGTAGCGTCTCTGTTGAAAAATCCTTTAATTCATATTCTTGTAATCTCCGTATGTATATGTATGGGCAGACTCCTGGCGAAAGTTATAAGCGAGAAAAATCAAATCATGTTTTGAGAGACACGAGGCTGGCAATTATTCATATAACATAACATTTGATGAGTTTTATGCCAAGAATACATCACAGAGAGTGCTGCTGCTTTGAGTGTAGTGTGTAGGAATTGAGGAATTGGTCGGCAATAGAACTAGCGATAATATGATATCCGTAATTTGCGATTCAGTAAGCAGATTTCAGTTAGAAACACCAGAGACTATAGTGTCCTTGTAAGTCAAAGAAAATGTTTGCTGAATAGAATGTTCTACTCAATGAACAAATGTCACTTAGTATATTGTTACAATTAAGAAACAGTTTTTACTTGCTCATAATGTAGATAACAATGCTGCGCCTGAAAGTATACCCTTACTGGAAGCCAATTGACGAATCTGCTGCAAATGGGTTAAGGTTTCAAAACGATAAAATTGGTTCCGGAATCGGATAGAAAAATCTAGAAACAGCGTGGCGAGAAGCATAACTCGTATAAATAGCTGAGGTTTTTGGCATTATGAATTAGACCGTGAGCAACGGGAAGTATTAGTAAAAAGGTTGAATAAAGACAATTATGAATTTTCAGTGCTGTAAATAAAGTAAACTGCTGTAATGTATATGTAAAATAAAAGGATGGAAAACTGTTGAAATTATCGAACCTTGTTTTATTATTGGGAACAAAACAGCGCTAAAAGGACTATTTAAAAAAATTCGTAACATTGGTGTCAGAAATGAAATTACGATTTAAGAACAACGATGAATTTGGAAGAACTCAAAGTTGATCAAATAAACAGGGATTTGAGCAAATTTGATCAGCTAACAACAGGAAATTAAGTACAGCTGCAGAAGAGGAATTTAAGAAGAGGAATTTAAACGCCGAAACATTGACATTGGCACATACCAGTTTGAGTCCAAATTATAAGTGGAGGTAGCCGTCCATGAACCAACTGGTAATAAAGATGTATCTACACTGTTGGCTGCTACGATGGCGCAACTCGACGAAAACTCTAAAATTATAAATACCCATATAAACAAAAAATTCAATGAAAATTCGAGAGCTGTGGACGAGAAATTGAACGAGAATTCTAGAATTATGGACAAGAAATTGAATGAAAATTCTCGAATGATGAACGCGCAAATTGAAACTAAATTTAGCGAGAATAGTAAAATCTATGTACGAGTAATATGAAAATATGTTTGGCGGAAATTTTAAAATTATTCACAAAACATCAAATGCCACAAGTGAGAAGCTGCAAGAAATCTCGGAAGTCGTGAGCACGTTGAACAAAAGTTCGAGCAAATGAGGCAGAAAATTGAAGAAGTTGAACATGAGTTCAGGGAAGTCGAACAGGAACTAAAAAATAATGTCAGTGCAAGGGAAAGCGAACGAACTTCAGTTGCAACAGGGGTCGGTGCGAGTAATTTCCGACGGTTATAGTAGAGTTAAAGCTCCCAGTTCTGATGGCTGTACCACAATCGACGATTAAAATTCCAATTCGAACTGGTCGCAATTAAGAACTTGTGGAACAACAACGATAAAGCCATAGAGCTGATTTTGGCACTGAAAGGCAGCGCTGCAGGCCTTCAGATCGTTCCCGTTAGTGTCAGAAAAAACTACGAGGATATATATCACCAGAAAGATCTACATCGCAAGGAATTAAGACGCCGAGTGCAAAAGAATAATGAAACGCTACAAGGTTTGTGTTGCCGACCTATCCCGGTGAGTCCCACCCTTTCCTGGATCAATTTAACGGCATTCGTGGTCCTGATATAAAATATGTGACTTTTGCCCCACAAACAGCTACATTCGCTACATTTGCATTGGCACAAGAGACAGCGAAATTTGTGTCCAAGCCTTAAATACAAATAGTTCAGAAAATTGAAACGGATGCGGGACATTTGAAGGGTGTCATAAACGATATTTAAGGCGAGACCCAAACTCTCACCAAAGTGTTATTAGGCGCAAATAAACCCAGACCAAAGTGCAACAATTGCGACAATCCTGGTCATATGGCACGAAATATATCAAGGTCAAGCTCACCCCAACGTGGCACCAAACAGGCAAATTTTACTAAACCATCCATAATGGCCCGAGTGGAGGACATCTGAGTATAACCAAGACCATAGAAAGGATACAGCAGCGCTTCTACTAGGGTGGCTGTCAACAAGCGGTAGCCAATTGGATGGCAAATTGCACCCAATGCTTGACAGCTAAAGGACCCACGCCAAGAAGTCGTAGCCAGATGCTGCAATACAACTCTGGTGCAACATTTGAGCGTACAGCGTATGGATGTGGCTGGTAGATTTCCAGTCAGTAGCTAAGGAAACCAGCACATCTTATTAGTTATGGATTACTTCAGTAAATGGCCTAAAGTATACGTTGATCCAAATCAGGGATAAAAATCTCTAACTAATGTGTCCGTGAATAACGGGATATGCCGTTTCATCCGAACTCTTGAAGAATACCTGAGCAAATTGGTCAAGCAGATCTAAGAGATTGGGGTGTACACATACCAAAGTCCCTTTTGTCATACAGGTCAGCCACCCATGAGTCCATCTCTCGAACACCAGCTAGAGTAACTTTTGAAGCTGAGCTGAAGCTGCCTGGAGATTTGGAGTTCGGCATTAAGCCGACATCTGGCACTACGTACAGCGATAGCATTTGCCAAGATGCGGAGAGTCTTAATAACCTCCATGAATTTGGTCGTAACAAAATAAAGATGGTCATTAATAAGGCGAAAACAAAGGTACGACCAAGCGGCAAATACCGAAGAATTCCATGAAGGTCAGCTGTTCGGGACTTACGGGCTTAAGTGGTGGACAGTGTAAGCTTTTACTTACTCCTAATGATTAAATTAAAATAATGTAAACAACAGGGCGACAAATGCTGCGCCTGAAAGTATACCCTTAACACAAGCCATTTGACGAATCCGTTGAAAATGCGATAAGGGTTCAAACGGCAATATTGGTTCTGGAATCAGGTAGAACAATCAAGAAACAGGTTGGCGAGAAGCATATCTCGTATAAATGGCTGAGGTTTTTGGTATGATGAGTTAGACTGTGACTAATCGCCGGAAAGTACATCGCGAAGTATTAGGAAAAAGGTTGAATATAGACAATTGTGAATGTTAAGTGGTGTAAATAAAATAAACTGCTGTACTGTATAAGTAAAATAAAAGGATACAAAACTGTTGTAATTATCTTAATTTAAAAGCCAACCTTGTTTTATTATTGGGATTAAAACAGCGCTAATGGGGCGATTTATGAAAATTCGTATCACTAACTTCCGATTTTGTTCACGAAGATAGCAAGACCTCCGCCGACAACACGTTTCACGCAAACAAGTCCTTTATTAATACAGGCAGATTAGAGAAACTTGTTATTTTTCTATCGAATCACCTTCTGAAGAATTGAGTAATAAATTTTATTCAGAACGGTTTTTCAGAAGTTCAAAAGATTAAGAAAATTTCAACACAAAACTTGATCGAATGAATATCAACAATTTTTCTGAAGGCGTCTCATACAATCTGATCAACATAAGATACCAACATCCCCTGCAGTGATGGGGGGCCATCAATATAAAAATGTGTTGCACATTCGTATATCATAAAGCATATGAATTAAAAATTCGTTGTTTTTATTTATAAAATTGTGCGATTTTCACAAATAATATTCCGCTTTAAAAAATCCTATAGACTCTATTGTTTTCTTGTGCGTATCCAAGTGGCTGAATATAGTAGATAAGTATTTAAGTGTGTTTCTGTGTCTATATGTATTTGCGTCCATATGAATTATTACAATTTCCTTTATGAAATGTTTATGCGAATGTCGGACTGAGTGATTCACTCGAAAACTCAACAAATTTCCAAAAAAAAATATAAAACAATAATAAAAAGTTGTTGGATAAATATGCGTTCAAGCGATACTGAACATGCGAAAGCCAAAAAATTAATATGAATTAAATGTAGCGAGGTATCATAAGAGCGTTTAGATTTTTATCACATTTATTATGAGTCATTTTGATATATTTTTGAATTTAGTGAATTTAGTGAAAGTTTTAATCAACCCCAGTATATAAGTAACTCTAAAGATTTTCTGAATGAAAATTTGCGTTTGTGTAGTGCTCTTACTTGATAAATTTAAATGAATTTAATTGTATATACAATTAAGTTTGAAAGCCAACAACCTCTAGATAGTATATACATACACATCTACTATATGTAGAATATAAAAAAAAAGTTGTATATACACTCATCACCTACGCCCATCCTTGTCAGATTCCAAAGAATCGTTAACACCCCCTACAAAAACAAACAAACCTCGCATTAAATACATCGTCACCTAAAATACAAAAATACGTAACAGCAATTTCATCACTTGGCAGGAGAGTCAATGAATGTTTCGGTATGAAATTCAAATTTTGTCAGTAAAATTGTCACCTTTGGCCGAAGTAAACGCTATATAGAATTAGAAGTAGATAAAACAGAAAAGTTGATCCAGAATGCTATAATTTTGAACGATGTAGTAGTTTAGCCACATACATCGTAAATCGTTGTAGTCAGTCATCAACCCAATTTTCGAAATTTTGTCGCTACGTCCTTTTGGACGATATGTAAGTAAGTACTATTTTATTCTTCTCACGAATCATTTAAATATAATCAAGTATATGTTCACTAGAAAACTGACTACGCGCTAAAAGAAACTGGCCCCTGCAAAATATTGCCTTAACCATGTATATGTTTGCAACCATTGTGTTCAAGAATTCCAGAACAGCTACTTTCTTGTTTTTTGTTGTCTGTCAGGCTTTTAATTTCAGCAGTTTTCAACAATCAAAGCCACAGTTTTGTTACAAAAACATACATGATAACCAATTAATCACTGAGTCTCAAAAGTATAATATTGAATAGCAAACAGAATGTGTTTGGACACAAATATACTATCGCTGCGACAAGCTAGAAACTCGTTATATTTTTCCATCTCTACTTTTTCTTTGATGCCCCGCTTTTAATAATTCACAGGGTACGTATTTCGTAGGTAATTTGTTTCCCTGGATAACGCTGGATTATGGTGGCTCACCCATTATTATTGCAGTGGGGAATGGGTAGCGATCGTTTACCCATTACCCACAGGGTATGGGGAAAATAATGGGTAGCTACCCACGACAATGGAGAATTTCCCATCACAACGACCCATTATCCACACGGAAATTAAGAAAATAATGGGTAATTACCCACGACAATGGGGAATTACCCATCAGCATTGCCCATTACCCTTAGGGTAATGGGGAAAATAATGGTTAGTTACCCACGATGATGGGTAACGGGTTACGCAAGTTATCCCATCACCATTTTGATTGAAAATGTGAAAAATTGTCTACATCTCGGAAACTGTGCTCCAATCAGAATCATTTTTCATTTTCATAAAGTGGTCCACTTCATGTGGAAGAATTTTTTCCAAAAAAAAGACCCCCAATTAGGAAAATCGCTAAATTAAAAAAGTGTCTATAACTCGGAAACGGTGCGTCCAATGGCAAAAATAATACATTTTTTACCTCCATAGGAGCATAGGAGGCTTCAACCAATTATTCTTTAAATCGCTAGAACTAAATTTTTTTAAATAAAAAATCGCTAAACCGCCCTCATGTCTATATCTTGGGAACGGAGCGTCCAATCGAAAACAAATCAACTTTTAGGCGTTTCTAAGGCTTATCATTCAATCTGTCTGATCACTGTAGTGTATTTCAGGCGGAAATTACCGCCATACTGGAGGTTGCTGAACTACTGAAAAGTAGTGTCACAACCCACCGGAGAATATGTATCTACACAGACAGCCAGGCTGCTATATAATCCCGGGAAGCCATGTTTGCTACGTCCCTGACGGTGAGAGAATGCCACTCATCACTTACGGTGATGGCAGAGTATTTTGACATCAGGCTCATCTGGGTATCGGGACACAGCGACATTCCAGGCAATTGCGTAGCGGATGCGTTAGCTAGACAGGGCACTACGGCACAGGTTCTTCCTGCAAAATAATATGTTAGTATGCCAATCTCTACCTGCCGTTTGCAGACCAGGCAGTGGGCCGATAATATGTTCAAGGACAAGTGGAGACTTACTTCAACTTGCAAACAAGCCAGGGTACTCTGGCCACAGGTGAACGGGAAGAGGACTAGGTAACTACTTAACTTGCCAAGAGGCAGGTTATCCACAATGATAGGAACACTTACGGGACATTGTCTTGTAGGAAAACACGCCCTAAGATTGGGACATAGAAACTCTACTCTCTGTAGATGCTGCATGGAAGAGGACGAGAAACACCTTCTCTTGGATTGCCCTGCTCTGGCAGGACTGAGAAGTAGGATATTCGGTACACATTTAGTTGGCACAGTAGGCCTAGGTCTCATGGACAAACTTATTGAAAGGGCAAATTGGCTAGACGACTAATCAGTAGTTGCTATGGAGGAAACTGCAGGTATCACAATGGGATGGGTGCTGTCTTGCAGCCTTTTCAACCATCCAACCAAGGGTTTTCATAGAGTGGTCCAATTCGTATAGAAGAATTCCTTTTCGAGGGTAATAGGTAATCGTAATGGGTAATTCCCCATCGTCGTGGGTAGTTACCCATTATTTCCCCATTACCCTATGGGTAATGGGTAATCGTGATGGGTGATTCCCCATTTTCAGCGGTAGCTACCAATTATTTTCCCCATAACCTGTGGGTAATGGGTAAATGTTCATTACACATACCCCTTGGCAATGTGTATGGGTTACACATGTGGGGGTAAATACGAACTCTGATAATTAATACTTATTTTTTTGTGGAAACGCACATTTAGTTTGCGTCGGACACTAACGAAACATTTGGCGAAAATAGTTAAAACTAAATTTTCGATCACTTAATCTCGGAGCAATGGCTCGATAATACAGTAACGACTCTACTCTATCAACTTAAGTTGATAACAAATAATTTACCGAATTTGGTTCGGGCGAAAGAAGCACAAGCGACTTTTGTTCCGAAGCAATTGTAAAGGGTGTATTTTTCTGCTTAGATATAACTTTCGAAATGGTTAGCTGTCAAACGAACTGTCATACTGCGTTCGGTATTTTCGGTTTATGATAATCTGGCAAATCATCATGAATAGATTCACGATTGCACAACGCTACCAAAATATTCAAATGAATTTTGAAAGTCAGTCATCTATTCACGCAACTAATAGACGACTTCGTCGTTTTAATGACGCACATAATCGTCCATCTGAGTAAGCCAACCGTCAAATTGTGGGTAGATGTCATACCACATACTCTGTAAATGATGCAATAGTACCAACACCAACAGGAATGTGCGTACTAAAGAGAAAATCGCCGCTGTAAACGAAAGTGTGACAGAAGATCCAAATTTATCGATACGTCGTTGGTCGCAGGAATTGGGGCTCTGTCCGTAAACTACGTGGAAAATTTTGCACCACGATCGTACTCTACACACGCCTAAGATCCAGCGGGAGCAGGAGTCAAAGCCACGAGAACAACATATGTATCGTTCTTTCGCCGATTGGGCTGTAAAGCAGTTGGAAACTAACCGATATGTTATAGCAAAATTGTGTTCAGCGATGAGGATAATTTTTAGCTTAACGGGTTTGTTAGTAAACAAAACTGCCGCATATGGAGTAAGACCCATCCTTAATAGACCCTACAGACTCCATTACAACCAGAAAAAAACACCGTTTGGTGCGGTTGATTCGCTGGCGTATCATCGGACCCTATTTCTTCAACACTGAAGCCGGAGCTCGCGTCACGGTCAATAGAGATCGTTACCGCACCATGATCAATGATTTTTTGTTTGATAATATGGAGGACATAGATCCGGGCGAGATGTAGTTTCAACAGGATGGCTCTACGTGCCATATAGCAACCACAACCATCGATTTATTGAAATCAAAATTTGGCGATAAGATAATTTCGTTAAATGGACCTTTCAATTGGCCTCCAAAGTCTTGCGCTTTGACGGTTCTCGATTATGTCTTTCGGGGCTACGTTAAGTCACTGGTTTATGCTGATAAACCAGCAACAATTGACGCCCTGGATGCCACAAGTGCTAGTGTTGTTCGTGACATATGACCAGCAATGTTCGATAAAGTGACCCATAATTGACGTCCAGAATGCGCTTCGTCATGAACAGCCGCGGTAGCCAAAACACCAAAATCATTTTCAAATGTCTTTCGAATAATAAAAGTTTTTTTATTAAAATTTAATTTTTTCTTCCTGTTTTTACAACTTTAATTTCTATCGGTCTTAAAAAATGTCCATTAGATAACGAGTGCAGAATTTAAAATTTAGAATTCTATCAGACATTGGAATTCTACTAGATCCATGAAATCGTAGGTATTATATCGAATAGCTTAGGAGTTTCGAAAAGAATGTTTAGCGTTGATAAACGCGAATCTGCTCAATATTTTGACCATGTTAGTCGTTCTCGAAGCAAGGATCCTTCAAAAACACCTGGGAACACACTCATATAAAAAATCGGTAGATGCACGCGAATTTGCCGTAAGCAAATTTTAACGGTTGTAACAACTGCAACTTCAGTGGGGCAACTTCGATTTGGGACGACAACATTTGTCACTTACCATGAATTGTATGCAAACGAGGTTGTAGGTAACGACAAGTTCGGCTTCCAGCATCGAAATGCCCTTTAAGTGAATTACACCAATAGAACTTCTCTGTATTTCGAACTGAAATTATATAAAATTACTTTGCAGTAAAAACGATTTTACTAAAACTTGTCTCTCTCCTTTTGACTAATGCATTTGTGTCCATTCATTTGTGCAACTACTTACATAGCAATTATAATTTGTAGTTTATCAAGAATTACCTCTACAAATGAAATTTCATACAAATTTAAACAGAAGTGACAATTGTGCTTGTTTTAAAACGCATTTCCTTCATATCTGGCTGCTTTGGTTTTCAAATATTTTATAGGTACAGGTTTATAAATTTGAATCTGTTACGATGCAACATCAATCGAAGACACAAACCTCTGTATATAAAATACAATATAAGCTGAATTGCCTGCAGTCAAACAAATTCAAAATAATTAACAGCATTCATTACAATTGGCATCCGAGTCCACAACCTGTATTTGCATTGGTAGAGCAAATGGAAATTCAAAATTTTGTAATTACTACTGCGAACAATGGTAATTCTTTTGTATTTACATTAGACAAAATAATGCCGGTAAAAGTCCAATGCAAATTAAAAAATCCCAATACTGCTTGTAGATATAAGTTTTGTAAACGGTGGTCCATTTATAGGTAATTCGAACGAGGTTTTTTTCGGACTAAGCAAACACTTCACTCTCGAGAACCAAAGATCCAATTCTATCAGACTCTAATACAACTTTTATTGCTTTATAACGCAGAATCCTGGTAATATCATATGCTGGTGAAACATCACCAGTAGTCTTCGAGAGAAATATGGGCGGAAAAATATATGACCATATAACAGAGAGCAGCGAGTATCAACGACAGATCAACCACGAGCTGTTTGATCTATATCCCGACACAAATACACATTACCGATGGCTAGGCCATGCCAGTAGAATGGATCAGAAAGTGCGAGAAGCTTTTCGAAGACATTCTCGAAGGGCATTAACAAATAGGTCGACCAAGACTTCGCCGGAAAGGCCAGGTGGAAGATTACCTGCGAGAGCTTGGTGTTACCAACTAGAGGAGAAAAGCTAAAGATCCAGCCGATTGCAGAAACATGTTTTCCTTATATTGTAAGGACTACGCCGAAAAGGCTAGGATTGGAAAAACATGTTATCCTCATATTGTAAGGTCCTAAACCTCAGTGGGTGTTTTCAGGCCATCTAAGTAAGTAAGTACGTAAGATTAATTTATAGGTATCTTTTTTCCAAAAATATAAAAATAAATTACTTAGTTCCAGTCGTCATTATCATACAAAATAACAATTCTTTACATTTGCTTTTCAAGGAAGATTTCTTTCAAATAGGGCAGTTTCACAACGCCATCACTTTTTAAATAAAATCATTCTTTTTGGCAAAAAAAATCAATTTATCAACAAACATACTCTCATTTAAGCTCGGTTCATTTCGACCCCATCATTTTTCCTTCCAAATTATCGGTTTTCTCAAGGACATCAACATATGCGTCTGTTTCGGCCATAAAGATTTCATTTAACAAAATCTCTTATCGGCGACGCATTTCTTCAGGTTTGGAAATCGAAACTAGTCATTGAGGTTTACATCCTGAGAATATTGATTTCGGTTGCACTGCGTACCCTTATTTCTGGATTTTTACCACGACGAATACATACCTGTGTGCCAATGCGTTGTCATGGCTGGCGGAAGATCGCAAAATGTACCCATTTTACCTTATATTCGACGGTGATCCTTTTACCTGTTTCCAAGTAATTGGTGAGAATGACACCACATGCATCCCATAAAACTATTTTCTAGGTAATTACACCGCGGCTCCACGAAATACTCCCCAAGGAAATAACGCCCACGAAATAGCACCCAATGAAATAAACCCAAAAAAAGAAATAACATCCAAAAACAAAGAATAAATAAATTAACTCCAAGGCAAAATGGAAACAAATGCGAAAAAATTTCCTAGTAAAAGGCCCATTTGGAAACCCCGATTGGAAAACAAAATAACTTCCCAAAAAAATTAAATACTTCCCTAAAAATTTGGTAGTTTTTTCATATGAAATAACACCCAAAAATATGTGAAATACATTGGAGATTATTTCATTTCGCGTTTGGGGGTTATTTCCTTGGGGAATATTTCGTGGAGCCGACACCCCGCATGCATCCTACAAAACTGTCGCCATGACTTTGTTGGCCGATAGGTCCAACTTGTCTTTCTTCGGTACACGTTCACCAGGACCGTTCTTAGTATCTGATGTGATGTGATGGATGGATGTTTCGTTCACGGTTATGAAATGGCTCAAACACTTTTTCGGCTTGCGTTTGAACATCGACAAATACTTATTTGCATTGTGCATACGGTTTCGCTTATGGTCTAGTGTGAGTAATGGTGGCTCATATCGCGCGGCTGGCTTTCTTCTGTCCAAATATACATATGAAATGTAATGAACCCACTCAATTGTGATGCCTTCAGCCACAGCTACCTCATTCACTCTGATTCGCCGATTTCCAATATCATTCTATGGAGTGCATAGACGATTACTGGCGTGACGCAATCTTTTGGGCGATCTGAATGTTCCGCTTCGCTTGTGTTGGTACAGCTACAACGAAGTTCATTAAATCACTTTTAAACCATTGATGGTGCCAGAGTCCATATAGTATTTATAAAGCCGTTCTTTGGTTTTAAAAAAATTCAAAAAATTATCTTATTATTTATTTTCACATATTCGACGATATTAGCGAGGTTATCTGCTTTGGCCGTCGATGGTGCACTGGTTAGTGTACGCGCCCCTTGTACATGAGAACGTGGATTCGATCCCTGCTCAGACCACCTTACATTTTTTTCGACGACGGTCACATCTCTTAGTAATGACAACACAATCGAGTACTTAGCCATGAAAAAACCTCAAAATACTGTTCAAAATACTTTTCGGAACCGGTGTATAACTGTAGGTCTCAATCAGTGAGTAAAAAAACTAGAAAGCGCACATCTCACAGATTGTGGGAAGCTCTCCCCAATCCCTTCATGGGATGTTATGGAACCTAATTTTCTTTTTATCTTCTTTCAACGGTAGTCAAACATAAACTAAAGACGCAGCTCGATTAAAATTATACAGTAGTCAATTAATACATGGAAACTCAATTGTTTAAAAGGGAAGTTTAAAAAGTCCCGAGGCTTTCAAACTACCGACACTGTGGCTACTATGCTCTATTCCGAGGTTTAAATTGTCGAGGGCGCGTACATAAGATAAAGTTTGGTCGCAACCGAAATCAAGATCCAGCCGAATATAAGCTGCAGTGAGTGAATTTGGTTATGGCAACCTCAATTAACTTATAAAAAATAAATGGTTTCCCGTTACATCCCATGAAGGGATTAGGGAGAGCTGTGCGAGTTCTAGTTTTACACTCACTGATTTTGACCTACAATTTCACACCGGTTCCGAACGGTATTTCGAGTAGCTTTTTCATTGCTATGTACTCGATAGTATCGTCGTCATTAAGCGAGGTGACTGCCGTCGAAAGATATTTAAGGTGGTCAGAGCAGGGATCGAACCCACCTTCTCATGCACAAGAGCCGCGCACACTACCATTGCACCACCGACGGCCGGTATAAAACTCATAAAAAACCGAATTTTTACTTGCTACAACCTCTTCTAAATTAAGTAGTTTTCAAAAACTATTTCTGAGCGCAACCTAAAGATGTGGACTTGTAGTTTGGTCAGAGTTTAGAAGTCAGAGTTTCAAAATGTTTTTTTGAAATTCGAGTCGATGCTTCAGCCTGACTCCAACTCTGTGTTAATAAAGATGCTAAAAATGTTACAAGTCGCTAAAAATGAGAAAGAAAAATAGATGAAAGAATTCAATACCACCACGAAGATATCAATTGTTAGGCATTCTTAGTGACAGGACTGTTATACATATAGATTAGCATGGAACTACCATCTCCGCTCACTACAACTGCTTCCCAGCGATATCCGATAGGTTAGTAAATCGATTAGGATGATGTTTGAACTGGAAACTTATTTTCAATGTTAACTCTAGTTTTCGAGGTGAAATGATTTCGGAAAATTTATTTTTCATCTGATATACAGATATAGGCATCATTAGTGTATATTATATTGTCAATACGTTCCAGCATAATGCAATCAAATTTTTAAAAGACCAAAATGGTGCCCCTTCGCCACAAATATTTAAAAGAAGCTTTCCTCTGGATTGTTCCAGTTCTAGAGATTTATCGGAAAACTCTTAAAGAAATTTTACTAATGGGAGTTTTTTTTATTAGTACGAGTAATTTTTCTGGTACAAATAAATACCTACATTATTATACGACCATGCTACATACACCCCGGTTCACTTATTTAAAGGCACTAAAAATTCCATATTCAGCTGCCTGTATCTTTTGCAATTTGTAACCGATTGCAGAATTTTAAAAGGAAAATGGAAGCTAGACGTCTTGAGATATAAAAAAAATCATGACAATAGCGGTTTCTTAAGTCATTATTATTATTATTTTTAAAGTAAGCGATGATTTTTTGTAGGGACCGTTTGTTTATTACAATTTATTACATCTTAATAATTTTACGAGTCAAAATGGCAAAAACAAAAAATTTTAAATCTATCGGAAAAAACTAAAATCGATGTTTACCGTTCTGAAGGATATCCTAACCGCGCAATAGCCATTCTACAATTACATCAAGGACCCCGAGAGGTATGGAAAAATTTTAAAAGAAGGGTTGCATTGTCTTTATCTACGTATGAGAATAGAAAAATCATCAGAATTGCTTCTAATTCTGCCTTATCCTTGTCAAAGCTAAGAGCTCTAGCTGGAGTGTAAGCGAGCAAGTCATTAGTACGGAGAGTAATTAAGAGCTGTGAGTATCTTAAATACCTGAAATTATAAAAAAAGCCACCACTTAATGCTCCTCGTAAGGAAAAGCGGCCTCAATTCGCAAGAGACTACATGGTATTGTATTTACGGATGAGAGGAAGTTCAATTTGGATGGACCTAATGGCTACAACCATTATTTCCACGGTCTGCGGAGAAGAAATGCGTTTTTTGAACCGACATCACATCCGAGAGGGCGTCGTTGTGGTGTGGGGTGGTATTACGTACTATGGTGCAGGCTATAAAACGTTATTGGAATCTGCTTTCCCGAAGTTCAGTGAACTATTGAATATTTCAACAGGATAATGCCCCTATACACAACGCCAGGGTAGTAAAGGAGTTCATTGCAAGCCAAAATATTAATATTCTTGACTGGCCACCCTATTCGCCAGATCTAAACATTATCGAAAATGTGTGATGTTGGTTATCTCGTAAGGTCTATGAAGGAGGTAGACAATTTGATGAGGGGAAGCAGTCACTAATTCAGGCCATTAAGGATGCTTGGAATCAAATTTCGTTGGATTACATAAATTCTCTTTAACTCTCAATGAAAACCCATATATTTTAAGTACAACACGTATATTTGAAGTACAACCCGTATATATTTGAAAACTAAGGGGGTTGTATCCATTACTAATAGTTCTTAAATAAAGTAAAATAAATTAAAAAAACAAAAAAAACTGGTTTTCATTAAAATTATTTAAATTGCCTTTATTCAAGTGAACCAAAAAAAAAAAACAATAGCACATTTTTTGACTTTTTTTATAAATTGCTCAAAAGAAGTTCTTCAGTTAAAAAACCACTGTTGTCGTAATTTTTTTTCTATTTCCATTCCCATTTTAAAATTCTGCAATCGGTAACAAATTGCAAAAGATACAGGCTGCTGAATGTGAAATTTTTAGTGCCTTTAATTAAGTGAACCGGAGTGTATTTCCATCTCTACAAAATAAAATTTTTTGTTGCCATGTTTGAGGCGTAGAATATGGACATTTAATTGTCCAGAAATTCCAATTGTTTATAGTTCATTTACTTGAAATTTGAAACCACTTGGGTACTGCTATCAGTTAGTTTCTGTCGGAAAACGGCCAAGCTTTCGTTTAATGTTCCAAATATAAAAACATTCCAATGGCTTTAGTTCATTTACCTGAAACGAATTAATTAGTTTAGCCCCATATCTGTCATGGATTTCTTTTAGTAAAAAAAATATTATTTCTTTGAAGACAATTAAAACGTTGATTTATGAAAAATTATTTATTAATTTATAAGAATTAACAATTTTTATATTCACGTGTTTCTTATAATTGGTACCACTAAAACATTTAAATGCGTTTGGTTTATTTGTGAAGTTGGAGTCGGTATTCGGAATTCAACTTTTGCTGCCACCCGATTGAACATAAAAAATATGGTGCTAATTTAATGAAAAATTGTAATTTTTTAGTGCCTAAATATGAATAACTATTTTTCCACCAACTACTTGAAATAAATAGGTACGCAGCTAAAAAGGTGATAAAATTCTCTTTCGATTGTTGGTAGATTGTTTTACCCTAATCGGAGTTCATTTGCCTGAGATGTGTCCAAACAAAACTCAACATTTAGCATATAAATCGAATTACTGCCTTTGAATTGCATACAGGTGGTACTGTAATTCATCAAAAGGCAAACATTGCCATTATTATAATATTTTTACATCTGAATACTAATAAAATTTGCCACAATAGCAGCCGTGAACCAATTTTGACCCCAGAAAAATTTTTGAAGATAAACCATTCTTGAAATAACTCCAAGTACGATATTCCAGCAGCAGTTTCTGAAAAAATTAAATACAAAATCTTGGGATAACGCGGGGATTCCCTTTTCTCTTTATTAGGACATATCAATATGTGAACGAACTAATTCAATAATCTCTTTAGACTGCAAACACCTACAATTTTTGGTAGGCCCACTTTTTTTTTTTTGGAACGAAGTTCCTTATCGCATGCTGCGGGATGGGGGCTAGATGAATAAATTGAAACAACTTTTTTTAACAATTTTATTTCGTCCCAGTATTATCAACAATATTGCGTACTTTCGCTTTGGTTTGTATCTAGTCTAACCTATGGTGGCAAATTTCTTGTTTAATGGGAAGTTTTCTAGGTGGAGCTCCTGTAACCAACATCTATCTATCTATCTGTCTTCTATATACAGGGTGGTTCAGTCACGACTGGACAAATTTCACCACCGTATTCCTTGGCTCATTTCATGCAAATATGTCCATCTACGACTATCCCCGAAAATGTAAGGTGGCAACATGGGAGCGGTTTGAAAATTTTGGGATTAGTGGTCGGATGGTGCTAGGGAAAAATTGCTAAGTTTTGAACCAGTGGTCGTTTTTTTTTGTTTTTGGGCTTGTTGGAAAAAATTGAAATCGTGAAATCCGTGTTTTCCCCATGGACAATATATGTTGCATGTTCACGTATGGGTAAACCTTCAGACTTATATATATTTGCACCAGATGACAAAATTTAGTGTTTATTTAGAGTGTTTTTAAACTTTGAAAACAGTTTTCAAATATACATTCCCGCCAATACATCGAATAATACGATATTAAGCCAAATATTCTAAATATATATATAAAAAGGGATGATTTTTTTTATTTATTCTGCCTTTTTGTTAATACTTTTTTATTTTATTATTCAAGCTCAGGACAAGAGATATAGCTTTTTGAAAAAAGAAGATATTTTGCAAATTCATCGTCATGATTCCTGGCAAACTGTATAGCTATTTCAGATCTAGCCACTGATCTGCATCAGCGGTTGTTTGGAATACTGCTTTTCAAAAATTCATCAAACTAAATTCAAACGAAAACTCACCTGAATTGAGAATTTTTCACTATGCAAGTATTCGAAAAATATCGCAAGCAAAACACACAAGAAACCATTTTCAAACAACTTCTGTCCATCTCCAGAGTACCATCGATTCCCATTAGAAATAATTTTTGTTGTCTAAAACACTGTTTATTGTCTGTTGTTTCGTCGTGCTGTGTGATCACCAGGGATGATTTTTTTTATTTATTCGGCCTTTTTATTGGTGAAAACAAAATTAGTATTGGCCAAAATTCAATATCTTTTGATCTAGTACCCATTTTTAACTTCTGCAAAAAACCGATTATAGACAAGGAGTGGGGGATTATGGCGATATACCAACATTGAAAATCGCACAGTGGGGTATATTTCAAAATATATCCAAAGTTGACTACTTTTTACATTGTTTAATTTTGGGTTTTTCTTTATATGTTTTTTAACATATTTGGACATAGTTATCCATAATGCGTACACACAGTTTATTCTCGCATTACAGATATTCGCTATTTTCGAATTTTGAAAAATCGAAATATTTTGATCCCTTTTTTCGAATTTCTTGAACTGTTTCTTATTCAGTTTTAGAGATATTTCACTCAATTTTTCTTTGTTAAAATCCGTTATTCGTTTGCTCTAATGCGGCAGATTTGAATTTCCTAACTACGGTAATAAAAATTTGATTCGCAGGAAAAGAGGACGACCAAGATTCCGCTGGAAAGACCAGACAGAAGAATCCCTCCGTAACCTTGGTGTTACCATCTGGTGAGAAAAGGCGAAGGATAGAGCCAGTTGGGAAAATATGTTGAAAGTTGTTGCGCTGTTTCAACAATTTTTCAGCAATTTTCAAGTGAAAATTTTTTAAATAATTGTCTTCGGTAGCAAAAATCAGTACCGGTTTTTTTCTTTCTCTCATATTAACATTTTAATATTCACATCCTTTAACGAAAATTGACTTGATATATCGGAACCAAGTGCTGAAGCAAAAAAAAAACTCTTTGCCTCTGTACACAAGCTGAAGCATAAACCGAAATTCATTGAGCAAGAAAATGTCTCGAGCAGTGATTGCACAATAGCACACTCTTGTGTCGTCTACATCTCGAGAGTTTAGATTGTTGCTATCTCACTTTATTATTTTCTGTTTTTCCTCGTTATGTCTTCAGAGAACTTTGTGAGAAATAAAATACAACCGAGTGCATATAAATTTATATTTTATTTGTAAATTCTGCGGACTTATTCGTAAATCCGATCGACCGCTGATGAACTAGACCAACATCCGGTACAAGATGCCAACGCAATGAGCTGCTCGGTGAATATGACCACCTTACACATAATTTGTGTCTTTTCAATTTACTATCTACCTTGAAAATAAATACACATATTCAGAAATAATATTAATGTTTACACACTAGGGTGAACCAAAAATCAAAACTTTTAAATTGTATCATGCACGCTGAAAAATAGCGGCCGCTCTAACATATTCTCCCAAACATATTCTGCAGGAACCATGTATAGGTTTGGAACATACTTCAAACATTCACATGTTTGCAAGTCTCAGACTCACTTGTATTTATATGTAAACAGTATCATGTTTATTGGCAAACTTATATGCTTTGACGTGGAAACATATGCGATCTTCATCCCAAACATCCATATACTTATGTGGAAGCATTCGCGTGTTTCCCCCCAAACCTGCATATACTTACGTGGAAACGTATGCGTATTTCCTCCCAAACATAATAGTATTTAGAAACTAATTATTCTTTGATTTCAATATATATGTATTATTTCTTATAACTAATTTTATCAATATAAATACACATTCATCAATAATTCAAAAAATTAAAAGACGTAAAACGGCCCTATTTACATTTACGTGCATTGAATGCATAATTTGTTTTTTTTCATGAAATGAGATTCTGCTGTTCTTTTGCTTTTCCATCCTTTGTTGTCACGTTTTTGTTTTCAGAAGGTTTCAGCTATGCGTTGGTTATCACTATACGTTGGTACACAAACAATATATTTATATACAAATCCAGTTCATTCAAGCCAAGCGTGGATTAATTACTTGTGTTTCGTTTTATTATACTTAATTCAAAAATGGTCCGCCGTTCCAATTTTCTCAGTAAATGCTCGGACAGACAAAGGCCTTCACGTTTTTGCCCTTTCCCGTTTCTTTCCTCGAAATCATTGCTCACTTTGGTAGCACACATACATATGAAACACATAAACCAAAGCAACATCACAAACCATTTAAGCGTCCGAGCCTTCGTATATTTTTTTTTCACTGATCAACCGCTTTCGATATCCTCTGTCCGATGAACCATTGACGGCTGACTACATGAAACTAAAACGCAATACATTAGCCAAAATAAGAAACACTTCATCTGCACGCACATTCGGGAATAATTATGACTCGCCGACTTAGAGAATCCACTCTTACTAAAAGTACAGATCCACTCTTACAAGATAGACTCTCTCGTTGTCCCTCTTCTATTTTCTTGCTCTCGAGAGAGCATAGCCTGTGCAACAAACACAACTGTATTAGATATACGTGGGTTGAAAACGCATATATTATAACATATTTATCATTGTGTCCCAAACATGTAATATTGAATAGCAAACATAACGTGTTTGAACACAAGCACATTATATTTGCGACAAGCTCTAAACACACTTTATATTTACATCCAAACAATAACAAATTCGGTCGTTGTAATCGAGTTAAGAGCAAATTCACTAATTGCAACCGAATTGATTCCAAATTCGATAGTTGCAACCGAATTGATGTCAACTTCGGTTGTTGCACCTAAATTAATACCATATTCGTTTGCTGCAATCGAATTCGGGACCAATTTCGGTTGTTGGATCCGAATTCGGTTGTTGCAACCAAAATTATAGATAATGTAATCGACAGAACGAATATACAATTCAAAGAAATAAATACCATGCCACACCAAACGAAGCATGAATTTTGACTGATTATTTTGGGGGAAAAATGCTATACTCAAGACAGTTGCAGCGTATGCTCTGAATTGACCACATCGATTCATCACAGTACACCAGGATATTGTTACTGCCAAATACAGTGAGTTCTACTGGTAGATCAGCACGTAAGAAAAACAAGGTGAGTATGTCTAGTAACAAATCCTATCGAACGGTTGCTAGGATACATGTGACAACCGAAGAGGAATAAATCTACGAGCAAAAATGAAGGCATGTAGCAATGAAAAATTTTGACTTTTTTGATTCTCTCCTGTTCATTAATATTCATTTATGAATAGAGTTGGCTCCGCAATATTTCCAGTGATTTGTGGTTTGAAGAAAAATAAATGCTTAGGTAAAATTTTTCAGCAAAATAACAAATGAGTTTTCAAACATTTACTCACTTGGTTGTTGGCAACCAAGCAAAACAAAGAACATATGTGAAAAGAGAAAGGAAATAATTTGCTTCATCCAACTGCACAGTTGCGATTTGCTAACGCAGTCAAGCGCAGCAATGGCTTCTCAGAGAATTGATGTCGCTGCAAGCGGTCAGTTGCAGCATTGAGCAAAGTTTGAAAAATGTGTTCAGTTCCTTTTTTAATTGCATATATTTTGCGTTTCGTTTCGTAATTTTAAATCATTTACATCAACGATTTGTACAAGACTGAATTTCTGAAACAGCAAGCGGCACGAAGTAAATATTTGCTGCTTTGGACAATAAACAGAAGCAATATAAGTCTAAACAACAACTGAGTGCATGCAGCAACAGCAATTCTGTCAAAAGTCATTGCTGCGCTTGACTACATAACTGCCAACTGCGCAGTCAGATGAAGCAAACGATTTACTTTTTCTTGTATTTGCTTTTTGCTTGTTTGCAAACAACAAATTAAATAGGTATTTGAACAAACAAGCGTAGTTAGCCATTTTGGCATGGAAAGATTAACTAACGCCCTAACAACGCTTACAAAATTTTTGATATCAATATTATGTGAGAAACTATATGAGAAATGCTTGAACCCACAAATTGTATATGTACGTAATCAAAATTGTCGAAAGTGGTTTGGAGCAACCAAAGCAAATACAACACTTGCATAAAAATTGTATGTTTGTTGTGGTTTATGGGTTAGGAGAATTAACGGTCCATATTTTTCTTAAAGATGCCGATGGCAACAACGTTACCGTCAATGGCGCCAGCTTGCATTTGTCTGTTTTCTCAAATTGAAATGATCGACATGTGGTTTCAAATAGCACGCGGTACATGCCAAATAGCACGCGATACAATGCACCTATTTAGGGATGAGGTCGGTGAGCAATTTATCTCACGCTTAGGATCAGTGAGTTGGCTACGATGGTCGGGCGTCTTGATGCTTCTAGTCGAGTTTTTGTGTGGTTATGTTAAGTCACTCGCACAACCCAAACTAAATTGCAAGCTTGGAAAGCAACATTACACGTGGTATTAGTGAGATGCCAACCTATTTTTCTATAATTTTCGCTGTTTCGTTGGGAAATTGTAGACTAAACCAATCTAAAATTTATCGGTGCTGTGATCTAAAGTCTTTGAAGAAATATAATAAAAGATTATTAAATCCAAAGGAAACAATACCGAGAATGAGCAAATTTAATGACAAATTCTTTATACAAATATCCCCGCAAACATTGAGCTAAATTACTAAAGATAATTATACCCTCACCCATAGGGATGCCATGTTAGACCCTCAGTATCCTTAGACGAAATCCATTGTGGGACTTTTTAAGACGAATGAGCCATGTCTGTCTGTCTGTCTGTCTCTCTGTGTGGCCGATCATGTCATTTTGTTCATAGATCATGTAAGTTTGGAATAAACTAATAAAAAGTTTACGCTTTTCGCCATTTCTTATGTTTCATATTCATATTTCGTCTGTCAAATTTTGTGCACGTTCCGTCATTGACTTTGCGTTTAACAGCTGTTTAAAATATACAAAAAAATTGAAAAAATTGAATTTCGAGTGCTCATTAAACATACATTTTTGCGAAAAAAAAACGTCAATCAAACCCAGGAAAAGCTTGATAAATACTATGGGGACTCTTCACCATCGTTTTCAATGGTAAAAAACAAACCCGTAAAAAAACATACTTTTTGACTATTAATTCTTTACATATGACCACGCCCCTTTTTCCAATCCCGGCCATATTTGCAGCAGATCTTAGAATATGTACACCTAACCATCAAACCAAATTTTGTTCAAATATCGTTGAAAGGAGTAGAAATAATGGGTTGTCAATTTGTGATTTGTACGGGAGGTACCACGCCCCTTTAACCAATCCCGCCCATATTTTGATAGTTTATTTTTGTTGTCGCCATTATTTCGAGTAGATCACGGGAAAAGGGTTAAAAATATGCGGTGCATACAGACAGGTGAAGTTAATATAGGGAATTTAAAAAGTGGTCTACTGACTTTCGTTGTCGTCGCACAAGTACAAATGACGCTTAACGTTCCACGATATGCTACTGTTCGATCGAAGAGTATTAGTGTGTGAAATTGCTGATGCCATAGGCATTTCATATGGCAGTGTGATTTCGATTTTAAATGATCAGTTGGGTTGAACAAAGCTGTCTGCAAGATGCGTGCCGCGCCGCGTTTCCTCTGAATTTACCATAAACTTAATCGAGTGACAACTTCAAAGGATTATTTGGAGTTGTTTAATTGGGCTACGAATTGGTACCTCATCCACCATATTCTCCGGATTTAGCCCCCAGTGACTATTTCCTATTTCCAAACCTAAAGAAATTATTAATCAAACAAATGCCTATTTTATGGACATCGAAAAATTCTATTTTTTGGAAGGGATACAAAAATTGGACAAACGTTGGACTATTGGGTTTCCACCTAAATTGCTATACTGGACATCGTCATGCCTCAAAAAGTTGTGTTTGAAGTTCATATCTCATCCGGTATATTGGTAACATCTGGATATCCACAGGGCAGTCACTTAGGTCCGTCACTTCTCGCCTTATATCTAAATGACCTTGCATCTATAGTTTAATCGGCTAATATTTTGATGTATGCAGATGATGTGAAATTATTTACATCTCTTAAAGATATAGAGAATTCTATTTATCTTCTGGATGATCTAAATACACTCGCTGAATGGTGTTTACAGAATGGAATGTTTCTAAACATAGGAAAGTGCAAAAAACCATCGTTTTCATAACTTACAAATGTCTCTTCTCTTTTAGATCTAGGAGTTCTTTTCGATCATAGACTACTCTTTCATCTCCACATCGACTCGTGTATCAAGAAATCTAGATCGCTCGCTAAACGTATGTTTGTTAGTCTTGTCAAACCATGACTAGAATATGCTAGTATTGTCTGGTGCCCATATAATATATGATACACTGAAGGCCTTCACTTGATTCAAAAACAAATTACTTATTTTCTCGTTAGTGGTCTTGCTTGGAAACTTTATAATTTGCTACCATATGCAAATCGATTGATGCGTATTGATCGTCCAACACTTGGTAGACGTAGACGTAGACATATGCTTAATACAATGTTCATCATAAAACTTACTAGTATGTATCATAAAACTTACTTATGTTTTCTCCTAAGCCAAATAAATGTTAATACCCCGCGTAGAATGACAAGACATTTTTATCCAATTCAATTACGATTATGATTATTTTAATCCATTTCGGCGCGTTTGTCTGATCTATAATGAAGTATATAATACTATACTGACAACCGACTCCTTAACTCAGCACGTACGCAGGGGCCCAGGGACTCGGGTCCCCCCTTAAACTATTTCCTTAAGTGGTGATTGATAATCGGAATAAAATGTAGCACTGGGTTTTCCAAAAATTATAACGAATCAACATAAATATTTACTAGTATTTTCGTTGGAAGTGACAGTCATTGTTATATGGGCCAAAGTCAAAAAATATTCAAAATTCGTGAAGTCGACCATTATTTCATAACTGGTATACATATATCTGCAATAATGTGATTAATGAATTTGCATCCTATGCACTTACAGAAGTTAGAATGTATAACGATTTTGACGATATTTTTATACTTACCACATTTTCAATTACTGACAGTTAAAAAATTTTAAAAACTTCTTTCAAGATTTCTAGATTTTTGGAAGGAAGTTCCTTATCGCATGTTGCGGGATGGGGGCTAAATGAAAAAAAAAAACTTTTTTTACACTATTATGCTACAACCCAGTATTATCAACTATATTGGATACTTTTGCTTTGGTTTGTGTCTAGGCTAACATATGTTGGGAAATTTCTTGTGTAATGGGCAGTTTTCTAACTGGAACTTGTAACCAACATTTAGTATATATTGTAGTTTTGAACCTAATAAAAAGCAAATCTAGAAAAGCCAAAGTGTAAGAAGTTAAAAAAAACATTTTCTTAAATAAGTGCCTTTTCTTAAAAAAAAATTAATTTTCTCAAAAAAAATACCTATTCTTATTCTTGAATAAAGTACCTTTTCTTAAACAAAACCTTATCTAAAAGAAGTACCTTTGCTTAAAAAAAGTATATTTTCTTACAATAAGTACCTTTTCGTAAAATAAGTACTTTTTTTAAATGAATAAATTTTTTGAAAAACTAAATATTTTTACAACAAATTTCTTTTCTGAAAAGTACCATTTCCAAAATATAAAATACAATCTTTTCTTTTCTTGAGATAAGTAGCCTTTATGAAACTAATTACATTTTCTTACAAAAATAACCTTTTCCTAAAAAGAATACCACTTCTTTAAAAAGTACCTGCTCTTAAAAAAGTACTTATTTGTAAAAAAAAAAACTCATGCTCATATGGCTTATTCTTACAAAAATTACTTATTCTTAAAAATAGTACATTTTCTTAAAAAAAATATTAGCTTTAAATAAAAGAAGTACCTCTCTTTAAGAAAGGACCTTTTCGGGAAAATATAATACATATTCTTACCTAATAATTTACCTTTTCTTTAAAAAAAATACATTCTATAAAAAAAATTCTTAAAAAAGATTATCACTTTACAAAAAAGTTTTTTTTCTTAAAAATCCATTTAAATTATCGTATTTTTCAACGGGCGTTTTAGGCGTGATGGAACTAACTAGTACATAATATATAGCGAAAGGAACTTCATTCAAACCGGGTGGATTATCAAGTATTTAAGAAGGATAGATTATGTATAACAACTGGTGATGGTGTTCTCGGGGCGGATCGTTATCCAAGGATTGTGAATCCGAATCGATATGCCAGCATTTTCGTATTGGTATAAAATCTATTTTCGCAACCTGTTCGTATATTCCTCCTAATTTAAGTGCTGAGAATCATATGAAACGACTTAGGTTGATAGGTCAAGCTGGAAGTCAAATGGATTCAAATTCCGACATTATTTGCGTAGGGTACTTTAATCCGCCCTTAACATCTTGGATTTCTGTTTCTGACACAAATAAATATTTAACTTTGTCCTTATCTACTTTGCGGAATGATTATTGGGAGGAAATTTCCGACTTAGGTCTTTATCTAATTTATTAAATTCTTTAGGCAAAATTTCTCCTATGGTGACCCCGGAGGATAAGCACCCTCCAACGTTGAGGGTGTCTCTAGAACTGCCGTTGAAGAATATTAGAATGCGCTGAAGTAGGGACTTCTCATTGCAAGGCCAAACAGTTTTTAAATTCGGGTCGTTTATACATAATTCTAAGTCGGATTATGATGGGGACCTTAACACCAGAGTTGCAAGTCTTTACAATGTTTTGAATATACGATTTCCTGTTGTAGTGTCTTCTCAGATGGTAAGACTTGAAACTGAATCTACTTAAATTGATAAGGGAATAAGTAATAAATTTCATGAAAAGAGTAATGGCATGTCATCAGAGCCGTGTGGGCAATATGAAAAAAACGTTTCCCATTACATCCTATGCAGGGGTTAGGGAGAGCTTCTCATCAACCAATGAGCTGTGCGCGTTCTAGTTTTACAATCACTGATTGGCACCTACAGTTTTATACCGGTTCCGAAAGGTATTTTGAGAAGTTCTTTCATGGCTAAATACTGGATAGTGTCGCCGTCACTCAGCAAGGTGACCGCCGTACAAGGAAATGTCAGAGCAGGGATCGTACCCACGCTCTCATGCACAAGAGGTGCGCACACTACCATTGCACCACCGATGGCCACGTATGGGCAATATGATGGATATTTTATTCCATACTTAATCCAAACATGTCTTCTTTACAATTCAATAAAAAAATCTTAAATAAGTGTCATTATTTGGAAATGAAAAACTGCATTCTAACTGAGACACTCTTTATAATAAAGTATATAACACTATACTGATAACCGATTTTTAAATATAATTCAAATTCGAGTAGAACAGTGTACCTTTGGTTATCAATGACTCCAATAACTCCTGTCATCAACGACTACTGCCTCCAAACACTCCTGTATTCTACCACTCATATCTTCAATCGCTCATATTGTTTACTATCGTTCGTAAAAATTATTTTCCTGTCCATGGACGTTCTTAATGTGGCGGCTGAGGCCAGATCCTGATGTTAATATCCCTGCCCTTCAAGTTTGAGCTTCTCATATTTCAGATGTTCCTGCGCCAGCTTCAGTATTGTTCAAGCTATCTCTTGTTCCTGTTTCTGCTTTCTATTTTTCACATTATCCTGCATTAGTCACTATATTGTCCGAATATTTTTTTTTATTGTTGCCTTGTTCTCTTATTATGCCTCTTAAGTATATATTATTATTATATTTTATATTTGTTTTTTTTATTTTTCGCTTAGCTTTTGTCTGTTATTAATATACATATATACGTTTCGAATACTAATAATGTATTTTGTTGTATATTATTTTATTTAAAATATTTATTTTTTTTAATTTTGATATGTTAGTTATCTAAATTTTATACCATTTTTCGTAAGTGATATACGTATGTATTATAATTTTATTTTTTATTGTAAGTAATGTTTACTATTCGTAAAGCTTTTGTAACGTTTTTGAAAATATTAAAATAAATAAATATAACAATTTCAAAATCTGCTAAAGGGTATAGCTGCTCTCCGTGAGTCTACCGAACCTGGGCTCTTGGCTTTTAGCCACCAATAACATTCAATGCTGGTTTATCACCTTCTAAGCAGAAAAGAATGTTCTGATTGTTCGATGAACTTCAGTGACTGCTGTCACGTGTGTCAGCGTGTCATTAATATGTATTAGTCCTCTAAGCGATTTCTCTTATTAGAAACCATTACAGAGGTGTGGCCTGAAAATGGTGTTACCATTGGATACCCGGCACTTGTTATTTGCTTGAGGAATTCTATAAAGAAAATACTTCTGGTCATTTGCAAGTGCAAAACAGTCAGACAGCTTTGGGCACAATGAGAATACCCCATTCCCTTACGAATACTTTCTGCAATATGGGATTTGTAAACTATTTCATGTCTACAACACAAACACATGTTTTAGAACGTTTCAAAAAAAAGATATTTTACAACTTAAACGGCAGCTAAGTTTCTTACATTTTCAAATTATTTCTTAGGTAACAACACCTTTCATGTGGTTTCAATTATTTTTAGTCAGTTCGATGAAAAATGATTCATCGCCTAAAAAATGTAAATGTGTTATAAAGGGATTTTATTCTGGTCGTAAAGCGTGAAAGAAACTCAAGGTTGATCACAACAAATTGTGTAATTTTTTGAAAATATTGAATGTGACACAAATTTTCTTGGAAATACTTCCCCAATTAACAGAATCATCACTGGAAAAATATTTCAATCAATACATGTTCAGAATATTCTAAATATTCTTCTTATTTTCACAATTTGATTAATTTATGAGCACCTAAAATAACACACACAGTTAACATTGATCTACATAATAATTAAATTGTTTATTCGATCTTCTTCTATATATGAAGAATGATTTGCTGCGATATAATGATGTGCAGCAATACGTAAGAAGCAACCAAGCAAGCGAGAATGTATCTCTCCACTGGAACTGCTACGAAAAAAAATCTATGTTCTGCTTATCGTGTTCGTCGCGGTGCTCGAATTGAGTTGCTATTGAGTTCACCCTGAACCCGCGGAATGTGTTTCCAATGAACTTTTTATGTATTCTGCCTTGGCCAATTTTCACTTTAATTACAAAATATGTTTTGGCCACATTTTGTTGCTGGCCAAATGCCGATGTTGAAAGATCCAACAGAGCTAGTGCTATATTGAAATTAATATGTGTGTGTTTATATGTTTTTTTTTTCAGTTTGTCAGCCAGGGAATGCTAGACGTCAAATGGAAGTCTCTAATGACATTTTTCCAAATTTACACATAATAAATTTTAATGAAGTGTTGACGTTGGCATGGTGGAGCTCTTCAAAGCATTGGAGGAAAATAATTAATCAAGGTTAATGCTATAATATGTTAAATAAATATAAATTCTTTCATGTACCCTCTCTATCAATTTTTGATACTCAAATCACGTAATACTATTCTGATCAATGTAATATAACTAATGTGTGCAATTATAACTAATGATGTTCCTTTCTTTACTCCCTGAGACAACTCTATATCATTTGCTCAATTAGGGTCCACAGCGATAAATTGTAAAATATCTATTTCAAATTCTTTTATATCTATCAAGTACTTGGAGTCTTTGTCTTTGAATTTTACATCAAATATATTTAAACACTATGTGACAAATGTATGGTTTCTGTTTGGGTCCTGGAAGAAACCAACCAACGTATTGTTGGTATCAAAAACCACTGTCACAATTTTACCTTTTATTTATTTATTCTTTTCTCTGGCAGCTAGGCAACATTTTTCAATTATCGGTTCTGTAAGTAAAGGGGTTTTCAACAGAGACGCTACAAAAGTAAATCGATAGGGACAGCAAGCGACTCCATATTTTTTCCCGCTCTTTTGACATTTCACTTCAGTAAGGTTTGCCATTTCATCATGGAAAGATATACGAGCCAACAACGAGTCGAAATTATTAAAATTTACTACCGAAATTTGGAGTCAGTGGCCTCAACTTTAAGAGCGCTACGTCCAATTTCTGAATTTCATTTCTGGCTGAATGGCTTCGTCAATAAGCAAAATATGCGTTATTGGTCAGACAACAATCCACTCGTAATCCATGAGTCATCATTGCATCCCGAAAAAATTACGGTTTGGTGCGGTTTATGGGCCGGCGGCGTCATTGGGCCGTACTTCTTCCGTTATGATCAAGACCGGCACATTACTGTGCATGCGAATCGCTACCGTTCAATGATAACCGAATATTTTTGGCCCTAATTGGATAATATGTGGCCGTCGGTGGTGCAATGGTTAGTGTGCGCGGCTCTTGTACATGAGATCCTGGGTTCGAACCCGGCTCTGACCACCTTCAAATTTTCTTTCGGCGGCGGTCACCTCGCATAGTGACGGCGACACTATCGAGTATCTAGCCATGAAAAAGCTTCTCAAAATACCGTTCGGAATCGGTGTAAA
The DNA here is from genome assembly GCA_963931995.1 of Phaonia tiefii. Lineage (NCBI taxonomy): Eukaryota > Metazoa > Arthropoda > Insecta > Diptera > Muscidae > Phaonia > Phaonia tiefii. The sequence continues at coordinate 164,054,339 of OZ008370.1, read as the reverse complement.
ACTGTAGGTCCCAATCAGTGAGTGAAAACTGGAAAGCGCACAGCTCAGTGATTGTGAGAAGTTCTGCCCAGTCCCTTTATGGGATGTAATGGGAAACTATTTATTTTATTTTTTAATTGGATAATATAGACTTGGAGGACATGTGGTTCCAACAGGACGGCGCCACAAGCCACACAGCGAATGCCACAATCAATTTATTGGAAACCAAGTTTGGTGAACGTGTTATCTCACGAAATGGCCCAGTCGATTGGCCGCCTCGGCCGTGCGATTTGACGCCGTTAGATTATTTCCGTCGGTGATGCAATGGTAGTGTGCGCGGCTCTTCTGAATGAGGACGTGGGTTCTATCCCTACTCCGACCACCGAAAATTTCTTTCGACGCCGGTTACCTCGCTTAGTGACGGCGACACTATCGAGTATTTAGCCATGAAAAAGCTTCTCAAAATACCGTTCGGAACCGGTGTAAAACTGTAGGTCCCAATCAGTGAGTATAAAACTGGAACGCGCACAGCTCACTGGTTGTGAGAAGCACTCCCTAATCCCTTCATGCGATGTAACGGGAAGCCGTTTATTTTTATTTTAGATTATTTCCTGTGGTGCTACGTTAAGTCTATGGTCTATGCCAACAAGCCAGCGCCGATTGATGAACTTCGTACGAATATCGAACGTGAAATTGCAGCAGTATCGGCCGATTTATGCTTGAAAACCGTCGAAAATTGGGTTCAGCGTCTAGACTTCTGCAAGCGTGCCCGTGGTGGCCATGCAAAAGAAATCGAGTTCCATACATAATGGCATCGAACGTACTTTCACAGGAATAAAGAATTTCATTGGTATCTAAAACCGGTTTTGTTTTATTTAAAAAAAAACTTTTGTAGCGCTCTTATTGAAAAACCCGTTATAAGCCGAAACCCTGATTACCTAAACCCCAACTAATTACCATGGGCGTAGCCAGGGGTAAGCAAGACGGGCAGGTGCCCCTACCTAGAACTCAAAACCAATCAATTTGTATACCCTGCCACAAATGATGTCAATAGGTTATTACGAGTTATTTCTGATATTAGTGACATAGAAAAATGTAAGCTCATTAATTTCCTGAATCGATATAGCCATTTCCATTTGTCTATGTATTTTTGGGATCAAAGTACAGTACAAATCATATTAAACTGAATTTGGTACAGAGCATTTGATTGGGTAAGGCACGAATCCTATTAAACACTCTCATCGGTCCACGTTTTCATATAGTACATAACCAAATCTGCTTTCAAAGCTTGATAGTATGGTATATGTGTAACCATATTAACCGAGTTCACCGAAATTTAGAACATAAGCTTTCCTTGAGAAACTTATGTTGGGTTTTGTGTCATTGTGTCTCCAACATCCAATATTGCATAGCAACCACAATGTGTTTGGACACAAGTACATTATATTTGCGACAAGCTACGAGAAAGTTATATTTGCATTCAACCAACAAAATGTGACAAAATTTTCAGCTTATAAATATATAGCCGTCATAACATTTATGCCAACCAAGTTTGGTGCCATTTGTTTTAGAGGTAATAAATACACTGTAAAAGGTTTTTGGCAAAAATTTTCGTAGGCAAGACCGAAGAGGGCGGTTTTCAACATTAGTTTATTGTAGTACGAACTTCAACATTAGTTTTATGTGCTACAATTACGGTTTCATAAAAAAATTTTATTTTTTTTCAATTGACTAATAGAGTAGATATTTTTTTTATTTTTCGATTTTGATTTCTATTTGATTGGTTGTGCCGGTAAACTTTCTTCAAAAAGGTTGTGCCAAACGTTTTGGGCTTCAACCTTTGGAAATACAGCTTACCTCTATATGCAGGTAGTTGGGAGTCTTTGATTCAGAACTTCGTCAAAAAAGTAATTCTCCGACCCTGTTTGAGTTTTCAGTTCACAAGTTGCTCACAAGTTCTTTCGTCAAATTAGAGAAAGGCTTTCTCCATATAACTATATTTATTTACTCGTCTTCGTTTTGTATATGAAATTCCACTGAATTGTCCGTTTTCCTTAATTTTACTTTTTTCTACACTGAAAAAAATGTTTGGATAAAAGCACTTTGTTTATTGGTGTTTGAACCAAAGAAGATCATAAAAAAACTAAAAAAAAGTACTACCGCCCTTTTTTTATGGATTATGCAGAGAGCAGCACCAAGAACAAAAACGTATGCGTATTGTAGAAAACAGAACGTCTGGCAAGCCTACAAATATATTGTATGAAATTGTAATTGTAACTCAGGAAACCAATAAGGCAATTCGATTCCTCGTTCTTGAATTAGTCCCCTTCCGCCTTGTCTCATTTTTCGACATCCACAGTGATATTAACCGGTTTCAAGAATTATTCAGCATAAGCTTTTCTAAGGCCAAGGCTTATTATTTAGAATATAGGCGACATCAGTCCACGGTTTCTTATAGCCGCAATACCAATTGTAACACCCATGATTGGTACTATCAGCTCCATTACCGATTTCAATAAGATTTGGAACATAAGATAAGTCCAAAAATGAACGCTCTTGAAAATGTGATATATCGCTTCACGACTTAATATAGCTGACATCCAAATACTTGATGCTATCGACTTTTACTACAAACATGTTACAGACTCAAGGTGCTGTACGATATTATACAAACGGTTTTGGTTGCTTTCAAATTATTGCCTGACCATCTTTGTCATTTAAAGTTGTTGTCGTTCATTTGACTTACAGAGACCAACCGGGATATGACTCTCTCTCGAGAAACGAAGTTCCAACTATATCAGACTCTCACACAACCTGTCATTCCATCTGGCGCAGAATCCTGGGTAATATCGTATGTTGATGCAATATCACTGAGAGTCTTCGAGAGAAAATTGTTCCGAAAAATATATGGTCCCATAATAGAAAACGGCAATACTCGCGACGGATGTGCCACGATATTTATAGTCTGTATTCCGAAATCGACATAGTGATGCATGTCAAATAGCGCGTTTATTTTAGCTAGACCATATCAGTAGAAAGGATTAAAATAAACCAGTGCGAAAAGTATTCGGTGACGTACACGAAGCTCATCGACAAATATGACGACCAAGACTTCACTGGAAAGACCAAGTGGTATATTATCTGCAAGGTCTTGGTGTTACGAACTGGAGTAAGACACCTTAAGATCGAGCCGGTTCACAGTCGTTCAGAATCGATTTCCTTCCGTATAAATACATTTTTTTTTGATCTAGGAAACATTTCTAAATTCTGTAAAAAAAACCGATTGTAGGCAAGAAGCCAGTGATTATGGGCATATATTAAAATTGAAAATCGCATAGTCGGGTATATTTCAGAAAAATTTCCAAAGTTGCCTCCTTTTAGCTTTCTTCGATTTCCAAGATAACAAACATTTTGGTTTTTTCTTTTCATGTTTTTTTTTTTAATACATTTTGATATAATTGTCCTTAATGCGTACAAAAAATTTAAATTTTTTTTCGCCTTACAGGTATTCGCAATTTTCGCCTTTTGAAAATCGAAAAATTTTGATATCTTTTTTCGAATTTCTTGCACTGTATCTCATTCAGTTTTAAAGATATTGCACCTAAGTTTTCTTTGTTATAAAGAGTGATTAGTTTTATCTAATATAGTGACTAACATTTGCTTATACTATATACTTTTCGGAAGTACTAGATATTTGAAAAATATCGTCGTTGGAAAAAAATTGGAATTTGGACGAAAATAACTTCTTTTCTTCTAAAGCGTTACAATGATGCACAGTTGGAAAGGCTAGCTAATCTGTTCCCCAATTTCGCAGGGTAACTTTAGTTGCCGCCCGATGGAACACAAACAAGATAGTGTTAATTTAATGAAAAAATTGTGATTTTTAAATACCTATAGGTGAATAACTATTTTTTCCGCAACAACTTTAAAAAAGTGGGTGCGCACCTAAAAAACTGATAAAATTCTCTTTCGCATTTTGGTATTATTTGTACCAATCGGAGTTAATTTGGCTGTGTTATTTCTCAAACATCCCTTACAACACAAGATTTGGTATATACATCGAATTACTGCCGTTGAATTTAATAGAAGTGACATTGTAATTCATCAAAAGGCAAACATTGGCATTATTATAAAAATATATATGAGACGTCAGGGGACACCCGGTTGGACCGAAGTTCCTTTCGCTATACAGGGTGATTCAGGAAGTTCCGGACAAATTTCTCCAGCATATTCCTTGACTCATTTCATGAAGAAAAGTCCACTAGGACATTGCCCGAAAATGCAAGGGTGCGAAATGGCAGCAGGTTCAAAATTTTCGGATTGGCGGTCGGAGGGTAGTAGGGTAAAGTTGCTAACTTCTGAACCAGTGGTCGGATTTTTTTCAGAAACGGTCATAACTTTGGAACGGTAAGACCTCTAGTCTTCGTTTAGGTAACTTTGGAAAGGTAAGAGGTATGGCTATCTTTCAACAGAAAAAAAACATAAGTTACCTGCCATCTGGCATTTTGAATTTTTTTGGTGAATTTTTTTTCCATTTTTGTCCGAAAGCTCTGTATCTCGGCGATTTGTCTTTTTTCTACTTTTTTTTTATTGATTCTGAAAGGCCTCTTGAAGACCTTACCAAAATCCGACCACTGGCTCCGAAGTTAGCAACTTTACCCTACTACCCTCCGACCGCCAATCCGAAAATTTTGAACCCGCTGCCATTTCCTACCCTTGAATTTTCCGACATGGTCCTAGTGGACTTTTCTTCATGAAATGAGCCAAGGAATACGCTGGAGAAATTTGTCCGGAACTTCCTGAATCACCCTGTATATTATGTACTAGTTAGTTCCAACACCCCTAAGGCGCCTGTTGAAAAATACTTTAACTTAAATGGATCTTTAAGAAAAGATACTGTGTGTAAAATGATAAACTCTTTTTAAGAAATTTGTTATTAATTAAATGTATTTTTTTCAAAAAAGTATATTTTTACGTCCTTTTTGTAAGAATATGTATTCTATTTCCCGAAAAGGTCCTTTCTTTAATCAGAGGTTCTACTTTTATTAAAAGCTACTGTTTTTTTAAAGAAAAGCTACCATTTTTAAAAAGAAGTGCTTTCTGTTAGAAAAAGCCTAAGAGTTTAAATTTTTTTTTCAAAAAAGTACTTTTTTTAAGAACAGGTACTTTTTAAAGAAGTGGTACTCTTTTTAGGAAATGTTTTTTTTAAGAAAATTTACTTATTTTCAGAAAGGCTACTTATCTCAAGAAAAGAAAAGAAAATTTATTGTTTCATTTTTAAGAAAAGGTACTTTTAAGAAAATGAATTTCTGTAAGAAAACGAATTTTTGCAAGAAAAGGTATTTTTTTAAAAGAATGCATGTTTCATCATTTCCCTTGAGTTTTACTTGGTCTGTTTTCTGAACTTTCAATTTTCTAAATGTATTCAAGGTCAAAACCTTTTTAATTGAATGATTTCTTTTTTGGAAGAAAGGGATTTTTTTTTTAAGAAATGCGAATTTTTTTAGAATTGGTCCTTTTTCAAGAACAGGTACAATTTTAAGAGTAGGTACTTACCTCAAGAAAAGCTATTTTGTTTTACAAAAAAGTTACTCTTTAAAGAAAATACAGTTTTTTAAGAAAAGGCAATTTTTTGTAAGATAATGTACTTTTTTAAGAAAAGGTACTTATTTAAAAAAAATAAGTTTTTAAGTAAAGGTACTTTTTGTAAGAAAAGGTACTATTTGTAAGAAAATTTACTTTTTTAAGCAAAGGTGCTTCTTTAAGATAAGGGTTTTTTTAAGAAAAGGTACTCTATTCAAGAATATGAATAGGTATTTTTTTGAGAAAATTTACTTTTTGTAAGAAAACGCACTTATTTAAGAAAATGTTATTTATTTAAACTTCTTTCACTTTGGCTTTTCTAAATTTACTTTTTATTCGATTCAAAACTACAATATGTAATAAACAGGCTCCATCTAGAAAATTTCCCATTAAACAAGAAATATTCCCCCATATGTTAGTCTAGACACAAACCAAACTAAAAGTACGAGTGTAACCTGGCGTTTACACGGGACAGTTATGCTCCGACAGTAGCAATACATTCACACATTTTTACTACCACATTTACATTTCTCTCACTTGCGTCGCCACTGTCTCTGATTTTTCAACGACAGTAACTTCGGCAAGAGATTTGACATAAGCGGCCAGATCATGGCTGAACTAGTAAAGGTTGGCGCAATAGAACACCTGATTTTACTTTCTTATGACTCCATCTGTTAAATTCAGTGTATATTGTTGTTGTGCTTTTTTGTTTACTGTGTTCGTTCATATGGATCTGTGTTGAATTTGACGATTAGTCATGAAACAAAAAATAAATGCCTGTTGTTGGTTCACACAATTACAACAAAACCTACTGCGTCAACCTCTACTAGTTCAGCCATCGGCCATATCGGTGACGTTTCATGGTAATTTGAGAACAAAGTAAAACATCGCAAACGACTTTACAAATTGGGAAATATATGTATTTGTATTTGAAAATTTTGCTAATTTTTATTGAATTATTGTTTGACAATACAATAATTTAAACGTGAATACATGTCTAATTTTGCAGAGTACATCAGTTCCATTGTTATTTGGAGTAAGACAAAACACAATGGCAAAAGAGCGAAGAAATAAAAAAATCAGAGCACGAAATTTAACGAAACGACACTGTCGGCGGTTGCTTAAAACTGTACTGTCTTTATAACTGGCTGGACGCGTACTTCACACAAACAATTTTTGTCTTTGTGACAACTAATACATATTCTCAACTATCTTGTCTCAAACTGTCCCGTGTAAACGCACCGTAAGAGTAAGTGTGCTGCCAAATGCAATTCCATGCTCAGGGTTGTATTACATGGATTTGTCAGTCTTGCACTTTGGCTTTTCTAAATTTACTTTTTATTGGGTTGAAAACTACAATGTGTAAGGAACAGGCTCACCTAGAAAACTTCCTGTTAGACCAAACCACACCAAATGTACCCAATATAGTTGGTAATAATGGGTTGTAATAAAGTAGTTAAAAAAAAGTTGTTTAAAATTTTTTCATTTAACCCCCATCCCGCAACGTGCGATAAGGAACTTCGTTCCAAAAGTCCAAAATACGTTTAATTTTCACAGTTTTTTATCAAAACGACATAAAGAATTTAAGACAACAATTTTTGTAATTCCAGCTGGTGTAAGTCAATGTACGTCAAATAACTCTGTATCGCACCGACCACACCACTAATAGTGTGAAAGGAATTGTCAAATGAGAAGAATGACAGCTTTATGTGACATTACTCTATGGTTATCTCTAACCATTACTCTATGGTTATCTCTCTACATCTCTTAATAATTAATAAGGCCGTAATATTGTGAATAGTCGTGGTTACTTCCTACCACTTTGTGTATACAAACCAATATAGTTTCCCGCTATTATATTTGATACTTTTACATATGACTCATTGTAAGAATGCCTCTGAAGTGTTGCCATCATATTATAATATTTAATTTCGTAAATCGAAGCACTTTATTCCTCTAAATTATACCCAGCAATTTGTCTTTCCGCATAATTTTTGGATTCTCTTCAACATAAAAAAAAACACACAAAGTATATATTACTGCGAGCGCAAATATTCCAAATTTAATCCAACAAGCTCACAATACTCATTTACTCAGTAAAATTCACCAAATTTTCCGCCATACCCACTGACAGAGTGCACAACAACAAAAAAACACTTTAAAAATTAATGAAGAAAACTGAGCAAAATAAATTTGTATCTTCCTTAAACAAATAGCAAACAAAAAGAAAAATAAATTTCCATTTTCATGTCGCTCATCACTCGCTCACGAAACTGCCGCGCTGGGATCGAGTAAATGTGGATATCACTTTTAGATACGGGCTAAACTTGTAACAGAACAAATGTGCGGAATAAAATAGAACGGGAAATACAAAATGAAGACAACGAAATATATTAAACGAAATTCAAATAAAGTGTCCAAACATTTAATGTGGAAATGTGGCAACAAATGCTGAATATTCGCTCGCAAGCGTAAATATTGAAGGAGTGTACAAAGCTAACACGAAGTTATAATTACAAGTGATTGAAAAGGTTACAAGAAAATTGTAAATTTGGACGAAATCATTCCAAAGCGTAAATGAAAAAATGTTGTTTAAAAATATTTCAATATTGTGAAAAAAAATCAAAACCAGTGGCAGCCAAGCGAATCCATTTGTGTTTTATTTTTGTGTGGAATGTTGCTGAAATAAAAAAACGTTCGAAAATCAAAAATTTTACAAAAAGGCAACACAAAAGATATGAAACTTCTCGCATGGAGATCAAAATTTACATATACAAAAGTAAAATGGTGGAAATATTTGCATATTTTGCGAGATATATGTATGAAAATTTTTTCGAATTTATATTGATATAAATACATCATTCTTTTAAGTTTTTCTGTATCTATATCGATTTGGAATTAGACAATCGATCGAATACAAATCCACCTGTATCATTTTGTGTATACACAAAACTACCGTGACGTCATACACTAAGAAATGTGTACGAAAAAATTCCTTATTAATGAAAACAAAATGAAATTGTTTGATAATTGTTCAAATAAATTGTAAAACGACGCAAAGGAAAAACGTGTGCATATATTTGATACTATCATCATCATTCGTTCAATTGAAATACAAATTATTCGAAATCTCCAGCGTTGCATCTTCCAATATGAATACGAGCACCGATAGTTAAATATTTCACATTGATAAAGAAAATATAAATTATTCCAAATGCACACATACATATGTGTATACATACACACAAATTTATATGATTGCTTACAATTAAAAACGCTTCTTTTTTGTTTGTTTGTATTTTCCCCCCACCGCCGCAATGAATGGAAAATACAAAAAAAAAATATTTAAACGAAATATTGAAAATCAGGAGAATTGAGTGAAATTCTTTACCGATTCAGTGAGAAAGAAGTGAATATAAACAAAATGGAATCATTGGAAATTTGTATGTTGTGAAAGTAAAAGTTTGTTGTTTCTTATGAGAAAAAATATTGAGTCAAATTGTGTATACACACGCCTACGTTGTATCCGAAATTTATAAATAAATGAAATGCTATTAAAATTCAATATCAAATATTTGATGGAAGAGTAAATTTAATTGGAAGTAAATACTTAATACCACACTGCCACTGGATTATCATTAAAACGAGGTAAGTTTAGTTAATTGTGTTGATCGATGTGTACTTATATGTACAGACACACAGAGAAGAGATTCGTTGTCACAAATATATTTACAGCCAACTAAAATTTGGCGATTCCTTCAGTTCAGTTCAGTTTTGATTACCAACAATTGTGTTCCGTATCACCAAATGTTGTTCACATCAATTGATTAGGAATTCAGTTTTGGTTGCAAGAACTGAAATATTTTGCTCATGTCACAGCAACAAGAAATAAATGTGATCTGTCAATCGAGTTTTAGTTCTAGCAACCGAATTATCCTGTAGCGGTGATTCCTTTATTTGTTGGCTCAACGAAAAATTTAAAAACTGATTCGGTTGTACCACATAATATATCGGCGTACTCTACTATTTACTTGAATTGAATGGCTGTGACCACCCTTTATTGATGCCATATCCCATTATGAATTTTATAGAAAAAAAATTATAAAAAAAATGTTTAATTAAAATTTTTTTTTTCCATATTTGAATACAAATAAAATTAATATTATTTGTAACCGCGGTTCGCGTTTTCTGGTAACCGATGGATTACCCTGGGTAACCAATTATTATTGCTATGGGGAATGGGCAGCGATCGTTTACCCATTACACACAGGGTATAAAAAAAATCGTTTCCCATTACATCCCATGAAGTGACAGGGGAGAGCTTCTCACAATCAATGAGCTGTGCGCTCTCCAGTTTTCACTCACTGCTTGGGACCTACAGTTTTACACCGATTCCGAACGGTATTTTGAGAAGCTTTTTCATGCCTAAATACTCGATAGTGTCGCCGTCACAATGCGAGGTGACCGCCGCCGAAAGAAATTTTAAGGTGGTCTGAGCAGGGATCGAACCCAGGATCTCATGTACAAGAGGCGCGCACACTACCATTGCACCACCGACGGCCACAGGGTATGGGGAAAGTAATACTCAAGACCAAGGGGGAATTGCCCATCACGATTACCGAGGTTAACCCAATCCCAATTTTTGATTGAAAAATTTAGAAAAAATTACCATATCTAATGGAAAAAATAATTTTGGAGGGTTTCTAAGGGTTTTCCATACAATGGTCCCATTCGTATGGTTGGTTTTTTTTTAATCACCAAATTAAGAAAAACGCTAAAATAAAAAATCCAATCAGTGTTCGAACTCACGGGCGATGTGTTGACACCTTTCTGTTACACGGTACCTGTTCGATTTCTATGAACACATTAGTAAATGTTACATTGGAACATAAAAACCAGCGTTCAATCATATGATGACGTTACATTTAAATAATATTAATACTTAAAATTATTTAAAGACCCATGCAAGCACATTCTTCATTATTTTCTTGCTTAATAGTTTTTGTTTTATTCCCACAAAAGTCAAAGAATGCAAAGCAACAGACACATGTACCTACATACATTGTTATGTTCGTAAATACGCTACACAAGTTCACACAATTTTCGTTGCTCTCTTGCTATCTCATTTTTATATACGTATAACCATGACATTATTCTCTTTCCTGGGAGAGGTCTCCGCACCCACACAAGACAACTATTCGCTGCCGCTACATCAGAGTGTGTTATTTGCGCAGTTTGACAATCTGTGTTTCGCAGTCGGACAAATCTGTGTTCTATATAGGGGTGGGTCACCCTTATCATTTAGGGGTATGAAAAATAGATGTTGGCCAAGTCTGAGACCTACCTGATATGCACACAAAATTCCATAGAAATCGGTCCAGCCGTTTCGGAGGAGTTTAACACCAAACAATCTGTTATCGCAGTCGGACAATCTGTGTGGTAGCAGTCTGACAAAATGTGTGTGAATTTAGTACCTACCCGCGCCTATAGATGTCAACACATCAAAAAATGGCTATAACTCGGAGACAGTTTGTCCAATCGCAAAATTAATAAACTTTTTATAACCAATGGATGTCTTTAATATGACATTACTTTTTTTAAACTAACATGTTTCAAATAAACATTTAACATTAAAATTTTTCAAATCAAAAATCGCTAAATCAAACATACAGTATTCGATAAAACTTAGCAACCCCCCTAGGTAAATTTTTTCGATATGATAATTTTTCAATGAAGATGAAGTTAGTAATTTATTTTGTTTTTTATTTATTTATAACTTTTTTATTGATAAACAAAAACTTAAGGAATTCATAAATTTATAAATAAAAACTTAAATCCAAAAAACATTTTACGTCGCAAATTTAAGTGGACATAACTAAAGCACCTTCTTTCTATGTTTAAAAAAATATTGTAATTAATATTTCGTTGCGAATCCTCTATTCTGGATGACACACCCACATCTTTAGACATAGTGGATATTAAATTATAAGTTATATCCGGTGATACTGCTTCCCAGGCTATTTTTTAGACTTCAAAAACATATTCCATTCTTTTGCAATTGTCTCCTTTGATTTTCGTGTTAACGATCTCCCATAAGTTCTCAATTGTTTTATGATCGGGCGATTGGGCAGGCCAACGAAGAACATCTATCCCATTGCTCTGGAAGCAAACCTTAACCTCTTTTGCTGTATGTTTTTCGGATCGTTATCATGCTGGATCTCGAATCGGTGGGGCATCTCTTCACCTGCATATGGCAACATCACGTCCTTTATTACGTAGACATACTTGAAACGATCCATAATTCCGTCGATCTTATGTACTGTTCCAATCCCTTCTCCAGAAAAGCAACCCCAGACCATTATGTTGCCTCCATCGTGCTATACAGTGCCTGAGCCTCCTTTTCGCCAAGGCCCATCTTAACTGGGGTGGCCAAAAATTGAAGACTGGGATGTTTTCTGACGAAGACAGCTTTGGCCATTACTGTATGTACACGCTGAAGAATCTATCTTTTTTTGTTGTTTGGATGCAAATATAACGTGTTTGTAGCTTGTCACAAATACATATACTATACATGTGCCCAAACACGTTGTGTTTGCTATTCAATATTCTATGTTTGACGCACAATGATCAATAGGCTATAATATATGTGTTTGAGACCCAAATGTGGCTGTTTGGTTAAAAACTTCTAAAAACAAATACGAGACGGATGACAAAGAAACAAAAAAGAGCAGATCTTCAATTCATGAAAATAGAGTCTGCAAACATGTACATGTTTCCTGCAATATGATGCTGGGCCGATATTTTCAGCGTGTATGTGTTTTATTAAAAAGTGATGCCGTATTAAACACATCCGTTGGTCAAAGCCTCCGATGGAGGTAAAAAACTAGTATTTTTGCGATTGGACGCACCGTTTCCGAGTTTTTTTATTTTTGGCGTTTATTTTTTTAAAAAAAATTTCCATACGAATTGGACCGCTATATGAAAAACCCTTAGAAACCCCCAAATATTTAGATATTTTTTCGATTGGGCGCTCCGTTGCCGAGATACAGAAATTTTTTCTAAATTTTGCACATTTTCTATCAAAAATGGGGATTGGTTAATAGATTAATACATATATAGATTAATTTACATATAGCTTTGTTATCCGTCTCATCTGACGTTTCTCTTTGTGCTTCTTCAATGAGGAAACGAACTTCTGGAAGCAACATCGAGCAGAATCCTACATTTTCAGTTTTGTGCAGTCACGATGCCCATATATTTACATATTTTGAAATTCATAGTAATAATTTCAGCTGTGTTTATCAAACCTCAGCCACAGAATTCTTCTCTTAATGTTCAAACTTGTTCGCTACTACAAGTTCGCTTCCCTTCAATAAAGCGAGTTGACAAATCAGGTGTAAGTTAATCTGTGGGGTACCCCGGGTAAGTCATTACTTATCGCCGTGGGTAATGGGTTAAGGCTGCTTACTCATACCCCATATGTAATGGACAATAATGCAGGGTAATTTCCCATCGTCGTGCCGTGTGGGTAATAAGTAACTGGGTAATCCGTGGGGTGATGTGTGAGGGTTACAAATGGGGTGGTAAATACGATCTCTGTTTGTAACCACATACAAAGAGTTCTAATTTAAAAATATCATCTGAATGTTTAAGTCAATTTGTGCAATGTAATAGTTCCTTCAAAAAAGTGTCCACAATTTTTTGAATTTTTCTGAAGGCGTCAATAGTGGCGTCGGATTCAACGATTGTGTTTAAAATTCTCACTTCACCTCAATTTATAATAATATTAGAAAAAAATACATACATGCGGTTCAGAAACTAGTGTGGTGATATATATCAACTGGCCATATTCGTCTTGTCAATAACAATAAAATATACATAGACTTTAATGACCTTCTTTCTTTCATTGAAATATTGATTCTCTTTTACAGCAAAGCCTCTTACGAAATATCGAATACATAACTTTGTAACAAGTGTTTATGTAAAAGACACAAAATTATGATTACAGTGACTAATATTTGAACACGAATTCTAGTTAGTAAGACCTATTTTCAATTTATCAATATCATCGACAAATAATTATTGTGTATGATAATTATGAACTCTAATCAAAAAAAGACTTTATCATGGAAGTGCCCATGCCTGAATTGATTTCCAACTAATGTTTTCCCTGTGCGTAACAATGAGTATACGATTAATTAACTCACGTTTAACCTTAAGATATTTCTTAAACGATAACATGAGGCGTTGATCCCATATCACAAGGTTTTAATAAAGATGTCATTCAATAACGATCGTACTGACTTTGAAAATTGTGTATACAATTTTCTTCACAATACAATTATGGATACTTACTTCTGCAATGTTTCACTATCAAATAAATTTAAAGTTATAAGAGGCTTTCTCCAAACCCTATCTGAGATGTAATGGGAATCCATTTTCTTCTTTCTCAAAGAAATCTCTTCGTCACAAGAGCGAATAATTTTCGATAGTATAGAGGGCGTTTCAATAAGTCCGAGACTTTTTGAATGAAACACAGTTTTTGTGCACAAAAAAATTTTTTTTTCAAACCTAATCTCCTTTTGGCTCAATGAACTTAGTTCAACGTTTCTCCAATTTTTGTATCCCTTCCAAAAAATACGATTTTACGAGGTCCATCAAATATGCATTTGTTTGAACAATAATTTCATCGTTGGAGCTAAATCTCTTTCCACCGAGCCATTTCTTTAGGTTTGGAAATAGGCAATAGTAACTGGGGGCTAAATCCGGAGCATATGACGGATGAGGTACCAATTCGTAGCCCAATTAAACAACTCCAAACAATCCTTTGAAGTTGTCACACGATTACGATTATGGTCAATTGAGAGCAAACGCGTCACCCATCTTGCAGACAGTTTTCTTAAACCAGCTTTCTTAAACTGATCATTTAAAATCGAAACCACACTTCCATGTGACATGACTATGGCATCAAGAATCTCACCCAGTTTTACTCTTCGATCGGTCAACACCAAATCGTGGATTTTTTTCAACATTTTCGGGTATATTGACCTCAATTGGCCGTCCAGAACCATCAGCGACATTTGTACTTGTGCGACCACAACGAAAGTCAGTAAACCACTTTTTTTACCACTGAAATCGATGGTGCAGAGTCTCTATAGTATTTATCAAGCTTTTCCTTTGTTTGATTGACGGTTTTTTTTCGCCAAAAAAATAATGTTTAATGAGCACTCGAATTTCACTTCACTTTTTTTCCATTTTTAAAAAATGCACGAGGTTGTATGTTTTGAACAGCTGTTAAACGCAAATTAAGTGACGGAACTTGCTCAAAATTTAAAGTAGTTTATTTACAGGTGGTACTTGATGGGAGCAGTGTTGCATTTCATATAACTACAAGGGAAGTACAAAAAGTCGCAGACTTATAGATCCGCCCTTGTACAGTTGTCGGAAACCCATTAATTATGGATCAAGGTTGTTTCATCCGAATTTCAGTTGTGAGGTCTATCTTCAGTCGTAAGAACCTCAATTCGGTTGTGGCAACAGCAATATTGCTGTTTTTTCTATCTCTGGGATACTCGCGATAGAACGCAATAACAAAATAGAGACCACGTGAGAGTAGGTAAACACAATATTAGGCATATGATTCTTATCAATAAAGAAACATCATCCTGCCACCATTAACATATTAAACATGAACTCTTTGAAAATGTTGTCCAAACGTGATGCAAAGAAATTAAATCGTTCTCTAAGTTGGAAACCTTTTTAAAAATCGAACTCAAAGAAGGTGGTTAATATATAACAAAACTGATAAAAGGTTAAGAATTTCAAAAACATTTGCTAATTCCTTTATTTTCTCATCTGGTTTTCATTTCATAACAGACGTCTCTTGGATTAGCATTAACATTTTTCCCGGAAAAGCTTGGAAGATTATTGTAGGTTCCTCATAACAGAAACGGATTCCAAACACAACTAACAGATTTCCTCTAATTAAAATATTTTTTCTATACATAAATAACACTGTATGACAAACGGTAAGGGTCAGTGATCGGAGAGGGTTCTGACTACCGGGAAAAGTAAAATCGGTAAAAAAAAAAACAAGCTATAAGTGCCCCGTTGTTTCGCTGGGTCACGTCTAGGAATCGAAATATGTCGACTTGAAGTTAGTAAGTATCATATAGGGGAATTTAGGCTCTTTTGTCGAGAACGACTAGTCCGATTTTGCTGCAACAAACTTAGAAATATTAAGCATTACAATTCCTTTAAATTAAATGAATTAAATTTATAACGAATTATGTCAAGTCTTATTAGTGTCACGTAAAGTCACATATCCTATGAACAAAATAAGACATAGATCATACAAATTGATGAATAAAAATAAAATAAATGGTTTCCCATTACATTCCATGAAGGAATTGGGGAGAGCTTCTCACATCCAGCGAGCTGTGCGCTTTCTAGTTTTATACTCACTGATTGGGACCTACTGTTTTACACCGATTCTGAATGGAATTTTGAGAAGCTTTTCGATGAACACATAACTTTATTTTCTTTTGTTTGCTCCCTTTACTTCCTTGCGTGGTGGTTCGCCTTCTTGTTCGGAGTCTGAGGATCTATTTTCATCTGGAAAAGAAATCAATTGTTTTTAGGCAGTTAGTTAACTTCAATTTTGTAATATACTCTCGGACGAAACTCCCATTGTATATTCTTCTTCTTCATCTTCATTGTCGGGATCGTACGTCTCTTGCGACCACCAAGAAATTTCAGCCACCAACCAGCGAGTTCAACATTTGCCTCTATATCGCGATTCCATGGAAATGCTCACATGATGGAAGCGCTCGGGATGTTCATCTGACTCTGGTGCTCTCTGCTTGCTGAAGCATTCGAGATGGTGATGCAAAAAGTGCATTTTGAGAGACATGTTAACTCCAATTTTCTGCAAGTATTGCAACAACTTGGTGACAAGAGCTGGGTAATTGTGTGCTCTTTTACTTACCAAGAAATATAGTATGACTTTCTTCACTGCCCTCTATGCAATTACCGACTAAAGCGTCTTTAAACTTTTTTCGATTTCGTGAGCTGCCGTATATCGGGCCTATTCAGAACACCTTCCTTCAATTTGGCTTCGCTGATTCTTGGGGAAATATCAATCGACATTTTTCGGTTGATTCACAATAGTCTTGACGAAATTTTTGACGATGCCCAGTTTAACATGGAGATGGGGCATGAGGACGTTCTCCATTGCCACCAGTGGATCATTTACGCAGTTGTGTCCTTTTTGACGATGCCCAGTTTAACATGGAGATGGGGCATGAGGACCTTCTCCATTGCCACCAGTGGATCATTTACGAAGTTGTGTCCTTTCTCCGTTGAATCTCGAGCAAGCCAGTAATGCGTTTGGTATTAGTTTCCATTAAATCAGGTATCCCACAGACACAAGAAACACATGTATTTCGTATAACCTCCTTGGATACCTCTTAGCAACGCCACGACTTTTAGATCACAACTGATCCGCCCCATATGATAGGTGTATCAAACTTTGTCCCATAGGTAGGTGTATCAAACTTTGTCCAAAATTATTTTCCACCAGTGGACCATTTACGCAGTTGTGTCCTTTTTGACGATGCCCAGTTTAACATGGAGATGGGGTATGAGGACGTTCTTCATTGCCACCAGTGGATCATTTACGCAGTTGTGTCCTTTCTCCGTTGAATCTCGAGCAAGCCAGTAATGCGTTTGTTATTAGTTTCCATTAAACCAGGTATCCCACAGACACAAGAAACACATGTGTTTCGTATAACCTCCTTGGAGACCTCTTAGCAACGCCACGACTTTCAGATCACAACTGATCCGCCCCATATGATAGGTGTATCAAACTTTGTCCCATAGGTAGGTGTATCAAACTTTGTCCAAAATTATTTTCCACCAGCGGATCATTTACGCAGTTGTGTCCTTTTTGACGATGCCCAGTTTAACATGGAGATGGGGCATGAGGACGTTCTCCATTGCCACCAGTGGATCATTTACGCAGTTGTGTCCTTTCTCCGTTGAATCTCGAACAAGCCAGTAATGCGTTTGGTATTAGTTTCCATTAAATCAGGTATCCCACAGACACAAGAAACACATGTGTTTCGTATAACCTCCTTGGATACCTCTTAGCAACGCCACGACTTTCAGATCACAACTGATCCGCCCCATATGATAGGTGTATCAAACTTTGTCCAAAATTATTTTCATGGAATCGTATGTTTCACTTATATCTGTGCCAATGGGTATACTTGATTTTTTATTATGTTCATGTAGCAAAACAACTTTCAAGCTTGAGTCCGAAGTATCGATGAACATTCGCCAATCACCTGCGATGTAATTAATGCCCATCACCTCCATCAGTCCCTTTTATATCCGGGCAATAAACAAATGTGTTCCCTTCGTTGAGTTTGAAGTAACGCTTGAATAGCAATTGTCGTCTTCGATATCCGGTGACTTTGACATAAGGCGCCAAATTGTTGCCTTCTTTCAAAAGCTGGGCAAGTTTTTCTACTTCACGTTGAGAGAGGTATAATTCTCCAATAATCTTGTCCATTCTTAGTTGTGATATTGTAATTATTTTGTTCGATGTGCCGGCTTCTGGTGTTGGTTTATAGGTGAAATCCGATTGATCAATTATTGAGATAGAAAAATAAGTTTCTCTGCCAGGACTTGGAAGCGGTGGAATTGGTGTTTATACGAATGCGGAAGAGGTGTTTGTGCACTTTTAACAGAGATGTAATTTCATTGTTTAAGGTCTTAATGATTTACTCCACATAACAGTTGTCGGAATTCTGCTCTCCTGGATCAGTCAAAATCATTGAAACACCAAAATAAAGTGAACTGCGTTTCCCTTGGATACACATCGTAAATGTAGCACGTTTTACAAATTTTGTCTCTTGCTCACAAAAGTCACGAATTATTTCGAAATCAAAAAAAAGCACTCTAACCTGCCCAGAGAATGATCCAGGATTTGTTGTAAATTTGTGGCAAACGTACCAAAATAAATTGCGATTTTCTGGACATATCTACACTCCCGTCACTTATTTAAGGCCACTTAAAATTCCATATTCAGCAGCCTGTATATTTGCAATTTGTAACCGATTGCAGAATTTTAAAATGGAAATGGAAGCCAGATATCTTGAGATATAAAAAAATTATAACAAAAAAAAAAGTCCAAAAATGTGCTATTTTTTTTGGTTCACTTGAATAAAGGCACTTTAACTAATTTTAATCAAAAACAGTTTTTCTTGGATTTTAAATTTATTTTACTTTATGTAGGAACTATTAGTGATGGGAACAACCCCCTTTGTTTTTAATAGCTTCAAATATGCGGATTTTCATTGAGAGATACAGAGAATTTATGTAATCCAACGAAATTTGATTCCAAGCATCCTCAATGGCTGAATTAGTGACTGTTTGTCATAAAATTGTCTACTTCCTTCATAGACCTTACGAGATAACCAACCCCAGACCTTTTCGATAATGTTTAGATCTGGCGAATAGGCTGGCCCGTCAAGAATATTAACATTTTGTTTGGCTTGCTTACTACTCTAGTGTTGTGTATAGGAACATTATCTTGTTGCAATATCCAAGATATGTGACCAAATAGTTCACTGAACTTTGCAAATGTCGATTCCGATAACGTATTATAGTTTGCACCAGTCATTTTTGCACTTTGAAATTCAAGATCGATAGTGCCATAGTACGTAATAGCACCCCACACCATAACGCCGCCCTCTCGGCTGTGATGTCGGTTCAAAAAACGCGCTTCTTTGCGTAGATCACGGCAATAATAGTTGTAGCCATCAGGCTCATCCAAATTAAACTTCTTCCGTAAATACAACGGTTCTCCAGTCATACAAATACAACGGTTCTCCAGTCACTTACATGACCTCTTGGCTGCACATCCCATACCATGTAGTCTCTTGCGAATTGAAGCCGCTTTTCCATACGAGGAGCATTAAGTGGCGGCCTTTTTTGTAATTTCAGGTATTTAAGATACTAACAACTCTTAATTACTCTGCGTACTCATGACTTGCTCGCTTCCACTACAGCTTGAGCTCTTATTTTTGACAAGGATAAGGCAGAATTAGAAGCAATTCTGATGATTTTTCTTTTCTCATACGTAGATAAAGACAATGAACCCCTTCCTTTAAAATTTTTTCCATAGCCCTCGGGGTCCTTTATGTAATTGCCGACAACTTTTGGGCTCCGTCCAATTTCTCAGCTATTGCGCGGTTCAAATATCCTTCAGAACGGTAAATATCGATTTTAGTTTTTTCCGATAGATTTAAAAATTTTATTTTTGCCATTTTGACTCGTAAAATGATTAAGATGTAATAAATTGTAATAAACAAACGCTCCCTACAAAATTCATCGGTTACTTTAAAAATAATAAAGTGCCTTTATTCAAGTGAACCAAAAAAAATAGCTCACTTTTCGACTGTTTTATATAAATTGCTCAAAAAAAGTTCTTTAGTTAAGAAACCACTATTCTCATAATTTTTTTTATATCTCAAGATGTCTAGCTTCTATTTCCATTTTAAAATTCTGCAATCGGTTATAAATTGCAAAAGATACCGGCAGCTGAATATGGAATTTTTAGTGCCTTTAAATAAGTGAACCGGAGTGTATGTATATAACTCAATTCGAGTTTATACTTTTGTTATTGCCTCACACTATTTTGTTGTTATTCACTTTTAAAAAACAAGCACAAGTCAGCACTTGTTGACTGACAAACGTCGATCAATGAACACATATAAATACAAAGTATTTTGCAATATTTAACTGACAGGTACTTATGAATGGATGCTCTGTTAAGGGCTAATACGTAACTGATTCAGCCTTCTAATAACAGGGTTCAGACATTTTATTATTGTACGCACAGTGGTAAATGATGCTACTTTTGTACGAGCCTATGCGTTTCAAATTTTTCAAAGCTTTCCAAATGATAACCACACATAAATGTGCGTGAAATTTCTGTAACAAATCATCCATTACAGAAAGCCAACACAAAAACACAAATCAGTAAAAAAAAAAGTCCACTTCCATTGTTTCCCTTTAATTGCAATCACAAAAATTAAATAATCTATTGTTTATTACTTTTTTTTTAATTCTGAGAATCATAAAAAAGTTTCAAAACAATTTTGTACATATCCTCCATATTCATTGAAAAAAATCCAACGAGTGTTCGAACTCACGGGCGATGTGTTAACACCTTTTTGTCACACGGTACCTGTTCGATTTCTATGAACACATTAGTAAATGTTACATTGGAAAATAAAAAACAGCGTTCAATCATATGATGACGTTACATTTAAATATTAATACTTAAAATTATTTAAAGACCAGAGCAAGTACATGTGTCATTATTTTCTTGATTAATACTTTCTGTTTTATTCCCACAAAAAAACAAAGAGAATGCAAAGCAATAGACACATGTATATACATACATTTTTATGTTCGTACATACGCTACACAAGTTCACACAATTTTCTTTGCTCTCTTGCTATCTCATTTTTATATACGTATAACCACGTCATTATTCTCTTTGCTCTGAGAGTGCTCCGCACCCACAAAATATAACTCTTCGCTGCCGCTACAACAGTGTGTGTTTTTTTCGCAGTCTGACAATCTGTGTTCGCAGTCGGACAATCTGTGTGATCGCAGTCTGACAAACTGTGTGATCGCAGTCGGACAAACTGTGTTGGGATGTATTCACTTTGTGAATTTAAGCCGTACCCGCGCCTATAGATGTTAACACATCAAAAAATCAATATTCTTGTTAAAACGAGATACCTTCACTTAATTGTGAATAAAAGCGAAACGCGTTCATCGATTTTCATGATCTTTGTCTCACTTTGTTTCACAGGTTTCGTGACTTTACGTGAAACTAACAAGACTTAACACTTTTTTCCGTATTGAATTTTTCATGATTTTTAAAAATAAAAAATTTTAATTTTTTAGGCAAAAAATTTGTATTTTTCCTCATAAATTTATTTATAGCTGCAAAACTATTGACTATAGACAAAGAGTATATTAAACGATTAAAGGAATTGTAGTTCTTAATTTTTCTAAGTTTCTCGCAGAAAAATCGGACTAGTCGTTCCCGAGATATGTCTAAGAAAAGAGCACCAAACGTGACTTATTCCCCTATATGAAAGTTACTAAATTTAAATCATGATTATCATAATTTATACGAAATTGTTTTTTACTGACAAATAAACCAACGCTTAGAAGACAATTTGTGAAAACATATTTTAATTCTTAATTCTCCGTTTGACAGCCAGATTGATTGTAATGCGAGTAATGAGTAGTTAATCACCCTAAATAGTAATAACTTCCGAAACTAATCGAAACCTTTTTAGTTCTATTCTACCACAGTCGGAAAACGGTCCAAAAATATTGTTTTCTTTTAACCGTGATATTCTGGTAACTAAGCCTTGGAAAACAAAACAAAATATTTTTTATTTGATTTTAAATCTAACGTACCTTTCCATCAACATATAAAACGTAATGATTGGTTCTATAGTTTGGCAGTAACTCAATTGTAAAACTTGTAATTTCCTTCACTTTGTGGTTTTTCTTGTACACTGAAGAAAATAAACAACTTTGAGCGGTCATGTAAGTCGCACTGTTTATCCGATTTTGAAACGGTTTTCGGATAAGTCATCTATCCATTGCTATTACTCATTTCACCAAACACCTTTATCAAATTTTTTATTTTCGCCACCTATTCTGGACAGAGGCTCCACAGTGCGTCGTTTGGGTATTCGTTTACAGCTAATCCAATGTTTCTAAGTCTCCTGTTAATCCTTGAAAATACTGTTCGAACTCCTCTCAAAGCCATCGAAAGAGGCGCGCACACTACCCGTTGCATCACCGACGGCCACTGTTTCAAACTTCATACTTGCTTTAAATTGTTATTTTCGTATCTAAACGTCGAATGGTATAGATGTTGCTTTTCCCCCCACTGATTTCACATTTCTGATATAAATTCAATATTAATGTGATGACGCTATTTAAGACAATACGTATTACAACGAAACAATATCATTAAACAACCGCAACCTCTTTGAAATTTGTACGGTAAATTTACACAACAACAATAATAAGAAACTTTATGGGCCACTCACATCAATTTCTGACAAAACCATTTCTTTAAATCTAAAGGCAGATCGAAATTTACACAATACTCAGTGGAACTACCCACTTTATTTATAGAGGTGGGCTATTTTTAAAAATATTGATATACAAAGGATTGAAATAAAATGAACTAAAATAAAATATACAAAGAAATCAAAAAACCAAAATAGAATAGATGACGCTACTTAACTAAATTCAATTAACACGTCATAATGCGAGCATCCAACCAAAGTGGGTGTAAAAAAATAATCTTGCCACGGCAATAAATTCTCATACATTTAATCGTTTTGCTAGAAAACAATTATTAAGCAATTAATAAGAACACTTGCAAATTTGATCAAAGTTAATGCGAAATGAGTTTAAATGTTGTGTAAAAGTAACGAAATGATTTGACAAAAACATTAAATCTTTTAATAGCAGAGAAGAGATTCGTTGCCACAACTAAATTTACAGTCAATTACAATTTGGCGGTTCCTTGGACGATCACATGATTCAATTGAGATTATCAATAATTGTGTTCCGTATCACAAAATGTTGTGGATATCAATTGATTTGTAATTCAATTTTGGTTGCAAGAACTGAAATATTTAGCTGAAGCCACAGCCACCAGAAATAAATGTGACACAGTTGATCGAAAGCCACTAGGGGGAAATGATGTAGAATGAGAGACCAAAGAAGACATACAGATTAGAGACCATGCAGCAAACTGAGTTTAAAAGTGTTTGATTGATACTAATGACAGCTAAATTATATTTGTTTCGAACGAAAATATGCAGTCCCTCATTCCCTTTTATTTCTGTCCGTATTATGCCAACCAAAGAGTAAATTACCAAATCAACTCGAACTCGATGAAATGGCCTACTACCTCGTCGTCATGAAGAGGCATCGAAGAGAGTAATGGAGGCTCTTTAGTATTGCTCTGTGTGTGATCTGTCAATCGAGTTTCAGTTCAAGCAATCAAAGTATCCTGTAGTGGTGAATATTCTATTGGTTGGATCAATGAAAATGTGAAAACTAATCGGGTTGCACCAAATAATATATTGACATGCTCAACTAATTACTTGAATTTAATGGCTGTCACAACCTTTTGTTTTAACCCATTATGAATTTTATAGAAAAAAACAAATTTTTTTTACAATTTTTTATTTTTTATTTAAAGACGACCTGCAGACCATTGGAAAGACCTTTTATTCTGAACTTAATTGTATTGATTGTACTTCGTATTAAATAAAAAACATTTGAATTTCCTTAACAACTAGTGTGTTTTTTAAATAAGTCGTATCACTCAAATTGGAAAACCCTTTACAAACGGCTATAATTTAAAAATATCATATGCATATTTAACTTAATTTGTGCCATCCAAGACAAGATTCAACAATTGTGCCTAAAAGTCTCACTTCCCTTCAGTTAATGGTGCGATTCAGAAACTAGTGTGGTGAGATATATCAGCTGGACATATTCGCCTTTTCGATAACAGAAAAATATACGGGGATTTTAAAGACCTTCGTTTGATTTTGTATAGAAAAATATGTGTCAACTGTTGTTTTTCTCTAAAGCATAACAAATTCTGGATCTATATGACGCAAAATGTGAATATCTATACTTACCATATTTTTCGGTAGATGATATATATATTCTTTGTTGTTTTTTCACAAATTTGTTTATATCTTTCTGTTTAAAATAATAGTTTTTCTGAACAGTCCTGGTGTAACATTCAAATATAGTTTCTCTTTGACAGCAAAGCCTCTTATGAGTAGTCGAATACAAAACTTTGTAACAAGTATTTTTGTAACAGAAACTAAATTATGATTACAGTGACTAATATTTGAACATAAATTCTAATATTGTACTTTTTATGTGCTGCGTCTATTTCAGATGAATTAGGATTTATAAATACTCAAGTTGGTTAATTCAACTTAATTTCTGTAGTAACAAATTCTATTTAGTAAGACCTATTTTTAAGTCACCAATAGCATCGACAAATAATTCTGACGTGTGATAATTATGAATTCTGATCAAAATATAGACTTTACCATGGAATTTCCAATCCATGAATTGATCTCCAACTAATCTTTTCCCTGTGTGTGGGAAATAATAGTTAGTTTAACCATTATTTCTTATAAGACATTCAGACATCTTAGCCAATGCATCCTATATCTTAACGATTAGAAAGCAACAGTCGCGTATCTGCCCCCCATTATGTACCTTTTGCAAAATCATGGTGTAAAAACCCAGCCTGCTCACAAAAAAGTCAAAAGTTATGTTAACAAGCAGGTGTCTGAAAATATTTAATTATTGAGTGGATATTCTTCATGACACCAGCATTGGAAGAGTTTTGAGAGTATAAAATACGCTCGTACCATTTGGTCGTTTCAGTAATCTTAAGGAAAGTGTTTGCACAAATAACTGAAATATTTTTTACACAACAACAACAAAATCCTAACGTGAATTTACTTTATTGTAATCGTAATAAAAATAGCGCGTGTGAAAGAAATTTTAAAATTGTTATTTTAATAGTTTCTGTGGTAAATAAAATTTTTTATTTTTCCAACTGGCGTGTAAACAAATAACATCGTGAATCTCGTGAGCCTGCTATATAGCATTGTCTCCATGTTAACAGAATGAATAGTCCAAATTGTGTTTATAAAGGGTGTCTCAGTAAGATTGCAGCATTTAAATTTAATGCCATGATCTTTATGTGTGCAAGTGGCAACTCTGAAATTTGGTTGCTGTCACATACATATCGATGGTGTTGCGTAAAAAGGGCCAATCTGCTGTTTCCAATTGTCGGTAAGATATTCATAGATTATAACGTAGCAAAAATGGTAATGGCTATAGAAAGTTATGGTTGGGTTCTTCGATTAGTATAATTATCTACCTACTTCGTTGCAGATAGACCCAAGCAGTTTCGCCCTTTTGACTTGTCGTGACAAGGTAAACAAAATCAGATCGGCCTTTGTAAAAAATTGCAGATTGGCCCTTTTTACGCAACACCATCGATATGTATATTGCGATTACTAAAAATGGAGCGCCTTACACTCAAAAAAATATGTTGGTAAACACAGCAGAAAAGTCTGCTGAATAGGGGAAGCAAACAAATTTGCTATTACAGCAAACATTGCTTTGTTGTTTCAGCAAACAGTAAGTCAGCTATTTTATCAACCCTGCAAAAAGTTTGATGTTCATTTGCTGTAATAACAAACAAATTGTCTGCTGATAAGTAGCATACATTGTTTGCTATTAAAAATTTAAGAAAATTTGGAAGGTTATGCTGAAATCGCTCGCAAACTTCGAAGAATTTTCAGTCGAGAAAGTGCACTTAATGAGTGTGGTGAAGAGTGGTCAACAAATTTGAAGAAACTGGCTCCGTTATGGACAGTAAGACTCCTGTGCGTCAACGTACCGGTTGGTCTCTTGAAAACGTTGTTGATGTAAACGAGAGTGTAGCCGTTACCACGAAAACGTCAATTCGGCATCGTTCTCAACAACGTCAAATTTTACGAAGCAATACGCAGCGAATTTTAACAAAAGACTTCTACCTTCATGCGTACAAAATTCAGCTTACTGAGGAGCTTAAACCAGTAAACCATGGAAAGCGAAAGCAATTCGTTCAATGGGTAATGGAGTTAAGTCAATGCCAATTTTCAAAAAAAAAGTCAACTTCTCCGATGAAGCGCATTTCCATCTGAATAGCTTCGTGAATACACAAAATTGTCGAATTTGTGGCTCAGAAAATCCTCATGCAATCCATGACAAACAAATGCACCCACAACGAGCAACAGTCTTGTACGGATTTTGGTCAGGCAGCGTTATTGGGCATTACTTTTTTGAAGATGAGGCCGAAATTACAGTAAATCTGAAAGGCATTCGTTAAAGGGACTTGATAACCGAGTTATTATAGCCAGAATTGGACGGAATGGGTCTGGGCGACATGTGGTTTCATCAAGATGGCATGACCTGCCACACCGCGCATGAACAATCGATTTGTTGCAGCAACAATTTCCAGAACAAATTATCTCATGAAATTCATATGTCAACTGGCCACGAAGGTCATGCGATTTCTTTCTGTATTTGGGGTTTTGTGAAATCTCGGATTTATGCGAATAACGAGATCCAATGCGTCATCGGTGAGATACAGCCACATCTCTGCGAAAAGTCATGACAAATTTCATGAAAAGGGTAATGGTCTGTTATCAGAGCCGTGGTGGCCATTTGACAGATATTTTATTCCATTCTTAATCGGAACATGTCTTCTTTACAATCCAATATAAAATCATAACCATCTCAAAAATATGTGTTTTTATTTTAAAATGGAAAAGTGCAATCTTACTGAGACACCCTTTATTAACTTTTTTCAATTACGTATATAACATTACGCCAAATTATCGCTATTGTGAGAAAGGCGCATATACTATATATGTGGTATATACTTTTTTGATATAGCTGCCATCCAAATGTTTGTTTATACATAGCTTGATGCTATCGACTTCTATTAGAAACAAATTACAGGCTGGCTTTGGCGGAATATAGCACTGGTTGCTTCAAACTTACAGCTTATCTGCTAGTTTTCTTATCTGAGATTTATATTGTGCTGACCCCATTGAAAATAGGTATTTTACATTACCCGTATCTTATGGTGTAAACTAATTTGTAGAATTAAACATACCCTCACCCTTAGTTATCGATTATGTTCAAGTTACATTAAAAAAGGTTTATACTTTTTGGAAGCCGACCAAACTCCAGTAACCGGAATTGGCGTGATGAATTCGCCTATACTCAATACCACATTGACGTTGGCCAAAATATGATATAATTCTGAAATTAATTAGGATCTGTCCAACATTTGTATGGGAGGTGCGAAAATTCGCTTGGCAAAGTACTAAATATTTATTGCACAATAGCTTTTGACCAAATATTGGCTAGTGCCAAATTTCATTAAGTTCGGTTTAGGTTTAGGGGAGATGTCGTATCGATCAACCGGAAACCCGCCCATTTTTTGTATGGGTGGCATACAACAGGCGTGGCAAAGTTATTCGTATTTAGTTACAAGGAAGCTTTTGGCAAAATATTGCTCAAAACCAAGTTTAATTAATATCAGTTGTGGTTTACCGGAGAGAGCGTATCAATCAAAAGGACACTCGCTTATTTTTTGTATAGAAGGTTCACAAATGTGTGTGCAAAAATGATACATTTTCAATTACAAAGTAGCATTTGACAACAGATTGCCCAGTAGCAAATTTCATGAAGATCGGTTGTGAGTTACAGGAGATATCGTGTCGATCAGCCAAACTGCCGCCGAACTTATATATGGGTGCTAGTTTGTTTATGGCGTAGCTCATTTGTTTAATTTTGGTTACATGGAAGCTATTTTCTAAACGCCGGGACACGCATAACTTTCTTTTTGACCGATATAACTTCTCCCGGTAGTCAGAACCCCCTCCGATTTTAGCTTACGCACAGTGCTATTATTAAAAATTCCCATAGCAAGTATTTTTGATATTTAAGTTTAAAGTACAATTTTCTTTTTTAAACATCTTTGGTCCATACGAAAATGCATTTTCTAGATCGATATTTCAAAGAAGAGGTTTTACTCATTCATGCCACAGCAATCATGTAAAAATGCATTCACTCGTTTGAAAACTACAGTGCCTTAAAAATTGTATAAATTTACCCAAAATTCCTCATATATTTAAATTTCATCTCCGACCGTCCGAGAATGGCAACGGAATATGCCAAATATATTGTATTATCCAGTAGGCGTCCGATTCCAGCCTAAAAGTGACGGTTATTATAAACTGTTCCTGATACAAATTAAAACAATAGGTTTATCCAATGTAGTGGAGGAAGGCAATTATGAAAGTATATACAGGGTATCACAAAAATAAGTATACACGTTGTAATTTTGACGAATATGATATTTTTTCGTACTATGCCCTTTCGCGCTCCAGTTTCTGTACTAGTTGTCAACACTCGCTACGATATTCGTTACAAAAGCAATAATTTCAATCGTTCAATGTGATCCCGTTAATATTTGTGGCGAGATTTCTTACAAAATTTCAATATTGTGGTTACAAAAATAAGTATGCGACAAGTGGTTATCCATTCGGTAATTGACTTTAATCAAAGAAGTTTCTCTTTTTATGGATTCAGACGAATCTGTAGAAGCTATAAACTCCACAAAATAAGTCTTAGTAATTAAAATCAATTTTTGCTGCTTAGGCACAACGAGACAAAGAACTGTCTCAGGATTTAAAGGATCTGATAATAAAATTGTACAAAGACAATAATTGTCTAAGAAAAATTGGCGGCATTGTAGACAAAAGTAATGCTACTCATTAAAAAGTACTTTAAGTCTGAGGGCTAAACGAAAAATAAGCCGTGTTCGGAGCACCCAAAAGTGTTTAACAGGCAAGAAGAAGAGATTATAGTAAGAAAAGATACGGCAAACCCAAAGATAGGTGCAACAAAATTACCAGCAGAAATTGAAAAAGACGCTTGCAAATCATGCCATTCCTGACCTGGATATCGTGGCTGAAGTATTAGAAAAAAACACATTCATTAGTCACATAAATCGTCCAAAGAGAGTAACTGTCACAAAAGGGTATATAAACCACCCCAAAAACGTTCTGGAACACTATTATTATTTTTCGTGGGAAAAAAGATAAATCTTCATGGATCTGATGACCGTGACAAAGTTTAGAGAAAGCTCAATTCCGAAATAGAGTCAAAACCCATGACTGTACTGTAAAACACGGTGGCGTTTCAGTATTAATTTGGGGATGCATGGCGACATCTGCGATGGAAAACTTGTATTTATTGACAAAATTGTGACCAAGTATTTATAACGGGCTTTTTAAAAAAGAGCGCTACAAAAGTTTTATAAATAAAACAAAACCGGTTTTAGATACCTATGGAATTCTTACGTTCGATGCCATTATGTACGGAACTCGATTTCTTTTGCATGGCCACGACGGGCACGCCGGCAGAAGTCCAGACGCTGAACCCAATTTTCGACGATTTCACGTTCGATATTCGTACGAAGTTCATCAATCGTCGCTGGTTTTTTGGCATAGACCATAGACTTGACGTAGCCCCACAGGAAATAATCTAACGGCGTCAAATCGCACGACCGAGGCGGCCAATCGACTGGGCCATTTCGTGAGATAACACGTTCACCAAACTTAGTTTCCAATAAATTGATTGTGGCATTCGCTGTGTGGCTTGTGGCGCCGTCCTGTTGGAACCCCATATCCTCCAAGTCTATATTCTCCAATTGGGGCCAAAAATATTCGGTTATCATTGAACGGCAGCGATTCGCATTCACAGTAATGTGCCGGTCTTGATCATCATAGAAGAAGTACGGCCCAATGACGCCGCCGGCCCATAAACCGCACCAAACCGTAATTTTTTCGGGATGCAATGATGACTCATGGATTACGTGTGGATTGCTGTCTGACCAATAATGCATATTTTGTTTATTGACGAAGCCATTCAGCCAGAAAAGAGCCTCATCGCTGAAGATGATTTTCCGATGAAAATCCGAATCATTTTCAAGTTGTTGCTCAGCCCAAATCACGAACATACGACGCTTATGGTGGTGAAGCGGCTTCAGTTCTTGCGTCAATTTGATCTTGTTAGGATGTAGGCCAAGATCTTTTCGCAAACTTCGCCACAACGACTTCACAGAGATGCCCAACGCTTGGGAACGACATGTGAGAGACTGAAGCCTCAGCGGCAGCAATATTCTCGACACTACGGGCACTTCTTTGTCTCACTGGCACGGGAACATTTTGTACTGTGCCTGTGGATTCAAATTTTTCCCCTAGACGCTCAATTGTTGATCTGGTAGGACGATTATGACGACCATAAATTGGACGTAGCGCTCTTGGAGTTGAGGCCACTGACTCCAAATTTCGGTAGTAAATTTTAATAATTTCGACTCGTTGTTGGCTCGTCTATCTTTCCATGATGAAATGGCAAACCTTACTGAAGAGAAATGTCAAAAGAGCGGGAAAAAATATGGCGTCGTTTGCTATCCCTATCGATTTACATTTGTAGCGTCTCTGTTGAAAAACCCGTTACCTCAATATTCTGGAAACCAACTTCCAAGAAAGCGCCATAGAATTAGGACACTTTCATATTTCAACATGCCAATGATCCGAAGCATACGTTTCTCATTGCGAAGGAATCGCTGTTGTATCACACAAAACAACTTAAAACTCCTCCTCAATCGGCAGATTTCAATCTTTTGGGATCACCTTGATCGCCAAATACGAAAACGGGATTTAAAAGGGAGAGACTGTGGAATAATTGTGGTAAATTCCTAGTTCTGTGACCCCACAATTGGTAGATTAAATGCAATCAAGACGTTATGAAATTATAAAATAAAGAGGATACCCTACTAAATATTGATTTCTTAAAATATGGTAAATGAATCACATGCATCTTTAATACAAATCAAAATATCATACGTACTGCATACTAACCTTTGTGATGATAATTTCGTTCTTTTAGAGCTTTATCCCTCACAATTAAATACATTCACGAATCCCACTTTTTTTTTAAAATAATTATTGAATACTGCGTTCGTTTGGTTTTTGGAATAAAATTATTTTATTGTGTTTTAAATTGGTTATAGACATTTTTTTAACAAAATGTATAGGGTTTACAGCTGTATACTTACTTTTGTGATACACTGTATATCGCACCCTAACTACAAAAGAGTCACAGTTCAACATCTACCGATCTTAATTTTTTGCTTAAAATCAGCAAACATTTCCATTCTCTGTAAAAATCTTTCGTCATTTTCCCTTCCCATTCGTCACAAACATCCCATATAAATATGTATACTAGGGCGGGTCAATTGTATGGAGGCGTATAGCAAAAACGTAATCTATAGGTGATTCTGAGAAATTCTGCTCAAGAGACCATAGCTCTAAGTCGGATTTGGAGCCCCCAAACTTTCAAAATAGATATTAGTGTTTTATTAGTGTTTTTTTGTTGAAACCTTGAAAATGTTGATTTTTACAGATCGATTTTCCTACAAAAGGGAGTTCGAAAACAAAAAAATTGATATTAATAAAAGTTGTTGGAAATTATCTGAACTTTCATAATCTGCAAAAAAAAAAAATCTCGAAAAAATCTAAGAAAATTCAGAATTTATTAGTTAAAAGTTAATTTTAGGCTATTTTTCGACAAAAAATTCCTAATATCTCTACTAAAAATAAAAAACAATATTGGTATCAATACAGATTCTGAAGGGTACTAAATATACCTTTCAAACAAGCCCACATTGAGAATTCTACTATAATTTTGTCCGATTTTATGACGAATTTAATTAAATTATTCTATGTATATATCGAGAGCTTATATTCAATACCAGCTATACGCAAAAACACAATTTTTCAGGAGAAGGAAAAAACAGTTTATTTTCCGAACTCTCGAAGATTGAATCTTTAAATAATTTTTGTACGCAGTACCCACTAATAATATTTAACAAAAATACTAGAAGAAAATTTACTTCAATCTTCAAGAGTTCGGAAAATAAACTGTTTTTTCCTTCTCCTGAAAAATTGTGTTTTTGCGTATAGCTGGTATTGAATATAAGCTCTCGATATGGAAAAATATCAATTTTGAAATTTTGGGGGGATCCAAATCCGACTTAGAGCTGTGGTCTCTTGAGCAAAATTTCTCAAAATCACCTACAGATTACGCTTTTGCTATACGCTTCATCAAAAAAACATTAACCCGCCTAATGTATACATACTTATATTATTGAAAATTTTAACACATTCTTTAACTTGGCAACCCCAGACTTTTTCGTTTTCTGAAAATGTGTAAATTTTGAAATATGACTCTTTTGCAGTGACGGTGCGATATGTTTACAACATTCGCCTAATAATTTTTTTAATAGCAAACCAATATTAATCAATTATTTCCGACACGTGTTTACTTTATCTAACTCATTACAAATATTCTGCTACCAAAAGTTTCCAAATTACTCGCAATAATCCAAGAAACGCAATAAAAATTACAACAAGAAAATTATCTCATGTAATGGAAAAAGGGATCTCTAGAAATATACAATGTGTTTATTGGGCAAAATTGTGATTTTTACAAAAATAAATTAATATTTATCAGATAAGTTACGTCCTCTGAGTTTTTTCTTTTAATTCGTTCCATATGTATTTCTTGTAAATGAGAATGATATTTTATGAAGGTCAAAAATCAATTAAAAAAATAAATTGTAGGAATTCCTTATCAATAGAAATATTGAAAAATTGCAATAATCCCGCGCCACTTTTTGTTCTTTCCAATTTCGCCCGAGTGTCCTGGCAGTCATATGGTTAAATATGGTTACACCCCATGAAGATGTATCAATGAACGTCCTCATTGGTCATCGCCTAATTTTGGCGTTATTGATAACATGCGTGTATACACCCCAGTTCACTTATTTAAATGCACTAAAAATTCCATATTCACCAGCCTGTATTTTTTGCAATTCGTAACCGATAGCAGAATTTTAAAATGGAAATGGAAGGTAGACATCGTGAGATATAAACAAAATCATGACAGTAGTGGTTTCTTAACTAACGAACTTTTCTTGAGCTATTTATAAAAAAAAGTCAAAAAATGTGGTATTTTTTTTGGTTCACTAGAATAAAGGCACATTAACTAATTTTAATGAAGAACTGTTTTTCCAGTTTTTTTAATTTATATTACTCTATTTAAGAACTATTAGTAATGGGACAACCCCCTTTGTTTTTAATAACTTCAAATATACGGGTTTTCATCGACAGATAAAGGAAATTTATGTAATCCAACGAAATTTGATTCCAAGCATCCTTAATGGCCTGAATTAATGACTGCTTGTCAACAAATTGTTCACCTCCTTCATAGACCCTACGAGATAACCAACCCCAGACATTTTCGATAATGTTTAGATCTGGCGAATAGGGTGGCCAGTCAAGAATATTAACATTTTGGCTCGCAATGAACTCATTTACTACTTTGGCATTGTATATAGGGGCATTATCCTGTTGCAATATCCAAGATATGGGACCAATTAGTTCACTGAACTTCGGAAAAGCCGATTCCAATAACGTTTTATAGGTTGCACCAATCATTTTTGCACTTTTGTCGATAGTGCCATAGTACGTAATAGCGCCCCACACCATAACGCCGTCCTCTCGGCTGTGATGTCGGGAAAAAAAACCTTTTCTTTGCGCAGATAATAAAAATAATAGGTGTAGCCACCAGGGCCATCCAAATTAAACTTCTTCTCATCCGTAAATACAACGGTTCTCCAGTCAATTATATGAACTCTTGGCTGCACATCCCATAACAATTAGTGTCTAGCGAATTGAAGCCGCTTTTCCTTACGAGGAGCATTAAGTGGCGGCTTTTCTTGTAATTTCAGGTATTTAAGATACAAACAGCTCTTAATTACTCTACGTACAGATGGCTTGCTTGCTTCCACTACAGCTTGAGCTCTTATTTTTGACAAGGATAACGCAGAATTAGAAGCAATTCTGATAATTTTTCTTTTCTCAATGTAGACAATGACAATGAAACCCTTCCTTTAAAATTTTTTTATTTTTTTCATGATGTAATTGTCAACAAGTGTTGGGCTACGTCCAATTTTTTTAGCTATTGCGTGGTTAGAATATCCTTCAGAATGGTAAACATCGATTTTAGTTTTTTCCGATAGATTTAAAATTTTTTTGTTTTGCCATTTTGCCTCGCAAAATGATTAAGACGTAATAAATTGTAATAAACAAACTCTCCCTACAAAAAATCATCGTTTACTTTAAAAATAATAAAAAATAATAAAGTGAACCAAAAAACCAGTACATAAGTTTCAGTCGGGTGAACCGACTTAATCATACCCTCACCATACCGTACCTCATCCATTGCGTGGGAGTTCTGTTAAAAAACGCCCATACACAAAAGTGAACATATTCAACAGCAGATTGACGACATTGCGCTAAATAGTATTGAATACCCAAATTAGTTAGTTTCCCTCCCAATATTTTTATGCGAGGTACAAAAATGGGCATGGCAAGTTGTTGGCAAAATTTTGATCAGTACCAAATTTTATTGAGATCGGATATGATTTATTGGAGATATCGAGTAGGCAAACCCCAAATACGCCCAACTTTTGTATGGGATGTACGAAACTGGGCGTGGCATAATAGTCAGTTATTAGTTACAAGGTAGCTTTTAGCAAAATATTGCCTAGTACCGAATTTTATTAAGATCGGTTGTTGTTTATGAGAATTATCGTGTGGATCAACCGGTCATCCGCCCAACTTTTATATTGGAGGTACCAGAATGGGTGTGGCAAAACAGCTCGTTTTCTATAGGAGAGCTTTATTTGGCTAAATACTGACTAGTACAAACTTTCATAAAGATCGGTTTGGTTTAGCGGGACTTCTCATGCCGAACAAAAAGACGCCCAAACAACTTTTGTATGGGAGGTACCACAATGGGCGTGGCAAAATCACTCTTGTTTTAATCGGCGATTAGCTTTTGATAACATGAAGGCTTATACCAAATATCATTAAGGTCGGAAGTGTTTCACGCGATTTATCAGATTGACAATCCGGTCGAACACCCTGTTTTGTATGGGAGGTACCAGAATGGTCGTGACAATCTCGCCCATTTTCTCCAGTTAAGTAGGCATTTACAGATTATTAACCGGTGTGAGTGTTGAAGCTAATCACATCTACCAGAATAAAGGTTTGAAAGAAATGTGATTTTGTGCTAAATGTGTCGATTTGTATGGGAGGTACCAGAAGGGGCGTAGTCAAAACGCCCATTTTAAATTCCAAACTCAATATTGACAAATAATAGTCACTGATAAAGTTGCATTGTCATCTGTAAAGGTTTACGGCAGTTATCGTGTTGACCAGCCAGCCAGACAGACAGACAGACGGACATGGCTCAAACGTCTTAAAAAGTCCTAAAACGAATTTCGTCCAAAGATACGAAGGGTCTAATTTGGTTCCTTCTATGTGTTACATTTTTTTATGTATTAAATGCTATACACCCCCATCCTATGGTGAGGGCATAAAAATAGCACATTTTTGGACTTTGTTTTATAAATTGCTCAAAAAAAAGTTATTTAGTTAAGAAACCACTATAGTCATGATTTTTTTTATATCTCAAGATGTCTAGCTTCCATTTCCATTTTAAAATTCTGCAATCGGTCACAATTTACAAAAGATACAGGCTGCTGAATATGGAATTGTTAGTCCCTTTATATAAGTGAACCCGAGTGTAGGTTCGAGTCACTTAATAATTTGTATGTCCGTGGTTCTGAGGCCGTCGGTAGTGCAATAGTTAGTGTGCGCGACTCTTGTACATGAGATCCTGGGTTCGAACCCGGCTCTGAACACCTTCAAAAAAATTTTCTTTCGGCGGCGGTCACGTCGCATAGTGACGGCGACATTATCGAGTATCTAGCCATGAAAAAGCTTCTCAAATTACCGTTCGGAATCGGTGTAAAAATGTAGGTCCCAATCAGTGAGTGAAAACTGGACAGCGCACAGCTCAGTGGTTGTGAGAAGTTCTCCCCAGTCCCTTCATGGGATGTAATGGGAAACCATTTATTTTTTTATCCATGTCCGTGGTTCTAGCATCATTTGCCTTGTAAATATTATCTTTTATGAATATTTGTCTTCTCTCTATAAAAAATCCCGTTTCCCATTACACCCCATAAAGGGATTGGGGAGAGCTTCTCACAACCAGTAAGCTGTGCGCTTTATAATTTTTCACTCACTGATTGGGACCTACAGTCCTACACGGGTTCCGAACTGTATTTTGGGAAGTTTTTCCATGGCCAAGTACGCGATAGTGTCGCCATCACTAAGCGAGGTGGTCGTCCAATGAAATGTGAGGTGGCTAGAGCAGGGATCGAACCCACGTTCTGATGTACAAGAGCCGCGCACACTAGTGATTGCGCGTCTGGTAGTGTCGCCATCACTAAGCGAGGTGGTCGTCGAATGAAATGTGAGGTGGCTAGAGCAGGGATCGAACCCACGTTCTGATGTACAAGAGCCGCGCACACTAGTGAGCATAGACATGACGCATTTCTTTCTTAATATCGAAATTTAAAGGTCGAATTAAGTTCAAATAACAAAATATAAATAAAAGTATCCTCAGTAATAATAGCCTCAATAAAATAAGCCATATTTAATTTATAGATCGCAGCTAATAAATATCCAATCACAACAATACGTAAATTGTATATCCAGTCATAAATTCAATCGAATTTAATATTGACAAACTTTATTGGAATTTTAAACACAAGCAGTTGCGTTTTATTTATATTATACCGAAATACTGAAATTTAGCGACAGTCTGTATTGAAATTATCGTCCATTATATTAAGCGTAGAACACATATTTCAGACACGAGCATCGGTTATCGCTGACATATTGATCACTTATCCCTGACATATATTATTGTTTTGGCACCGTTCTCGATATTAATTTGGAAAGCAATCGCTAATTTATTCCCCACAATCTTGTTAAAATCAATGTGTGATAATCGAGTTGTTCGATTTGATGACCCAGAATATAATGGAATACCATTGTCATTATCATGAATAGCTAGTGTGTAGCCCGCATTATTCATTTGATTGTGATATGTATTTGAAAAAAACTTTACGCGTCACAAGAACGTGTGTGTATCACAAATTTTGGAATTTTTTTTACGTAACAGCTCTCAAAAACTGCGGAAAAATAAGTTAAATATTGAAAATTGTTCCAATCCACCTGGCGCCTGAAATCGGCGGAACCAGTGTATTCTGAAAAAATGGAAGTACTATTCTTTTAAATGTTAATGTATGAGAAGTTCATACTACAAACTTTCAAAGTCTGGTTCATGTTTCTAAGTAAAAAATTGTGATTTTCATTGGAATAATAGATAACTCAGGAAAGCACACTCACTGGCATGACTAGATTCGAACTCAGTGACAAGTTCATGATCACACGTCTACTCACTGTGCTTGAATTGGTACCATTAATATCACTGTGAGACAAAATTAGATTTTTTCAAAATGATGGGGTTCTGTCAACGGATTCTGGCAGAAAGGTCTAAAAAAAATATACGTGTATCGGCGTTTTCCAAGATCTGATCAGATTTTTTTTTAGGAGGGGTCAAAGTTTCCGCCCCTCGGAACTTTCTTGCAAAATATCGGTATGCAAAATTGTGTGTCCCTTACTTCTGCGGTACAAAATATGTTCAGAAGTTTTATAGAAAAGATTCAGATAAACATTTTTGTGGAACAAATTAACCATAATTTTTACTTTTTTTTAAACCTCGCAAAAAACTTCTCCAAAATGACGGGGGTTGTGGTCAAACTGTTCTGGAAAAATGATCACCATAAAATTTCACTATATCTGTCCGAACACTCCAAAACACAAATCTTAGCCCAAGTAGTAGTAGTAAGGAACACACAATTTTGTATGCCGATATGTTTCTGAAATATCACGATTATAAGAAAATAGAACTAAAAAGGTTTCGATTAGTTTCGGAAGTTATTACTTTAGGGTGATTAACTACTCAATACTCTACGATATTCAATTAAAGTTGGCTGCACGTTATTGCCCATTTACATGTTATTGCAATAACAGTGCGACAACCTTGCAATAATGAACAGTCTAGGCGCATTTGAATTTTGCATTATTTGTTATTATCTTCGATGAATATACTTCGGTTAAGGATAAGAAAAAGATCAGAAAAAAGCAAATAACGGATGCTTTTTTTAAACAAGTTGAACTAAATGTAGACTCTCCCAAGTACGGATACGGAAACTCAAACAATGGAAACCCTTCTAGGAGATTTTTTAAAAATGCTGCGGCGGTAACTGGAATCACTGAAGTTTACATTCAAAGACAACGTCAATTCTACTAAATATGGAGAATATGTATCGAAAACTGTATCATCTTTAGCGGATATGTATCCACAGAAGAAGTTGACCCCGACAGTCCACAAAATATTGGCGCACGGCAAAGATATAATTGAATACCAGTCTTTGCCAATTGGAGAGCTTTCTGACGAAGCGCAGGAGTCTCTTAACAAATTTTGTAAAAAAATGTAGACTGCAGAACACGTTCAAAGCATCAAGGGAGAGGCAAAATGAGGCTCTCATCAACATGTTGGCATCATCTTCCGATTCCCTTATTTCTTTCCTGCGGCATGTGAAGTTACGAATAGAGTTAGACAATAATTATAGTTTAGAAGTGATTATTAGTCTTTTAGATATAACTTCTCTTACGAATTGTGATGAATTTTTTACAGAAAATTGAAAAGATAAATTTAAAAAAAATATTTTAAAACATAAAAACCTTCAAAATGAACGAAAAAACGAACGAAAAAATGGGTAAAGCTATGTTATTTAATTACAGTAAAATTGATTTTTCCACAAATTTTAATTTTGATAGCCCAGAAGTAAACACCTAGAAGACGCAGCACACTTTCCAAACACTTATTTCATAGCCTGAGCACTTGTTTATCATATGCCATTTAAACTATTCAATTATCTTATTCGGTTCAAAAGATATGAATTTTGCAACGAAAAAACTAAAATGGTGCCACTGTGCATCGGTGGTGCAATTGCATCATGCGCGACTCTTGCACATGAGATCGTGCGTTCGATCCCTGCTATGATCACCTTACATTTCTTTCGACCACGTCCACTCGCTTAGTGATTGAGCTTTTGAATTCAATAATAGAAAAAATATATATCAAAGTATCCACACTATACCGGCGGAACATGAATAAGATTTTAAATATATACCAGCAGAACATGAAGGAATTGGGGCTTTATAGTTTTATACTCACTGCTTAGGACCTACAGTTTACACCGGTTCCGAACGGTATTTTGAGAAGCTTTTTCATGGCTAAGTACTCGATAGTGTCGCCGTCACTAAGCGAGGTGACCGTCGTCGAAAGAAATTTTAAGGTGGTAGGAGCAGGAATCGAACCCAGCATCTCCTGTACAAGAGGCGTGCACACTAACCATTGCACCACCGACGTTGGGGCAAAAGACCCGAGCTAATACACCCTAACTTAAAGACGGTCTTAGATGAAAATGTTGAAATGCTAATCTTATGGGCTTAACGCATGGAAATATGATTTTCTGGTAATTGGTGGACTCTTTCTGCAGTAAGAGGACGTGATCGTGATTTATTTCCATTTGTTAGTAATCGTGATTACATTTATTAACGCCTCCATTTAACCGATTTTTATGCACTGTTTTAGTTTTCGAACAGGAATTTTGACAATTTTGTTTTAATTTTTTTTCTCTTTTTTTCCTTTTCAATATTTCGATTTCCTTTGGAAAAGGAAAGATTTCTTTCTTTCTTTCGAAATATTGAAAAAAACAGTAAATTTTCAAGAAAACTAAAGGGACCTTAAGCTACAATAATTAGTCAAGAAATATTACTATTTTATTTCAATATTCAAGCTCAGCACCATTCTATATTTCTCTAAATAGAGACATAGTTTTTCAAAACAAATTTTTCAAAACGCTTCCTCATCATTCTTGACAAACTTGATTCCAAAGATTAAATATTAAAATAAAATAGTACCAAAAAAAAGGTCGGATAAATAAAAATTATCCCTGATATGACGGCAGAGCACGACAAAACTGCAGGCAGTTGTTATTGCCTTTAAGAATAGTATTGTCTTTTTTGGCAACAACAAAAAT
The DNA here is from genome assembly GCA_963931995.1 of Phaonia tiefii. NCBI lineage: Eukaryota > Metazoa > Arthropoda > Insecta > Diptera > Muscidae > Phaonia > Phaonia tiefii. The sequence continues at coordinate 164,013,892 of OZ008370.1, read as the reverse complement.
CCTTTCTAATAGTGACCGATGGTTCTCTGGACATAAAAACAAGTTTCTGCAAATCATTTCTTGTGTATTTTACTTCCGATATATTTTGCACATTTGCACATTGGGAAATGCTCTCTTAAAAGGAGTTTTTATGAGTTTAACAACGGCTGATGAAGATCTGTGGCTAGAACTGAAATCGCGATACGGTTTACCACGAATCATGGGGCTGCATGTCGCAAAACTTTTTTTTTGAGCAACTGTATCTCTATTTATAGAAATATAGAATTGTGTTGATATTAAACTAAAATAGTACTAATAAAAATGTAATGTATAAATATTGTCCCTAATTTTTCTATTTTCAATCCAATTGTTTCTATGACGATGTTAAGGTGGTGCAAAAAGCAATGATGCTGTGCTGCAGGAAATGGTGTTGGCTTTCTTTAAATAATGTGGTGTTGAAAAAAACTTATATTTAGACCAAATTTCCAAAAGGCGACATCCAGCGAATTTTTGATATATTAATTTTGATGGAAGTTATACAAATAAGATGTCGTTGAAATACTAGATGGTCGGAAAAAAAATTGGGGGATAAAATTGAGGAAAAAAATTAGTCATTGTTCGACTTCTCGAACAGCCGATATCGGTGGAACTCTATGAGATAGCGCAAGTCGGATTTGATTTCAGCGGACCTAATTGCCATAAAACCGTCATTTAAAAAATTCAAAACTCTTTGCGACGCGGCTTAAAATGGGTCACTATAAATTCACGAAATGGGCCGTATAATTACTTTATTAATGCTCAGACGTATAAACTCTGATATTGAAATATGATGGGGTATGTGACCAAGGGAATGAAAATCCATCTAGTGTGTCAAATTTAATGAATTCACTTTGTTGGATTTGTATGTAAAAAACCTTCAAAATTCATATGAAACCATTCGCAAGTCTCAAAACCAGCGGAAAGTAATGTAAAAATGCAATTATATAAAACAGTAAAAACCCGCACACTATGAAAATGCCTCACTGAGGGGGAAACTTTAATTGCGTTTTTCTCAAAAGCCGTTTGGACACATTAGATGGGGTTTATTATGCAGGGTCACATACACCTTCTTTGTAAAATGGCCGTATGTTAGGCTACAAAAATAAATATAAAAGTATTTTTCGTTAATATGGTGACAAAATCCTACCCCATAAAATGGATCAAAGATTTTGGATTTTGAAATCTACTCACTTTTTTCCAATGTTCTAGAAAATGTCCAATGTCTGTTTAATTCACGATATTTTTTTTTTTTGCAATTGATTAATCAAAACCAAATTATTAAGTACCAAAAGCTTTGCAAATTTCCACTAAATCTAAGGATTTCGAATCCGAGTTTGAAAAAAAGTCATTTTTTAAAACGCGAAATTTCATGTTATGTAGTTTTTTTTTTCAAAAAATCCATTTTGATGATCCACATCACTTTCAATTTAAAATTTAAACAATATAAATAGAAATTTAAAAATACTATTAGAAATTTAATATTCACCAACTGAAATTTACAAATTCTACTTGAAATTTTAAATATGTCAATTGAAATTTAAAAATTTTAAATTGTTATGAATTTAATTTTAGTATCTGCTCGAGGTCACGGAAATAAAAAGGAAAGAATGTATCTTTTATAAAAATGTTCTTTATTTTTATCCAATATTTCGACCAACTTCGTTGATAGTTTTTAAGGATCTAGTACAAGGAATAAACGCAAAGTTTTCAAAACATTAGTGAAATACAATGAACACAAAATTTTTATTTTTTCAAACTATTGTTTGATCTGAGGGAGACTTTAAAACATTAAATTTGTATATAAATGTTATACGAGTATGTATATTAAGGGTTTTCCAATTTAAGTGATGTGATTTTTAAGTGGCGTTGCGGTCATTTGTAGTATGTCATATCCTGCCATTTTTTTTTTTCATTGTATTCAGTAATGTTTACAATTTCATCACGGAGAGATAGATATACGCAAGAACAACGTTTAAAAATTACTAAATTTTTTATCACAATAATCGTTCTCCAGTTACAACTTTTCGTGCGCTTTTGCCATTTCATGGTCGTAATAATCGTCCTGTGCTCGCTATTCGTCGAATTGTTGCAAATTAAGAGCTTACATTCTCTTTATATAATGTTCAAGTGACAATGAGACAAAGAACCGCTCCAAAGTTATGAAACTATTGCTGCCGTACAGGCAAGTATTGCTAAAGACCGCAATTTATCGATTACAAGACGTTGTCAACAATTGGTACTGTCTCAAACCAAAACCTGCCGGATTTTGAGAAAGCATTTGGACTCGCGTCCGTATAAAATTGTTATCACTCAAGAACTGAAGCCATTGGACTACCATCAACGTCTTGAATTTGCTGATTTTGTCTTGAAACAACTTGAAAACGATAACGGTTTTTTTATGAAAGTCATCTTCTCCGATGAGGCTCACTTTCATCTGAGTGGTGGGATAAATAACAAAATTGTCGATTCTGGCGCAAAGAAAATTCACAAATTATTCACGAACAACCATTACATTCACCTAAATTGATAGTTTGGTGTGATTTTTAGTATGGTGGAATCATCGGTCCCTACTTCTTTCGAAATGAAGCTATAACACCGTTACTGACAATGGGGAGCGGTCTAGATCGATGACAACCAACTTTTTATGGCCGAAATTGTAAGAAGTTGATCTTGACAGCATCATCTTGACAACATCATCAAGACGGGGCTACGTGCCACACAGTACGTGCATCAAACGAATTATTGCGAGAAAAGTTTGGAGATTCGAATATTTGAAGAAATTGTGATATTGAATGGTCTCCAAGAAGTTGTGATTTCACACCATTAGACTATTTCTTGTGGGGTTATTTGAAGTCATTGGTCTTTAGCAATAAACTAGACCCTCTTCAAGCTTTACAAGTCAATATTGAACGTGCTGTTCATAGCATACAACTTGATTTAGTGGAAAATGTGCTGGAAAATTAGGTTCATCGAACAAAAAAATGGTTTCCCATTAGATTCCATGAAGGAATTGGGGAGATCTTCTCACATCCAGTGAGCTGTGCGCTTTCTAGTTTTAAACTGACCGATTGGGACCTACAGTTTTACACCGATTCAGAAGGTTATTTTGGGAAGCTTTTTCATGGCTAAGTACGCGATAGTGTCGCCGTCACTATGGGAGGTGACCACCGCCGAAAGAAATTTAAGGTGATCAGAGCAGGGATCGAACCCAGGATGTCATGTATAAGAGGCGCGCACACTAACATTTGCACCACCGACGGCCACGTTCATCGAATTCGCTCCTATAAAAGAAGACGTGGAGGCCATTTGAAAGAATTTTATTCAAAACTTAATTGTATCGATTGTATTTCACACTACCTAAAAAACATTTGAATTTCCTTAACAATTAGTGTGTTTTTTTAACAAAATCATATCGCTCAAATTGGAAAACCCTTTATATACATTACATATATATAAATGTGTATAATTACCTGTGACGTAAAAACAAAGTGTACTACCGGTCTAAACTGAGAGCTTTTGTGAATTGGTTTGAGTGTTCTGCCTAAATTTGTCAATTGTGTGTCGCACATCGGTCTCTATAATGCTATATATAGTCTTTTCTCCGTTGGAACATCAATAATATGCAGCTTTTGCTGAAAGAGACGTCGTGAATAACATTTCTCTTCAGTTAAAATTTCCACTCCCTGTTAAAGTACAGTGAGGTTTATAGTGAGCCTTTTGGTCAGATTTGTGTAATGATGTTCACGTCTTTAGTTTGTTCATTGTAGTGCCACTATATACTGTCTGTCATACGTTGCACTTGATCCTGTATACCACATTTGGCTTGTAATCTGTGACGATTCTAGAGTCGGTCCTGCTGAAAATTATATCGCAAATATTAATATATATCGCAAATATTACAGTGTTTAATTCTCCCAGAGATTCCTGAACCATACGTTATGCACTTATAAGTTTTCTCTCAATTTTCATTGTCCTTTGGTTTTAGCTCCACCCGTGTCAATAGGTCCTTAATCGCATTCCCAGAAAAACTGATCATTCTCAAAATTTCTGCTGATGAAGTTAAATAAATAAATAAATGGTTTCCCATTACATCCCATGAAGGGACCGGGGAGAACTTCTCACAATCACTGAGCTGTGCGCTTTCCAGTTTTCACTCATTGATTGGGACCTACAGTTTTACACCGATTCCGAACGGTATTTTGAGAAGCTTTTTCATGGCTATATACTCGATAGTGTCGCCGTCACTATGCGAGGTGACCGCCGCCGAAAGAAATTTTTTTTTTGAAGGTGGTCAGAGCAGGGTTCGAACCCATGATCTCATGTCCAAGAGCCGCGCACACTAACCATTGCACCACCGACGGCCACGCTGATGAAGTTACTTGCTGTATTAATTATCGTCCACCTTGGATGCATGGAATAATAGTTTTTTAATCGTCTGGATGTCGTAGGTTTTTGACACCAGGCAATTTTGATATGGTTATCTTGTCTTAGAGGTATGGCAATGTATGGTTCTTTTCCACTTCCACTGTATCGTTCTTTTAAACTTGTACTTGCATATTGAAGGAGTTAAGTACCTTGAACGTGTCCTCCACCTCAGTTTGCTTAAAAACTACAAATATATCGTCCATATATTTTTGGTCAATATTTCCGTGTTTCCGTTAAAGTCTCAGTCCTCGTCTCCAATAAAACTTCCACCATTATCTCTACCATTATCGGCGATGCTGGACATCCCATAGGCACCCCTCTCCATTGTACATAAACACCGTCCTCGTATTTAATTGAAACAAACAACATTTTAAACTTCAATTGAATTGTAGAGAACATCAATTAAAATACAAACGACATCATTTGAAACTTAAAAATCTAATTTTCTAAATTTCTACTTGAAATGTGACCTTGTGACATACGACCTTAACTCAAAATTTGAATAGAGGAAAACGCCCTAAGGGGGAGTCTTATCTGCACTTCTCTGAAATTTAGCACAGATTAGCATGTTGCTAGAGCTGAAGGGATTAGGTTGCACAGTCGTAGCATATGCAATTGCAGTGTAAGGAAAATACCCTCCACATACAGAAATTTTCCACAGAACATAATCAGAAGACTCTCTAAGTGGGCCATGGAGAATGGACTGGGTGGAAATCCTGAGAAACTCGAGGTCATGTCCCTTACCAGGAAGCAGAAGGTTATGTATCTTCATCAATTTTCTAGGTGTGTTTCTCGAAAGAAAGAATAATTTCAAATCAAATACCATGGATAGTATCAGTAGAGTCACAGTGGCCCTATATTCCTGTAAATGGGCCATCGGGGGGTCGATGGGACCTACACGAAAATAGTTTACTGGATATACACAGCTGTTGACTGACCGATATTGCTCTACGGTATTGTTGTTTGATAGCCGATACTGGAAAAATCCACCTACCTATGTGTGTTCACAAAAGTCCAGAGAATGGCAGTGGTGTGTATAATGAGTGCAATTCGCACAACCCCTACAGAGGATTTGGAAGTTATCATGCGCCTGTTGCCACTAGTTATAGAAGCTATTTAGACGTGTACACTGACTGCTCCAAACTAGATGACAAGATAGTGTTTGGATTCTAATCTGAAGGGCTCGGACTAGCAAAAGGGCAGTCAGGCTGCTATAAAATCCTTGCAATCTGTAATCCTGATTTCAAGAACTGTCCACAACTGCCAAGTTGACCAAGTTGTTCGATATTCACCTTACATAAGTGCCCGGGGAAGAGGAACATACCAGGGAAAAATCATACCATTCCAGGGAACTATACAGACGATGAGCCGCCAAGATTAGGGCCTACCTAACCTGTTCCTGTAGGTATGCCCCTCTCAGCTCCGAAAGTCTGAGACATGCGAATGATAGATGGTCTCGTGGCACAAATTGCAGGATCACCAGGCAAGTATGGGCGAGTTATGACCTAAATCGTATGCTGAACCTGATATCCATTACTAGCCAATATATCTCTATGCTAGTAGCTGCGATCACTAAACACCGTTTAATGGACAAACACGCATCTAGACGAGGAGTCTCAGGTCATGATTTCTGCAGAAGCTGTGGTGACGTAGAGGAGAAAGATAGCGTCGGACATCTTGTCTACTACTGACCTGACTTTTACATAAGAAAGAGGAAATATCTATGATCTTACTTCATGTTGGATTGTAAAAGACTCTCAGGCAGTTAAACTGAATTATCTTATGGCCTTTTTGAAAAGTACTAATTGGTCCCACGGATCAATGTACGTCTCTTCTTCATACACATCCTGGAATTTTGGGATGAAGTATCAATGGCTTGAATGTCCCATAATCATACCAGATAAATTTAAAAATTTAACGATGGGAACATACGTCGCATTGGACTACATGTGCCAATTACGACAGCTACTTTCGGAACGGGTTTCTAGAACCATGTTTTAAACCCAGGTTTGAAGCCGATTCCACAATCCGGTTATTGTATCTACTCGTCAACCTCAATTGTTGAATCACTGGAAGTGCATCAGTTTTATTTCTCACTCATATGTTGACTTGTTATTGATCCATCACCCATATAAGGACATCTTGATGATTTTTCCCGAAGTACCCTGCTTTGACCCACTATCTCATAATGAACATGTTGAGGAAGTCTGACCTGTTATTCCTTATTGGAAGTGTGTATACTTCAGCTAAGAGATGGCTAACATTTGTATAGTCAACTGATTCATAAAAAATTACAGCAGACAGTTGTCCGAGGCCTTCGGCCACGGACTGTCCCTGCAGGCTGTGTCAGAGACACGGCCATTAAGTTTAACGTAGAATACGCCATCTGATAAGACAGAAAACATATATAACAATAAATTCATTTGCTTATATTATTTATCATTTATTGTTATATATGTTTTCTGTCTTATCGGATGGCGTATTCTACGTTAAACTTAATGGCCGTGTCTCTGACACAGCGTGCAGGGACAGTCCGTGGCCGGATTTTTAAACTTAATTTAATTTATGTATTTTAATTAATATTTTTATTGAAATAAGTTCTGCGAATGTTGAGAGGGCCGCCCTAATATTAAAAAAGGTTTACCTTATCGAGTCTTCGCATTAGCATTCGAGCGTTGTGTGATTTACAATGTATGCTTTACAATTCAAAATTAATATTACAACAGCTTTATTGAAGCTTTCGCAAAAAAGCTTTATTACGTTAGCTTACTGTTTGTTTCACTTTTTACTAGATACATGTTGCCAAGCAACATTAGCTTGCCGTTCGTTTCACTTTTTACCAGATACATGTTCCTAAGCAATGTTGAGCAACCAAAAACACTCAACCAAACACCACACATATGTTTGAGTGTATGTGTTTAAACAATTTTCATTTGAGAAATTAAAATACTAGAAATATATCAACCAATATGAAATGTATATCAAACGAAAGATAACATCTTCATTTACCTAAAATTCAACTAGCCGTTTCCTCAAATTCAATGAAATAAAGATTACAACAATAAAAACCTGACATGACTCCTCATACCGTAAGGTACGACGTATTCTACGTCAAAAAGGACCTTTTTACCAAAACTGAAAAACAAGAAATTTCACACTTTTCAAACCCAAACTTCTTTCCAATTTCGGACTTAGAATCCTTTCATTAAATTCATCATTTATTAAATTGACTGAGTTTATCAGTTCCAAGAAAAATTTCAGGAATTAAATAAACGTTGAAAATTTTCTAAAACATTCGAAATGTGCTTAAAAAAAGTTTTTTACCGCCAACCTAGAATTTTGTTGACCAAGATTACTTTTTTATTTAATTTTGTAGCATTTCTTATAACGAACGGCCATGTATTTGTAATCTCTAACAAAGGAAAAGGAAAAATTAAGAACTCATATCCCTAATATAAGGGTTGATTTTTGATGTGTTAACATCTATACGCGCGCCTCTACGGCAGTAAACTATAAATTTAATACATACGCAAGTGTTAGGTTTGTAAGAGTAAATCATCGTTTGTTTGTTCGTTGCTTGGCAGTCGGTATTGAAGGTGATTATTGGGCGATTTTCATATAATTTTCCCAAGCGATTTTCTCCGGAAATTCATAGCCGATTTTATTAATTTTTGGATTAAAAAGCTAGTGCGGATTTCGACGAAGAGTTTAGGCCAAAAATTAAGGCGATCCGATATCTGCGAGCCGAGATTTAAGTGTTTTAATTTGGAGTAATATTAAAAGAGTGTTTTATGTTGATCTTCGGTTTTGTCTTATCATCGTTTGTTTGTTCGTTGCTTGGCAGTCGGTATTGAAGGTGATTATTGGGCGATTTTCATATAATTTTCCCACGCGATTTTCTCCGGAAATTCATAGCCGATTTTATTAATTTTTGGATGAAAAAGCTAGTGCGGGTTTCGACGAAGAGTTTAGGCCAAAAATTAAGGTGATCCGATATCGGCGAGCCGAGATTGAAGTGTTTTAATTTGGAGTATTAATTTGGAGTAATATTAAAAAAGTATTTTATGTTGATCTTCGGTTATATCGTACGAATATAACAATGTATGTATGTATGTAAGAGTGTCTGTTGCTTTGCATTCTTTGACTTTTGTGGGAATAAAACAAAAAGTATTGAGCAAGAAAATAATGACACATGTGCTTGCACTGGGTCTTTAAATAATTTTAAGTATTAATATTATTTAACTGTAACGTCACCATACGATTGAACGCTGTTTTTTATTTTCCAATGTAACATTTACGAATGTGTTCATAGAAATCGAACAGGTACCGTGTAGCAAAAAGGTGTTAACACATCGCCCGTGAGTTCGAACACTCATTGGATTTTTTTTTTCCTTTTGCTTAGATGGAACTTACAAAAGAGTTAGCTTTCAAACGAACTATCACACTGCGCTCGATTTTCGACACTTATGATAAGCATGCTTTGGCAAATCGTTACGCTTGACCAATGATACAAAATTATAAAATTTAACATTTAAAATCAGTCATCGATTCGCGCAACTTATAGACAACTTCGTGATTTTTAGGAATCACAAATATTCACGCTACGCCAATTCCTTGAAAAGACCTATGATAAGCAACTCGATACATATAATCTTTTTCTCGATTACAAAGCTGCTTTCGATAGCCCCAAACGGGGAAAATTGTACGAAGCTATATCTGATTGCTTGAGATTCCGGCAAAACTGATCCGCCTCTGTAGAATGATGCTGACCAACAGCAAATCAGCAGTGAAAGTGGGGAAAGACGTCATCGAACCATTCTGTACCAAGCGAGAGCTGAGACAAGGCGACACACTTTCGTGCAATCTTTTCAACATCTTAATGGAGACAATAATGAAAAAAGCTGCAGTAAATACGAAAAAGTCAATTAACACGAAAAGCCATATGTTGCTGGCGTATGCTGACGGCATTGGCATCATTGGGAGAAATTGACGAGAGGTTACTGCAGTATTTTCAAGAATCGAAAAGGAATCAGCGAAGGTGGGTCTTGCTGTTAATGAGGGCAAGACAAAACTGATGGTGGCAACGACTAGACAAACCTCTCGACTTGGTCCGCACTTGAAAGTTGACAACCGATTTAATATTGAAGTACTGAACAAGGACAACAACGTCAGCCTGGAGATAAATTGGAGAATTGTACTTGGAAATGAAGGGTTTTTCAACAGAGACGCTACAAAAGTAAATCGATAGGGACAGCAAACGACGCCATAGTTTTTCCCGCTCTTTTGACATTTCTCTTCAGTAAGGTTTGCCATTTCATCATGGTAAGATATACGAGCCAACAACGAGTCGAAATTATTAAAATTTACTACAGAAATTTGGAGTCTGTGGCCTCAACTTTAAGAGGCTACGATTCGTATTTTCATCGGAAAATCATCTTCAGCGATGAGGCTCATTTCTGGCTGAATGGCTTCGTCAATAAGCAAAATATGCGTTATTGGTCAGACAGCAATCCACACGTAATCCATAAATCATCATTGCATCCCGAAAAAATTACGGTTTGGTGCGGTTTATGGGCCGGCGGCGTCATTGGGCCGTACTTCTTCCGTGATGATCAAGACCGGCACATTACTGTGAATGCGAATCGCTACCGTTCAATGATAACCGAATATTTTTGGCCCCAATTGGATAATATGGGCTTGGAGGACATGTGGTTCCAACAGGACGGCGCCACAAGCCACACAGCGAATGCCACAATCAATTTATTGGAAACCAAGTTTGGTGAACGTGTTATCTCACGAAATGGCCCAGTCGATTGGCCGCCTCGGTCGTGCGATTCGATGCCGTTAGATTATTTCCTGTGGAGCTACGTCAAGTCTATGGTCTATGCCATCAAGCCAGCGACGATCGATGAACTTCGTACGAATATCGAACGTGAAATTGCAGCATTATCGACCGATTTATGCTTGAAAACCGTCGAAAATTGGGTTCAGCGTCTGGACTTCTGCAAGCGTGCCCGTGGTGGCCATGTAAAACCGGTTTTGTTTTATTTAAACAAACTTTTGTACCGCTCTTATTGAAAAACCCGTTATATGCTATTTTGGGCTCAGCAATCAGTTTAGGAACGAAGCCCTCTCTCGACGGACAAAAGTCCAGCTATATCAGACTCTCATTTTACCTGTCCTGACATATTATTCCGAAACTTGGGTCATATCGCAAGCTGATGAAAAACACCTCGGAGTATACGAAAGAATAATTCTCCGTAAAATGTATGGTCCTGTGAGGGAAAACGGCGAGTACCGACCTCTCTGGAACCAAGAGCTATATAATTTATGTTCTGACGTGGACATGGCTCGGCCAATTAGGCCAATCGCGTTGACTAGGCCATGTTATCAGAATGGATGAAGATGAACCAGCGCGAAAGGTTTTCGATAACATACACGATGGAAACAGGAAAAAAGGACTACCAAGACTAATAATTTTCTATTATTTTCGATCTGACAAAAAATCGACATGACCTATCATTAACAATGAAAGTGTATTACCAGGGGGTTTCGATGACATAGATGATCGACCTAAATTTGATACGCGATAGAACTTCGAAGAGAATAAGTGATAGGCGAATTGAAAAAGCTCACTATAAATTTGTTTTATTTTTATTCTTTAATTTTTATTTATATTACGTCTAAATTCTGGCACAAAAAACTGGAAAAAAAATTACATGAAATGTCGGGAGACAGGAGAAAATGTACTATTTTTAAGAAGTACTTTCTGCAAGACAAAAACAATTAGAGTATGACTTTATTTTACAAAAAAGTACTTTTTTTTAGAGCAGGTACTTTTTAGAGAAGTGGTACTCTCTTTAGGAAAATGTTATTTTTTAAAGAAAAGGTACTTATTTAAAAAAAAAATTAATTTTTTTAAGCAAAGGTACTCCTTTAAGATAAGTTATTTTTTCTAAGAAAGGGTACTTTGTATTTTCTATTCTTGAGAAAATTTACTTTTTGTATGAAAAGGCACTTATTTAAGAAAATGTTCTTTTTTAAAATATCTTTCACTTTGGTTCTTCGAAATATACTTTATATTGGGTTCAAAAATACAATATATACTAAACTAGCTGGAGCGGACAAACTTCGTTTTGCTTCAAAGTTTATGTAATGCCAAGGGTTAACAAAATTATTTGATTCCATTATGTTTGCAGTAAATGAATAGATCTGCTGGCATTCCGACACGGGATAATACCACGTGTAATTGACAATGGGCAAATAAACCAGTAGTTGACTGGAATATTATGAAGAAGAATGTAAAATGACTTTTTGGCAACTTGCTTCCAAATAGCCTGTTCGTACCTGTAGGCCAACTGTAATATACTGTAAAAGGCGATCTGTAAAAGGCGATCAAACTATTATTATGATCGCTAAAAGGTTTCTTTTAAAAGGGGCGTGGCACATCCCACTTCCACCGTGGCTGTAATTTATATTGTACCAACAACATACAGTGGTGTGCGATGAAATAGAGTCACACACTCGTCAAAACTTTTATTCTCTGCAAATCAGTGGTCCAAGTGGTTTCATGTCAAGAAATTCTGAACCTGATTGACCGGTCCTCTTCTGAATATAATTCCGTAATTTTTAATAAATTTTGTACACTACTGTTGTCCAGGTCAGTGTCAGTATTTGAAAGGTTATGTAATGGTGTGCTATAAAATAGAGTCAATTACAAAAAAATATTTTTTGATGTGTTAACATCTATAGCGGCGTATAGGGACTGAATCTATCAAAGTCAACACATGCAAACAACACACAGAGAGGTTTTCTGCTGCTGCTAAAACCAGATTTTGTGCTGCTGCTAAAACCAGATTTTCTGCGACTGCGAAAGAGAATAATGACGTGTTAAACAAAAATGAGCGAGCAAGAGAGCAATGAAAGAGTGGCGTGGCAGGGGTGAGGCAAACGAAATTGTGTCTATAGCGTATGTATTAACATAATAATGTATGTATGTACATAATAATGTATGTATGTACATAATAATGTATGTATGTAAATATTGCAATCATGAGCGCCAAGAAAGAGTAAAAGTGACGATAAAAGAATTCAGAAGCTACATACAAATTACTGACATAATTGGATGCTCAAAGAAAATGTTGGACACCGGAATAAAATATAACCCCAATCCAGGAAACAGACGGTAAAACCCTGAAAATTACAGAACATTTGGAACCAAAAATATTGCGCCACGTAGAGTTCGACTTTTGTTACCTCTTCCGCCGTTTAAATTCAATACGATCGGGATGTTGACACCTCTACATTAAGAAAAATGCTAACTAAAAACAATTTAAACGCAAAAAGTGTCCAAAAAGTTCCATTTCTATCCAAACGGAACGTTCAAAAAATGTGTCATTTTGCCAAGGAGCATGTGACATAGTCCGTACGCAAATGGCGAAATAGTTTGAGGACAGCTGAAACTAAAGTGAGATTGGGTAATTATGATAAGAGTAATCTTCATGTACCTTCCAACACCGAATTCAGGCCCCAGAACACAATCCAAACAGTTAAACGTGGTAGCGGAAACATAATGGTACGGGGTTGTTACTCTTACATTGGGACAGAACCTTTATTCCAAATTGAACAGACAATGGACGATGCATATTATACCACTGTATTAAAAAAAACATCATGATGCCTTGTGCTAAATGGGAAATGCCGCTTCGATGGGTGTTTCAACATAATATCGACCCCAAACACTCATCGAAGCGAGCAAAAGCTTCGTTTTAAAATAATAGTGTCATAGTTTTGAGATGGTCTATGCAGTCGCCGGGCTTAAATCCTATTCAGAATTTGTTGCGGGACATTAAAGTGTCTATCAAAGGAATAAACCAATTTAATAAAGATGAGCTTATGACACTGGTACAATCGGCGTGGTAAACATGACTTGTGGAGACTTGATGATTCAATGTCAAGGCGTTGCTTAGCTGTGATACAAAATAATAGTTATTTCATAAAGTACTGAGATAATATAAAGGATTAATGAAACATACATTTTATTTGACACAGCTATTTATTCTAGTTCAGATGAGGAATCGCTATGACTCTATTTTAATTTACAGGCAAATCGGGGCATTTTGAAATATTTTGATTTATACCTAATGATTTAATTTTAGATTTCGACATTAATGTTCTAAAAGGTTATATCTAGTTCTTAATTGAACAATTAAAAATAAAAGTTATAAACAAAATTTAATTTTTCTACATTTGTTTTTGTTTTGAAAATGTTGATTAGTGTTGACTCTAGTTCATCGCACACCACTGTATATACCAAATCTCTTCTTCATACCCTTAACAGTTCATGGCATATAGCCATTTTAAATTTCTAGTTGGGTGGGCGTGCCACCCCCTTCATCCAATCACTACCGGGTATAGCTAAGGACTATCATCAGGTTATCAGTACCACATTGTGAAATTTTCATAACAATCGATCTATTAGTAAAGCCGTTTGAGGGTTTTTTAAACAGGGAGCGTGGCACCGCCCACTTCCACCCTGGCTGAAATTCGAACTGTACGAACAACTTATATACCATATCTCTCATAGTACCTTTCGTAGTTCCTGATATATTGCCAGTTTAAGTTTCAGGTTATCTGGGCGGTGCCACGCCCCTTTATCCAATCTTTTCCAAATATCTTACCATAACAATCGGTCTATTAGAAAAGCCATCTGAGGGATTTTTTTAAAGGGGCGTGGCACCTCCCACTTACACCCTGGCTGTAATTCGAACTGTACAGTCAACTTATATGCCAAATATCGTATTGATACGTCTGATAGTTCATGAGATACAGCCGTACAAAGTTTCAAGTTGTTTGCTACGCCCACTCATCCGATCCCGCCCATTTTTTGTTGGATCACGAATTTTTCTGCCAAATACATCTACACAAATTTTCCAGACGATTTGTGAAACAGTCCTCCAGATAATGCGTTTTTAAAAATAGGGTCCAATGAGCGAGTCCACGACCACTTCAAATACCAAAAACTGCAAATACCCTATTTTCACCACCGACCACACAGCTACATTCTGTGCAAATTGCAAAAAGATCGGTCCAACCGTTCTCGTGTCTATACGGTTCTAAAAAATGCAAACAAACAAACTCATTTGTATACTATATAGATAGATATATAGATATTGGTTTTAGGTGCTCCACCTAGAAATCTTCCCAATCAATAAGAAATTTCCCACCATATGTTAGTCTAGAATACTGGGATGTAATGAAGTTGTTTAATATTTTTCATTTAGCCCCCATCCCGCAACGTGCGATAAGGAACTTCGTTCCAAAAACGTATCAAAATTGTCCTTAGCCCTGTCACTTTCAACGAGAATTTGGTGGAACTGAAACACTTATGCACACTCTTTATGTCTTACTTTATGTGAATTACGAAAAAGAAATTGTTTCACATAAATAGACAAAAATTTACTGAGAAAATGGAAGGGAAGAAACTGGAATTTGAACAAGAGTTAGTAAGTAAGATGAAATGATTTCTTTTTCTTTTTTGAATTAACAAATAATGTTCAACAGACAAATGCCATTCCATTTATTTTAATTGAATTGTATTGAAATTGTACACTCTACCTTAGGTATAGTTGAATCAATTAATAAGTAGTGGTATTGCAGTGATTGGATTTGATAAACTAAGTTTCATAGAATTATAAAAACAATCTTAACTTAAAAATTATCCACTGATAACTAAAAATGTGGTTAAGTGCATTACATGAATACGTGTCTTTTTCAAGTGTAAATAAATATCATAAATAAAAAATAAATGGTTTCCCATTACATCCCATGAAGGGACTGGGGAGAACTTCTCACAATCACTGAGCTGTGCGCTTTCCAGTTTTCACTTCACTGATTGGGACCTACAGTTTTACACCGATTCCGAACGGTAATTTGAGAAGCTTTTTCATGGCTAGATACTCGATAGTGTCGCCGTCACTATGCGAGGTGACCGCCGCCGAAAGAAAATTTGAAGGTGGTCAGAGCCGGGTTCGAACCCAGGATCTCATGTACAAGAGACGCGCACACTAACCATTGCACCACCGACGGCCAAATAAATATCATACCTAATGGAATAAGTGTTTTATCAGGTCCAAAATGAGAAATTTTGACATGCAAGAGTATTTTTGCCAAAGGCCACTCGTTAGCCTTGAAGCATTTATAGCCTTTGAAAATGGCATTATACCAATTATAAATTTCCTTCTAATTATTTCAGTTCCAATTATTTAGTACTTTCATTACTCAAAATACAATCGAAGCACTACAGCTAAAAATTTATTTGCATTACGAAGTAGCGCATTCAGAATTTTCCACTTGACTTTCATTTTTGCCCAACTGTGGCGTTTAGCGCCATAGTTGTAACTGTTCCATAAACCTTTCAAACCAATTGTTGTTTGTACTGGTGCGGATAGTGATGTACTAGTGGTTGTTTGCGCTGTCCAAATATTTATTTGCAAACGATGAAACACGTTTTTCATTCCCCATCGTCATCACGGAATGTTACAATTCCTCAATGTACACAACTCAATACAAATTTGCATGAACGGTATCAGCATCAGCGTCAATGCCACCAAAGTGGCAGCCGTTGAAATGGACTAAAGATAATTGAAAATAAGAAGGCATGAGCGTGATCAGATGTTCGGATATGACAATGGTGCATATATCCAAACATCTACATATGCTATAGCCCCTTTGAAGACAGGTGCCAATAATACGTATATCTCGTGGTCGATGTTGTTGCTGCTGCTGAAGAGGCATCTGGTTGACAAAGTATTTTGCTTAATCTACAAATGTGATACATTTCATGTCGGCACCAAATTGCTACAATAGGAAAATCAAGCACTGTCAGTTACGGATTTTTTTAAATTAAATATAGAAATATGCACTTCAAGTGGCTGTCAGTGGTACAGTGATACTGAGGGCGGTTCTTGTACATGAGAAGGTAGGTTCGATTCCTGCTCTGACTACCTTGCAATTCCTTCGACGACGATAGCCACCTCACTTTGTGATGGCGACACTATCGAGTATTAAGCCATGAAAAAGCTTCTCAAAATACGGTTCGGAACCAGTGTAACACCGGTTCAATTAGTCAGTGTAAAACTGGAAAGCACAAAGGCCCTTCATGGGCTGTAATGGGAGACAGTTTTTTTTAAATGCGCTATGTCCAATATGCTTTGAACAGATGACGCGTTTCATCTCGGCCTTGAGCTCAGGAATTGTTTGTTGTTTATTCGCATAGATCAGGCATTTCACAACACACCAAAGAAAGAAATCACATGGCTTTAAATCGCACGATCTTTGTCACCAGTTGACATCGGAATTTCGAGAGATGACTCGGGTCCGGAAATCGTTGCTCCAACAAATCGATAGTTTCATACGCGATGTAGCCAGCAGCGCCGTCGCGCTAAAACCACATGGACACTGAGAAATAACCGGCCCCAGCAACATATTGCAGGAAACATGTATATGCTTGCAAGCAATGTTTTCATGAATTGCAGATCTGTTGCAATTTGGTTTTTATCTTATCTGTAACGTTTTTGTTTTCAGCAGTTTTGGTTCACAAAAACATATACTATTATAACTTATTAGTCTTTGTGTGTAAAGTATTTAATATTGAATAGCAAACACAATGTGTTTGGACACAAGTATACAAGGTGGGGCAAAAGTAATCACGAAATGTTCTTTTACTGTACTTTTTTGATGAGTTAACATCTATAGGCGCGGGTAGGGACTAAGTTCAGAAAGTGAATACATCCAAAGACAGTTTGTTCGACTGCGATCACACAGATTGTCCGACACAGATTGTTTGACGTTAAACTCCTCCGAAACGGCTGGACCGATTTGTATGAAATTTTGTCTGCATATCGGGTAGATCCAAGAATCGGCCAACATCTATTTTTCATACCCCTAAATGATAAGGGTGACCCACCCCTATATAGAAGACAGATTTGTCCGACTGCGAAACATAGATTGTCAGACTTCGAAAAAAACACACACTGTTGTAGCGGCAGCGAATAGTTGTCTTGTGTGGGTACGGAGCACTCTCAGAGCAAAGAGAATCATGACATGGTTATACGTATATAAAAATGAGATAGCAAGAGAGCAACGAAAATTGTGTGAACATAATAATATCTATATATATGTTCATTAGGGTGTCCCAAAAAGAAAAAATTGTTTTTGCTCACGCGTTTTTTGATAGATTTTAGGGTAAGGAAATTTTGATTTTTTTTTTTAAATTTTTTGGAAGTGGTTTAGAGGTCGCACAAATTGGTTTTTTGTCAAAAAAACGTGGTTCCCTGCCATATTTTATAAATAATTTAAGATTTTGTCATTAAATAATTATTTTTTAGATCTTAAGTTAACAGTTCAGAAGAAAAACGTCCAATCTTTCATTTTATGTTCAAAAACCGCCAGGTTTGTCAGCGATTTTTTCCATATGGCAGATTAAACTAAAATTTTTTAGATTTTTTTCAAAAACATTGACTTTAACGATTATTAACTTTTAAAATTTCTATTAAAGTTACAAAAACTAATGATGCGGTTTAAAAGCTAAATTAATTCTAAACAATTTTCATAAAAAAAATGTTTAATTAGTCGTTACTAACCCAGACTTATCTACATTTGTCGAATTCAATCCATTGCATGAAAATATAATACTAACCTTTAGGCTCCCAACAAATCATAACCAAGAAAAACAGAAAACACAATACTTTAGTTGTTTAAAAGTTATTTATTTCGGCTCTTTCGATGCTGCTCTATGCCCTGCAATAAATTTTGAAAATCTGTTTCAGAAGTTGTCAAATTTGCGTAACTGCTTGCCAAGGCCACACCACGTTCGGCGACGTCGTTTACCTCATACAATTGTTGAATTTTGTTTCTTCCATGGAGAAAGTGTTCGTTAGTTTCCCATTTTTCTTGATCTAGTTGTAAAAATGCTGTCGAAATATCGCAGGCTTTAAAAAAGTTAAGGCTAGCTTCAGAAATAAATGTGTAAATTTCTGAATTTTTAAGCAATTCTTCTTTCAAATTGGCCTTTACTGATTCCTTGTCTATAGTTGGACGAAGTAGATTTTTTTACCATTAAACGTAATGTATTGCTGTCTATACGTTCGTCAAAAAATGCTAAGGCAGCCAATTTCTCCGATAAGTACCATTGATGCCGCAAAAACGTTTTTAATGCGGCACTTGTAACACTGCCATTAAAGAGTTTGTAGTCATCCAATTGCTTTAAGAGATTAAGATCGTTGAGGGGAGCATACCTAGGGCACTGACAGAGATACCAATTTTTTATATAAACCCTTAAAATAAAAGAATTGAATTGTAGCAACGCATTAATTTTTGAATCGTCTATAAACGACTGCAACTGGTCTTGAAAAATGCATATTTTTAAAGAGAGCTCGATTGATCGCTTCTGGAGCTTTTA
The DNA here is from genome assembly GCA_963931995.1 of Phaonia tiefii. Classification (NCBI taxonomy): domain Eukaryota; kingdom Metazoa; phylum Arthropoda; class Insecta; order Diptera; family Muscidae; genus Phaonia; species Phaonia tiefii. Next base: position 163,994,988 of record OZ008370.1, on the reverse strand, counting down.
TTGTTGGCTGAGGCTCAGATTTATCACCTAAAAAAATAAGGCGTAATTGAAGCAATTCTTTGTAGTCTTCTCTGTGTTGTATATTTTTGAGTTGGTCTTTAATGAAAAGTATTAGGTCTTCGCGAACTACTTCCGGTATATTTTTTTTACAAATTTTGTGGTCCATACAGGAAGAAAAATTTACTTTGTCAATGTAGTCCCACCTTTGCTGAAGAGTGACGAATATTTTTGGTTGTGGTGATGTTACGTGTTCTTCAATATTAAGTGCCTTGAACGCTGCTCCAGCCACAAGTTCCAACATATGATGCCGACATGCTAAATATGTTAGTTCTTTTTTTAATTTTTGGCAAAGTAAAACGCATGCCCCATTTCGGCGGCCAGTTATGGAGCTTGTTGTATCTGCACACATAAATTGAATATTTTCCGTTAAATTCCATGATTTTAGCATTTCAAAAACAGCATTTGCCTGATCTTCTCCCCTCTCCGATAGAAGTTTTACAACTCCAAGAATCTTGCTTTCTGAATTTCCGCTGACATTTATTGACAGCCGGTGAACTTTTTTCTTTTTGTTCTTTAAGTCGGGCATAACTTTTCCATCCCAATGCACTGTTATGAAATTTGAACCAACAAAAGAATTTTTATTTGAATTTGCTATAACCTGTCGCTGTTTCTTTCGTTCCCTCCATATCGAAGACCTTAAGCACGCAACTTTTGTGCTACATTGTTCAGGGTCTAAGCAGGAATTTAATATAAGTGAAGCTTTACGGCAACTTATTCCGCTTCTGTCAAGACTTCCGCAAATCTGATGTAGTTTTTGAGAAATTTGAGAGTCAATTTGGACATTTTGTTCTTCTTCTTCAACTGAAACGGCACAATCGTCGCTTTCATCGCTGGAAATGTTTTCAGTTGGCACGTTCTTAAATTTATCTCTTTTTGGCCTCATAGACTTTACGGGAGGTGTTTCCTCGAACAAACAATTCAAGTCGTCCAGAAAATTCTTTCTTTTTTTAATCTGGCTGCTGTTATTTCTAAATTTGGCTTTTTTTAGACATACCACTTCGAGTGCAATTTTGTGATTTTTCGAGACATGTTTCGGATCTCTTGATTTGTTTTCCACAATGCTTTAATATTTTTTGCTACAATTTCAGCACTTTCTGTTATAGTATATTTGTTGAACATATGCAAATAAAAAAATCTTCGCATTACTTCAATTTTTGTTAGCGGTTTTGCCAAGTCAAATGCATCAATAATTTTACCCACAAGCCACACATTTCTTGTTTTTAACATAGCCATAATTCGACTTTAAATTCATAAATATTTTCACAGGTTTACTATTTATTTCGTGAAAAAGACACGATTGTTTGAAATTTTTTTAATTTTTGTAGCACAGAAAGTTTATTTCAGCTTTTGTACCAACGAATGTAGAAATAACAGATGATTTTTCTATTTAACAGTTGATTGAAAGATAACAAAGAGAAAGATGACAAAGATGAGAAACAAAGAAGAGAAAGAGAAAGAAAGTGATGAAATAAAACCTAAATTGTAGCTCGCATTGTGAATGAGGCTTAGGCTCGCATTGTGAATGAAACTCAAAAGAAATAAAAAAAAACAGTTGAAATCATGTTCGGTTCAATGGATTGAATTCGACAAATGTAGATAACTCTAGGTTAGTAACGACTAATTAAACATTTTTTTTTATGAAAATTGTTTAGAATTAATTTATCTTTTAAACTGCATCATTAGTTTTTGTAACTTTAGTAGAAATTTTAAAAGTTATAAATCGTTAAAGTCAATGTTTTTGAAAAAAATCTAAAAAATTTTAGTTTAATCTGCCATATGGAAAAAATCGCTGACAAACCTGGCGGTTTTTGAACATAAAATGAAAGATTGGACGTTTTTCTTATGAACTGTTAACTTAAGATCTAAAAAAAAAATTATTTAATGACAAAATCTTAAAATATTTATAAAATATGGCAGGGAACCACGTTTTTTGACAAAAAACCAATTTGTGCGACCTCTAAACTACTTCCAAAAAATTTTTTAAAAAAAATCAATATTTCCTTACCCTAAAATCTATCAAAAAACGCGTGAGCACCAATGAAAATCGAAATTTTTGTTTTTTTTGGGACACCTTAATGTTCATGTGTCTGTTGCTTTGCATTCTCTTTATTTTTTTGTGGGAATAAAACAAGAAAATAATGACACATGTGGTTGCATGGGTCTTTAAATAATTTTAAGTATTAATATTATTTAAATGTAACGTCATCATATGATTGAACGCTGTTTTTTATTTTCCAATGTAACATTTACTAATATGTTCATAGAAATCGAACAGGTACCGTGTAACAAAAAGGTGTTAACACATCGCCCGTGAGTTTGAACACTCATTGGATTTTTTTTAATGAAAAACTTTGGTTTTGCTTGAGTAATTTGTTAATCTAATCTATTAGAATTTATGCCATCAAGTAAAGAAAATAATTTCGGCCAAGTGGCCGCTGCCAGAGTTGATGACTATACGGGCTCGGTTTATGGCATTTTCCATCACTCTTGCCAGAACTTCGGGCGACAAGTTCTCGCATTCTTGACGAAGATTCTTCTTAAGGGCTTCAAGAATCTAAGGCATGTTGAGACGTAAAACCGCGACTTCAAAAAACTCCCAAAAAAGAAGCCTGGAACGGTTAAATCGGGCGTTCTGGCCGGCCATTGCAAATCACCTAAACGAGAGATTAAGCGATCCGGAAATGCTTCCTTCAGATTATCGGTTGTGGATCGAGCAGTGTGCGCTGTTGCACCATTCTGTTGAAACAACATGTTCTCCAGTCCCAATTCATCCAATTGAGGAAGAAAATATTCTGTAATCATGGCTCTGTAGTGCGCCCCGTCTACAGCCGTGGTTTGGCCCGCGGAGTTCTCAGAAAGCATGGCTGGATGACTCCTCCAGCGCAAACAGCACACCACGCAGTAACTTTGAGCGGGTGTAATGGTTCTTCGTGGGTGATATACGGATTTTCGGTGCCCCAGAAACGATTATTTAGTTTATTCTCGTAATCGCTAAGATGGAAATGAGTCTCATTGCTCCTGATAATTTTCGATGCGAAATCGTTAAACTCTTCGTTGAGATTCAGAATGGCTTGAGCATAGGTTACACGTGTTTGGCGGTCAACAGCTAACAGCTAATGCACTATCTGCACTTTGCAAGAGAACGTCTTCAAATCTTTCACCAAAATTCTGCGTTGGACCGGTGGCACGTCGTCTGGTCGATGTTCCGGGCTCCTCTTTAAATCTTCGACGGGAAGTTGGAGCCCTTACGTAAAAATTTGCACGTGGTGCTTCGCATAATCCGATGCCTAATTTATATTCCCGATGTTTCAACGACACTGCCGTTTACACCAGCAATGTTTTCGAGTGACCGGCCGGTACCTCGATACAGAGGATGTTCCTAATCGACCCAGTTTCTACAAATATTTTCGTCACTCTTCGATCTGTTGACACTTTAGATGCACTTCCATGACCGATCATTCTGTAAAGTTTTCGAACGGTCTCAGCTTAACTTTCCCCATATTTACAATTGGCATGTGGAATGATAGCGCACTCTTCCTTCATTGACGGCAACTGACAAATTGCAGAGCTGCCATTTGCACATGAAAAAATGCGATTATGTTTATATCGTGTACTTTTATAGGGATACCCTATATGATTGTTAACTTGAGTAGTTCCTAAGCCGGCGTCACTTTTATTTGAGAGATACGCTAAGAAATTGATCTTTGAAATTCACAGTTAAAGTTATATCTTGTACTGAAAGGAGATCATAAACTATTAGTACCTAAATTGAAAAGGAATCAAAGTTGTCCGATAATTTTTGCCAATATTCCATATTGACATAGGTCTTACCGAGATTCTGCACAAAATCTCAAGTCTGATTGAAAAACAGCAACCCTGTTTTTTTTTAATAAACATGTACACTAAGGTTAGTCATTTTTTGAATATCACAATGCTCTCGCAATATGATATAAGGCATAGAAAAATATGAATAACTGGGTCTTTTCTTTTTTGATATTGCAAAAAAGCTTCCGCTCTCAAACCAGATTTTTTCAGTTTTTTTTTTTTTTGTTATTTTTAAAATTTCCAAATATTTTTTTTTTTCGTTTTACATCTTTCATGTGGCTGTTGTTCCTTAAGTTTGGATAGAGAGACGAACTTTTGCTCAAACCAATTTTTAAATCTCCATAGCACGAAAACTAATTGACCTATTATTGATCGAACTACAGATTCGTAATCAGTCCATCAAAGATCTTGAACGATCCAAAATAGCTACATATACAGACAACCCTAGGCCAGCTCATAATAATCCTATCGACACGAAAATGCAGCACTTTTCTTGTGACCCCAAAGAAGAAGGATCCCATAACAGAAATCCTCCTGCTGACAAGTGTTGGACACGTGTAGAGAAGATGATCAGTAGACTTGTCTTTATGATAATAACGTCTCCAAAATTCATTTGTCATGACCTTCAGTTTCACCGAATGCAATCCAACCAAACAGTATCACGTAATGCCTGACACATGCATTGCGAGCTTGGGCCTGGACAGGGACAGATCTCTCCCTATCCAATGTCGGCCAATAATGGTTCGAACCCTGCTCTGACCACATTAAAATTTCTTTCGACGGCGGTCAACTCGCATAGTGACGGCGACACTATCGAATATTTAGCCATGAAAATGCTTATCAAAACTACCGTTGGGAACCGGAGTAAAACTGTAGGTCCCAATCAGTGAGTATAAAACTAAAAAGCGCACAGCTCACTGGTTGTGAGAAGCTCTCCCCGATTCCTTCATGGGATGTAATAGGAAATCATTTTTTAAGAACCGCCACCAGAAATATTTGAAAACAATACCATCATCGGTCCCCATTAGGAAAGATTTTTGTTATTGTCTAAAAGACAACACAATGTTTATAGGCAATAACATTTGCCTGCAGGTTCGTCGTGCTCTACGTTCATCAGGGATGATTTTTTATTTATTCGGCCTTTTATTGGTACTTTTTTATTTTATTGTTCAAGCTCAAGACCATTCTATATCTCTATAAATAGAGATAGTTTTATAAAAAAGAAGACGATTTCTAATAGAGATAGATGGTTATCTGGAGATGGAAAGAAGTTGTTTGTAAATGTTTTCTTGTGTGTTTTGCTTGCGATATTTCTCGAACACTTGCATAGTGGAAAATTCTCAATTCAGATGAGTTTTTGTTTGCATTTAGTTTGATGAATTTTCAAAAACAGCATTCCAAACAACCGCTGATGAAGACCTGTGGCTAGATCTGAAATATCTATACGGTTTGCCAGGAATCATGAGGATGCATTTGCAGAGATCTTATTTAAAAAAAAACTATATCTCTATTTATAGGATATAGAATGGTCTTGAGCCTGAACAATACAATAAAAAAGTACCAATGAAAAGGTCAAATAAATAAAAAATCATCTCAAAAAAAATATTTTCATATTTTAAAAATCACAAAAAAATAAAACTGAAAATATTTGGTTTGGGTAAAAGTAATTGCATTTTGTGCGAAAGGTTTTTTTTTCAATACCAAACATGTAAAGACACAGTTCTTCATATTTTTTCATACTTCGGAAGCATTTGCCGCAAACAAGATGAATGAACCTAATGTACAAAATCTGGCGTGGAGCTTCCCAATATCCGCTTTTAATGAACTGAAGAAAATCGTCAGTTTTAAAATTACATCATTCGAATAAACTTTTTATGAAATATATAAATTCAATTTTATTTCAATTTAAAATGTTTTTATTGTATGATTTTACTTCAAACAAAAATATTTGAATTGCTAGTTAATTTACTTTACAATTCATTCGTATGGATATTTTCACTGTCTAAAAACCCTTTAAATTCGACATAACGAAATGTGTAGAAAATATGAATTCCGACACTCGAATATTATTTATTCACTTTAGGTTTAATTTTATTAAATCAATTTTTATTTACATAATTTTGACATTAATGATCAATTTAGAAAAACAAACAATAATGAATATATGTTATCACTTAAGTTTTATTTTTCTTCTTCTATTATTCACTTGCAGATCCGTCTCAACCGAACAGAAAGCGTAACCGCATAACGTTCAAATCATCCGCAAATTCCCTAATGATGATGGATGTCGGATTTTCTATGCCGATGACAGCCAAACAAAACAGCTGACAAAATAAACCGCATAAAATGAAACAATATTGTTTTTATTAAAAATTATATAAATTAAAAATTAGAAAAACAAAAAATATATAAAGAGCCACCAACAAAAGAAAAGTAACATAAACAAAACTAGACAGACGCATTCACACGTTTGCTAAGAAAAGTCAAACACTGACACATAAGTGACTTAAACATAAACGAAATAACAAGAACAGCACTCTGGTACAAGCAACATTCTAGTGGGATCACATAGAAAGTGAATATAAAATAGTTCATTGCCGAAGAGCATAAGGTGATGAAAAATAGCAAAACACAAACGAGAATATAAACAAAACACACATAGAAAAACACAACAACAATATTCAAGTGGTACTGCTGAGTAGTCAGTAGTCATTGTATTTGAGTAACCAGCAGCAGCATTAACGCAGCGAAAACGGCTGAGAGATGATGTTTACACGCGCCCAAGTGCGCAAACAAAAACCGAATGGCGGCAACTCTAGCAGTCAACGGCCGCGCACTTCACGTAGTCAACAACAAAAGGAACAAGATAAATACGCTTACGATGTAATTAAACTGCTGGTGAATAACACATTCCACACGCACACCCTAACACGCTTCTTGTATAAACACTGACTAACACTTTTATCCATTTACGTTCGATCGATCGAAGTACTAAGGGACAATTGCTCGGTTGTGGGAATGCAGCAAGAGCTACAAGGGAAATTAACAAGAGAAACAAGGAAAAACGTCTATAGAGGTGTTAGTTTGATATTGAGTTAAGGGTACCACAATGATCTTGGAAAGTACCATTTCACTGGATATATCTGGATGTATTTCCGTGTGAATTAGTGTCACTACTTATAACACCCTAAGTCAATAAAAGATTTAATATTGTTTAAATTCTGTTGATGAATTATAACTCAATAGATTAGTTTTCCAAAACAAACTATTCTGTATTTATAACTTTCAATTAGAAAATTTTTTCAATTAGAAAAATGTTCATGTCTTTTAAGCTTGTAGTAAGAATTTCTCATACATTAACCAAAAACTGACAAATATCGGTCAATAAAATTCAAATTCAAATAAATGTAACTGACACTAGCACGGTCTTCATAAATACAATACCACGGAAAAATACAACACTGTGATATAGATTAAAACTCACCTCGAAGCACTGCAACAGTGCAAGAACGCATGAGGAAAAGGATAACATGGTGGACAAATTCTGTCTGTTCTTGTTGTTGGAATTGTAGGCCTTTCAGTGATGTTGATAATTAGGGATCTCTTCGATCGATACTAATTCGCACATGTGAATTGCAGAATTGAGTTTGTATATATACGATTGATGACAAACCGATGGTATCAATTCAGGCACAGTATTTAGGCATCTGATGACGAACTTGTCACAGAGTTCGAAACTAGTCATGCCAGTGAGTGTGTGTTGACCTGAATTGTCTATTATTTCCAACAAAAACCAACCATTTTTCAATTAGAAAAATGTTCATGAATTGTAAGCTTGTAGTATGAATTTCTCATACATTAACCAAAACTATTAATACTTAAGCAATTTATGTTTGTGCTATTTTTGTTTAAAGTTTCATGTTATTTTTTATTCTAAAATATTGACCCTTTTAGCAGATAACGGCCCTGGTTATTATTGAAATGTAATCACGCAATATTTTACCAAGAATCTCTTATCGAACCGATATCAATGAACATATATTGACATAAGACAATAAGTTCACAATAAATAGGAACGGTGTGAGATTTTGCAAGAGATGATACAATTTATATTTCAAATATTCGTATTTACACGTATTCAAGTCAGTTTCAAAAGAAACGGCCAGAGTTACATACTAAAGATGTTAGTAGTTGTTTAAGTATTACAGTTTTGTCTCATGCATCGTAATGAACATAGAGGATTTTATTTAACTTTACAAATACATCCAGCGAGTTTGGGTCTAAGGCGAAAAAATTATCACCTGACATAACTGAAACTACGCAGATGAATAGATACTGTGTTCACATTTATAAGAGCACAGTTCCTATTTATTGTTTTAAATATTTTACGTTGAGTGTATTACCCAGGTTTACACATGTCAACAAAGTGTTCATATAAATAATAATAATAACATGAGTACGATTTAAGGCTGATAAAAGGTGGCGCAAAAGTAAACTTCCGATGTTTTTTGGCTGTAATTTAAAAAAAATTAAAAACTTTGATTCTTCTTGTGGATTATTTTTATTTGGTCTTTTAATTTTTTTTACATCAAGTTGAGAATATGATGTCATGTAAATGGCCGCCGCCACAGTTGATTGTCATTTGAGCCCTTTTTATGGCATTTTCCATCACTTTAGCCAAAAGTTCCGGCGATACGTCCTCACATTCTTGACGGATATTGTCTTTAAGAGCTGCAAGAGTCTCAGGCTTGTTGACATAAACCCGCGACTTCGAAAAGCCCCACAAATAGAAGTCTGGAGAGGTCAAATCAGGCGATCTTGCTGGCCAGTGCAAATCGCCAAAACAGGAGATTAGCCGCCCGGGAAATGCATCCTTCAGCATATCGGTTGTGGCACGTGCAGTGTGTGCCGTTGCACCGTCCTGTTGGAACCACATTTTTCCAATCCCAATTCATCAAGTTGCGGCAAAAATAACTCGTTGATCATTGCTCTGTAGCGCTCACGGCGCTTCCATGACATCGACGGCGCTTCCATGACATCCTCGGCTACAGCAGCAATATTCTCTGCAGAACGGCTTCTGCCACGCCTGGCAGCATCTCGTGTTGTGCCAGTCTCTTCGAGGCGAGCGGCTAAACGTCGCAGTGTTTCACCAGTAGGCGTTGGACGGCCAGGAAATCTGCGACGAAATTCACGTTGTGCCAAAGTCACCGACCGATTATTGGTCAAATAAATAGCCAGCAATATTCCGCGTTCTGGAGCAGTGTAGCGTAACATTGTTTATTAACGTGTATTTCGCATGTGTTTACTACACAAATGTCAAAACAGAACTGACATTAGGGGCCAATCGCAAAATTTATAGCATTTTCTGATAGGAAGATTACTTTTGCGCCACCTTGTATTATTATTAAGGCGTTTTTAATCAATCATAATTCATTCATCATTTGTCTTGATCATTAATGACGAAGGAAACATCTTTGTTGTGTACACATTTTATTTTCCATATGTACAATAACACAGTGCTACACACAAAATATGCAGGGGTTCTCATGCTGCAATTTTGTTTTGCTGGAGTCCATAGAGTACGAAAAACCTTATACTTTTTCTCAGTCACATCGTTAAGTAAGTTTTTATTATAACAAATGTAGTGATGTAACGATATTCCCAAAATTACAAGTTCAAAAAATCACAAGTGTACTCTGCATTAACCGATTTTCAAAATTTTGGTTTTTTTTACAGATCTGATTTGTACCTTTTAATAAAAATAAACATTTTGACAATCAGCTCAGAAATGGCTCAGTTACGGTCGATAAAGTTAAAAAAAAAAAAAAAAATTAAAAAATTTTCATTTTCATCTCGCTCTAAATTGACCGTTAGGCAGAAAATTCTGCTTTTTTAAATTTTATTGAGAATCATAGTAAAGTAGGTTTCCAAAACGGGTAAGATCATAAAAATCGGTTACAAAATAAATCAGTTACGCCAAGTTTTGTGATAACATGTTTTTTTGCTTTTTTTCTGTTTTCTTAGAAATGCTTGCGTTTCATTTGTTTTTTATAAAGATCACTGCTGGTTTTTCGCTTTATAGACCAACAGTAGTTAGACAGCATACTGACTTTACTTTTTCCAACATACCGCTGTTAAATTCTTGAAATATCCTGGTGAAATCGTTCATCTTGTTCATCACTCATCTGCCCTAAGTTTGATGGGAACATATTCAAATGAGCATGGAGAGGGTGCAATTTGATAGACATTTTGCAGCCCATTGCATGGTAGGCAGACAGCATTTCGTGTACTATTTCCTCATAATTTACACTTCTTGTGCTTCCAAGAAAATTTTCACACACCGAAACAAAACCTTTCCATGCTTTCTTTTCAACTAATGTCATTCGTTTTTCATCAATTGTCGTATTTGGGGACCTACAAAGATACCTATCGAAGAATATGATTCATTTTTATTATACATAATGTGAAGTATATTTTTCTACTTACCCTCTTTTAATTTTCCATAACTTATTCGCGGAAAAATTTTTCAAGATATTTAAATGTTGAACCATTTATGTCAAGTGCTTTGACAAATTGTTTTATGAGACCCAACTTAATGTGTAGCGGTAGCAGTATAATCTCCGATAGATTCACTAATGGGATATTTATGCTGTTCTTTTCCGCAGCAACAAATGCTGTACGGGGATTCCAATCTTTTTTAATATAATGTTGATCAGAAGCTCGGCCGTTCCATTCACAAAAATAGCAAGGATACTTTGTATGACCACCTTGCATACCATGCAAAATTGTCAATACTTTAAAATCTGCAACAATTAGCCACTTATGAGTGTTGTAGTCCAGGGCATTCAATATTTAAATCATGCTATCATAAGATTCTTTCATTTGTGTTGCGTAAGACAGTGGTACTGATGGAAATGATCCTTCATTATGTGCCATCAAACCATTACTGCCTTCAAACCTGAAAAATAAATTATTAAAAAAATTTAAAATATACATTTAGATAGTAAAGAAAATATTATAATTTTTGTTGAACCGTCGATAAATAACCGCCAATCTTGTGGTATGTGATCATATCCAAGCTTATTAAACAATTCTGTTACATTATTGCAACAAACCAAATTACTGTTTTCAGTGCTTTCACTGAATAGCGATCCAAACAAGCAAGTTTCCTCAGTTCTACGAAATGTAATGTTGACATTTTTTTGCAAATGATTCCATTGTTGCATTCTCGAACATAAATTTTCTGTTTGCCTTTTGGACAGTTGTAAGTCCCGTACAAGATCATTAAATTCAGCTTGTGAAACAAAATGTTGTATATTTAATTCGCATTGAGCTGGAATATATTCTGATGCTGAACTTTCGGTATAATTAGGAGATGGCTGAAATTCAGTTGAACTCGGTGATATTCCTTCTGTTAGTTTTGGTTTTCCGTCATCCCTCCCACACATTACTGTCTTAACGACATTATCAACATCAGCGTATTTTATAGATTGCCTTATCTTGAAATGGTAACCTGTGGTGTTTGTTAAACAGAAATAGCAATTATTTGGTCTATGAACGCGTTGTGGAAGCCAAGTTACTAGTTCAAGAAAAGGCTATGCAAAAGACCCATTTTTATTTTGTTTCCAGGATCTTAGTGTTGAGTAGCACGATGAACAGCAAACTGATGGTACATACCACATTCCTTGAATAAAGCATCGATCAAAGTACTCTTCATAAAGTGGTATAATATGTTTATTTTCAGACAGATCAATTTTATGTCGCTTACCCACAAATAATCCACATATGAAACAAAACTTCTTACTGTTATCACACATTTTATTGTGTTATTATTTTTTCACTTTAACTTTTCGTTTGCTTAATTTGTTTGTTTGTTAGAGCACGACCAAATTGAATACAACCGTAACAACGATAAAAATAGTTACGTTCTATAAATAGAAATACTTTCAATAATTCAGCACTAGTGCGGTTGTGAGTAGGAAAGGAAAAAACAAAAATCGTGTTTGTTGTGATGCAAAGTGTCACCCACGCAAATGACGTGAAAGGTGAGAAACGCATGAAAACATGTGTATAATGACTCCAATTAGTGCGAAATGTAAACAAAGGTTGGCTGAGACAAACAGTGTAACAAATTTCAGAAAAAAAAGGAATACATTTCTTGATATCCATTATTTGCACAAAAGAACATCATTATTATGTCAAATCGTATTCGATTTAAATCGATGGATTTCCATCATATAAGGGTTGAATTTTATGTTTCGGGATTTGGTAACCCTAGTGTTGCAATCTGGCAACTGACAGCTCTGTCGTAAAGTTGGACATTTTTGAGGTTATGCGTACTCAGAACGTTTTGACATAGGGCGTTTTCACATTAACCGACAACGACACCGACACGACACCAGCACGGCACCAACACCGGCACGATTTTTACAAAATGCTTACACATTACACGACATGCAATTATTGTTTGTCGATCAAAAAACTCAAATGCAGGGGTTTGAGTCAACTAATTCAATCAATGTGACAATATGATATTTCGTGATTTTTATTAAATTTCACTTAAAAAATTTCGAACAATAACAAAACACTCTGCACTGTTCATAAAAATATAAAAATGTCGTCGACGACATGAGTGGAGTGTTTGCTTCCCGGCGACATGTCGTCGTCGGCAACGACATAAAACCGTCGTGTCGGCAAGTGTGAAAGCATGACCATATACTTGTATGAGTTTGCGCTCGCACTGATGTCGTTGTCGGTGTCGTGTCGGCTAGCGTGAAAACGCTCATACGAGCGCTATTTGTGTTGTTTACAGTAACTTATAAGATTCATCTCGGCCCAAAAATGGAATTAAATCGTGAACATTTTCGTGCGATTATTGTTGACAACTTTCGACGTGGATTAACTCAGCAATAGTGCATGGATGAACTTCATTCAATTTTTGGCGATGAAGCTCCATCAAAGACCAGTGTTTGTCGATGGTATGGTGAATTCAATCGTGGTCGTAGTTCATTCCAAGACGAATTTCATGAAGGTCGTCCAAAATCAGCTGTTGTTGCGAAAACCATTGATGCTGTGCGCGAACTGATTTTTCAAGATAGTCATGTGAGCTATCGTGAGATTGAGACAACCTTAGGCATTAGTGGGACCAGCATACATTCAATAGTGTATAAACATTTGACTGTCAAAAAAATTAGTTCGCGTTGGATCCCACACAATTCGACAATCGCTCAAAACAAGGCTCGTGTCGATTGGTCGAAAGAAAAATAGGATCGCAGTATTTCGAATCACGCCTATGACATCGTGACAGGTGATGAATCCTGGATTTACGCGTATGAGCCTGAAAGTAAACAGCAGTCAACTGTATGCGTGTTTTAAGATGAGCCAAATCCAACAAAAGTTGTTCGCGCCCGAAGCACTTCCAAGCAAATGGTCGCCTGTTTGTTCAGAAAAACCGGACCTGCAGCAATCGTACCACTATAACAACGCAGAATATTGAATTCTGAGTGGTACACAACCATTTGTTTGCCAGTTGTCTTCCTAGGAATCAGGAAAACCAACCGTCGAAGGCGGATCACTCTTCACCACGACAATGCGAGCTCTCACACATCGACTGAAACAACTGCATTTTTGAGCACCCAAAACATCGATTTGATGGGTCATTCGCCGTATAGCCCAGACTTGGCACCGAATGACTTCTTTTTATTCCCGTACGTAAAAACAAACTGAGAGGTCAACGTTTTTCGACACCTGAAGAAGCGGTTGCTGCATTCAGAATGCATATTTTGGATATACCTCAATCATAGTGGCAAAAGTATTTCGACAATTGGTTCAAACGCATGCAAAAGTGTATAAATCTTCATGGGGAATATTTTGAAAAACAATAATATTTTTAGGTAGAATCAAAAAAACGCGAAAAATATGTTATCACCGAACTAAGCATAACTCATTAAATTTTCAGTCGATTTTTATGCACATACATGTTTTAGAAAGCTACCTTAATATGATTTTCAATAAAGCTAATAAAAAGCACAATTTACTCCCAACCTATCAACTTTAAGCGTGAAGAAAATTAAAATGTGTAATTTCTTTTCTTTTGTTTTTACTAAAACAGCCATTACTCAGCGCTTTTTTAGTAATGTTCAAAAATTTGATTTTTTTCAAAGTTAACAATTACATCTTTAAAAAAACACAATTTTGAAAATCGGCTTATGAAGAGAAAAGTTGTGATTTTTTGAACTTTAAATGTTTGGGAAAAAGTCGAAAAAATTATTAGTACCTGTAACTTACAAATTCGAGCTGATGGAGAAAAATGGAGATTGGATTTAAAATCAGCGACCTCAAATTAGTAAAAAATTGCTATAGATTTACAATCAACACACAAAAAGTTCCATTTTGTTCCCTTGTGTACAAGCCTACATTTTGTTGTTATTGTACGACGCATTATTTCAAAATCCAATATTAATAGTTTTGCTTTTCATCACCATTATCACCATAACCAGTTGTTAAAAGTTGTAACTGTCAGTTTGTATGGAATTCAATAATCATAACTGTTAGTTAGCTCTAAGTAGATATTGTGCTAATGACCCTCAGTCATTTAAATTCATGACTATTTTTGTATTTACCTTGATTTGATTGCTTATGAGAGATATAATACAAAAATTGACTAAGTTTATTTATTAAACCACTATTCTAACACAAACTGAGAAATTGTACCTAACAGTTGGACCGTATTTATACTTACACTCAAATAATATATGTTAGTAAACACAGTGTAAAAGATCATGATGCAAACATGTTTGCAATTGTGGTGGCAAACATATGGCCAACCAACCCATCCGATATCGAATGTCTCATCCTGCCTTGGATTTCAAACCCGCTTTTTACAGAAAAGTCCCGCTTTATTGCCGTATTTGTCTTTAGAATTAGTAAAGAATAATTTAGCTTGGAAATTATATTTTTATCATATAACATTTTCAACACTAATAAAGAGGATCTCAATTCACATTAGCGAACAATCGTCTCGAAATTTGTGAGTTCATCATCAGAGACTTAGTTGTAGGCTACTGTAGAAATAATTAGATAGGGTTGTCTTTGCCGATTTTCATACATTAATCTGATGTGGCCGTCGGAGGTGCAATGGTTAACATGAGATCCTCTTGTACATGAGATCCTGCGTTCGAATCCTGCACCTCGCATAGTGACGGCAACGCTATCGAGTATTTAGCCATGAAAAAGCTTCTCAAAATACAGTTCGGAAGCGGTGTAAAACTGTAGGTCCCAATCAGTCAGTATAAAACTAGAAAGAGCACAGCTCACTGGTTGTGAGAAGCTCTCCCCAATTCCTTCATGGGATGTAATGGGAAACCATTTTTATTTTTTTTTTTAATATTCAAGCTCCAGACCATTTTATATTTTTGTTGCAAAAAGTCCTAATAAATTAATAAAAATCATACCTGAACAAATTTATTTTATTTTAATATGATATACGAGTGGCGCACCAATTGTGCTACAATAAGAAATTCAAAAAAAAATTTGTGTTAATCAATGTATTTCATTTAGTTATTTTTATTATTTGCAAAATTCAATTCTATTTCATATAACTAATTGGTTTTGAAGGTGATAGACCGTAAATGACGTCCACGCTCATCCGCGCATATGCGACACCTGATCAGAAAATTATTCATTGCGGCCTGTAAGGTTAAAGTCGGGATCGCCTTAATTATTATTGTAATGGACTCCTACAATTCAGTCAAATTTCTTGGTTTCGGTTTGTACAGCTCTAGCGTTACACGACCCTATAAAAAAAGGCTGGTGCAGTTAGGTCAGGTGGTCTAGGGGGCCAGCGGAAAGTGGAGTTTCTGGATATTAAGTTGTTTGGAAATATTGCTGGAATCAAATGCTGCTCAAACGGATACGTTTTGAGTAAACAAACTCCTTCAACATCTTTAAATAACAATCCCCATTGACAGTTACTGTTACACCATTTTCTTCAAAGAAGTGTGGCCCCACAACGCACCTTGATGAAACTGCGCACCACACACAGACTCGATCTGGGTGCAGTTTCATATCATGGAGTATTTCTGGATTAGATTCTCTTCATATACGAAAATTTTTGACGTTTACATGGTTTACATTGCCGTTTAGATCAAAATGGGCCTCATCGGCCACAGACAAACAATTTATCAAGTTATTGTCTTCTTCGGCCATTTCAATAATTTGTAGGCAAAATTCCAGGCTTTGTACGGAAACAAGTTTAAGTCGTCATGAATTATGCGTTGTAATGTCCGCAATTTCCGCCGATAAATTTCGAGTAGAAACACCTGCATTTACCTTAATTGACGACACTTCGGCCGCGATTGTGTCTAGAACCCGAACATAGGGATCTCGATTGTACGGTCTTCGTTCGATGCCACTTCATAATGGTCCATCTACTCGAGGGAGTACCGCCAATCTTCCGCCCAGATTCCCTTTGGACTGAAATAAAGGGCTGCAAAGCACGGTACCGCTGCTCTATCCAAATCCTCTTTTCGGTATCACAACAAGTATTCATAATAAATCTAAATACCAACATGCAAATTAAAAGAAAAATAAGCCGATTACTCACACAGGAAAAAAGTTATTAAGTTTAGTTTTTGTGTTATCGCACGTTGTAGGATGGGTGCTAAATGAAAAAAAGTTAAACAACTTTTGTTTTAACACTGTTATGGTACGACTCCCTATTATCAACTATATTGTTTACTTTTGCTTTGGTTTGTGTCTAGACTAACTAGATGTCCCCATAGATAAATAAAAAAACATAGTTGGTGAAAGATAAGTTGTGGATTTTAAAGTAAAGAGGCATTTTCTAGATGGCGTCTGAGTGGTGGATATGGGCAAATCTCCCTGGAAACAAAAACTATTGAAAAAACTATATAACCATGCTTTTTTGTCATTTGTATTATCAACAAATGTCCAAAGCGATATGCTTTGCTATTATTTATATTCTATTTTCAAATTTAAACAACAGAATTGAAATAAAAATTATGTTTGAGTGCTTTTTCGTCGCATCCGAATGAAAAATGGTCGTATGGAAACAGCATGTGCCCTCTGGTGAAAATGGTGATTAAGTAAATGAATCATCTATGGTTTTAATTTATCTATGATGTCTCACATATGTTTGGAAATTTCTTGTTTAATGGGAAGTTTTTAGGTGGAGCCTGTAACCAATATTTTGTATATATTGTAGTTTTGAACCCAATAAAAAGTAAATTTAGAAAAGAGAAAGAGATAGAAGAAAACAACATTTTCTTAAATAGGTGCCATTTCTTAAAAAAAATCAAATTTTCTCAAAAAAAAACCTATTCATATTCTTAAACAAAGTACATTTTCTTAACCAAAATACTTCATCTTAAACAAGTAACGTTGCATAAAAAAAGTAAATTTTCTTACAAAAAGTAAATTTTCTAAAAAAGTGATTTTTGTTTAAAATAAGTACCGTTTCTTAAAAAATGAAATTTTCTTACAACAAATCGATTTTTTTTAAAAAAGTATCTTTCCTTTAAAGAGTATCTTTTTTGTAAAACAAAATAACTTTTCTTGAGATAAGTATCTACTCTTAAAAATGTACCTATTCTTGAAAAAAGAACCAATTCAAAAAATATCTCATTTCTTAAAAAAACCTTTTCTTCATACAAAAATTCCTTTTCTTAAAAGTTCCGTTTCTTAAAAAAAAGACTTCTTTGTAAACAAAATGCATCCTCTTATGGCGTTTTCTTACAAAAAGTACTTGTTCTCAAAAATAACACCTTTTCTTAAAAAAAAACATTAGCTTTTAATAAAAGAAGTACCTCTCTTTAAAAAATTACCTTTTCGGGAAAATATAATCCATATTCTTACAAAAATATAATTTTAATTTAAATATATAATTTTAAAAATATAATTTTTCCCAAAAAGAAAAATACATTCTAAAAAAAAACATTTCTTAAAAAAAGTTTATAATTTTACTAAAAGAATATTTTCTTAAAGATCCAGTATCTTTCTTTCAACGGGCGCCTGGTACTACCTAGGACATAATATATAGCGAAAGGAACTACGTTCCAGCCGGGTGTCCCCTGTTATGCTTGTTATGGGCAAAATATTTGAACAGATCTCCGAAGAAACTAATTTCAAATGACACTAGAGTGGTCCTCTTCAAATTGCGATTAAGACGTAAAAGTTTCTTAATTTTTGAGTCTGGCTTTTTAAAACCAAAAAATATATTTTTGTTTATCAATATAAAATTACACCGTTTTAAGTCCTGGAAATATATCCATATACGGACACTACTACGTGATAAAAGACCAAAAAAAATACCCGTGTCTCCCAGTTTTCCGAAAGTCATGCACTTTTTTATGGGCCCCCAAAGATTTGGGGCCACGGTGTCATTTTTGCAAAAAAGTGATCATTTTGTCAGGCTCATATCTGGCAATTCGTTCGGAATTTTGATTTACTCTCTGAGGAAAAGCTCTTGTTACAAAGAATAATAACTGTCAACATATAAAATCAAAATCAAAATCGCAAAAAAAATTTAAAAAATTCGATTTTTTACCATTTTCCCCCTGTTCAGGTCCATAGGTAGCAAACCGTTCAAGATTCAAGGAAACAATCAACTACGAAAATATACCTAAGATCGTCATAAACAACTTTCTAGAACATATGAGCTTCCTAGGAATGATTCTTAACACCGTTTACTTCAACATTGAGATACTATGCTATCTCACGGACCGCAGCAGCACAAGCAAAGCAGTAAGCTCAGAACAAGCAAAAAGGGACGCAGCACACATATAAGAATCATTCCTAGTAAGTTCATATGTTCGAGTAAGTTTTTTATTGAGACCTTAGGTTAATTTTTGTAGTGGATTGTCTTGCTACCTATGGACCTCAACAAGGGAAAAATTTTAAAGTTTTTTGCGATTTTGACCTTGAAGATGAAGTTTTTTTTTGATTTTATGTGTTCACAATTTGTATTCCTTATGATAAGAGCTACAACTTTCCCTAAGAAAGCAAATCAAAATTCCGAACGATTCGCAAAATATGAGCCTGACAAAATGATCACCTTTTTGCTAGAATCCATCCGAGGCCCCAAATCTTTGGGGCCCATAAAAAAAAGTGTATGACTTTGGGCAAAACTGGTAGACACGAGTCGTTTTTTTTTTTTTGTCTTTTATCACGTAGTGGTTTCCGTATATGGTTATATTTCCATGACTTAAAAAATTACTCACAGTGAAATTAAGAAATTTTCGGGAATTTTTCACTTTTGTGGCTACCTAAACGCTACTTAAGCGCTACCTTAACGGCATTAAGAATCATTTCTAGGAAGTTCATATGTTTTAGAAAGCTATTTACTGAAAGTACATTTCTGTAGTTGATTGTTTCCTTGAATTTAGAAAGGTTTGCTACCTATGGACCTGAACAGGGGAAAAAAGTTTTAAAAAAATCGTTTTTTTTAAGTTTTTTGCGTTTTTGACCTTGAAGATGAAGTTTTATATGTTTACAATTTTTGTTCTTTATGACAAGATCTACAACTTTCCCTCAGTAAATAAATCAAAATTTCGAACAGTTTGCGAGATATGAGCCTGACAAAATTATCACTTTTTTGCAAAAATTACACCGAGGCCCCAAATCTTTGTGGGCCCATAAAAAAAAGTCCATGACTTTGGGCAAAACTGGGAGACACGGGTGTTTTTTTTGGTCTTTTATCACGTAGTGGTGTCCGTATATGGTTATATTTTTTCGTGTTGCACCGTGTTATTATTAAATAATTAATCGAAAAAATACATATATATATATATTTTTTTAACTAATACAAGCTATTTTTAAATTTTATGTTTTATTTATGTAAATGTTAACTCATTTGTAAAAAATAACAATATCCCGTTTTTGGGTTAAAATCCCGCAGTTAGATCAAAAACAGTTGGTCAGGTTAGCTATCAGGCAAACATACATATATCGGTTGTTTTTACCAAAATGTTATCCGATATTTTCATACTACCACAGAGAGGTGACCGTCGTCGAAATAAATGTAAGGTGGTCAGAGCAGCGATCGAACTCACGTTCTCTTGTGCAAGAGCCGTCACACTAACCGTTTTAATACTGCAAACAGTTTATTGCTATGGCAGTTCATTTGCTTTATTTTCCGATAAATTGCCTGCTGATAAGTGACGAACATTGTTTTCCGTTAGTTGCAAACTTTATTTTTTTGACTGTACATTACATTGCTCGTGCTCATCCTCATCCACTATTTTGTTTTCATTTTGTGTTATTCTATTTTGATCATTTCAAAACAAAACTTGTGTGTACTATGCTCTTTTATTTCTATTGCTCTGTTGATTTACATTATTTTTAGAACCGATACAAGCCATCAAACTATCCGGGAGGTAGTGGAAGTAGCACTTCTGCCGCTGCACTGCTAGGTGTCAGCAGCAACAGCAATTCAAGTGGTGTACGCCTAAGAGATCGTGACCGGGATCGGGACAGAGACAGGGACCGGGATCGGGATCGGGATAGAGACTGCACTTCAAGCATTGCCGATCGTAGCAGTGGTTACTACACTGATCTCTATAACAGTAATGCATCTCTTTTACAACATCCTCAACACAGTCGCTATACAAGCTATGAACTACCCCGCCAACATTCAAAGGAGGACTCATATTCGCCGCATCGATCTTATCCGGAAAGATCATCGGTGTATGTGGATCGTCGCACCCGACCTCGCAGCATTACAAATCGCCGTGGGGCCATTAAACATCAAAAGTATTTGTTATTTCTGTGTGATATTTTGTTAATGGAGTCTATCAATCTGACCGATTTTGTTTTTTCTATTTCTTTCAGAACACACGATATTAATGGCCACCGTTTTGTAGCGAAATTTTTTCGCCAACCAACATTTTGTGCGTTTTGCAATTTGTTCCTTTGGGGTTTTGGTAAACAGGGTTACCAATGTATAAGTAAGTATAAATGTGGTAGGGTTTTTAATTTTATTTAAGTTTGTTTATTTAAGTGATCTTTATTAACAGTCCCTTTTAAAAACAAAAGCAGGTAGTTTATTTTAATTGCAAATAATTATATCAATATAGGCCTGCAACCAGTTGTAAGGATAAACTTGATTTCCTATTAAATGCCAGAAGTGTTGGGTAAAGTTTTCACAATCGGCTTTTCGGTAGATTGAAAAATATATATAGGCTTTTCGGTAGTTTGAAAAACATGAAAATCTTGCCCATAATCAATTATAAAGAGAAACTTGATTTCCTATTAAATCCCAGAAGTATTGGCTACAGCTTTATCACAATCGTTGAACGGTGCGTTTTTTAACCTTAAGTGCACTGATTCGGTGATGCAGATTAATACCGATTCTGAACCATAATAATTTGAGAAGCTTTTATATGGTTAATTACCCAATAAATTCGCGCTCACTGAGTAAAATGAATAACGGTCAGTGCTTCGGTTTTTCTTATCCTTTATAGATATTTAAGGATATATTGTTGAATGTCTATCTACGTGATATTATCTAATATGATTGTGACAACCTCTAAATTCGGTTACGGCTAAATCGATTACTTTTTCTGTGGATGTACAAACACACTGTGATACCAGAGTGTTATTAGTTGCAGGTGATGTTTGTAGCATACAAAAATACAAGAGATAGACCCATTTGACAAGACAGTCTGACTGACGACAACGTGACTTTTTGAAAAAAAAAATTTTTTTCGGCAAAAAAAAAACTCATTTCTCAGCCTAGCCTCCTTTGAGCTTGACACATTTTGTCATTCGTTTTTAAAATATTTTTATTCCTTCCAAATTGGTTTTCTCAGTGTCCGAAAATTACACGTTTGTTTCAGTGATGAACTTTTCATTTGAACCAAATCTCCTGCCGGCGAGCCATTCGTTCAAGTTTGGAAATATAAAGCAGTAACTGGGGGCTAAATCCGGAGAATGTAGCGGCTGAGGTAGCAATTTGAATTTATGGATTTTAACAAATACGACTACACACCTGTCGCTCAGTGTGTTGTCATGGTGGACGAACACCTTTTTTCGTGAAATGCAGTATTTTCAATGCTTCAAATCAATGTGGAGTCTGTCCAACAGCTGCGAATAATATTCGTCGGTATTGGTTTTACCCATATCAAAGTAAATGATGAGAATGACACCACATGTATCCCAAAAAGTGACGTCATGACTCCGTCTTTGGTACACGGATAAATCCACTGTTGTGACTGTTCCTTAATTTTTGGTGTATCCACTGTTATGAAACGTCGCAAATGCTTTTTCAGCACACGGTTGCGCTTCTGGGGCACCAAAAATCCACGAGTGATGCACGACGAGCCATTACACCCGCTCAAAGTGACTGCATGGGGCGCTGTTCACGCTGGAGGAGTCGTCGAACCATTTTTTCGGGAACGCCGCTGGTCAAACGACCACAGTGGACGGAGTTTTTTCTGCCGCAATTCGCCAAATGATGACTGAAAGACATGTGGTTCCAACAAGACGGAGCAACGGCACACACTGCACGAGCCACAACCGATATTCTGAAGACGGCGTTCCCGGGTTCGCCTCATGTCTCGTTTTGGCGATTTGCACTGACCCGCAAGATCGCCCGATTAAACCGTTCCAGACCTTTATTTGTGGGGTTTTTTGAAGTCCTGTGTTTACGTGAACAAGCTCGAGACCCTGGAAATCCTCAAGGTCAACATTCGACACGAGTGCGAGAATCTGTTTTTCATTTAGAAAAAAAATATGAGAGCCAAACGACATCGGATGACTTCTTTTGAAACATCTTGTATGAAGTACCCGCTCAGTGAAATACCAACAGCCTAAGTCACCTCACTCACTTTCATTCTACGATCGTCCTATACCTTTTCATGGATTTCATAGTCAAAAACGATCACATTTGGCGAAGAGAAAAGTGATCTTCCAACATCTTACAACTAAATATCAATAAAACTTGCAGGCAAGGTGCCCAAAGTTGAGTATTGTTTCAACACAGGCTAATTTTGGCCTATTTTTAGTAGATGTGTGTTATATGAAGGTTATGTTTCTGGATGTTTCAAACTTCTTTTTTGTGTTTACATAAAGTTCCTAGTGGATTTGCAATGAAAGTAATTGACTAAATATATTAAATTTTTTAATATTTTGTGGACCAAAAAAAAATTAGGACCAACTAGGACCGGCGCGGGATTTTCACTTCTGAACACTTTAAATCCTAACCGAAGTCACTGATTTTATTTCGTTACCCTTTACTACCATTTGCTGAAGAAACGTTTTTTTTTAAACTTTGGTCCAGTATTTGATTTCATATTTAAATATAAAATACTTGTGTAAAAATTGATTTTTTTCAGTGTAAAGTTAAAAACATTACTGTGTCGGAATTTAGGTCAGGCAATACCATAAAATGTCAAACTAAAATTTCGAAATTTCAAACTAAAATTTCAAAGGATCCGAAGACGACGATGATGAAAATGTCGAACGTAATGATATAGATTTTTTTAAACGAAGTTGTTTTTTTTTTTGAGGTCCCAAGTAAATCTTGTATGGTTACGAAACAAACTTCTCAAACTTTTTATTTATTTTATAATCCCAAATAAAGTTGGTAGAAAAGTTGAATACGTTAAACCTTATTAAGAAAAGAAATTTTATGGGAACAGTTAAAATTACACATGCCCTTCCCTCCGTTAGGTTAGTTATCGAAATCCTGATCAAAAAATGTTGGCCAAATTTGAAATCGGGGGAATCCAAAAATCTATGAAACGATACCCATAAGGTTTTTTAAATTTAACCCCCCTCCACCCGATGGAAAAAGCAATGCCAGAATTGGTCTCAGCACCCTCAAAAACCTACCGACTAATGAGTACAAGTATGTAACCACCTTACACAGATTGTTAGTAATCACCCAACAACTAGTTAAGCTTAGGCTAAAGTGGTGGCAGATTTGCCTGTAATACAATTGATATTGAATATAGAACAAAATATTAAGCTAAGACTTTATTGTGCTGGATTTAAGGATGTACAGAAAGACAAACGATTTTTTTTTTTAATATATATATATGAATTTATCTTTATAGATTCCTCTTTTTATTTTAGCCTGCCAGACAGTTGTCCACAAAAAGTGTCATGACAAACTTTTGGGTAAATGTTCCGGTTCGGTGTTCAACTCGGCCAGCACAATTGTATGTTATCCGCAGATATCTTTACTTGAATAATTAAGTTATGTACATGAAAAATAACAATATCTATTTCACAATTTTCAGTTGCTGCGGGAACGCTTCAAAATCGATATGCCACATCGTTTTAAGCCTCATACATTTATGTCACCGTCCTTCTGTGATCATTGTGGTTCAATAATGGGTGGATTTTTCGTACAGGGTTTAAAGTGTGAAGGTAAGTACAAAGATTGGAGTTCCAAGACATCCATTATAATAACAATATGAATGGTGAATTAATTGAAATACACGTTTAAATGAAGGATTATACTGAAAAAATTTAAAAAAAAATGTTCAAATTAATTTATTGTTACCTAAATCACAATCAATTACGAAAGTCTTCGTAATGAAAGTAGCAATACAACCAATTACTTTAATTTTATATAAAAAAAATATTGAAAAAAAAATATCTCCCCATTCAATTTGAATAACGATTAAATATATGTCGCCTCTACTGAAAATTGCATGTACTTTGTTGATTTAGCTAAGTCACAAACCAACACAGCGACATCTGTGGTTCATTGTGGGAACTGTTATCCAAGATGTAGCATAATAAAAAAAGGGTGATATGAACGGGTGATTGATATAGATGGCGCTAGTATCAATTAATAAATTATCCGTGTGATAACAGTGAAAGATCTGAAATAGGTGTACAGAGTTATCAGTAGATACAACAGAAAACTAAACACAGCAACTTCATTATAAAACACATATTCTGTAAAAACAGAAAAGTCTCTTTTGGTTATAAATATTACCTATAATTGTGTATAACTGTGTAGGTTACTTTGTGTTCAATATTATTTAAACGTAAAAGATCTTCCCGAAATAGCTTTTATATCACATTTTATTTAATTTAAAGCCTGACAACCCTAAAAAGCAGACAACATAAAAGTAACATCTTAGACAGTTTTTAACGGAAATGCCCTTAGCCACATACTGGAAATCATAATTTCCTTAAAGGCGGCTAAGGGTAAATGGTGAATTTCTGTTAAAAAGTTGACAATATGATATTTTTATGTTATCTTCATTTTAGGATTACCAAGCTTTAAATTAACTTAAAAGTGCTAAAACAAACAGTTCGGAAAATAAAACAAGACGTTGTTGATAAAATAATATTGAAAAACAAACACGCAATTATAGATAATACAACTAAAAGAGTCTTCTACGATTTTAATAGAATATGTGTTTTATAATGAATCTGAAGTTTCACGTTTTCTGTAGTGTTGGTAACTCTGTACCCCAGTTTCAGCTTGTCACTGTTAACACACTGTTCATTCACTGTCTAACGCTAACACCATCTACATGAATCGGCCATCTTAGATCAGCAATTTGACATTATACGTATTTATACAACATCTTAGTATATATGGTTTTGTGTATATGCGACTAAATTACAAGTTATAGATAAAACAAATTCAAAAATGTTGTTGAAAGTTATACCAAAACCCAAAAATACGAAAGTAAGGCCTGTCAAAATTCTACTTAAATAATTCGATACATTATAAAATTGTATGTTGATTTTATATGTTCTAGTAAAGTAGGGCGGATCAATAATTCCGTGACTTTTTAAATGAAACACAGATTTTTTTGCAAACAAAAAAATATTTTTCAACATAATCTCCTTTTAGCTCAATACACTTAGTCCAACATTTCTCCAATTTTTGCATCCCTTCCAAAAAAATAGGATTTTTCGAGTTCCATAAAATAGGCGTTTATTTGATCAATAATTTCATCGTTGGAGCTAAATCTCCCACCACCGAGCCATTTCTTTAGGTTTGGAAATAGGAAATAGTCACTGGGGGCTAAATCCGGAGAATATGGCGGATGAGGTACCAATTCGTAGCCCAATTCATGGAATTTTTCCATTGAGACTACACACGTGTGCATTATCTTGATGAAAAATAACTTTTTTATTGGCCATATGGAGTCGTTTTTTTAAATCCTCGCTAAATCGGTCCAATAGTTGGGATAATATTCGCCGTTTATTGTTTTTCCCTTTTGAAGGTAATCGATGTGGATTATCCTGCGTGCATCCCAAAAAGCTGTTGCCATCACCTCATTGGCCGAAAACTTTCCTTGACCTTCTTCGGAGCCGGTTCACCAGGAGAAACCCATTGTTTAGATCAATGATCCATGTTCCATCCACAGTTACTAAACGCCGCAAAAACTCCTACGAATTGCGGTTAAGCAACTCCAAACACTCCTTTGAAGTTGTCACACGATTACGTTTATGGCCAATAGAGAGCAAACGCGGCAGCCATCTTGCAGCCAGCTTTCTTAAACCCAACTGATCATTTAAAATCGAAACCACACTGCCATATGAAATGCCTATAGCAACAACAGTCTCACGCACTTTTACTCTTCGATCGGCCAACACCATATCGTGGATTTTTTCAACATTTTCGGATGTATTGAGTTCAGCGTCATTTATACTTGTGCGACCACAACGAAAGTCAGTAAACCACTTTTTCACCATTGAAATCGATGGTGCAGAGTCCCCATAGTATATATCAAGCTTTTCCTTGGTTTTATTGACGGTTTTTTTGCGCAAAAAATAATGTTTAATGAACACTCGAAATTCAGTTGTTTTCCATTAAAAAAATGCCGGAGGTTGTATGTTTTGAACAGCTGTTAAACGCAAGGTAAATGACGGAACTTGCTCAAAATTTGACAGTAGTTTACTTGATGCAAGTAGTGTAGCATTTCATATTACTACGAGGAAAATTCGAAAATTTACGGACTTATTGATCCGCCCTCGTATATACCATACGTGGTTTTTTTTTAATTTGCATTGGATTTTAATTTGCATTACCTTATCTAATGCAAATGCAAAAGAATTACCATTGTTCGCAATGGCAATTAAAAAATTTTGAATGCAAATGCAGGTTGTAGAATCGGATGCCAATTGTAATGAAATATATGAATGCCTTTA
The DNA here is from genome assembly GCA_963931995.1 of Phaonia tiefii. Classification (NCBI taxonomy): domain Eukaryota; kingdom Metazoa; phylum Arthropoda; class Insecta; order Diptera; family Muscidae; genus Phaonia; species Phaonia tiefii. The sequence continues at coordinate 163,967,958 of OZ008370.1, read as the reverse complement.
ATTATTTTGAATTTATTTAACTGCAGGCAATTTTGTTCTTATAGTATTTTATATGTAGAGGTTTGGGGATATTTGAAAACCAAAACTGTCAGATGTGAAGGAAATCCTTTGAAAATAAGTACAATTGCCAATGGTAGTTAAACGTTTTGAATTTGCATTTATAGATGTAATTCAAATTAAACTACAAATTATATTGATGATTATAATGATTAATAATGATAATAATGATTAAAATACTTACCAAGAAATACAGTAGACAGTTGTCCAGGCCTTCGGCCACGGACTGTCCCTGCAGGCTGTGACAGAGACACGGCCATTAAGTTTAACGTAGAATACGCCATCCGATAAGACAGAAAACATATATAACAATAAATTCATTTGCTTATATTATTTATCATTTATTGTTATATATGTTTTCTGTCTTATCGGATGGCGTATTCTACGTTAAACTTAATGGCCGTGTCTCTGACACAGCCTGCAGGGACAGTCCGTGGCCGAAGGCCTCTGACAACTGTCTGCTGTAATTTTTATATTTACCAACGGCATTTGATTCAAGTCCGTGTAAAAAAAAAATATTATGTTCAATTTTTTTAAACTTAATTTAATTAATGTATTTTAATTAATAATTTTATTCAAATAAGTTCTGCGAATGTTGAGAGGGCCGCCCTAATATTAAAAAAGGTTTACCTTATCGAGTCTTCGCATTAGCATTCGAGCGTTGTGTGAAAGCTTTACGCTTTACAATTCAAAATTAATGTTACAACAGTTTTATTGAAGCTTTCGCAAAAAAGCTTTATTACGTTAGCTTACTGTTTGTTTCACTTTTTACTAGATACATGTTGCCAAGCAACATTAGCTTGCTGTTCGTTTCAGTTTTTACTAGATACATGTTCCTAAGCAATGTTGAGCAACCAAAAACACTCAACCAAACACCACACATATGTTTGAGTGTATGCGTTTAAACAATTTTCATTTGAGAAATTAAAATACTAGAAATATATCAACCAATATGAAATGTATATCAAACGAAAGATAACATCTTCATTTACCTACACAAAAAATTTTAAAAAAATTCATCTAGCCGTTTCCTCAAATTCAATGAAATAAAGATTACAACAATAAAAACCTGACATGACTCCTCATACCGTAAGGTGAGACGTATTCTACGTCAAAAACTAATTCGGTTGTACCAAGTAATATATTGGCATGCTCAAAAAATTACTTGAATTTACAATTTGCAAATGCCATATATCCCATTAGGAATTTTTATAGAAAAAGAAACTAAAAAAATTATTTTTTATTAAACTTGTGTATTTTATATTTAAATATAAACAGAATAATTATTATCTGTAAGGGTTTCGTATTTCGTGGGTAATGGGATCTTAAAGATCTCCAAAATAAGAAAATCACTAAAATAAAAAATAGCTATAACTCGGAAACGGTGCGTCCAAACGCAAAAATAATAAATTTTGTACCTCCACAAGTGGCTACAACTAATGGATGTATTTAGTACGGCATCACTTTTTTTAACAAATAGGTAAAACTAAAATTTTTCGAAGAAAACATCGCTAAAACGTCAATATATCTATATTTCCGCAACGGAGAGTTCAACTGACCAATTTTTCCGGGTTTCTAAGGGTTTTTCATAAAGAGGTCCAATTCGTATTGAATTTTTTTTTTTTTTAAACCAACAAAAAACCATTGGATATATTTAATACGGCATCACTTTTTTTAAATAAATCGCTAAAACTACAATTTTTCGAATAAAAAATCGTTAAACGCTATTATGTCTATATTTCGGAAACGGAGCGTTCAATGGAAAAATAACCAACTTTTCCGGGTTTCTGAGGGCTTTTCATAAAGTCGTCCAATTCGTATGGACTACTTTTTAAAAAAAAAATCAGAAAAATAAAAAATAACTATAATTCGGAAACGGTACGTCCAAATGCAAAAATTATAAATTTATTGTCTTCATTGGAGGTTAAAGCCTTAGACGCCGGTTATAAAAAAACCGCTAAACTAACATTTTCCAAATAAAAAATCGCAAAATCTCACACATGTGAAATATGCAAAAAAAAGTTTTTTCACATGATTGGACCACTTTAGGAAAAACCCTTAGAAACTTAGAAATAGTTCTTTTTTCGATTGGACGCTCCGTTTCAAAGATATTGGCACAAGGACGTTTTAGCGATTTTAGATTCTTTAAAACTGATGCCGTATTCATGCTCTTTTGGAGGTAAAAAAAATAGTATTTTTGCGATTGAACGCACCGTTTCCGAGTTATAGTCATATTCTTATTTTAGCGACTTTTTTTAATTTGCCTATTTATTTTTAAAAAAAATCTCCCATACGAAAAGATTATATTGTATGAGAAATCCTTAGAAACAACCAAAAATGTGTTATTTCTTCAATTGGACGCTCCGTTTCCAAGATATAGACATTTTTAATTTTTTAAGGTCACTTAGGTAATTAGGCCCCGTGGGTAATTTACCATTGTCGTGGGTAGCTACCCATTACTTTCCCCATACCCTGTGGGTAATGAGTAAATGTAAATAAGAACTCTGTATCAACATACAAACAGTTATAATTTAAAAATATCACATGTACATTTAAGTTAATTTGTATCATCCGCAATAATAGTTCCGCCATACAAGTGCCCCCAATTTGTTGCATGTTTATGAAGGCGTCAATAGTGGCGTCAGATTTAACAATTGTGTTTTAAACTCTGTCTTCCCTCAATTTATGTTAACACTAGTAAAATGAAAAAAAATACATGCGATACATGTGAAATATATCAACTGGGTATATTCGTCGTGTCGATAACACAAATATATATATATGGACAATAATGACCTTTTGATTTCGTAGAGAAAAATATATGTCAACCGTTGTTTTTGTCCAAAGAATAACAAATTCAGGGTCTATACGGCGTAAAATGTGAATATGTATTCTTATGAGTTTTTCCAAAGTTTGTTCCTCACTTTCTGTTTAAAATAATTGTGTTCTGAAAAGTGCTCGTGTAACACTCAAATATACTTTCTCTTTGACAGCAAAGACCGAATTCATAACTTTATAACAAGTGTTTTTGTAACAGAAACTAAATTCTGATTACAGTGACTAATATTTGGACATATAATATTGTACGTATTATGAGTTGTATTTTCCATTTCAGATGAACGAGGTTTTAGAAATACTAAAATTGGTTAATACAACTTAATTTCTGTAGTAACAACTTCTATTTAGTAATAACTATTTTTAATTTTGAAACATCGGCAAGTAATTCTGATGTATGATAATTATAAATTCTAATCAAAATATAGACTTTATCATGGAATATCCAATGCCTGAATTTATTTCCACCCAATCTTTCATTGTGTGTACGTTTCACCATCCTCACAAGTTTGAAAATGTAACCAAATTATAATATAATTTTCCACAATGTGAAATTGCATCTCGTTTTTACTTACGTTTACACAATTATAATGTGTTTATCTTCCTGACGATGCTATCCAAAGGGTAGCGAAATGTCAAAGAAAAAAATAAATTGAAAATACGAAGAATTTAATATTAAAAAAAATATTTTTTTTTGAGATATTCAAAATATTTATGTTTCAGTTTATTACAAATAGCTTCCGGTTAATAATGAAAACTTATGTCGGTCAAGTGACCTCCCTACTTTTACCAAAATTCTCAATCACGTTTTCCAATAAACTGCTGTGAATGATCGATATCTGCTCGATAGTGTTGTTTTTAAACTCTTGAACTCTTGTGGGATTATTGCTGTAAACTTTCGATTTCTAAAAATACAACAAAAAAAAAGTCTAAAGGTGTCAAATCGCACGAGTTTGGTGTCCAATTCACTCCTCCCCTACGAGAGTTAATGTGATTTTCGATATTTTCTTTCAAAAGATCCATTATTTCTGTTGCTGTGTGCCAAGTGGCAACATCCTGTTGAAACCACATATTTTCTACGTCTAAAACATACATTTTCCGCCACAAAAAATTTCTGATTATTTCCATTGACCGTAATTGCATTTCCATTTTTGTTTTCAAAAAAATATGGTCCGATGGTTAAAGTTTGAAGCCACTTATAATTAAAAACAAAAATAATAAAAAATAGTAATCCTAGATTTAGAATACGATTTATGAATGATGATGAATTTAAAGTTTGACACCCACGCCAAACCGTAACTTTTCGTCGATCTAAATGGTTGCTCAAAGATAACTCTTGGATTCTCTTTTCCCCTATGCGGTAATTCTGCTTGTTGGTGCAGCCATTGAACTGGAAATGGGCTTCGTCGCCGAAGATTATTTTGTTATAAATTTCCTAATTACATCTTGAAAAATTTTGCCATTTTCACACTCGTCATTTAAAAGCTCAATTTAAAAGCTTACAGAATATTTTCATATTAAATGACATTTAAATGACAAGCATCGGGCATTTAACGTACATTTAAATGGTGAATTTTCAACTGTAAAACTGGCCATTAATGTTCCATATTTACTAACCGGAATGTATTTAGAGTTTGAAAATAAAAATGTAGAATAACATTCAAGTTAGAAAAAAATTACAGCAAAATCAAAATGATACCTCCCCTGTTAGAAAATTTGTCTTGAAGACATTGTCAGTAGATTTTCCTTAGAAGGTGCTGACACTTTACAGAAGATATGTTCCTGACCTGCCACTAGTTTTGCCTGGGGTAATATATTTAAAACTTTCGTCAGCATTATGTGATGACTGACTCATACTAATGCCAACGCTGAATATCGATAGAGGAAGTCTTTACCTTTTGTCAACAGCAAGTCATGCGTATAAAATTGCAAGTTATTCAGTAAACATAAACCTGAAAAAATATGACATAAATTTTCAGAAATACTTTCAAAAATATTTGAAAATTTTTTCGAGAATATGCAGATTTTCAACAAATGTTATGTATGTATATATGGATGGACACGAATGTACCCATTTCTTAATCTGAACACAAGGACGCTACATTTGGAAACTTCGTGGACAAGTGACGCTCTAATGAATTGTGATTTAAGGACCACTTGTGTACATGTCATAAGGTATTCGCCACTACTGACAAACTGCGGAAAATTCCTGCTGGTTTTTTACCAAATGTATGGAAATATCAGGTGGTGTCATTAAGTTTTTTTTTATATTGGAGCGGATCGGCAAGTCAGCAGGGACTCTGACATGTCACTTCTTAGTCACTGATGATGTATTTAAGAAATTTCCAACTGGGTTAATTTTGGTCACCCTTCACTTTACGCATTTTTAAGCAAATTTTGTAGCTTAATTTTTACCCCCCTCCCTGCCTAATATAGAGTTTGCATTATATAAAAAAAATATCCACCATAATAATAATCAATTTCACATTATTGGTACAGAATTTAGAAAGAAAGCATTAAGTTATTAGGGAATTAAAATGTATAAAGCTAGAATTTGCAAGCAATACTTCTATATTCATGCAGAAATTGAAAACTCAACCGCAACTGCAAACACAAACAGAAGGTAGTTTATAATAAATGTGTAATTTGGTGACGCGTCATAACGCCCACGGACATAACGCCCATGGGCGTTATGTCACACCTAAAATGGACATAAAGCCCAAGGGCGTTATGTAGCACCTAAAATGGATATGAAGCCCATGACCGGTGTGACATAAAGCCCGTGGGCGTTATGACCATTCGAGGTGCGACATAACGTCCACGGACTTTATGGTCTTTTACGGAGTTTCGCCGCAAGGCCTGGCAGTGGTGAAATCAGCAACCTTCAAAGTCCATTTTAGGTGTGACATAACGCCCATGGGCGTTATGTCCATGGGCGTTATGACGTGTCATCGTGTAATTTATTCAATAAATAAACTATAAAATAATGTCCACGCCAAATGTCGAATCCATATTTTCAAAGACAACTTATACTCATACATCTTTGATCAGTGTCAGGCCAACATTTTCGAAGTTCAACCAAATCAAAATTCGCAATGATTTCTTTCATTTTATGCACTTTTTCCACACTTTTCTAACATGTTCTTTTTAGCCCGAAATCAATGTTTGAACTAATTTTGCAATAACTTGAACATATGATTACAAAAAAGGCTCAAAAACTTCTAAGAACTTTCATACAATGCTATTGTCCGTCCTTCCGTATAGTTAAATTCGGTTTTTGTATAGATCCGTATACTAGTTAAATTCCGTATAGTTAAATTCCGGTATAGTTAAACTAAACTATTAGAAACACCGTAACATTTAACCTTATCACACAGATACGACACATCTAATATCTGTAAGATTCGATTGAAAATACTACTTAAACTACAAGACAAACTACTTTTCAACCTTTCTCGAAATTTTGTTCGAAGGAGATATCAGATTTTGCTTCCAAACCATTAATATATTACTATGCATCACCTTTGAAAATTCAACGCAGTTAATGTAGATTTTTCACACGACTACATTTTTAAATTCTTAAAATTTTATAAACTGTACAATGTAATAAATAACATATATATGTATATAATACGTATGTTTGAATTGAACATGTGTATGTGTATGCATATTAAAAATCAACACATACAGTGCTCCGCCATTAAAATATGAACGATAGAAACATGGCATGTCTGACTTGGAATAATCCAGTGCCTCACAAATTTTGTGGTTGAAAAATGCATTCATCCAAAAATTTTACTAGGTGAGTGTAGTAAACCCCCCAAAAAGAAAACAGCAATATAGCTACGCGTTCGTTATGAGCGAGCAGACTTTTGATTCACCTGCCAGATATTAACCCGGAATACTTTCAAAACTAATACACTCCGGTTCACTTGTGTCTGTATCTTTAGCAATTTGTAATCGATTGCAGAATTTAAAATGGAAATGGAAGCCAGACATCTTGAGATATAAAACAAATTATGACAATAGTGTTTCCTTAACTAAAGAACTTTTTTGGAGCAATTTATAAAAAAAGTCCAAAAATGTGCTATTTTTTTGGTTCACTTGAATAAAGGCGCTGTAACTAATTTTATTGAAAAACAGTTTTTCTTGTTTTTTTTTGATGTGTTAACATCTATAGCGGCGTATAGGGACTAAATCTATCAAAGTCAGATTTCATGCTGCTGCTAAAACCAGATTTTATGCTGCTGCTAAAACCAGATTTTATGCTGCTGCTAAAACCAGATTTTCTGCGACTACGAAAGAGAATAATGACGTGTTAAACAAAAATGAGCGAGCAAGAGAGCAATGAAAGAGTGGTGTGGCAGGGGTGAGGCAAACGAAATTGTGTCTATAGCGTATGTATTAACATAATAGTGTATGTATGTTTATGTGTCTGTTGCTGTTGTTGAACGGAGATATAAAGCATAGCCACGCAAAATTTCATTTGCAAGCTTGCGCAGTCGACGTTATAGTGACACTCTAATACGTCAGCTACTTCGTACAAAGTATGTGTGATGTTGTGTGTTTTTCTGTTTCGTTGCTGTTGATATGGCAAACATGGGGTTATGTAACACACGTATACGTCAGCTACTTCGGACAAAGTATGTGTGATGTTGTGTGTTTGGTTGTTTCGTTGTTGTTGCTATGGCCAAACAAAGCGAATCATTTGATGTTCAGCATTGCCCGGTGTATACAAAAAAAACTATTATTTTTTATTTTCCAATGTAACATTTACTAATGTGTTCATCGAAATCGAGCAGGTACCGTGTAGCAAAAAGGTGTTAACACATCATCCGTGAGTTCGATCACTCATTGATTTTTTTAACGTAGAATACGTTATACGGTAAGGTAGGGGTGTTGATCTGGAGCACAAAATTTTGGAAAATGTTTGTCAACTTTCACCCACTTTTACTTAAATATTAAAACATATTTTTGCAATTTTTATATGTTACTCGGTTTTGGTAATATGTTTTGTTTCGAATTACATTAAAAAAATTATATGTCTATATATAAAAGTTTTATGTAGTTAAGGAAATAAATATTTAAGAGCATGATATTTTAGACTTTTTTGTACATGCCGCTGTTGTTGTTGGTTTGTAAATGCCGCTGTTGTTTTTGTTGTTGTTGTGAAATCAAATGATTTTGGCTTTGCTGTGCTTTGTTTATTTATCGAGCAGTGTGTAAATGTGTGTGTGTGTGTACATTTCGTTTTGTTGGATCGGTCGGTTATTAGTTCGTTTGGAGGGGAACTTAAAATGAAGGGAGGGGAGCGTGGACACTTGTGTGTGCTTGAAAGTTTACAGATCTTTGCTGTCGTTTGTTTACTTCTGCGAGCAGCGTGTAAATGTGTGTGTATGTACATTAATGCAAAGGATTGGCGATGTATACGCTAACGTATTCTACGTCTGACCTATGCGCCCGTGTTATCTAACACAGGCTTGTTATTTTTTTTTAATTTATTTTACTTTCTTTAAGAATTATTAGTAATGGGCTCAACCCCCTTTATTTTTAATAACTTCAAATATACGGGTGTTCATTGAGAGATAAAGAGAATTTATGTAATCCCACGAAATTTGAATCCAAGCATCCTTAATGGCCTGAATTGTCTACCTCCTTCATATACCTTACGAGATAACCAACCACAGACATTTTCGATAATGTTTAGATCTGGCGAATAGGGTGACCAGTCAAGAATATTAACATTTTGGCTTGCAATGAAATCCTTTACTACTCTGGCGTTGTGTATAGGGGCATTATCCTTTTGCAATGTCCAAGAGATGGGACCAAATAGTTCACTGAACTTCGGAAAACCCGATTCCAATAACGTTTTATAGCTTGCACCAGTCATTTTTGCACTCTGAAATTCAAGATCGATGGTGCCAGAGTACGTAATAGCACCCCACGCCATAACGCCTCCCTCTCAGCTGTGATGTCGGTTCAATAAACGTTTTTATTTGCGCAGATCATAGAAATAATAGTTGTAGACATCAGGCCCATCCAAATTAAACTTCTTCTCATCCGTAAATACAACGGTTCTCCAGTCATTTACATCCCATCCATGTAGTCTCTTGCGAATTGAAGCCGATTTTCCTTACGAGGAGCATTAAGTGGCGGCTTTTTTTTTTGTAATTTCAGGTATCTAAGATACACACAGCTCTTAATTACTCTGCATACAGAATTATAAGCAATTCTGATGAAGAAAATTAAACCCTTCCTTTAAAATTTTTTCCATACCCGTCGGGGTCCATGATGTAATTGTCGACAACTGTTGGGCTCCGTCCAATTTTTTTTAGCTATTGCGCGGTTAGAATATCCTTCAGAACGGTAAACATAGATTTGAGTTTTTTTCGATAGATTTAAAATTTTTTTGTTTTTCCATTTTGACTCGTAAATCGATTAAGATGTAATAAATTGTAATAAACAAATGCTCCCTACAAAAAATCATCGCTTACTTTAAAAGTAATAAAAAAATAATAAAGTGTCTTTATTCAAGTGAACCCAAAAAAATAGCACATTTTTGGGCTTTTTTTAATAAATTGCTCACAAAAAGTTATTTAGTTAAGAAACAAAAAGTTGCCTATCAGGGGATCGAAACACCCGCACCTCATTGTCGTAAAGCCAATGCAGCCACAAAGAGTGAGAGTATGGTGTGGATTTTGGAGTGGTAGCATCATTGGCCCACTTTCTCGAAATTGCTGCTGGAAACACCATTTCAATAAACTATGAGCGCTACAGAGCCATGATTTCGGACGTTTTTTTAGGGTGAAATGGCAGACATGAATTTAGATAATCTTTCGTTTCAGCAGGATGGCGTACCACACTAAGTTCGGTAATCATGTTATCAGCCGTCTTGGCGATATCACTTGGCCGCCTCGCAGCTGCGATTTGATCCTTTTCGACTTTTTCTTGTTGGGTGCCACTAAAGTCTAATGTTAGGCCAATAATTCTGAAACGATCCACAACCTTAAGGCTAAAATCGTCCGAGCCATTCGTGAGATAGAACCAAGAACCTCCAAGAAAGTCGTGGAATATTTGGTTATTAGCATGAGCTACTGCGAAGCCAGCCGCGTCAGCCACATGAGTGAAATTGTGCCCTATAAATAATGGGTATATTTTAGTGTATTTAAAACCGAAACCAGTTAACCGAATTCTTGGCGGTTAACCGTACGCTGGTTTTTTAAAAATTGCTATTTTTGAAGAACCGGTTTTATCGGTTATTTCGATTCAATTAACCGGGTTTTTCGGTTTTCATACAACTGATATAACAATGCAGAATTACAAATCTAAATCCTTTTTCAGAGCTCACTATGGTTACTAACCCCATCAGACAAACACAAACAAATTTGCTAACGAATTATTTCGCAGATAGTTTTCTGAAATAAGTTGTCCAAGGCAATTGAAGTCATATCTGCCAACTCTGATTTAGATGGAAGTTCCGACAACACAGGTAGTGTGGATAAAACAATAGATAGTATTCACTTTTCAGAAAGAAGTACAAAACGTCCAAAGGATATTTAATCAACGATTACTTTGACTAACTGGGGAAGTCCAATTTAAGAACAGATAGGTTGAATGAAATAAATAAAGGGTGGGCCATGTTAAATTTGAAATTAAACCTCCCCTTATATCGAAGCAGATAGTAAATTTATGAAGTGACAGATTCTTAGAAAAATATTAGAAATTTAGGAAAGGGATCGCTTTACGCTTGAAGAAAATTGAGAAATACTAAAAACTTTCATATTAAAAATATTTCAAATTTTTTTTACCGAAAAATTATCTTTTCCGATGAAGCTCATTTTCACCTTGGGGCAACGCTAACAAACAAAATTGACGCATTTGGGGATCGAAAAATCCACACATCGTCCACCAAAAAATTTCAATTGTTGATTTTTAAATTTCAATGAATGTGTTTTAAATTTCAATTGATGTATTTCAAATTTCAGATACAAATGTTAAATTTCAATAGATAGTTTTAAATTTTGATTGATGATTTTAATTTTCAATTGGTGCATTTCAAATTTTAAATAGAAATTTTAAATTTCAGTTGATATTTTTTAAATTTCAATTGATGTTTTTAAATTTCAATAGATGTATTTGAAATTTGAAATAGAAAATATAATTTGTAGATTTCAGTTGATATTCTTCTAAATTAAATTGATATTTTTAACTTTCAATTGGAAATTGAGTTGATTTTAAATTTCAACTGACGAATTTTTTGTTTCAACTGATATCGTGAAAATTTCAATTGATGCTTTCTAAACTTCAATTGGCGTCGGTTAATTTTAAAATTTAAAGTTGTAAAATTCAAACGATGTCTTCTAAATTTCGAAAGTTTTTTAAATTTAAATTGATGCATTTCAAATAGAAATTTTAAATTGCAATTGATGTATTTTTTTTCAATTTCAAATATAATTTTAAAATTTCAATTGATATTCTTCAGAACTAGATTGGTATTTTTTAAATAAAATTGACATTTTGTAAATTTTAATTGAAAATGGTATTGTTTTTAAATTTCAACTGAAGAATTTTAAAGTTCAAATGATGTCGTTCAAATTTCAATTGACATTTTTTACATTTTAATTGTGGAATTTAAAATTTCAAATAAAAATGATAAAATCCACTTGATGTTTTTTAAATTTCAATTTATGTTTTTTAAATTCCAATTGGTATGTATCAAATTTTAAAATTGAATTTTAGATTTCAAATAAAAATGTGAAATTCCAATTGATGTATTTTAAATTTCTAATATAATTTTAAAATTTCAATTGACATTCTTTAGTATTAAATTGATATTTTTTAAATTAAATTGTTATTTTTAAATTTCAATTGGAAATGGTGTTATTTTTATTGGACTGAAGAATTTTAAATTTCAAATGATGTCGTTTAAATTTAAATTGAGTCTTTTTAAATTTCAATTGGCTTCGTTTGAATTTCAATTGATAAATTTCAAATTTCAAATAGAAATTTTAAATCTCAATTGATGTATTTTAAATTTCAAATATAATTTTAAAATTGCAATTGATATTCTTCAGACAGTTGATATGCATCGACAACGAGTGACTGTTTGGTGCGGTTTTTGGCATGGTGGCTACATACGTCCATTTTTCTTCGAAAATTAGTAAGCAATTGTTCCAAAAAGTTGAAGAGAATGATATGGGCGAAGCATGGTTTCAACAGTATGGTGCTAAGTGTCACACAGCTAATGCTACAATCAATCTTTTGCGCACTGTGTTCGAAAATAGCATAATCAACCGAAACTCGGAAGTTCATTGACCGCCTCGCAACTGCGTTGTAAAGCTGTCAGACTATTACCTCTGCAGTGCCGTGAAAGATAAGTGTTACGCAAACAATCCCGAGTTCACTGAACCCTTCAAACACGAAACAATAGAGGCCTAAACAATGGACAATCTACTAAAAAATTGTGTTGGTCGAATGAGGTACTGTGTCTAAATTAGTATTTTGTTAAAGCGAAATTAAATTCCAAATTATGCACGGCCCATACTTTAGCTTCCCATCACATACCACGAAGGCATAGGCTTACACTCTCTGATTGGGACGTGCCATTTTACATCGGTTCCAAGCGGTATATAGGGATTTCTGCTAGGTAGCCGATGTCAAAGTTGATAAAGACTGAATTAAAAATAAACGACGTTTACAAAAGGCATAGTTTACTATTTTGTTATAAAAACCGACACCGGTTTATACGCCTCGGTTTAACCGAAACCCGGTTTCGCTAAAATCGGTATATTCGAAGAAACCGAAAACCGATATTTTTGAAACCCCGGTTTTTTGAATACACTAGTATATTTGTTATTTCTAATAAAGCCATAATATACCAAAAGAAATTAAATTTAGTTCATTTTATTTATTATTAAGAATATACGTGTGTTTGGTCCACCCTGTTGTATATGGCGTTTAACATTCAATTATTGTAACTATTTTCATTGTTCATAATAGTACGGCTGAGTACTGTACGCACGCAAAGATGAATATGCAAATATCAATAAATAAAAAACTCCCCTGAGATCGGCAGACACTGGCGTATGAGCAACATTAGTCAACAGTAAAGAGCGTATACGTTTGAGTTGTTTGAATTATTGGGAACAAACATCACAGTTGTCTGATTTCCATATAAACGCTGAATTAGAAAACAAAATAATAAATTTAATTTTGTATAGAATTATTCGAGCTACATTTTTAGCAACTATTTTAGGAATTATTAATTCACTGTAAAAATGTGCACAAAGAAAAAAAGCCAATACTCGCCTAATGTGTTATAAATGGTTTCAATCTTGGTGATGGAAATGTCTGTGATGACACACAAAAGATGAACAGGGGACCGTGATGGATGCCAAAATTTTACAGAATTGCATCTATATTTGTTCGAAATATCGTATACATTTTTATTATATTATCAGTCCATTTAAAATATACAATAAAGTAATGTGCGAAAATAATAAAAATTCTAAAAGTGCAGATTATATCCCCACAATCAGCTCAAACACACCCGAAATGTATATAAGTTCAGTGACATTTCTAGAATCATAGACTTTAAATGCAACACCTGCATTTGGTGTGATATGATTTTAAATGAGATTATTTATCACATGAGATTATAATTTTGTTGCATTTTTATTGTCATCTATATTCGAACATGATTTGCTGATGATGTTAACCTTTGCATGAACTTTGGAAATTATTGTATTATATTTATTGTATGGATGAACTTCTTGTCCGTATACGTTGAGTCTGAAAGTCGTTTGGTTTAATACCACTGAAATATATTTGGGGAGCCGCAGAACAAAACGTGCCTTTTTGATTAATTCAAAATTTTGGGAAATCCAAGACTTTTTTATTTCATCGGATTACACTGTGCAACAGTGGGTTTCGGGCCTTAACCAAATCAAACAATTGTGAAAGTACTTGGACGTGGTATCACAAAACGTAACAATTTTACGTAACAATTTTTTTTACAAGCCGAAGAAAATTTTGGATTTTTTTTTGGATTTGTATTTCAGATTTTACTTCAATAAATCCTAAACACCGTGAAATATTGCATTAAAACCTTCGACAATATTGTAGCTATTGTCCCATTTCACAATACCCTCTAATATATTTCTAAGGAAAAGTACATTGTTAATCGATTATTTCACGAAACGTCATGACATATTGTACATATTTTTTATATTTGACATGTCTTGCCTAACGGTAAATAAATTGCCATAGCTGTCTTCAAAAGAATTGTAGCTTATAAATTTCTTGTTAAATTTTCTAAATACACTAATCAACAAATATTATATTTAGGGCTCCATAATTTGTATAGATATATTACGTTTAACCTTATTCTTTAAATATTCACCTAACGGGATATTCAATAAGAGCGCTACAAAAGTTTTTTTAAATAAAACAAAACCGGTTTTAGATACCAATGAAATTCTTTATTCCTGTGAAAGTACGTTCGATGCCATTATGTATGGAACTCGATTTCTTTTGCATGGCCACCACGGGCACGCTTGCAGAAGTCCAGACGCTGAACCCAATTTTCGAAGGTTTTCAAGCATAAATCGGCCGATACTGCTGCAATTTCACGTTCGATATTCGTACGAAGTTCATCAATCGTCGCTGGCTTGTTGGCATAGACCATAGACTTGACGTAGTCCCACAGGAAATAATCTAACGGCGTCACATCGAACGACCGAGGCGGCCAATCGACTGGGCCATTTCGTGAGATAACACGTTCACCAAACTTGGTTTCCAATAAATTGATTGTGGCATTCGCTGTGTGGCTTGTGGCGCCGTCCTGTTGGAACCACATGTCCTCCAAGTCCATATTATCCAATTGGGGCCAAAACTATTCGGTTATCATTGAACGGTAGCGATTCGCATTCACAGTAATGTGCCGGTCTTGATCATCACGGAAGAAGTACGGTCCAATGACGCCGCCGGCCCATAAACCGCACCAAACCGTAATTTTTTCGGGATGCAATAATGACTCATGGATTACGTGTGGATTGCTGTCTGACCAATAACGCATATTTTGCATATTGACGAAGCCATTGAGCCAGAAATGAGCCTCATCGCTGATGATGATTTTCCGATGAAAATCCGAATCATTTTCAAGTTGTTGCTCAGCCCAATTCACGAACATACGACGCTTATGGTGGTCAAGCGGCTTCAGTTCTTGCCTCAATTTGATCTTGTAAGGATGTAGGCCAAGATCTTTTCGCATAATTCGCCACAACGACGTCACAGAGATGCCCAACGCTTGAGAACGACGTGTGAGACATACATTTGGGCTTTCTTTGAACTGAAGCCTCAGCGGCAGCAATATTCTCGACACTACGGGCACTTCTTTGTCTCACTGGCACGGGAACATTTTGTACTGTGCCTGTGGATTCAAATTTTTCCACTAGACGCTCAATTGTTGATCTGGTAGGACGATTATGACGACCATAAATTGGACGTAGCGCTCTTAAAGTTGAGGCCACTGACCCCAAATTTCGGTAGTAAATTTTAATAATTTCGACTCGTTGTTGGCTCGTATATCTTTCCATGATGAAATGGCAAACCTTACTGAAGAGAAATGTCAAAAGAGCGGGAAAAAATATAGCGTCGCTTGCTGTCCATATCGATTTACTTTTGTAGCGTCTCTGTATGTGTTCAATATTAAACAAATAACAAATTGAAATATCCACCTACAAAATTGTCTTCGGTCTGTAAAAAAAACCGAGTAGGGACTTCTGATACCACGTTCAAGTACTTTCACAATTTTTTGGTTTAGTTGAGGCCCGAAACAAATTCCTTTCATTTGTGTTGTATGACAAAATTACGACATTTTCCCATCTCTAGTTATAATCTCTAGTCTATGAGAAGAGAAGAAAAATTATCCAAATAAGATTTTTTCCAATAGAACTTAACCAAATTCAGACAAAGGCATCGAACAAAATTTTGTAAAAAAAATACCAAAAGTCACGTTTTGTACAGCGACTCCGCATTTAGTCTACCTTATGTGGGGAAAGAGAATTGGAAACATCAATGATCAACCTCATGACCTATATCTTGGAACACACTTAGACCTGTACTTTGTACAGGCTGACTAGTAATTTGGCACTTTCTAAATTTTGAGTAATTTTCTTTTTGTGTAAGTGGCAACTCTGAAATTTTATATATGTATATCACATATATTTATTCCGTTTATTAAAAGTGGATCGTGTTACGAAAGAGCAACGCGTTATAATTCTGTAAACTTATTACAAAAGTCTGGAATGTTATGCTGAGACCGCTCGGAATATTCGCAGAATTTTCAGTCGAGGAAGTGCAGCTAATGTGTCAACCACACGAAGAGTTGTCAAAAAATTTGAAGAAACAGGGTCGGTTATGGACAGAAGGACTCCTGTGCGTCAACGTACCTACCGGTCACTTAAAACCCTGCTGCTGTAAACGAGAGTGTCGCCGAAAACCCGAAAACATCAATTCGGCATCGTTCTCAACAACTTCAAATTTCACGAAGCACTATGCAGCAAATTTTTAACAAAAGACCTCGACCTTCATGCGCATAACATTCAGCTTAGTCAGGAGCGCAAAACGGCAGACCATGGAAAGCGCCGCCAATACGGTAAAGTGAAGTGGAGTAAAGTGAAGACATTGCCAGTTTTTCGAAACAGTTCATTTTCTCCCATTTTAGTTGTATTATTCGATTTTTTAAGATGTTGTTTTCTTTAACAATTTTTCCGGTTCAAGATCAATTTCCATGAAAACTACATCTACTTCGATGAAGCGTATCTGAATGGCTTCATGAATACACAAAATTGTCGAAAAATCCTTATGCAATCTATGACAAACAAATGCACACACAACCAGCAACTGTCTGGTGCAGACTTTGGTCAGGCGGCATTCGTTACAGGAACATGATAATGGAGCTCGTCGAACAGACACTCCTAACGGTTTTTGCATCTACGACCACAGAAGTTGCTACAGATTTTGGGCAGGGAAGTTTTTAGATTAAAAAGGCGTTCCGGGATATTCATCTTTGGGCAGTCTTACGAGGTTTCTCCTATTGATATCCCAACACCGGCCTCATGGCTTTGAAATAGTTTTTTATATAAGAAACAAATGCTATTATGTCAAATCACATAATATTTGTCACATTTTCCATTGTTGAAATTACTTTAAATAAAAATTCCACAATTTTGAACAAACGTCTATGAGAATTATGGGAAACTTCAGTGAAAGTGACAGTAGTACAAGACAGCATCTAGTGAACAAAGTTGACAATGGTCGTGCTATATCTATTATTTCCTTTATCCATGACCAAGATCATGCGATTTAACGCCGTGTGATGTCTTTCATTAGGATTTTGTGAATTCTCGGGTTTACGCGAATAAACCAGAATCCATTCGTGAGCTGAACTCCAAGATCCAACGTGTCATCGGTGAAATAGAGCCACATGAAATGAGAAAGTCATGAAAAATTTCATGTTACGAGTTATGGCCTGTCATCAGAGCCGTGGGGACCGTTTGATGGATATTTTATTCCATACTTAATCGGAACATGTCCTCTTTACAACCCAATAAAAAACTCATAACTGTCTCGAAAAATACGTGTTTTTATTTGAAAAATAAAAAGTGCATTCTTACTGAGACACTCGTACAAAGACAGGAAGCACATCACTAACATAGAGTTTGGGTCAACAAAGAACTGCGACATCAATGTACTACCGTCGTTTTTTATTTCTACAAAATCCAACCCTTATACAATAAATGCAAGACTGTTACCGATTTATAGTTCTGCAGTGGTTTTAAATTTTGGAGATATAAATCTAATGTCTGACGTTTCGCACGTGTCACATGTCTCGCACGAATTTTGGTATATTTTTGTTGATTGGAGATATTGCCTGTTTCGTACACTAATTGGCAAATTAATTTTCTATACAATGAAATCATATGAAATAACAAATCTTTCCTTCTTTTGCTTCGTTTTGCTCAGTTTGATGACACATCTTGATGGCGACTTCTGTTGTAGATTTTGAAAATATTCTCAATAAAATTTCAAGTGACATTTTTCCCCCTCTACGTTTCGTGATCAACTAATCATCACACCACATATACCACACACTTTCCCCATGCAAAATTCGCAATTTCCATCTAAAACAAAATGCAATGACTAGTTCCGTCGTTTGTCGCATAGGAAATCTCAGCAAAAAAATTCGGTGCATTGTGGGTGCTAAAGTATTTGCGAGCCAACACCTTTACGCATTCATACAAATGTGTTGCATTTACCACCAATCTATTTCTGTATGTATGTCAGTTTTTTATTTTGTTCGTTTTCTTTTTTACATTTTAAAATATTACGCGGCATTAAAATAATTATTTTAATTGTCCGTTTTTTCTGCAAATAATTTCCTTGTCTCGACAATGATTCATGTTATTCTGAAAAGAAAATGCATTTATTATTATAATTATTGTTTTTGGTATTTTTTTTTTACATTCTGTTAATGTTAAATGAACATAAAGGTGGCACGTTTTTGTGACTCTTTTCTTACTCTGATCACTACATAAACTTTCCTTAAGGATGATCTACATAAACAATGTGTTTTCAGACCCCCCTACAGACTCCCTACAGGCAGTTTTTTATCATGTATTATTTTAAATCTCTAATAAAGGGTTTTTCAACAGAGACGCTACAAAAGTAAATCGATAGGGACAGCAAACGACTCCATATTTTTTCCCGCTCTTTTGACATTTCTCTTCAGTAGGGTTTGCCATTTCATCATGGAAAGATATGCGAGCCAACAACGAGTCGAAATGTGGCCTCACCTTTAAGAGCGCTACGTCAAATTTATGGTCGTCATAATCGTCCTACTAGATCAACCATTGAGCGTCTAGTGGAAAAATTTGAATCCACAGGCACAGTACAAAATGTTCCCGTGCCAGTGAGACAAAGAACTGCCCGTAGTGTCCAGAATATTGCTACCGCTGAGGCTTCAGTTCAAGAAAGCACAAATGTGTCTCTCACACGTCGTTCTCAAGCGTTGGGCATCTCTGTGACGTCGTTGTGGCGAATTTTGCGAAAATATCTTGGCCTACAATTTTGCGAAAAGATCTTCGCCTACATCCTTACAAGATCGAATTGACGCAAGAACTGAAGCCGCTTGACCACCATAAGCGTCGTATGTTCGTGAATTGGGCTGAGCAACAACTTGAAAATGATTCGGATTTTCATCGGAAAATCATCTTCAGCGATGAGGCTCATTTCTGGCTGAATGGCTTCGTCAATAAGCAAAATATGCGTTATTGGTCAGCCAGAAATCCACACGTAATCCATGAGTCATCATTGCATCCCCAAAAAATTACGGTTTGGTGCGGTTTATGGGCCGGCGGCGTCATTGGGCCGTACTTCTTCCGTGATGATCAAGACATTATTGTGAATGCGAATCGCTACCGTTCAATGATAACCGAATATTTTTGGCCTCAATTGAATAATATGGACTTGGAGGACATGTGGTTCCAACAGGACGGCGCCACAAGCCACACAGCGAATGCCACAATCAATTTATTGGAAACCAAGGGTGGTGAACGTGTTATCTCACGAAATGGCCCAGTCCATTGGCCGCCTCGGTCGTGCGATTTGACGCCGTTAGATTATTTGCTGTGGGGCTACTTCAAGTCTATGGTCTATGCCAACAAGCTAGCGACGATTGATGAACTTCGTACGAATATCGAACGTGAAATTGCAGCAGTATCGGCCGATTTTTGCTTGAAAACCGTCGAAAATTGCGTTCAGCGTCTGGACTTCTGCAAGCGTGCCCTTGGTGGCCATGCAAAAGAAATCGAGTTCAATACATAACGACATCGAACGTACTTTCACAGGAATAAAGAATTTCATTGGTATCTAAAACCGGTTTGGTTTATTTAAGAAAACTTTTGTAGCACTCTTATTGAAAAACCCGTTATAAACCCTCCCTCGTATCACCCTATTTTCGATATTTTATTTTAGGTTGTATACTCAATATGTAGATTATAAATTCAACACATGTTGGATGCGTATTCTGCCAATTTTTGTTTTTTTATTCTTTTATAGATTTCCATTAATTATTTTCATTTGCTTTCCTTTTTTTCTTTCTATCACATGAAAGGTTGATGTTATTCAGATTTTTTTGTTTGTTTTTGTTCGATTTTTTTTTCGTTCGAACACTTCGAGGAAGCTGCTTCACTATTTACGCCACATTACAATAATGATGACGCGGCGATTTAGAAATTGACCAATAAATTGGTGCCAACAATTCGAGTATTGATAGGTTTTGCACTACGTGAGGGGCAATTGTTCGATATATTCTTTTTTCCTCAGGAATACTTTAAAAGGTTCCAAAGATATATTTAAAGATGGTTCCAAAGTGGTTATCAAATGGCAAGCATAATAAAAAGGCCGAAGAAATAAAAATCATCCCTGATGAATTTGAATAACGTAGAGCACGACGAAACTGCATGCAATTTTTATTGTATGTAAAAAAAAATTGTGTTGTCTGTTAGGCAACAACAAAAAACATGTCTAATGGGGACCGATGGTTCTGTGGAGATGAAAAGAAGTTTCCGCAAATGTTTTCATGTGTGTTATGCTTGCGATATTTTTCGAACACTTGCATTATAGTGAATTCTCAATTCAAATGATTTTTCGATTGCATTTAGTTTGATGAATTTTTCAATAGCATCATTCCAAACAACCGCTGATGAAGATCTGTGGCTAGATCTGAAATAGCTATACGGTTTGTCAGGAATCATAGGAATACATTTGCAAAACTCTTTTTAAAAAAACTATATTTCTATAAATAGAGATATAGAATGGCCTTAAGCTTGAACAATAAAATTAAAAAGTTTTTATTAAAACTAAAGCTTTACTTTACTTTACTTTACTTTACTAAAGCTTCATAATGCCGGTATAACATCATACAAATAAAGCATAATTAATTTTAGTTTTAATAAAAACTTCAATAACTCACTGGTAAACGTCGCTTTTGAATAAATTCAAGAGCATTATAGTTTCTTTATAAAATAATGTGTGAAATCATCGCCGAAGTTGAAAAATTGCGATAAAAGTTAAAAACTATCCATTTCCTGGACACATACACAAAGACTTCTCATATTTTCTTAAAGAATGTATACATCGTTTGAAAGGCATAAGCTTCTTCTTTTTAAATCCGGTGAGAAAGTGAAAATCGGTTGATAATCAACTAACTTACAGGCCTATAAATGTGCAAAGGTACGCTAAACAGGAAATTTCACAGGCAGATTCTTGTTTCACTGGACAATACCTACAAGAAAAATACTATAACTTTCCAGTAGTGCGATTCAGTAAGCTGTTTCAACAATAATCGAATCGTTAAGTTCACTGAACGATAAAATTAACGATTTTGGTATTCTGCAGACGATATTCTGATGACGATATTCGCTATCACTAAAACAGCTGTTGAAGTTAGCGATTCGACTATCGCAAAATTAACGACAACTATTTTTGTGTTGTTAAGTTCGATACAACAAACAACATTTTTCCATCTTTTACAATTGGGGTTTTTTTTTTCTTTTGAAATTTTGTAATTTTTTTAATTACTGTTCCTTTAAAAATGGCTTTCGAATATTTAGGATATGTTTTGTCACAGAAAACAGTTGCTCCGGCGAGTCGCGGCTCCGTTTCCCACTTGGATTTCTAGTCATTCTAAAAAATATATTACGCACAAATAACAAATATGTATATACATATGGACTTACATTGTTAAAACGTTTACAAACTAACAAATTCAATTTTATAACAGAAATGAGTTTGTTTTTTTCGATTCCTCTTTATACTTTTCGTATATTTTGACATTTAGATGGACAGAGCTGCCAATTTATATCAATTTCAGTAAACACAAAAAGTCAGCTGTTTACTATCGTTAAGTGTGAGTTAGTGTATCACACAATCGTTACTGCAAGCGACAAAAATCGTTAAGTAACAGCGAATATCGGTTCGCTAAAAGTTAGTGAATCGCACTACAGGTATTTCTACTTTAGTATTTTTTGTATCACTGTGTTGTGCTAGTTTAAAATTGTTGGCAATAAACTTGATAAAAATTTATTAGAAATACAAAAGAAGTCGGCACCTCATCTTTCTAAATTATTTACACAATTTTATTTACATTCAAAAGTATTTCCACAACAGAAAAAATATTAAAAACACAAAAACAGCCTAATACATTTCCCTCAGCATCTATGACAGCTTGTAGTCTAGCTGGAATAAATGCTATTAAATTGCGTACAGACTCGATTTCTAAGCTGCTCCAGATATTTATTATTTCCCCTCGTTTGCGGTCGATTTGGATAGGTCTCTGCCTTTTTATGAATGCCCATATATTCTCTATTATATATATATCTGGAATCTGGGGTGGCCATGGAAGAACATCTTGTCCACCTCGATTTAAAAACGTTGTTGGAAACCATGCGTTGTGGCATGGAGCATTATAATGTTGCAAAATCCAATTTTCTTCAGCAAATTATCTCTATGCCGAAGGAATAGCATGGTCAATCAAAATATCTAGGTATCCTGCATGGTTTAGGGTGTCTTTTCTTGGTACTAGATCTCCAAATCCATTGTATGAGACACATCCCCAAAGCATTACTGAACACACGCCGAAACGATTAAGAGGTTGTACTGCTTTATGCTTCGATCATTTGGAAAGGTGCATGTAAGTTTTTCCAAATGACCCTTTAAATTAAAAGGAGGACTCATCTGTCCATAATACATTGTGCCAGAACTCCACTGGGATATGGTCTTTTTATTGCGTTCAGATATGTCTGTTACTCTTCTCACGACATCGGCCTTTTAAGCGGAGTTGCAACTGGATTTTCTGAGAATATTTTAAGAATGAAACGATATTCTGTTTATAGTTAATGTATGCGAAATCCATACTACAAGCTTACAAGGTCAGTAGTGCGATTCACTAACTTTTAACACTTTAGCAGGTGTTAACTTTAACCACACATTCTGATGTTTGCACTAACCACTATGTGATTCACTAACTTATTTTTAACCATGGTAAATAGTTTTATATTTCTCTATATTCAAATTGATATTATTGATATTGAACTCTGCCAAGCGAAATGTCAAAATAGGAGAAAATAATAAAGAAGAATAAACAAAAACCTTGTGATTTGTAAATTTTGAATAGTTTTGTGCAAAGTAAGTAAAACATTATAAATTTGTAATATTTTATTAATTTAGTAAACGCTTGTAGATATTAAAATAGAATGGCTAGTACTCCAATAAATTGTAGGCTAAATACTCCAAAGAAATTATATTCAACGATTGTATACAACGATAAACACTTTTCTAAACGAATTAAACCACACCAAAAATGCTGGTGTTAATAAACCACAATTTGTCTTGCTAAAAACAACAGCTGACTGAAACAGCTGACTTTAAACGCCAGCAGATATCGTTTCAAGTGTTAGTGAATAGCAAAATGGTTAATTTTGTAGTTAACACTTTTAAACGGAACAATTGTGGTCAAAAAAGGATAGTGAATTGCACTACAGGTTGGTGTTTTTTTGGAATAATAGGGAATTCAGTTAAGCACACTAACAGCCATGATCTTCTATTTTATTTGTCACATATTTCCAACCAGTTCTGACCCTATTTTGTTGGTTTACGTAGGTTTCTTTCTTCTTTACTAAATTTTATACTATTTTCCGACATATTCCGTAGTCGTTTTTCAAGTCTGATGCCGAAGAACCCATTTCAAACTTTGTTATGAACTCAACTCGCGTCTCGACGAGAATTTCCTTTATTTTAACATTTTTAAACGTTAAACTAACTACCAACTAATTTGCAACAAAAATTAAATGTTTTTCAAAAATTGCAGCGCTTTTAACTAAATTTCAGGAATGTGTAAATACTTTTGAGAGACAAAATAAGTGTTTAAATAATGTTGAAAGATGGGATGTAGACTTCTTTTGTGATTTAAAGTTTGTTGCTAACAGTTTTTAACTACCATAATCTAAATATTTTAAGGATTACAATTGAGATAGTTTCATTTGCAAATTATATTACTACAAGAAGAAGTACGTGATAAATTGGAAAACATATTCTTGATCAAATCTTCAAAATGCTACCTTGAAAAACAATGCTCTGTCAAGATATTGAAAATATATTTTTCTAATTATGCTCATCACGACACATTCACCAAAAAAATAAATTACTCAAATACATTTTCTTTCTTCTTTTATTGACTACTTTACAACCTCATGAGATCAGATGTCTTACACATATTAATTAAACAAACAAATAAACAAATTAAACAAATTTTAACATATTTCTCCAACTGGTGTTACCTTTTCTCGCCATTTGGTAACACCAAGGATATGGAGGGATTCTTCAGCCTGGCATTTCCAGTGGAGTCTTGGTCGTCACTTTTTCCTGCTTCCATCGGGTACGTTATCGAAAACTTTTCGTACTTTTCTCGTTCTGAAAATATGGCCTACACGCCGAAAAATTTGTGTTTTTTGTTGTTTGGATGCAAATATGACGTGTTTGTAACTTGTCGCAAATAAAGCATACTAGCATACAGTCATTCAACAGAGGCGGATCAGTTTTGCCAGAATCCCAAGTTCAGACATAGCTTCGTACAATTTTCCCCGTATGGAGCTATCGAAAGCAGCTTTGTAATCGACAAAAAGGTGGTATATATCGATTTGCTTTTCGTGGGTCTTTTCCAGGATTTGGCGTAGCGTGAATATTTGGTCAGTTGCCTTAAAAAGCTCAGTTGGTAGCCCATCCACAGCTAAGGTAATATTATTCTTAAGCCGGGTGATTGCCGTTCTAAACATGTCTTGGCAATTATGTCTGTCTTCCACAATTATTACCTCCTAATCTTCAGTGGAAGAAACTGAGTCGAGTAGTGCTGAAAAGTGGTCTCTCCACATTTTAAGCACACACTGCTTATCAGTCACCAGATTCCCCATCTCGTCCTTGCAGAAGGGCGGCCCATTATTCGGCCCGTTATTCGATCCTCCTACCCTCTGGAAAATTTTTCCAGATTCGTTACTCATCCTGCATAATTCGGACTTTTCATTCTCCCTCTACTCGGACTGCCATTTTTCCGCATACATAGTTGGTTTTATACCCTTCTCAGCCTCTTGTAACGCTCATTCACAGCTCGCATTGTAACTGCCTGTTTCGTTGCCATATATGCAGCGTCAATACAGTTACAATAAGACATTCTTCGTCATATCATGGATAATCCTTCTGCGGTTTTTTATAGCCAAGTTCAGTTATTGCAGCAATTACCAAAGAATGGGAGATGTTCTTCCACTGTGCTTCTAGCAGTAGGGTGAGCCTTTGTTGATGGGCCTTGGATATCTCCGGTATTTGTAGCTTGTCAATATCCAGCTTTTCCCGTGTTCGTCTTCGTACGTTTTTCACCATGCTCAGTCTTATGCGAACCTTCGCAACCACCAGGTAATCGATATTGGCACCTCGAATCACACGTACATCCATTACATTAGAAGGCTGCCGTCCATATATTACCAAGTGATCAATCTAGTGCTTCGTTCTCTGATCAGGAGATAACCAAGTCGCCTTATGTATGTCCTTATCTTGGAATCGTTTACTACTAACTACTATGGTCTTTGTAACGGTGAAGTCTATCAGTCTTATTCCATTATCGGAGGTGATATCATGTAGACTGTGATTACCAATGGTTGGTCGAAAGACACTTTCCTTTCCCAATTTGGCATTAAAATCGCCTAGAATAATCTTAATGTCGTGGCCAGGGCAGTGTTCATATTTTTCCTCCTGATGCTCATAGAATCATAGAAATCGATCGATTTTTTGAAATTGCAGTCGAATGTTTTAGATGATGTTTACAATGTTTTTGTTGTTCTTTCAAATCTATAAATAATGGTTACTTTCCACAATATATCCAATTATCCGTTTTTCAAAGTGTCGAAAAAGAGCTTTAAAGAGTTTGGGGGCTATTAAATGACGCACGAGATTCTTCATTCCTTCCTTGTTACTTGGTGAGTAGATCGAACTACGCACCACAGACAGAATCTGCTTTTCACCAGAACAATCAGTATAACCTTTCGGGGAATGTTTAGTCTATTCTGTAAGGTATCAACAACGTTTAAGCCAAACACCAATAAACACAACTCCCGCTTCCCGATTATAATACAATGCACTGTATTTATAGGGGAATCTGCAGAGCATTGACCAACAATAACCAACAATATCTGGACTGGAAGACAAATATTTCATGGATTTGGGCTTACACAGCTTCAAAAAGATTTTTCTCGGTTTACAAATCGGCATAATTGTATCTAAAATATATAGTCGGAGGGGAACACGAGTCTACATTTGAATATGGAAGTATCGCCCACAACATTCACTGAAGCATCGTTCTTTTAATTTCAATATAATATTCTTCATTTGTTATTATCATATTAGTTGAGAATCACTGCCCCCACAATTCCTGTTGCTTCATTTTTTTTTTTCTTTTGATTTGCCTTCTTTAGCACAGTTGTTTAAAATGTTAGCCCCTAGTTAAAAATATGATCGATTTGTTAATATGGCTGACAAATGTAATATATGCATGAAGCTATTTTTGGTTTTGATACGAAACAATAATAAAAATATTATTTTGAAAATTATTAAATTCAAATAAAACGACCCAAAAAAAAACATAACTCTGAGTACTTAAGAACATTTAAATTGACGTAAATTGTCGCAACAACAATTGCAATCATATATTATTATAAACATTTCTTATTGTTTTAGATGAGAGAATCTGTCATAGATAATAGAAAACTGCTACTCACAGAAATGGTTGAATATTAGGAAATTCAAATATGCAGAGAATTGGATCTGTAATAAATAATAAATAACAACTAGAACATGAAAACGACAGCGACGAAGACGAAGACGACGACGACAATGAGTTCTCCTATATAAATTACACATCAACAATAAAAATAAACAGTTCAATTGTCATCCATATAAAATTGTTGCCAAAAAATAAATATTTACGTTTGAGTTGAGGAGGAAAAAGTTAAAAATAAAAACAAAAAAATTTATTAAAAAAAAACAGTGTCCCACAAATAGGAACACATTGTCAATCAGTATCAAGTGCAAATAAGAGGGATTTTTGTCCACTCCCACTATACAAAAAAAATTGTTAAAATTGGTTTCAAATTTGAAATGTAAATTCATCTGCGTATTTCATCGTACGAAAATAGGAATGTCCTTTCAATTATTTCTATCGCCATAATTATATATCTTATCGTTTACCTGGTATCTACTACAGCAAACTTCAAACTGTACATTTTCCTGTAGTAATTTGTTTAACAAATTTAATAAAGCGGATGTAAGCTGAATTTTCCCAAAAATTACTGGGTGCACTTAGAACATTTTTGTTCTAAATTCGCGAATTAGAGTCATGTAAAATAAACATGACATATAATTTAGATAATTGTTGACATATATAATATGGATAAAGTGATACCTGTCAAAGTTGATCTATTTTCCTATATACCGTAATAGAGGATGGAGCGCGGAAATTTGCTTATTTGGGACATAGAATAATACATACCATAGAAGCTTTTATTCGCTCAATAAATTAAACGTCATAGGTACGATGGAAAGTAAACATTGGATGGTGGAAAATATGGGTTCAATAATACCAGATAGTGGCAATAGTATACAGCGATCAACAACGGAACAACAACCGAATTTCGTGTTTTTGTGGCAAACTAGTTGTGTTAAATACAATACAAATGTATACCAACGATAAAAGTCAACAAAAAGTGCAAAATATATTTAAATTTTTCAGTTCTACACCAAAATGGCAGCAAAAAGTTAAGTGAACATATTTTGTAACTCCACCTGGTGTAAGGTAATTTTAAATTTAATTGCTCTCATTTCCACAAACCTACGATGAAGAGTGTGAAATAAAACGTCAGATGAGAGAATAAGTTTATCTATGTATGTATTATTCTATGATTTGGGAATGAAATAAACAAAAATTATGAAACTTACAAAAATTTATTTTATATTTTAATTATATTGAACAGTAAGGGAATTTTTAAATTACATGGTTTTAAATAGTGTATCGGGCAAATGTCGACCTTCGCTATCCACACACTAATGCATACGTTTTCTGAAGTTTTCATGAACTCTAACAAGCATGTCGACTGGTATTCTGCCAATTTCAGCCTCAATCTTGTTAATTAGGTCTTTCCCGGTGTTGGGACGGTTGATATACACCTTCGACTTCAGGTAATATCAAAGGAAAAAATCGCATGGGGCTAAGTCTGGTGAGTGTGCCGGCCAGTTCACATCACCCCTCAAAGAGATAAGCTGTCCAGGAAACATTTGCCTCAAACAATTCATGGTAAACCATCCTGTTGGAACCATGTATCCTCTAACTGCATTGCCACAAGAGCCGGCTGAAAAAAATCCTGTATCATAGACAAGTACCGTTCGTAGTTCACAGTTACGGCAAGACGGTTATCCTGGAAAAATTAAGGGCCACTGATGCCTACTCGTGATATGGCGCACCACACAGTGGCGCGGTCCGAATGCAGCGGTCTTTGGTGAAGTTCTCTGGGGTTTGTTTCACTCCAGTACCGCATATTTTGTTTGTTTACACACCCAGTGTTACACACATGCTGCACTGCAATGATCGAATGCGCATTTGAAAAATACGCTTCAACACAAAATGACCTCTCCTCACGTGCCCAATTCATGATGGCAACTGAAAGCCAGACGAATTCAAATCTCGCATCAGCCACTATAAGCCACGCACACGTTCCACTCTCTTCGCCCAACAGTGCCGCCACAGCCGCGCTCCTCCCTGTACTTATAAATCTTCTATGTTAAAAAATTATTAATAAATTCCTATAATTGAGAGCAATTATCATCATGTCTGGCTACAGCTGTATAAATAACAGTCATAATTTTTAAATTTCATACAAACTGACTGATAAACCTGTTAGTTAACTTTTACTGAAGGATAACTTGAGATGGTCATAATGGGGGTGATGATACTGGTAAATATTCTTATGGAATTTCTATGATTTTGGAACGAAGTTAGTTCGTTATCGCAGGGGGGCTAAAAGAAAAAAATTAAACAACTTTTTTTTAACACTATTATGCTACAACCCAGTATTATCAACTATATGGGGTACTTTTGTTTTGGTTTGTGTCTAGACTACCATATGTGGTGAAATTTCTTGATTAATGGTAAGTTTTCTAGGTGAAGCCTGTAACCAATATTTAGTATATATTGTAGTTTTGAACTCACTAAAAAGAAAAATTTAGAAAATCCAAAGTGAAAGAAGTTTAAAAAAGAAAATTTTCTTAAATAAGAGCCTTTTCTTAAAAAAAAGTAAATTTTCTCAACAAAATACTTGAAAACAATAACAAGGTTTCCCATTACATCCCATCAAGGGATTGCGGAGAGCTTCTCACAACCAGTGAGCTGTGCGCTTTCTAATTTTTCACTCACTGATTTTGAACTACAGTTTTACACCGGTTCCGAACGGTAGTTTGAGAAGCCTTTCAAGGCAAAGTACTCGATAGTGTCTCCATCACTAAGCGAGATGACCGTCGTCGAAGAAAGTTTTAAGGTGGCCAGATCAGGGATCGAACCCACGTTCTCATGTACAAGAGCCGCGCACACTCGTTATTGCACCACCGACGGCAAAAACATACCTATTCATACCTAAATTTAGAAAAGCCAAAAGTGAAAGAAGTTTAAAAAAGGACATTTTCTTAAATAAGTGCCTCTTCTTAAAAAAAGTAAATTTTCTCAAAAAAAAATACCTATTCATATTCTTAAGCAAAGTACCTTTGCTTGAAAAAAATACCTTCTCTCAAAGAAGTACCATTGCTTAAAAAAGTACATTTTCTCAAAAAAATTAATTTTTTTCAACTAAGTACCTTTTCTTAAAAACGTTCATTTTCTTACAACAAATTGCCTTTCTTAAAAAACTACCTCTTCTTTAAAGAGTAAATTTTTTCTGAAACAAAATAACTTTTGATAAAATAAGGAACTACTCTTAAAAATTTACCTACTCTTGAAAACTACCAATTCTAAGAAAAAAATTCCATTTCATAAAAAAATCCTTTTCTTGAAAAATACCTTCTCTTAAAAAAATACATTTTCTTACAAAAATGCATTTTCTTAAAAGTACCTTTTCTTAAAAATAAAATAATATCTGTTCTTTTCCCTTCTTGAGATAAGTAGCCATTCTGAAAATTAGTACCTTTTTTAAAAAAAATAACCTTTTTCTTACAGAAAGTAATTCTTCTTAAAAATAGTACTTTTTCTTAAATTAAAACATTAGCTTTTAATAAACGAAGTAACTCTCTTTAAAAACTACATATTCATATAATACATATTCATACAAAAAGGACCTAAAAATATACTTTTTAAACAAAATTGTTCTTAACAAAAGTTTATCATTTAACAAAAAGTATATTTTCTTAAAGATCCATTTAAATTATTGTATTTTGCAATGGGCTCCTTAAGCGTGTGGGAATTAACTAGTACATAATATATAGCGAAAGGAACTTCGTTCCAACCGGGTGTGCCCTGACACCTAATGTAATTTCTTTTTTTTTGAAAAAAAAATTGGTTTTTTTCTGAAACTTGAAGTAATAAAAAAAATGAGGTGTCAGGGGACAACCGTTTGGAACGAAGTTCCTTTCGCTATATATTATGTACTAGTTAAGTCCAACACGTCTGAGACGCCTGTTGAAAAATACTGTAATTTAAATGGATCTGTAAGAAAAGATACTTTTTGTAAAATGATAAAATTTTTTTAATAAATTTTTTATTCATTGAATGTATTTTTAAAAAAAAAGTATATTTGTAGGCCCCTTTCGTAAGAATATGTATTATGTTTTCCCGAAAAGGTCCTTTCTTTAATGAGAGGTACTTCTTTTATTAAAAGCTTATGTTTTTTTTAAGAAAAGCTACCATTTTTAATAAGAAGTGCTTTCTGTAAGAAAAAGCCTAAGAAAGAGTATGTATTTTTTTTACAAAGAAGTACTTTTTTTAAGAACAGGTACTTTTTAAAGAAGATTGTTTAAGAATATCAATAGGTATTTTTTTGAGAAAATTTACTGTTTTTAAGAAAACGCACTTACATAAGACAATGTTTTTTTAAACTTCTTTCACTTTAGTTTTATTACTTTTTATTCGGTTCAAAACTGCAATATGTAATAAACAGGCTCTACCTAGAAAACTTCCCATTAAACAAAAAACATGCCCCGATATGTTAGTCTAGACACAAACCAAAAGTGCGAGTGTAAGAGGAAGTGTGCTGCCAAATGTAATTCCATGCTCAGGGTTGTATTTCATGTATTTGCCAGTCTTGCACTTTGGCTTTTCGAAATTTACTTTTTATTGGGTTCAAAACTACAATATGTAATACACAGGCTCCACCTAGCAAACTTCCCTTTAAACCAAACCATACCAAAAGTTATTGGGTACTTGGTAATAGTTTATAATAATGGGTTGTAATAAAATAGTTTAAAAAAAGGTGTTTAAAATGTTTTCATTTAGCCCCCATCCCGCAATGTGCGATAAGGAACTTCGTTCCAATAATTCTGTGCCCACAAGGAATAACAGCTAAATTCGAGTTAGGACAAAGTTGAATTTGTTTTGTTTTCTTTTCTCAAGTTAATTGTTTCTTCATCATAAATTGAATTTCAAATTTAAATATTATAAAATTGCTAACATAGAACTTATAAATAATAGTTTAAACAAAATTCCCTGATTTTAGACAACGGTTTAAAATTTATAAAATCCTGTGTTGAGCCATGAAAAAGCTTCTCAAAATACCGTTCGGAATCGGTGTAAAAACTGTAGGTCCCAATCAGTGAGTGAAAAATTAGAAAGCGCACAGCTCACTGGTTGTGAGAAGCTCTCCCCAATCCCTTCATGGGATGTAATGGGAAACGGTTTCATTTATTTTTTTTTTTTTTTTTTTGTTGAACACTGACCGAAATCAAGTTTAGTTGTTATTCCTTGTGGGTACAGAATTATTGATGACTCAGTTTATACAAACAAAAATCCTGCTTTCGATAGACAAAATTTAAGCACTCGGAAATATCTACCAAAATCAGCCATTTACTATCCGAGAGATATAATTAAGAATACTGACTGAATATTCCATAAAAAAAGTAACAAGTTTGCCAATTTTGACCCGGCCATCTTCAGCTATTTTTTCAAAAATTAAAAAATTTTCCTCAAATCTTAATATTAAAACTCAAATAAATATATTATTGACACTAGCCCGGTCATCAAAAAATTTACTTATACCTCAGAAAAAATGCAACAATGTGATATAGTACAAACTCACCTCAAAGCACTGCAACAATGTGAGTATGCAAGAGGAGAAGAAGAACATGGTGGAAAAAAGCTTTCTGTTCTTGTGTTGGAATTATGGAAATTTCAGTGTGTGTTGGTACTTAGGGCTCTTCGATCGATACTAATTCTCATATGTAAAGTGCATATTTGGGTTTGCATATATATACGATTGACGATCTACCGATGGTATCAATTCAGGCACAGTGGTTATCATCTGATGATGGACTTGTCACGGAGTTCGAGACTAATCGAAACTAGTGTGCTTAACTGAATTGTCTATTATTTCAAACAAAAAAACATCCATTTTTCAATTAGAAACCGGTGTCCTCACCTTGTAAGCTTGCAGTATGAACTTCTCATACATTAACCAAAAATATTATATTTATATTCTATATTTTACCAATAAACTTATATACAATTTAATATTTATATTCCATGCCCATAGTGATACTTTTTAAATATCAACTCATAAAAAAAATCATATCACTCATAAAACATCGATTAATTGCCCTGACGATGCAATATTGTATTGCATTGCAAGAACCGCTACTTACAGATGACATCAAAATTATGATACTTCAATTTGAATTCCATTCGTTGCAATTGCATAAAAAAAAACCCTATTAGACATAAGAAATTGGCGGGTTACCAGCAATGTTGTTAAGGTAGTACGAAACTACACGAATAAATAAAATGGTACAGACGAAAAGAATTTATTTTACAGATGTGCATCGATGCAAGCGAACAACAGGCCAGTACTCGTACATCAAGATGAAAAGAGAACCTAAAAAAAACACAAACCGTTCATACGAGCATTATAAAGGGTGTGCTTTAAGGGATGTCCTGATATAAAATTTGAAAAAATTCAATCTTCTAAATTTGCAATGGCACCTTAAAATTCTTTCGACGTAGTCACCTCGAAAAAGCTTCTCAAAACACCACTCGGAACCGTTGTAAAACTCTAGGTCCCCAATCAGTGTGTATAAACCCAGAAAGCTGCTGCTTCTGAGAAGCTCTCCCCAATTCCTTCATGGGATGTAATGGGAATCCATTTTTTTAAGATTTTATTTGTCATATAAAATAACTAATGAAATCGTACTTATTTTTATTGTCGATTTATTTTATTATATCCTTTTAAATAGTAACTCACAAAAAAAGAACAACTGATGATTCTCACTATCTCGATCGTTTACTTTTCTAGTCTAGTTACTCCCTGGGAATAGTTTAGTGAACTGTTGGCCGATAATGGAAAAATCAACTTACCTAAGCCTGTTGACAAAAGTCCAGTGAATGGAAATGGTGTGTATCATGAGTGCACTTGGCACAACCCCTACCGAGGGTTTAGAAGTTAGGCTCCACCTGTTACCACCAATGTATTACCAATTCGCCTAAGGCATTCCTCGCAATGGATCCTCAGCCCATATGGGTCGATTCTAAGGGATCTGCGGCAATTCACAATAAAAGCCGACCATGTGGCAGTCACATCATATTTTGAGATACCGGACAGGCAGGAATGTGTTGACCGTAAACCAGGTTATTGAAGGTATTTAGGCTTCTACGCGGATGGCTCCAAACCAGATGGCAACGTGGGTTTTGGAGTCTATTCTGAAGAGCTGAAACTAGGACTTTTAAAAAGTCTACCTGACTATTCAGGTAGAAGTCATGACCATCTGCCCTTTGGCTGGGGCGAAACGAAACGTCTTATTAATCTCTAGTCCGGACATCAATAACTGCCCACAACTGCTGCGTATCTCAAAATATATTGGCCAAACACTTCGATTTTCGGCTCATATAGGTGCCAAAGAACAGGCACATTCCAGGGAACCTTACAGCAGATTAGCTGGCAATATTGTGGCAATTACCAGACAAGTATGGTCAAGTTATGACCAAAATCGTACGCTGAACCTGGTATCCATTCCTATGCTAGTAGCTGTAATCACAAGAGACTGTTTAATAGGCAGACAAACGTCTAGATTTGGATTCTCAGCTCATGATTACTGCAGAATTTGTGGGGATGAAGCTCATATGCCTAGCCTTTTGTACACGTACTTACTTTTCCGGTCTCGAACAATCCCGGGGGGTCACGGACCTTACAAAACGCAGACAACATATTTCGCCAACCAGTTCGATCTTTTGCTTTATCTCCCCAGTTGGCAATACCAAGTGTATGCAGGGATTCGTCAACTTGATCCCTCCAGAGGAGTCTTGGTCTTCCTATTTTTCGTCTTCCTTCGAGTTCGGTTTCGAAAACCCTTCGTGCTGCTTCGGCTTCATCCATTCTACTGACATGGCCTAGCCAGCGCAATCGGGTTATTTTCATCCGCTTAACTATGTCAATGTCGGGATATAGCTCATACAACTCATGCATTCACGCTTTGGTGTAATCACGAGGAGGCCCTGCTCGTTGAAACCATTAATTTTGTCTTGTCCTCATTTACCATCAGACCCACATTTCCTGACTCCTTCTCAATTCCAGAAAACACCGCAGTAAATTTTCTAACTGTGCGTCTGATGATATCTATATCATCAGCATACGCGAGCAGCATGTGACTTTTTCTGCTGATGGTTTTATTCATGTTGACAGCAGCTTTTCTCAGAATAATATATATTTTTAGATGTTAAAGAGATCGCTCGATAGGGTGTCGCCTTGTCTGAGACCTCGCTTATTTTCGAAAGATTCGGTAACATCCTTACCAACATTCACTGCTGAATTGGTGTTCGTTAACCTCATCCTGCAAAGGCGTATGAGTTTTGCAGGAACACCAAGCTCAGACATTGCTTCATAGAGTTTCTCCCGTATCGAGCTATTGAAAGTCTGTACTTCTGACCTTGTCTGTACAGAAATGGGGGCCCTGAACAATTTCCATTAGTTCCGTTTTTGACTTCTTTGTAGAATTTTCAGGCTTCGTTCTTCCTACTGTATGTCTCAATTTTCTCACTCTCGCGCTTCTCCACCACCGTTTCTTACGCCTACAGAGACTGTTTACCTGCTTACCGCTCAGTCGCAGCTCACGTTGCAATTGACTGAAGCATTGCCATACGTGCAGCGTTCATTTCATCATTTGCAATGCGACACTTTCCATCGTACCATGGTTTATTGCGCAGCGGTTTTTCGAAACCAAGTATGGTTGATGCGGCAGTTTTTATAGAGTCGGAAATGGGTTTCCAATGCGCTTCGCGATCGTTATCGGGAGGGGGTGAGTTCTATGCCAAAAGTTGCTAGAGCTTCCTTGAGTAGGCTATGGTTCGGTTGGCACAACGGAAAATATAGAAAATTTAATTCACAGAAAGGTTATAATTAAAAATTCAGTTGTTACAACCGAATCAATTATGGCACGAGGATGCTTCAACCTAATTTCAGTTGTAGACACTAAATTTTGCGCGCGACAACCTCAATTCAGTTTTGGCAACCTCAATTCGGCGGTAACAGTCAAATTTACGGTTGCTACAACCTCGATTTAAATAATTAGTTATCTGAGTGGACAGATCTGGAGGAAATTCCTAAATTTTAAATTTAATATCCTAAATTTTTGTTTTCTTGCAAATGGAAATAAACAAAAAGTAGTCAACTTCGGATATTTTTCTAAAATATACCCACCGTGTGATTTCCAATGACTCCTTGCATACACGCTGAAAAATAACGGCCCTTGTAACATATTGCAGGAACCATGTACATGTTTGCAAGCATTGTTTTGGTTAATTGAAGACTTGCTGCGTTTGTTTTATTTAGTATCTGTCGCCTTTTTGTTTTCAACAGTTTTCAACAAGCAAAACCACGTATGGGTCACAAATACAAATATTATAACCTATTAATCATTGTGTCCCAAACATGTTGTATAGTAAACACAATGTGTTTGGGCACAAGTATTATATATTTGCGACAAGCTCCAAACACGATATATTTGCACCCAAACGAAAAAAAAAATCTGCGTGTACAATCAGTTTTGTACAGACCTTGCAAATGTTCACTAGATCAGAAGTTATTGAATTTGGCCGATGGAAATCGATTCCGAACCACTGTGGGACCTCCCTTGGAATCAAATATTTTGTCCAGAATTTTAAAATCTTTGCTTGGTAACTTTCGGTGGTGCAATAATTAGCATTCGGATCTCTTCTAGATGAGAATGTATTTAATTTAATTTTGCGCTGGTCATTTCACTTAGTGCGGTAGATCCTAGTCAGTAAGTAGGTCCTGATCAATAAGTTCACAAATCTATCG
Source organism: Phaonia tiefii (assembly GCA_963931995.1). Lineage (NCBI taxonomy): Eukaryota > Metazoa > Arthropoda > Insecta > Diptera > Muscidae > Phaonia > Phaonia tiefii. The sequence goes on along the minus strand of OZ008370.1, from coordinate 163,931,404 downwards.
TTTTGTAGGATGTAATGGAACACTAAGTAAAGTTGATGGGTTGTAAGTTGCAATACCTTATGCCATAGAGATATGGTTCAATCAAATTTTTCCACAATAGACTTAGATCAACAAACAAATCAAAAAAAAAACCAGCAATATGGATTCAAATGCCCTCATTTTTATAAAATTTGTGTGGCTTGATCAGAATCAATTGTTGCGTGTTGAAATATATCAGTTTTCATAAATATTATAGAGATGCAAGTGAAGAACTAATCTACAATGTTAATTTTCATTTGAAATGACTTTAAAGACTCAATGTCAATAAGAAACTAATCATTACTTGAATATTTTCAATATCATGGTGTTCCTAAACAAAACCCCCTTTCCTATAAATTGTGATATAAACATCTATATAAACACGGATATTCATTTAAATATAAGAATATATATATATGCATGTGTTTTGGTGTTTTTCTTTTTGTGTAGACATTTGAATATAAATATCATATCTTAAGAATCGATGAAATGCTGCGATTAGAAAAATCAATATATTTTGCGAATGAGAAAAATTCTACGGAAATAAATAAACTTACTCGTATGATGATGCAAGACGTTTCATTAAATTTTCAGCATCATTTAGATGATTACGCGGTAAGAAAGTTAATCGATGTGAACGAATTGCATCATTTATAATCGTAGAAACGGTTAAAAGAAACTAAGTGTTTTAGTCCAAGTACTTTCTCGTACAACAAAGGCAATAATATATATTATAAAAACGTTTCAACCGTATACCAAATCAGTTTAAACTTGTATAATACGTATCTCTGTTTGAGAATTGATAAATTCGATTTTAAATAGACGTTAAGATCTAATGAGTTAATGTGATGCAGTCTTTTGTTTGTTCCCAATTCAAGATGGTTAGGAGCAATTTGGATTGTACATATAAAATGTCAACTATTTGTTTGTTTCTTTCGGAGTATTTTTCTCTAGAAGACTCCTACAGATGTATCGTCTGCTTGCGATAGGATTCTGCGCCATAAAGCAAGACAGGTTGAATGAGAGTCTGGTACAGCTGGACTTTTGTTACCCGAGAGAGGGCTTTGTCTCTAAAGTGCATGCTTAGCCCAAAATAACATCTATTCGCAAGCACAATTCTCCGCTTGATCTCAAGGCTGACGTTGTTGTTTTTGTTCACGGCAGATCCGAGGTATATAAATTCTTCCACTACCTCGAAGTTATAACGGATATCAACGTTCACGCGTTGGTCTAATCGCTTGGAGGCCCTGTTCGCTGAAACCATTAATTTTGTCTTGTCCTCATTTACCGTCAGACCCACTTTTGCTGACTCCTTCTCAATTCTCGAAAAATCCGCAGTAATTGTGCGCCCAATGCTATCTATATCATCAGCATACGCGAGCAGCATGTGAAAAATACTCCGAAAAATTTATGGCCCTATAGTGCACAACGGCGAGTATCGGCGACGCATGAAACATGAGCTGTATGAGCTTTATCCAGACATTGACATAGTTAAGCGGATCAAGATAACGCGATTGCGGTGGCTAGGCCTTGTCAGTAGAATGGATGAAGACGAACCAGCACGAAGGGTTTTCGAAACCGAACTTGAAGGAAGACGAAAAATAGGAAGACCAAGACTCCGCTGGAGGGATCAGGTTGACGAATCCCTGCGTACACTTGGTATTGCCAACTGGAGAAATAAAGCAAAAGATCGAACTGGTTGGCGAAATATATTATCTTCGTCCGAGACCGGATAAGTAAGAAAGTAAAAATTTGTTTGCTTAAATTTAAAATTGTATATGGGCATTTCCACAGAAAATGCCACCCTATGTCGCATCACGTCACTATCGCAAATTGTTTATATTTTAGGACCATGAAGTTCGATTGTTTTCTATTCTTTTACTAGATACAGAATGTAAGAAGCTCTATATTTAATAACAGATGAAAAAAACAATCTCACTATCTGATCTTAAAATATAAGCAATTAACGAGGGTGACGTGATGTGACAAAAGGTGGAGTTTTCTGTGGAAATATTAAATATACACTCCGGTTCACTCATTTAAATGCACTAAAAATTCCATATTCAGCAGCCTGTATCTTTTGCAATTTGTAACCGATTGCGGAATTTTAAAATGAAAATGAAAGCTAGACATCTTGAGATCATGACACTAGACATTTCTTAACTAAAGAAGGTTTTTTGAACAATTAATAAAAAAAAAGGTCAAAAACGTGCTATTTTTGCTTTGAAAATATTTTGCTTAAAAAAATGTATATTTTAAAATTCTGCAATCAGTTACAAATTGCAAAAGATACAGGCTGCTGAATGTGGAATTTTTAGTGCCTTTAAATAAGTGAACCGGAGTGTATTTGACGTAAATTTTGGACTTTTTTGTTATATTTTATTGATAGTATATATTTGGGGTTTATTTACACACAAATGCAAAAACAAAATTCCGTTGCTGATTTACTGTTGGTTGATTTGAGCCATTGCCTCTATCTGGTATTACTAAATCAATACTTTCCAACATTCAACCGCCCATCTGCAACCCACCAAATGTCATCAATTTACTGAAGCTATACCTACGTCATTAATCTATGAATTATAATTCTCAGACATTTTCAAATTCTTCTAAAAAATTTCAAATATTTTGAAATAAATTGTATATGTTATGCATATATTTCATAATAATAATGGAGATAATAAATATAAATTCTTCAGCTGAATTTTTCAAAAATTTTAAAATCCACATACATGGCTTGGAGTTGACAAATGTTGAAGACTTCCTCTATCGACATTCAGCATTGGTCTTAGTAAGAGTCAGCCATGACATAGTGCTGACAAATCAATAGGATGGTCTTACATAGATTGTCAGGGCGTTCCCAATTTATTTCACCTAAGTCAAAACTAGTGACATGTATAGTAGGTGTCTTAAATAAAGTGTCAGACCACTTTTCAGCACCACCCCACTCAGATTTTTCCACTGAAGATCAGGAGGTAATGATAGTGGAAGATAGTGTAGACTGACCAAATATTCACGCTACACCAAATCCTGGAAAAGACCCACGAAAAGCTAATCGATACATACCACCTTTTTGTCGATTACAAAGCTGCTTTCGATAGCCCCATACGGGGAAAAGTGTACGAAGCTATGTCTGAACTTGATATTCCGGCAAAACTGATCCGCCTCTGTAGAATGACACTGACCAACACCAAATCAGCAGTGAAAGTGGGGAAAGACCTCACTGAACCATTCTGTACCAATCGAGGAATTAGACAAGGCGACACACTTTCGTGCAATCTCTGCAACATCTTAATGGAGATAATAATGGGAAAGGCCGCAGTAAATACGAACAAGACCACTACCACGAAAAGCCATATGTTGCAGGCGTATGCTGACGACATTGACATCATTGGGCGAAATTTGCGAGAGGTTACTGGAGCATTTTCAAGAATCGAAAAGGAATCAGGGAAGGTGGGTCTTGCTATTAATGAGGGCAAGACAAAATTGATGGTGTCAACGACTAGAGAAACCTCTCAACGTTGACAACCGATTTAATTTTGAAGTGGTAGATGAATTTGTCTTCCTTGGATCCGCCGTGAACAAGGACAACAACATCAGCCTGGAGATAGATAGGAGAATTCTGCTTGCAAATAGAGGCTATTTTGGGCTCAGCGAGGAGTTTCTCTGCTTTGGGTCAGCCAGTAGTCGCTCGACGGACAAAAGTCCAGCAATATAAGATTCTCATTTTATCTGTCTTGACATATGGCCCCGAAACTTAGGTCATATCGCAAGTGGATGAAAAACACCTGGGAGTATTGGAGAGAAAAATTCTCCGTAAAATATATGGTCCTGTTGGTGAAAATGGCGAGTACCGACGTCGCTAGAAGCCAGGGCTATATAATTTGTAATCTGACGTGGACATAGCTAGGCGAATCAAATTAAACCAATTGCGTTGGCTAGGCCATGTTATCAGAATGGATGAAGATGAGCCAGCGTGAAAGGTTATCGATAACGTACCCGATGGAAGCGGGAGAAGAGGACGACCAAGACTCCGCTGGAAAGACCAGGCAGAAGAATCCCTCCGTATCCTTGGTGTTACCAATTGGCGAGAAGAAAGGAAGAATAGAGCCAGTTGGAAGAATATGTTGAAATTTGTTTAATTAATATGTGTAAGACGTCTGACCTCATGAGGTTGTTGTAGAGTCAATAAAAGTAAAACGTACCTACTGACGTGGTCCTAAGGAAATACTACTGACCATGTCTTCAATACGAAATTTACAACCGGGATGATCATAATAAAAAAACAGTTTCTCAAAATACCGTTCGGAACCGGTGTAAAACTGTAGGTCCCAATCAGAGTGTATAAACTAAAAAGCGCATCGCTCACTGGTTGTGAGTAGCTCTCCCCGATTCCTTCATGGGATGTAATGGGAAACCATTCATTTTCATTTTTATTCTCATAACACTGTGTGTGACCAAAAATCTGAATTGAGTGAAACATAGCGAACCTGCATAATTTTGATATGCTGAATCTAATGGCATTTCCCGTTGTTTAATAATGTTTTTGTCGAGTTATTAACGGTAAGGGGGGGTACAAACTTGAAGTTGGTATTCTTCTTAAGGTCCTCTACATTTCTTACTCAGCAGTCAAACTTCAATTTTGAAGCGTTCTGCCTCTAATTCAATCTCAAAAATATTACAGTTGTTGACATCCCAGCAAACTTTGGGGTCAAATATCTCGAAATTTTGACGTGGTAGAGAAAAACGGGAAATGCCATTAGATTCAGCGTATCAAAATTATGTAGGTTCGCTATGTTTCACTCAATTCAGATTTTTAAAGTGCAAAAATCACACACAGTGTAATTTATAAATGAAATTCTATAACATTTTAACGATAAACATATGTAGTGAAATTGACAAAATTGAAAAATTTTTTATTGAAATTTGGACAGTTTAACTATCGATTTTAAGCATTAAAATGTTACAGAATACCGGTGCAGGTGTTTCACGTTATGGAAAATGTATTCGAACGAAAAGTATTGAGATTGCTGAATTTATAATTCTGCTTGTTTTCCACCTCCACCTCGAATGGTTAAATTCAAGACAAACTGTAGTGGCTAAACTGAATTGCTGGTCACGACTGTCTCAGACATAGTGAAGCCAACCGCAGACTTGTCATTCATGACCGTAAACATTAGCTATCGTTTATGTTTATTGTCGGTTTACCACCCTTCTTGATAACATCCAAGAATGTCAACGAAGTTGGTCGCTCAATATCATGATGGTCGCATCAATATATTGCAAAACTTTTTGGTAATATTTTTTTCAAATTCATCAACCAGTTAAAATGTTATCGACCAAGCTCATGCTCATGAATGACAAGTCTGTGGTTTAGTGTAGCAATCGATACTTGAGCAATTCCTTATTATTATGGCTTTATCGAATCCGGATCATTTGCCTTATGTTATTTTAAAACGAACACGACATACAAATCAACCAAATCATCTGTCTCTTCTATCTGTTAAATGATACAAACTATTTCATTGTTTTGCAACCTACAAGTGTTTTCGGGTATTTACAATAGAGCATGTTATCATTAAAATATTGTCAAAATTCTTAAAGAAACAAAAAACTACTACCTCACTACTTGTGGCCAAGATGCCTCCGATAATGAACATCATAATGATGATTATGATGGCGAGCTGATCAAAAGAACTTTAATACCAAAAGATCATCGCACTACATAAATTCTCACATTTTATGAGATTTCACCGAAAAACATTTCGAAAAAACATTCGAAATTTTCATAGGAATTATTATAAAGAAAACAATAATTTGTGACTCTCTTGATATATTCCACAAAAGCGCCATTTCTCACATTAACAATTCTCAAGATGCTCGTACTCGTACTCGTACTCGTACTCATCCTCATCCTCACGCTCATGCTCAGCCTCATTGTAGGTAGCCTATAGTAGTCTATAGGCGGAGAAACTTGCTGTTTTTCCGTTGTTGATTTCATCTGTATTTCAGTGGGAATTGTGTGATTTCCATTTGCTGACGTTTTTTTGTTTTGTTCCTACGAAAAAAAAAACAAAATAAATCTAAAATCGACGAGAAGCAGAACTCGCATAATACTCCTCTCTTGCTTGCGAGAAAACAGCGAAAATTTCGAATATTTTGCGGAAAATTGTATTGTGTGTGTTTGTTGTTGCTTTGAGTCTTTCGACTTCAGCCACACGGATTTTTTAGCTTAAATATTGTCTCAGTTATTGCGGTGATTTCTTTAATAACGGTTCGCTTTTATTTAAACCAAATAATATATATATATATATATGCATAAATATATATTGACAAAAAGTGTGTGTGCTAATGACAAATATATTGGATTTTTCATGAAAAAATTAAAATATTAAACAAAAAAAATGACTAGAAATTAAAAAAAAAAAGTGGGGAAACTCCTCCCAAAATGATAGTTGGTGCTTTTGAGAGACTTTGTCAACTTAAAAAACTGTGCAAATCCCTCCCAATATCAACGCAAATAAAATGAAATTTTCTTCTAGAACTTCGTTTGCTCAACTCTTACGTCATATTATTTGATTGTGCTGTATACCTGAATTTTATATAAATTTTTTGTTTTATAAAAATTTTGCTTAAACGACAGTTTTAGGGATTTGTTAAGCTTTTTTCGGTTTTATAAATTTATTAATAAATTTTCATATTTTATTAATACTGAATTTTTGTTCTTATCGTTTGAATCACATGTTTCGCATTGATATTTCAGCGAATAGATTTGAATTTCCTAAAAGTTCACTGTACCAGCAGTCGTCTTGTCTATTTGAATTTAATGTCTTTTAAATGCTACAAATGTTAACTGTCATCATAAATAAAAATTATCTGATTGGCACTTGATTTTATTAACAGCAAGACGTATGCCTAATGATTCTATTATTCTACATACTTGGATTTATTTCTAAATTGAATTTAATTTCATTTAAATTTCTATCTTGCGATCAATGATCTCTGTACCCACAGCCAACTATAGGTAAATAGAAAAAGAAAGTGCATAAATATTTCGAATTTATAAATACCCATTGTAAAATGTCGACCACCGCCAAGTGGACTGGGTAGGTAGGTGTCATTTGGATTACTAAATCAACATATTCATGCAACTTCAGTAGTGCATAAAGAGGGAAGATCGTAATATGAACAAAAGAAAATCCACTACAATCCTTCTGGGTCACAACCCCCGTTTTTGGGCATGATTCAGATCCTAAAGTTCTATGCCCGTTTCGAGTACAATTGATTTTTCAGGAAGTATTTCAATGACTTTGCATAATCGATAGCGTTGCAGAAAAATGACAACTGTGCCATGACTCCGACTGCAGAATTTTAAGTCTAACAACTCAGAATCCTACTCCGACTCATGTTGCGCCTCCAGTTCAAGCTGTTCCTATTCATACATGAATCTGATAAGGATAACTAAATAACTTATACTGAAAATGTTCAATTCCGCGCCGTTATATAGGATAAGTCTGACAACCAGACAGACAGAAATAAAAATAATGGTTTCCCATTACATCCCATGCAGGGATTCGGAAGAGCTTCTTACAATCAGTGAGCTGTGCGCTATCTCGTTTAACACTCACTGATTGGGACCTAAAGTATTACAGTGGTTCCGAACCGTATGTTGAGAAGTTTTGCATGGCTAAGTACCCTAGACTGCCGCCACCACCAAACGATGTAACCGTCGTCCAAAGAAATGTAAGGTGGTCAGAGCAAGGACCGAACCTACATTCTCATGTACTACATGCAAATATAACGTGTTTGTAGCTTGTTCCAAATATACTATACTTGTACTCAGACACATTGTGTTTGCTATTCAATATTACATCCTGGAGATACAATGCGATGTCACCGTCGTCCAAAGAAATGTAAAGCGGCAAGAGCAGGGATCGAACCTACATTATCATGTACTACACGCCAATATAACGTGTTTGTAGCTTGTTCCAAATATACTATACTTGTACTCAGACACATTGTGGTTGCTAGTCAATATTACATCCTGGAGATACAATGCGATGTGACCGTCGTCCAAAGAAATGTAAGGTGGTCAGAGCAGGGATCGAACCTATGTACTACACGCAAATATAACGTGTTTGTCGCTTGTGGCAAATGTACTATACTGGTCCTCAAACACATTGTGTTTGCTATTCAATATAACATGTTTGCGACACGATGTTTAATAGGCCATAATTTATGTTTTTTAGACCCAAATTTGGGTTTTTTGTTGAAAACCGCGAAAAACAATAACGAGGCAGATAACAAATGGCCAACAAGGCAGCAAATCTTCAATTCATTAAAACAATACTTGCAAACATGTACATGTTTCCTGCAATATGTTGTTGGGGCGATAATTTTTCAGCTTGTAGAGCAGCGCACACTAACCATTGCACCAGCGACGGCGGATTAAAAACCGATACAAACCATGAAGGGACCAGGGAGAGCTTCACAAAATAGGTGCTAAACATACTGAAAAAAGCGGCCCCTGTAACATTATGCAGGAACCATATATATGTTTGGATCATTGTTCTCATGAATAGAAGATCTGCTCTTCTTCGTTTCTTTGTTATCTGCCATGTTTTTGATTTCAATAGCATTCAACCATCAACATCCATATTTGGGTCACAAAAACATATATTATAACCTATTAATCATTGTATCTTCAACATGTAATATTGAAAAGCAAACACAATGTGTTTGGACGCAAGTATACTATATTTATGGGTAGATACAAACACATTATAGTCGCATCCAAACAACAAAAAAGGACAGATTTTTCGGACTGTACTCGTGATTTGTGGTCACTGCATTATTTCTAGTCACTGATTGGGACCTACGGTTTGTCACCGATTCCGAACAGGTTGTTGAGAAGCTTTTTCATTGGTAATTATTCGATATATTCGGCGTCACTGAGCGAAGTGGCCGCCGACAAGAGAAATGTAAGGTGGTCAAAGAAGGCATTGAACCCACCTTCTTAAGGGCCAGAGCCACGTCCCCTAACCAATGTACCACCGACATTCACGTGTTTTAGCATATAAACTTTGTATTTGATAAAAAAATTTTGAAATATTTTTTATTTAAAAAAAATTTAAATAAATAACCATCCACATATCTAATACTACAGGGTGCTCCAAAGTATATTTTTAAGCATCTTTTTAAAAATCAAATAAAATAAACTAAACTTAATTTCTTCTATTAGAAGATTTTTAGTTTTCCTACGAGCTAGAAGATCAGCTTTTTCTGCAATTATTGAAAGCTTGATTTATTGATTACACTGTGTGTAATTTTCTACGTCATGGAAATATAACCATATACGGACACCACTACGTGATAAAAGAGAAAATAAAAGACCCGTGGCTCCCAGTTTTGCCCAAAGTCATAAACTTTTTTTTTATGTGCCCCCAAAGATTTGGAGCCTCGGTGTCATTCTTGCAAAAAAGTGATTATTTTGTCAGGCGCATATCTTGCAAATAGTTCGGAATTTTGATTTACTCTCTAAAGGAAAGTTGTAGCTCTTATTATAAAATCCAAAAATTGGGAACATATAAAATCAAAGCAACTTCATCTTCAAGGTCAAAAAAAGCAAAAAACTTTATAAAATTCGAATGTTACCTTTTTCCCCCTGTTCAGGTCCATAGGTAGCAAACCGTTCCAAATTCAAGGAAACAGTTAACTACAAGAATGTAGCTAAGATCTCAGTAAACAACTTTCTAGAACATATGAACTTCCTAGCAATGATTCTTAACACCGTTTACTTCAACATTGGGATACAATGCTATTTCACCGACCGCAGCAGCACAGGCAAAGCAGTAAGCTCAGCACACGCAACACACAATATAAGAATCATTTCCAGGAAGTTCATATGTTCTCGACAGTTGTTTATTGAGATCTTAGGTACATTTCCGTAGTTGATTGTTTCCTTGAATTTTGAACGGTTTGCTGTCTATGGTTTGCTACAAAATCGAATTTTTTAAAGTTTTTTGCGATTTTGACCTTGAAGATGAAGTTTTTTTGATTTTATATGTTCACAATTTTTGTTCTTTATGACAAGAGCTACAAACTACGACCTGTATGACTTTGGGCAAAACTGGGAGACACGGTACTTTTTTTTTTGGTCTTTTATCACGTAGTGGTGTCTGTATATGGTTATATTTTTTCGTGTTGTTATTGGCCTTCGGTGGTGCAATGATAAGTATGCGCGCCTCTTGTACATGACATCCTGGGTTCGCTCCCTGCTCTGACCACCTCAGATTTCTTTTGGCGGCGATCACCTAGCATAGTGACGGCGGCACTATCGAGTGGAATTAGCCAGGAATTAGCCATGAAATAGCTTCTCAAAATACGAAAAGTTCGGAACCGGGGTAAAACTGTAGTTCCCAATCAGTGAGTATAAAACTAGTAAGTGCACAGCTCACTGGATGCGAGAAGCTCTCCCCAATTCTTTCATGTGATGTAATGGAAAACCATTTACTTTATTTATAGAAAAAATTTAACAGTCGAAACTGGGGCTTGAACTCACGTTGGCGGACGATCGTTTCTAAGATTGTGAGTCTTCTCATCAGCGCCTTAGCTATGAAAGCCCGTCATCGTCTTGTTCAATTGTGTCACTAATTGCAGTTTTTCTTTGTTTTCTCTCCTCTTTCTCTATCTCTTCTTTTGATATATTATGGCTTTGGTAGAAATATCAAATAATCGTATTTTTTTTGGAACACGTTTTCATACATGTGGCTTCGAAGTAGCTCATCCTATCATGCCAAATAACCAAGACTTTGTTGACGGCGTCTGGTTCTATCGCACGAATTGCTGATACGATATTAACCTTAAGGGTTTCGGGATTATTTTTATGTCATCGACCTTTAACGACACTGTATAAGAAAAATTCTAAAGGGCTCGCAGCTCCGAGGCAAAGACGACTGATAACATGATTACCGAACCTTGGGTAGTTTGATGGGCTGTGTGCCATTATGCACCATCCTGCTGAAACCAAAGATTATCCAAATTCATATCCTCCATTTCAGCCCATAAAAAGTCCGTAATCACGGATGTGTAGCGCTCGCCGTTGACTAAAATGGCATTTCCAGCAGAATTTTCGAACATCAATGAGCCAATGATGCCACCAATGCAAAAAGCACACCGAACTATTACTCTCTGTAGATGCACTGACTTATCGATAATGACGTGCGAATTTTCCGATCCCCAGATGCCTCAATTTCAAATTCGGTGTCCGATTGGAACTTCCAATATTTGCAATATTTCCCAACGTTGTTCAAGCATAAAGGTACTCATATAGTCAATATTTCGAAATAGAAAAAAATCGATCACTGTCAAAATACCATATAATTTCAAAAGACATTGAAATTGATGGGTATCATGGGTGCCTTCTCACAATCGATACCAAGCGTTTGGAGGTTATCGTCCAGATATAATAACCTCATTTGATGATGATACTAATTTGATGGAAAGGAAAATTGCTGAAGCGTCGGCAACCCGCCTAAGACGTTCTTCACGATGAATTGCCAGCCTATAAAGGCATGGGACGATTCTAAGCAATCTGTGGCAATCCAACAATAGAAGTTAATTACGGGATCCATTTCTACCTTTGAGGTTCTAGAAGCTGTTTAGGCTTTTACACTGATGGCTCCAAACTAGATGGCAAAGTAGGGTTTGGAATATATGCTATCTGAGTTTGAACCTTGCACAAAGGCTACCAGGCCATTGTAGTGTCTTCATGCAGAATTTATGGCAATCGGAGAAGGTGTCACATGGCAGGGACAATCCTTATCACCATCTGGGGTACAACATCTACTTTGACAATCTGTATTCCTGATCTCAAGAACTGGCTCGCATCAGCATGAGATGACTTATGTGGTTGCCGGGGCATAGACACATTCCAGGGAACCATAGATTAGGGACTACCTGACTCGTTCCACTGGATACGATATGGAGCATGTGGGATGCCTTCTTCTGTATGCAAGCTTATGCTTAAAACCAAAAGTCTCAGACATGTCAATGATCACAAGCCAAGTATGGCAACGTTATAAACTGAATTGTATTTATATTAAACTGATATCCATTCCTACATAAGATATTTATATGCTAGTAGCTGTGATCACTGGGCACTCTTTAATGGTCGAACCTGCGTCTAGGCTTGGACTCTTCGCACATGATTACCGAAGAAGTTGTGAGAATGAAGAAGACATATGCTACTGCCCAGCCTTTGGTCGGAAAAAGGAAAATAAGTTAGAATGATTTGGGAGTTATTTTGCAATGAACTAAAAGTTCCAAACTGTATGCGTTTTTTGAAGGTCTATTTCATTTTTGAATAGTAATGTATGAGAAGTTCATACTACAAGCTTTCAAGTCCTGATAACAATATCGACAATATCGAGGATCTTTCTTCATGTTGAATCTAACAGACATTCACGGAGTTAAGCTGAACAATTTTAAGAACTTTTTGTAGAGTAATACTTGGCTCGGACCAGTTCTTCAGCCACATTCTGGTTTATCGGGATGAGGTATCACATTTCTTAAACACAAACCCCTTAATCACACACGGTTCATTTAGAGGTTCAACGATGGGAACGAAATATGACGTCCCGTGGTATCACAACGGTTGTCATTGGACTTAGTGTGTAAATAGCCATTTCTACCTAACCGAAAGTAACCTGGGTTGAATAAACTGTATAAACAGCAGAAGTGTATTTTAAATTTCAGCTTAGGTTGAAATAAATAAAGAAGAACTTAAAGTACATAAAGCACATAAATTATTTAACAATAAAATATTAAATTATATAAAAATATTATATATATTAAATATATAAAAAAATTATGTTTTTATAGATTTTTATAAAATTTGTATAGTATTTTATAATAAAATCAATCTCAAATATCAAAAGACTGAGGGTAATTCCGAAATATTTCGACACAGTTCAGGACCCGACCAATATTGAATTGAATGAAATATGGACAGAAGTTTCCCATCGTCCATACGAGTTCAATGACACCAGAATTGAGTAAAAATTCGAAGAAGTTTTTGTTTTATGTTTCGTTCAAGTAGGTATTGTGTGGCACTTTCTGAAAAAAGGACCTAACTTAAAAATGGCATATCTTTGTAATGCGTTAATGGATTTCAAAACGTTGGATATCATTTTAAAGCTTGCAAAAACCGCTTTAATAATAGTCTATACAACAGTCATGTCGTTGTGGCTCAATGATATTGAAAACTCCAAAGTATCTTCTATCCTTGAATATCCTGTCATAACGTATCTTTAATTATTGATATATGTCACCAAAAAGAAAGTCCATATTTTTCTCTACATTATATCCAAATTTCCTAATGGGATCTCCATGGGATCAATAGATACATAAGGTTTTCCTTTCCATCAAATTAGTATCATCATCAAATGAGGTTATTATATCTGGACGATAACCTCCAATAACCTTTTATTACAGAAATGATATCACAAAACCCCAACTGAACTTTTAGACGTTTCTTGCTAATAATAGCAATATACGTTACGATATCTACGTTGGTTAAGAAGTTAGCATTACTATTAAGGTCTATGTACTCGAATAAATGAAGCCCATAGACACAGGTAGGGCAGTCTATCAAAGTGAAGACATGCAAATAAATCGTTAGCATCACATACGTAGTTGTTGTACAAGAAAGTCTTTTCCGTGAAAATAATTATGATGGTATTGATGTAGCGGCAGCGAACAAACAAGCAGGTCGTCGTCGCCCAAGAGTATTGAATAGTATAGAGAACTCATGGAACGAATTGTATGACTCAAAAGCACTGGTGACATCTGGCGAATGATTCAAAACGTATTACTCTCTTTTTGTCATAACTTAGCACATTGATGTGAAACATTGATGCGTTTTGAAACATTTATGCTTTTTGTATTGTTTTATGTAATAATATTGTCGAAATGGTGCTTTTATATTGCAATATTCTAAAAAGAGAATAAGACTCGTTTATACTCTTTTACTCAGACACTCTACATCAGAGAGGAAAAAGAGTGCAATAAGTTCTCTATAGTATCAAGGGGTACCGATGAGACAGCTGATCAAGTAATGTCGTGGAAAACAAATAGAGAAGATGCTTTCAAAGGAGAAACGGTGATAGGTGACTGGGTTGCGTGATTTTCATACTCTTGGTACCGCGTTTTTAATTTTGCCAAATAAATCGATTAAACAAATGGATATTCAGTGAAAAAAATCAAAATGTAATGAAGTGTTAGTGTAAAAATATTTGTGTAGATCCCAATTAAAAATTAAAGACTTCTTTCATTCCACTCCCATTCTCTATATGTTTTCCACGTTGTTGACGGACTTTTTCGAACATAAAAAAGCTGTTGCAAACTCTTGTTAATATAACGGGTTTTTCAATAAGAGCGCTACAAAAGTTTTTTTTAATAAAACAAAACCGGTTTTAAATACCAATGAAATTCTTTATTCCTGTGAAAGTACGTTCGATGCCATTATGTATGGAACTCGATTTCTTTCGCATGGCCACCACGGGCACGCTTGCAGAAGTCCAGACGCTGAACCCAATTTTCGACGGGTTTCACGCATAAATCGGCCGATACTGCTGCAATTTCACGTTCGATATTCGTACGAAGTTTATCAATCGTCGCTGGCTTGTTGACATAGACCATAGACTTGACGTAGCCCCCAGGAAATCATCTATCGGCATCAAATTGTACGACCGAGGCGGCCAATCGACTGGGCCATTTCGTGAAATAACACGTTCACCAAACTTGGTTTCCAATAGATTGATTGTGGCATTCGCTGTGTGACTTGTGGCGCCGTCCTATTGGAACCACATGTCCTCCAAGTCCATATTATCAAATTGGGGCCAAAAATATTCAGTTATCATTGAACGGTAGCGATTCGCATTCATAGTAATGTGCCGGCCCATAACCCGCACCAAACCGTAATTTTTTCGGGATGCAATGATGACTCATGGATTACGTGGGGATTGCTGTCTGACCAAGAACGCATATTTTGCTTATTGACGAAGCCATTCAGCCAGAAATGGGCCTCATCGCTGAAGATGATTTTCCGATGAATTCCGCTCTTAAAGTTGAGGCCACTGACTCCAAATTTTGGTAGAAAATTTTAATAATTTCGACTCGTTGTTGGCTCGTATATCTTTCCATGATGAAATGTCCCTATCGATTTACTTTTGTAGCGTCTCTGTTGAAAAACCCTTTATTTGGTATCAAGAAGGGCGGTAAACTGACAATAAACATCAACGATAGCTGATGTTCTTGCCCATGAATGACGAGTCTGTTGTTCGCTTTAATAGACACGTGAGAAATATCAATATATATCGCGACTGAATGAAAAATCTTACATAAATATAAAACTAACAAAAATACGTCACGACTAAATTTTCATTCATGGAAATTGACAGCCACTAGACATGTCCAACTCTTTCACCTGTATCTAAAGCAACGTCAACATGATCTTGACATAAAATCAAGAGAGTAATCTGAAACATATATGTGTCACAATATTACAAAATATACCAAATCACATCGGTATTGGGGCCACCGTTTACAGGTTAACAACGCACCCAAATGCACCAAATATCATTTTGGACGACCCCCCCCTATATTATCTACATGTAAATGAAAAAGTTCAAATTATAATACCGGAATTTTTCAATATCAAATTCTGACAGCGGAACACCGAAGAAACCATTTATTCCGCAGACCTTCAAAATCGAAATTTCATAATCACAATAAATAAGAAGACGAAATAATAAAAAAAAAGAGGAGCAAAAACAACACAAAAATATCCAAAACGTAAAATAATTTCAAATCAAAAGCTATAAATTTTAAGAATAAATTAAGAGAGAAGAAAATATTGCATAATACCTCGAGGTAAACCACTTAATAAAACACAAACTTTTACTCAATAATCATAATCATAATAATAATAATAAAAAAAAAATAAAAAAAACAATGTTACACTAAATCGAGAATTAACAAAAACAACCAGAAATAAATAATATTGCGTGAAAACCTGAACACCACACACACACAGTGTATCCAAGAAAATCGTCTACGTAGCGGTCGTCCGACTAACGCGAAAATATCATGCGTCCATTTGTTCGTCCGTTGGCCTGCTTGGTTGCATTGGGTTGACAACGTCGTCATTCCATTGCCCGATTTCTTTGGCGAAGCAAAAAATAAAACACAATTTTATACTCAACATCTCTAAAAATAAATAGCAAGTGCGAATTAATAGCAAAGGAATTTTCAAAAATTGTGTATTTTTAGTGCAACAACATCGGGGAATCGAAAGAAAAACAATTACAAGACAGCGTAACGAGAAAGCGTAGCGTTGTCACGCTATACAAGGGATCGGTTTAATAAGTGTGAAGTATGTTGAAACCACCGAGGAGATGCAGGCATAACAACAAACAGCGGCAATTGTTTAAAAATAAGTTATGAAACAAAGTGAAAAAATTTAAAAACAAATAAAAAAAATAACACAAAACAGTTTTATTTTTATAAAAATATAAAAAGCTTTTAAAGCTTAAAAGCCTATTAGATTACACCGAAACTCAGCGAAGTGATACACACTCACAATGCCTTTATATTCGGACTCCAATTACTATTACAGTGGCGGTAGCAGCCAACTGTTTTCTCCTTACTATCCTGGTTCATCAGGCCTCGGCACCAGCTCCAGCTCCATTTACAGTCCATACACGTCCACCTATAATCGCCCCATTGGTGGCTCCTATGTGGTACCCATATCAACTTCACGATCTCCTTCCTACAGCCTGACATCCTCGTCACGTTACCAACCCAAGTTGTCGACCATCACGGAATCTTCTCCAATCATGGGTGCGGCCCGTCATTCGACTCTTATGCCTTTGACCCGCATAAATTCACCGAAATATACCAGTTATTCCTCCAGTACAACTCCAGTTCATTTGCCCAAATATATTCCACCCAAACCGATACTTATCAATACGGCTGACATCGATGTGTCCGCCAATCGTTATCGCCGACGCAAAGAAGAAGCCTTGAGGCAAGCGCAAATAGAACATGAAGCTGAACTTGCAGCCAGAATGCGCAAAGGACCCGAAACGGAAGCAGAAGCAAAAAAGGAAAAAGAAAAGGAAGAATCTCAAACAACAAAACAAAAAGATTCAGACACCACGACTAAGAACCCTGAACAAGAGTCCCCACGACGAAATCGTTCAACTATCAAGCGTAATCGAGCCGTGGTACGTCTGTCCACCATAAGGTCACGTAGTAAAGACCGAAACAGAATGAAAGTTGAAGATCTTTACTCTCCGGAACCAGAGGAGAAGAAATTTAAAGAGACCCAATTGCCAGAAGCTGAGGTATCTCCGACAAGAAATAGAGATATTCTGTTAAACAAAGAAACCCTCCAAGAAGTAGTTGTGGAATTGGACCTTAAACATCATACGGTACGTAGGTTAAGTATACCCCAATGTCCCACCTTTCATGACATATGCGAAGACATATCTTCGGATAAAATCGATGATGACCTTAATGCTGGGGAATTACGTAGGCGTCAGTCAGTCATACATATTCAGGAACAACAATTGCTTAATCAACTTCAAAAGTCACCCTCGGGAACATTTCAAATGATAAATTTAGAACGACGTGGTAGTAATGAAAGCACTGATGATCAAACAACAACTAAAAGACATTCGAAAAGGCTGTCGAAAAAAGGCCACAGAATAAGACATAAAATAACCGCAATTGTGGAAGTGGATAATGCACCCACATTGACTACAACGACTCAACCAGATGGCTCTTTTTTGGTTGACCCCGACAAGTCCCCCATACCCAAATTCACCGTCAACGTTGATTCGGTGGAGGAACATCATGAGATTCAAAAGGCGTTCAAATTACCCAAAAAGAAGAATGTGAAAAAGGTAACTAAATCCAAGGATCATCCATTGCCGGAGGGCTTTATGTCTGCAATAGCCAGACCTCAGCCATCACCGAAAAAGAAAATGATAGAGAAAAAGGACACTTTTAAAACGACAGCGGAAATTTTTACATTCGGTGAAAAGGCCGTGGAAGATGTCCAGAAAGAGGAAGAGGGTACGGACAAATTTACACCAGATGAATCTTTGAAAAGTTCACAAGGCGAAGAACTAAAATCACCTAGCACTCCTAGCAAAATAAAGGAAGAGCCCAAAACTCCTACTAAGGTATTAAAACCGAAGACGGAAGAAAAATGTTCTACACCAAAACTGATCAAGCCGGTGGCAACAATAAGTCACGAAGAAAAGTTTCCTTCCCAAATGGACGAAACACCATCCACTCCAAAGGATTTGTGGACAACCGACTCTAAAGAAATTAAAATGGAAGAGATAAAGTTCCCTGCCAAGGGACACGAAATAGCGGAGAAATCAAGTTTGCTCTTGGATAAAGAAGCTACAACAACAGGACCATTGCAGAAATCTAATTCTATCACAGTTGCGCTTAAATCACCTACAACTCCGGTAAAGTCAATTCCAGCAAATAAAGACGAACCAGTAGAAACCAAAGACAAGGCTAAAGTTTCCATACCAAAGCCCTTAATATTAGCGCTATCTCAAGAGTCGGATGTGGAACCCAAGTCTCCAGATATTAAAACCGATGCAATTAAAGAAACTTCCTTGCGAAAATTAAATAGTCAGGAGCAAGACTTGAAGAGTCCAACCAAAATATTGGAAAAATCGAATTCTATCACAGTTGAGCTTAAAACTCCTACAACTCCGATAAAAGTAATTCCGCCAAACACAAATGAATCAGTAAATACCAAAGATGGGACAAAAATGTATACACCAAATCCCTTAAAATCATCACAATCACAAGACTCCAATGTGGAATCCAAATCCATTAAAACCGATCCGATTAAGGCAACTTCCTTGCAAAACTTGAGTAGTAAAGAGGAGGCCTTGAAGAGTCCAACCAAAACACTGGAAAAATCTAAGTCTATGACTGTTGAGCTTAAAACTCCTACAACTCCGATAAAGGCAATTCCAGCAAATAAAGACGAATCAGTAAATACCAAAGATGGAACAAAAGTTTCAACGCCAAAGCCATTAAAACCAGCACAATCACTAGAGCCAAACGTGGAACCCAACTCCATCAAAACTTCAGATACTAAAAACGTTGCGATTAAAGAAACTTCCTTGCAAAAGTTGAATAGTAAAGAAGAGGGCTTGAAAAGTCCAACCAAAGTATTATCATCACCATCCATGGATGTTGTGGACAAACCTAGTGTAGCCAAGCCTTTAAGCAAAACAAATTCCATAACAGTGGAACTTAAATCCCCAACTGCACCAACCAAACTTGTGCAATCCCCAATTAAGGAATCTGTAACTGAGGAATTACCGGTAGCCACACCAAAACCCATTAGAAAATGTATAAAACGCTCCGAGAGCGGTGAAGATTTCTGGGCTCAAATTGGTTCCCGAGAGACTTTGTATATGACTAAACGTAAACAGGAACTGCTCGACAGTCAATTGAAGAAACACGATAATCTTCTAGAGTCCACAACCAATGAAGAAGTCAGTAATTTGGATGATATCAAGGCAAATGTGAAGCAGCAAAAAGAAGAGGCTCTCAAGAAAGCCGACAATGAAGAGCTCAGCTCAAAGGCAGGCAATATAGAGTGTTCCAGTTCCAATGAGTCGGCTCTGAATAGGGAAGTTATAACCACTAAACAAAATAAGGAAGAGGAAACAAAGACAGCAACGCTTAGCAAAGCCACAAGCAAAGAAATTCAAGTTAAAAAGGAAGTGCTAACCAAAATCAAAGAGGAGAAGCAAAGAGGATATCTTAGTAAAGTGCAGGAAGAAGAGAACAGTGATGTGTTCTTCGGTAAAGCAAAGACGCTTGACAAAATCAAAAGCAAAGATGACGAGTTAAAGAAGGAAGCGGTAAACAAAACCAAAGAAGAGGAGCAAAAGGGGGCTGCTATTAAAGTAAAAGAGGAAGAGCGCAAAAACAGTGCGTTCGTTAAGGCAAAGGCGGAACAGGAACAAGAAATCGCTAGCAAACTCAAAGATGAGGTAAAACAAGTTTCCTTAACCAAAATCAAATCAGAGGAAAAAGTCGACAAGAAATCATCACCTGTTAAGAAAAAGATAACGTCACCCAAACCCAAACCTGTAGCTGATAAGACAATTGACAAATGTGCCGAGGCGGAGTCCAAGGAAGCGAAACTCTCTGATAAATTGGAAAATTTTAAGCCAAAAATATCCACGACAGTCACTGAGGCAAATGCAAAGACTTCAAGTGCCACGACTATAACGACCACTACTACGATGCCGACGAAAATAACCGGGCAAGCGGCCAAGTCACCTGAACAGCAAGAGCAAGAAGAGAAAAAGACAAAACAAACAACACAAGCCAAAGGCAACAACAACAACAACATCAACTACAAAAATGAATTAGACATTAATAAAACAGCAGAAATAGCAACGAAAACAAATGACCAGCCACCAGCGTTGTTGGCAAAATCACTTACTTCGGCCAAAGACAACAACAGCAACGCCAAAGTTACTGCAAACACAACAGAGACAGCAGCCACAAAACAACCGGAAACAAAAGCCACATCCGCGGCGCTGACGGCGGCGGAAATAAAACAGTCAACAACAGCTGCTGCTGCGGATAATACAGCAAAGCCAACGAAAAAGCTGCAGTCGGATGCAAAGAAAACCACAACACCCACCAAAGTTAAAACACAAACGCCACCAAAAGCAAAGGCAAAAGTTTCGCCTCAAAGCGTTATCAATGCAGATCAATTCATAGCAAAGGCACCAGCAAAAACCAGTACATCGCCGGTCAAACAAGCAAAAGTGGCGGCATCGACGACGTCATCGTCGCCCAGCAAAACCACAACAACGACGGCGGTAGCACAAAGTGCACCCACCAAAAAGACGCCAGATGCAAAAAAGAAAACTACAAATGCGACCTCTAAGAAGGCGACGCCGCCAACGTCAACTGTTGCGCCAACTTCGACCGTAGCATCGACCACAACTACAACTGGGGAAATTCGCACTGACGACGTTGGCAAACATCGCGGCCGATTCAACAACAACAACGTGGCCGATGACAGCGACGATGCCAACACGATCATCAACAACTCGGACAGCACAGGCGGCGGCAATTTATCAAAGTTCGCAACAGTATCGAATTTGGCACAGTGTTTACAAGACGTTGACGCAGATCTAGACGATTATATACCATCGTCCGCGGAATTTAGTGAAGACGAAAATTACACAGACAACAGTGATTTCGATTATTCCAGTATAGACGGTTGGGACAAATTCACACCCAGCATGAAAAAGAAAATTAAGCAACGTCGCCGCAAGGAAAAACAAGCCGAGCAGGCACGTTTCGATCCGCAAAAGAAAGTTAAAATCGATACGACACGCAAGTTGTACGTTAAAGAAGAAGCACCGCGCTATCCACTAGTCGCCACACCGCGTCCCCTCTGGAAGCGCCAGAAAATCGTGTATCCCGTCGAAGATTCCGATGAGAGTGATAGTGAAGAAAGCGGCTCCACCGAGGAGACCGAAGAAAGTGACGAATGCACGACATCCGAGGAGTTTGAGGATGAATTGAATCCCACAGCCTCGGGTGGCGGTGCCACTACTAGTGGTGGCAGTGGTAATAGTAATAGTGATCCCAATATAATACGCATGAGTACCTGTAGCAATGATTCTGGTTTTGAGGGTGGCACTGCACCTTCAAGTCCGAAGAAAATGCTTGGTAAGTTGTTGTTTTTAATTATATTTTCATTCAATTCAATTGTCCTTGAACCTGAAAAATCAAGTACAGTTTCATAGAAAATTCTGTCGTCTATACTGTGAAATAGTGATCACTTCTATTGTTTTTTATTTGTTTGTTTCTATTTTTTTTAATTCGTTTGAAGGGTTAGAGATGACAGCAACAATTGGCACATCAATTCTCTAAATGCGTTCTTTTGTTATTTGTGAACAACATTTCTCTGAACACATAAATTTGCACTTTTATTTGTATTTTTTATATAAACCCGCCTTCATGAATTTTATATTCAGTGTATATAATATGTACATGCATATAAGTATATACAAATGTTGTTAGTATAAACAATGTACCCTACAGTATATTTTGTTGAAATATTAAGGCGAACTGTAGTATCAGTACAAAGGTTTCTTGGCATTCACTTTAATGAAAAATATTTATCGGTTTTCGAAAACATTTAATTTGTCATCAATTTATTTTCCAAACAATAACATACGTTATGAGATCCATATAGTAATATTTAAAGAATATCCATGAGCATTTTAGTTCCACCAAATTCTGGTCGAACGTCACTGAGCTAATGACAGTTTCGATACAAGTTGTATTTATCCCGGAATTTCAGGACGTATTACAAATAAAAGTAAAAGAAAATTATTGTGTTGATTCAAAACAGATTTATTGCACATATAAAACTATTTATCAGTCCCAAGTGCCAATAAAATCCAATTTAAAGTCAGTTTTTTTCAATTCGCCTATCACTCATTCTCCGTCATTAGCAATCATATATCAAGTTTGCAGCTTTGAAGTCGAACAGCTGGTGAGATCCTCGAAGGAATTCAAACTGTTGTTGTTTAGTACCTGGGGTCTAAAAGAGCACCATATGCTGCTCTTCCAACTATTCCTTCTTTTGCCATATTCGAGTAATCAAATAACTCGAGAAAACGTGTTGTTACTATCTCGGGAAAATTGGTATACTACTCGAGATATTCGAGTAATTGATTCTTTCTTTGGAAGAGATAATGTGCAAAACTTCCTAAAAGTTTTATGAAGATTTCATTGAATGCCTCAAGTAGTATTTTATAATGGTCAACAAATATTAACACAGTAGGAAAATTTGTATTGAAGACAATGTCAGTAGATTTTCCTTATTACAATAACAATAATGATGGCACTTTATATGTAAATTCCGGTTCACTTATTTCAAGCCACTAAAAATTCCGGATTCAGCAGCCTGTATCTTTTGTAGAATTTTAAAATGGAAATGTAAGCTGGACATTTTGAGATTTAAAAAAAAAACATGAAAATAGTGGTTTCTTAACTTAAGAACATTTTTTGAGCAATTTATAAAAAAAAGTC
Source organism: Phaonia tiefii (assembly GCA_963931995.1). Taxonomy (NCBI): domain Eukaryota; kingdom Metazoa; phylum Arthropoda; class Insecta; order Diptera; family Muscidae; genus Phaonia; species Phaonia tiefii. The sequence goes on along the minus strand of OZ008370.1, from coordinate 163,908,208 downwards.
CAAAAAAGTGCAATTTTTTTTTAGTTCACTTGAATAAAGGCACTTTATTATTTCTTTTTTTTATTTTTAAAGTAGGCGATGATTTTTTGTAGGGAGCGTTTGTTTATTACAATCTATTACATCTTAATCATTTTTCGAGTCAAAATGGCAAAACAATAAAATTTGAATCTATCGGAAATACTAAAATCGATATTTACCGTTCTCAAGGATATTCTAACCGCGCAATACCTAAAAAAATTGGACGGAGCTCAACAGTTGTCGACAATTACATCAAGGTCCCCGAAGGGTATGGAAACTATTTTAAAGGAAAGAACAAATCGTCAGAGTTGCTTCTAATTCTGCCTTATCCTTGTCAAAAATAAGAGCTCAAGCTGGAGTGGAAGCGAGCAAGTCATCAGTACGCAGAGTAATTAAGAGCTGTGAGAATCTTAAATAAGAGCGTTACAAAAGTTTTTTTTAAATAAAACAAAACCGGTTATAGATACCAATGAAATTCTTTATTCCTGTGAAAGTACGTTCGATGCCATTATGTATGGAACTCGATTTCTTTTGCATGGCCACCACGGGCACGCTTGCATAAGTCCAGACGCTGAACCCAATTTTCGACGGTTTTCAAGCATAAATCGGCCGATGCTGCTGAAATTTCACGTTCGATATTCGTACGAAGTTCATCAATCGTCGCTAGCTTGTTGGCATAGACCATAGACTTGACGTAGCCCCACAGGAAATAATCTAACCAAACTTGTTTTCCAATAAATTGATTGTGACATTCGCTGTGTGGCTTGTAGCGCCGTCCTGTTGGAACCACATGTCCTCCAAGTCCATATCATCCAATTGGGGCCAAAAATATTCGGTTATCATTGAACGGTAGCGATTCGCATTCATAATGATGTGCCGGTCTTGATCATCATGGAAGAAGTACGGCCCAATGACGCCGCCGGCCCATAAACCGCACCAAACAGTAATTTTTTCGGGATGCAAAGATGACTCCTGGATTACGTGTGGATTGCTGTCCGACCAATAATGCATATTTTGCTTATTGACGAAGCCATTCAGCCAGAAATGAGCCTCATCGCTGAAGATGATTTTCCGATGAAAATCCGAATCATTTTCAAGTTGTTGCTCAGCCCAATTCACGAACATACGACGCTTATGGTGGTCAAGCTTCTTCAGTTCTTGCGTCAATTTGATCTTTTAAGGATGTTGAAGAGTAGAATGTTATTGAAAACTTGATATTTGGTATGTTATTCGCTGTACTATGTAGATGCAATCAGTTACGATGTAATTGCTGTAAAAATGGGTTGCCAGATAGATGTAAACGTATATATTAGGATGAACCTAAACCCGGGATTTGAGAGCTTCAATTGTCGGTGTGGCTCAAAAAGTGCGAATTGAAGAGCTGATTATGGGAACGTCCAACTTTTTTTAATACGAGGGTACTTATAAAGGGTGTCTCAGTGAGATTGCACTTCTTAAATTTAGTATAATGTTTTTACAAGTGGCAACTTCGAAATTTGGCAGCTGTTACATATGTTCATTCCGTTTATTAAAAATGGAACGCTTTACGACAGAACAACACGTTATAATTGTGAAAACTTATTACACAAATTTGGAAAGTTATGCTGAGACCGGTTGCAAACTTCAAAGAATTTTCAGTCGAGTAAGTGCACCTTATGTGTCAACAATTCGAAGAGTGGTCAAAAAAATTTGAAGAAACTGGGATAGTTTTGGACAGTAACAGTAATAAAACATTGCTGTTGTAAGCGAGAGTATCGCCGAAAACTTGAAAACATCAATTCATCAATTCGGCATCGTTCTCAACAACTTCAAATTTCACGAAGCACTACGCAGCGAATTTTGTCAAAAAATCTCCACCTTCATGCGTACAAAATTCAGCTTACTCAGGAGCTCAAACCAGCAGAGCATGGAAAACGTGTGTTCAGTGCAAATTTTTCCGCATCCGAATGGCTTCGTGATTACACAAAAATTACTACAAAAATGTTCAGCACACCCTAATATAAAGGGGTGTCAATAGGCAGCATAACAATGTTGTATTTTAATACGATCGCACTCTTAAATTTTTTATAATCTGGCAATGTCAAAACATTAGCAAATGTTTAAATTTTTATCATGGTGAAGTTCACGAATGAGCAGCGTTTGGAAATTATTAGAAAATAGTTTCAAAATTCTCAGTCCCTGGTCGCAACTTTGAAGTTTGAAGAAATAATAAATTTCATGTAAAAAACATTTTCAGCGATGAAGCTGAATTCTGGCTAAATGGCTTTGTCAACAAGCAAAATATGAGTTTTTGGTCAAACCCACATGTTTTTCAAGGGACTACAATTCATCCACAAAAAGTTAGTGGAGCTCAGGAACAATATCGAACGCGAAATTATCAACGTTCCGGCCGATATGTGTGGAAGAGTGCTAGAAAATTGGCTGCAAAAAATCGATCGCTGCAAACATGCTCGCAGTGGTCATATGAACGAAATAGAATTGCATAATTAAATTGAATATGTTGACAATTCCTGGAATAAATTTCAGCCCGATATCACAATTAGTCTGTGTTTCAGTTAAATACAACATTGTTATTTCCCTATTGAAAACCCCGATACATGTTCAAAAATGTGATGCTATGTGTTGCTATGTATTCATATTTAATCGCCAGTTATAAAGTATCCCAAAAATCTTTCGCGTTTCAGTCATATGATATGCATATGAACACCAAATACAATCTTATCCCAATTTCAATCTTCGATAGGAAAATATCATATTGAAAATTTGTCCAATTGTAGCCAGTCTTACGCTACTATAGCCACATGACCACAAGGAAATTCAGTAAACCACTTCTTTAGCACTGATTTGATGTGGCAAACTTGTTCTCGGTTACATTAAAGATTTTACAAGGCTATATATTTTGAATGGCTACATAGGGCAACATTATTAGTGGAGGGTGGAAAATTTCGGCAATAAATGAATGTATAAAGTTAGTAGAAAAAACCCCCTAAACGATTTTCTGTTGCGTGGATCTAGTAAGATATTATGGTATGTAAAACCAGTATATTTTTTCTCATAACATATGCAAAAACTTTAAATCACATTATACCTAATTATTATCACCTTTACTGCCGATGTAATAATATAAATAGAAATAATTAGGTATTGTTCAAGAGTTATAAATAGTTTTCTGATATCGAAATCTAAAATTGGTAGACTTCCAACACGATCAAATTACATCTAATTATATGTATACTAGGGCGGGTTAATTTTTTTTTTGATATCGTAATCTATAGGTGATATTGAGAAATTTTGCTCAAAATTGCCCCCAAAATTTCTAAATAGATAGTTTTCCATATATACATAGAATAATTTAATTAAATTCGTCATAAAATCGGATAGAATTATAGTAGATTTCTCAATGTGGGCTTGTTTGAAAGGTATTTTTAGAATCTGTATTGATACCAATATTTTTTTTTTATTTTTAGTAGAGATATTAGGAAGTTTTTGTCGAAAAATAGCACAAAAGGAACTTGTAACTAATAAATTCTGAATTTTTGCAGATTATGAAAGTTCACATAATGTCCAACAACTTTTATTACGATAAATTTTTTTTGCTTTCGAACTCCTTTTTGCAGGAAAATCGATCTGAAAAAATCAACATTTTCAAGGTTTCAACAAAAAAACACTATTAACACTAATATCTATTTTGAAAATTTGGAGGGCTCCAAATCCGACTTAGAGCTATGGTCTCTTGAGCAAAATTTCTCAGAATCACCTATAGATTACGTTTTTCCTATACGCTTCTTCAAAAAAAATCGTTCCATACAATTTGACCCGCCCTAATGTATACATAATGAAGACATATGTCTTCCAAATCTAAGTAAACATTATTTTGTTACTCATACGCTTATGATATATTCTATTAATATCAATCATAGGATCCGATGGTCAAGCAATAAACAATATGAATATCAATACATCTTGATTGGAAAAAATTAACCATAAATCATTATTAAAAATGCAAGTTTTCTAAAAAGAGGAAAAAAATAACAAAACTAGAATTGTTATAAAATAAATTGAAAGCGCCTCTTTAATATGGACTACTCTATCAAAAATTAGTTCTTAGTAACTCTATTATTTTGGAACTGAATCACTAACAACATGAAGAAGTTGATGTATTTTTCAATTACATTATCAAAGTTTTCATCTAACTTAATTGAGAATTTCAGTTTACAACTCGCCTGAGTCAAACAAATATCTGATATTAAAACGCGATTATTGAGGAGTAAATTTTTCGTCTTAACTAAAGTTTTTCAAGGCTGCTAGTGAATTTTAATATTGGCGAACATTTTGATCAACAAAATATTCATTATTATAGGCAAAAATAATATACATGGAGGATTAAAATGTTGCCCAAAAATATTTCACACAAAATTTAATTGAATAGTCCAGGCAAATGTACACAAAATGCCATTTCGAATGAAAGTGAATTTCTCATGTAGTACATTAATTAGCCGCGCATTATCGGTAATTTTGTTCACACATTTCATTGTTTCTTTTTCATTTAACTAAAATAACATTTGTATTATATACTTATAAACATATAGCTGCGTGATAATCGTATTTTGTACATGAGTACAAAATAAATAAACAAAAAAACACACACACAAAGGAAATCTGTTAGGTGGCTAATGGGATGAAAAGATTATTCAAAAACCTGTGACGGTGATTTCTTTGATTTCGTGTGAATTATGGAAGTAATGTGTTGCGCGTGCCGGATTTTGTCGGTGGGTGGAGTGAGATACTTAAATTCCGTCGTGTATTATAATCTATCATATATGCTAAATCTATCTGAAACTAACCAGTACTAGTCGTACAATCTGATTTTAGAAGTTCCGTTTTTATAACTTTAGTTTTGTGCTAAGAGGTTAGCTATATTACACCTATTATCTATTCTATATACCATTAACTATATCTCCTTCTACCTTTTCCGAAATATGTGAAGCTTTTATTCAGCGAGGTGCCGGAACTCGCCTCAATTTATTTTCATTCTCTCGCTGTATTGTTTTTTATTTAATTTTTATAAAGCACTCTCGTTACTAAAGTATACTACCCCAGACGTAAAATATACATTGTCATAGTCATAAACGATGCGTAAGTATCGTTATTGTTCAAAATTTTATATATTATCGCCCACACTTCGAAGCACACCTTTAATAGCATTGCCATACGTAAGAACCACTTGACTTCCTCGTTGTCATGTGTAATCCCCAAATATATATTTCAATACAAAAATATTTCACACATGTTTTCTTAGCAATAAAAGCAAAATACTTATGAAAACTTTTTCGCACTACAAAGGAATTTGTGTGTGTGACATAGGGCGCACATTTTTTGGATGATTGAAATTAAAGGTCTATTGCCTCTTCAGTTCACGTATATTTCTCCAAAAATTTAACATGTTTTTAACGAAATTACATTATATAAGTAGTACTGCAGGTCGTATGATTGATATTAAATATTGTATATAAATTAAGTTTACACAAAATTTATTTAGTTTTTAAAAAAGATTTGTTGCGGCAACTTCCGTTGCGACAACTTGTTTCTTTATTCAGGTTCGAAATACAAAAGAGCCAAGATACTTAAAACTACCCTAACTTATATTGTCAGTTGATGTTATATGAGCTTGCGTGTGTTGTCTCAGCGGTAAAGCATTCGTAAAGTTGAGGTGCCTGAATGTTGTCATCAGCGTCTGGGACTTTGGTGGGAATTGGCGAGTCAGCAAATTGACACAGTTATCGTTTGTGTTATTCGGTGTAGTTGTGGTTCAGGGGTTTCAACGTGTTTAGTGTTAACTCCTCCCCTCTTAAATACAATCGTCCCGATTGTCTAAAATGAATGGATGTTGAAAATGCTTGATGATTTAGGACCTCTTAATGTAGGAGCGGGGTCGGCCTCCGGGCACTCAATTTCATTTTCAGTGGAGATTATGTCCGTTTTGTGGGTGGCGGAATTTATCTGATGTTTTTTGTATAGTAACAAGACAGCTATTGATATTAATGTTATTATAGCAAATCCGGCTGTTCCCATTGTTATACTGTTTCTGTTTTCTAAGACTTCCATACGTTTGATGTTTTTCACATGTAGTTGTTTTAGTAGTTGCAGGGAAATTACCTCCTCTATCTTATCGTCGAATGTCTTCGGTTGTAAAAACGCAGGAAGGGGTTTGTTGCCGCTAATTTCTTTTGAATAATATTCATGCCCATCGATGTTAATAGTGTTGTTGAAATATTTTACCAAATACGTCCCATTTAATAACAATTTCTCCCCATTGACGTTGATTGCACCTTGATATTGGTTTAGTAGGATTAGGTCTGGACCAATTTCTTCAATTGTTGGCACGTGCTCATTGTTAATTTGGGTGCAGTTCCCTACTCTATTCTTAAATAGATTTGTTATGCACGAATTTTCTCTTAGCTCTATTAACATTTCTTTATTACATATTGTCAAATCATAATGTTTCTTACATTGTTTTTTTATTGCGAACAGGTCATGGTTACATTGTAGTAGATGGTTATATTCCACTTTATCTATTACATTTCTATATTTTACAGGTTTTGCCAAATAGGTTTTACAAATATCGGTCTGAGTTATAGGTATGGTAAGAATATACAAAATCTCTTTATTATTTGATACGATTTTCACAGTTCCAAAAGATAATAGTTCATCAATATTATAAACAGGAATATTATAACCTTTAAGTATTTCATTAATGTTATCAATTTCAGTTTTTGAAAGAATAAAAGAGTTAACTATGTTGGCCTTAGCCCATTGTATTGCAAATTCAGTATTCTCTAATTCTTTATTAATTAACATTAGTTTTCTTTCCATCCTGTTCGCTATATCATCGTTCCACCCTTCTCTTCTCACTTTTACTATTTCATTTGTAATATTCGTAATTTCCGAGACTCTATTTGATATGAGTTCATTTATTATTAACTGCCTGTTGTTATTTTCCAAAATGTTATTAATTTTCTGATCCAAAATCTGGAAATCGTGACTATCCGGATTTCCTGCGATCCACTTCCACGCGCTTCCAATGAAATCTAACGACTTCCTTACTCTATTTGGTGTAAGGCGGTAAAGGAGACCATTGATATCAACAAGTTGTTGTTTGATAAACGGACGGAGCGGATGATTATCTGTAATATTATCGTTTAGGATGGTCTCAATTTGATGTATGATTAGTCTGTACTTGTCAAGATTAATTGAATGAATAATTTTAAACGTTCCATTTTGCATCCTTGCGATTCCATTTTGAATCGTAATCAATCTGGCATTTGAGTAATCTAGGATATTGAAATCAGCTTGGGCACTTCCGAACAGAAATCTGAAAAATTTAGAATTAAATCAATTTCTTATGTGGCTTTTGTGAATAACCCTTCCACTTTCTGTTAAAACAGTAGTGTTGCGGTTCTCCTTAATCGTTTCTTCTTTAAACCGATCACTCAGTTTTGTGCCTAAACGTTTATTAGTCTTTACGTAAACAATTTGTCCTGCAATATATTCCTTTACGGGCCGTTTATTTTTATTGTGGAGTGCTAAATCTGAAGATTGTTTTTGCTTTAGTTTTTCAACGTTATTCCGTCTCGTGGTTTCAATGTCCTGTGGAGAGAAATCGACTGTTCGACCAAAGTATAAGTCAACTGGCCTCATATTAATGGTCGAGTGAATGAAGTGGTTATACTCGTTTACAGCCCTTTCCAACAACTCCTCGAAATTTCTCGAGGTTCCGTCAGATTTTAAGCAGCGCATTATTTCAGCAAGGGTGGAATGAAATCGTTCAATCTGCCCATTTGCCTCACTCCTGTAAGATGGTGTAGTAAAAACATTTATCTTCATCTCGTCTTTCAGCATGAAGAGAATTGTATTAGAATTTAACGATGGTTCATTGTCCATCACAACATTCTTCGGTACCCCGTAGGAAAACAGTAATTCTCTAAGAGGCCTTCTAACATCCTCCACAGATCTTCCACTTAACAATTTTACTTTAACATATTTAGAAAATTTATCTATAGAGGTCAAAATTAACTTCCTGTCCGTAGAAAAAATGTCCAAATGAACAGTATGGCCTGGATATGTTGGTATCGGTGTCTCTCCCAATAGAGGTACATTGGGATGTCTTTCGTACTTCCCCTTCTTACATACAGAACATAGTTTCGCGATTCTTTTTATCTTATTCGACATTCCTGGGAAATAAAATTTTTCCAATATTTGTATCCTATTTTCCTTTTCATTGCGGTGTGCTCTATTGTGTTCTTCGATGACTATGGTTTCCTGGTCATTTTCCGAAATAATATCTACCACGACCTTTTGAGTAAACCTGCACTTGTAGTTCGAGAAATGAGACGGATACAAGTTTTGAATTTTCCCCATTACATGCTCTGGGGTTTTTATACCATTTGCCACCGAGGGGTTCAGATACCTTTTCAGAATGTCCTGAAGTTTTTGCTCATCATAATGAGGTTCGGTTATCAAGTGTCGGTGGAAACCAGGGAAAATTATCTTAAATTGATATGTTGACACGTCTCCAATACTTAAGAATAATTGATTTTTGAAGACGTTTATGGGTGACTCAACACTAGGTATAAGATTCTCAGATGAACTTTCAGCACTATGCTGTGTCGGTGTTAATGAGTTTGCCTCCTGCTCTATTCTAGATAAAGCGTCAGCTACAATGTTCTGTCTTCCTGGCTTATATCTCAGCTCGTAATTATATTCCTCTAGAATACACTTCCATCTTTTCATCTTGGAATTGCCGTTCTTATTACTTAGTGCGTAAGTAAGAGGCTGATGGTCTGTAAAAATGATAACCTTTTTGGAGCCATACAAATAATTCCTTAATGTGGTGATGGCCCAAATTATGGCCAACATCTCCCTCTCGTTAGTTGCATAGTTCTCTTCTGTTTTATCTAAAGTTCTAGATATGAATGCAATCGGTCTCTTCTTCTGGCTTAAAACTGCTCCAAGTGCCACGTTGGAAGCATCAGTGGTTAGTTCGAAATCATCTGAAAAGTCCGGGTAAGATAATAGTACCTCTTGTGACACTAAGGCATTTTTAAGATTTTCAAAGGATTTCTTAGCGTTCTCGTCTAATACCACTGGTACTTGACTAGAAACATTTTTCGAAATTCGTCCTTCCTCCCCTCTAAGAAGAGCTGTTAGTGGTTTAGCAATATCAGCGTATCCTTTGACAAATCTTCGGTAGTAACCAGCTAGTCCCAGAAAAGATCGGAGTTGTTTAAGAGTTTTGGGAGCCGGAAATTGAAGTATTGTATCGACTTTCTTAGGGTTTGTCCTTATACCATCTTGTGATACTACAAGTCCCAAAAACTCGACTTCCGTTTTGAAGAATGTGCACTTTTCTAACTGTATTTTCATGTTAGCCAGTTCAAGGGTCTCAAAAACTTTTTTAATGTTTCCCAAATGCGACTTCTCATCTTTGCTAAAAATTATGATGTCGTCCACGTAGACGAAACACATTTTTCCAATTAATTCTCTTAAAATATCGTCGAGTGCACGTTGGAATATCGCTGGCGCATTTTTTAGGCCAAAAGGCAATCTCGTGAATTCGTACTTGCCATTATTGATAGAGAATGCAGTCTTCTCTCTATCTTCTTCTCGCAGAGAAATTTGGTGGAAACCACTCTTAAGATCGATGACCGTAAAATACTTATTTCCCCCTAGGTTCGATAAAACTTCTGTTACTTCAGGGATCGGGTACTTATCCGGAATTGTTACCGCGTTGAGTTTCCTAAAATCGACCACCAATCTAAATTTCTTATTCCCAAAACTATCCTCCTTTTTGGGTACCACCCAGATAGGCGAATTGTAGGGGGATCTAGACGGTCTAATTATGCCATCCCTCAGAAGGCGACCAATTTCTTCCTCCACTACTGATTTTAGCGCCATCGGATAAGGGTAACTCTTCGCATATATTGGCGATTCGTTAGTGGTTCGGATTTCCCCAACTACAACAGTAGTGTATGTAAGTTTCTCGTCTGGGTCTGCGAAAAGATTTCTGTACTGGCCTGCTATATTATCAAGAGCATTCTTCTGACTTGCCGACAAGTAATCCGCTTTTAATTCGAGGTTATTTACATTTCTGGACGCTTTCTGTTTTATGTATATTTTTCTGCCACCTTTCACTACCAAGTAGTCATCAGAAGTATGAATTACGGCTGACAGTTCTTTCAAACTGTCGTTACCCAATATGGCATCAAATGACCTTAGGCCAGGCAAAAGAAAGAATTTAATAGGAATATTATCAAACATTTTCAAGAGTGTGTGATGAGTAACTTCCACATCTCCACCCACAGATTTTACGCTAAATTTTTCGTCATTTCGTTTTGGATTTGCCACCAGGTTTGGTTTAATATAATTTTTACTGCTGCCTGTATCTAGTAAGAATTCTAATATTTTCCCGCCCTTCGTTTTGGCCTGAATGTATGGCAACGAAGAACAGGTTAGTCTAAAAAATTAATATCTATAAAATTTGAGGGAATGTCATCAGGACCTCTTTCCTGATATTCATCTTGCACAACATCTTCTGGTGTCGCCATAAAATATTCTTCACCATTCTCAGTCATGAGTTCGGCTGAAGTGATAGCCTCATTATATTCAGCTACTGAGTCACTTGCTTGATCCCCTGGTGTGCTAGATACATTGACGTGGAAATTTCTTTGCATTTTATTCACAGGAGCCTGCACAGAGAAATGAGCTGGCCTCTTAATATTTTGGTTTTGTTGGGGCCCAAACTGTAAAGATCTATCAACGTCCATAGGCTCCGGACGAATTTGGTCGCGTGAAAAATTGGAAGGATTCCCCCCGAATTGGTTACGCTGCGGATATTGTTGTCCGCCTGATGGACGATTATTTGGATAAGATCCTCCGAATTGTGGTCGTTGATTAGAATAGGGTCCTCCGGCTTGAGAGCGCTGAGGTTGCGTGTTATAGTTTGCGTTCTGATAATTATGTTGAGGCGGTGCGGAATATTTGTTAACATAAGATGGAATATTTGCCAACTCCGGGTAAAATTTTGGTTTGGTTCCTGTATTCGTTGATGATCGAGTATCATTCTTTTGGGCACCCCTTTGAGCATAGTCTCTTCTGAACGTCATATTGTCCAGTTTTAGACACAAATGCAGCGCTTGTGGCAAAGAAGTTGGTTCCCTGATACTCAAAAGTTTGGGAAGATCGCCGTTTAGGCCTCTTACGAAAGTATCCAGAGCTTTCTCTCGATACGTATCGGTCATAGCCCGCAAGGTCATTTCACCTAAATCAAGACAGGATACCTTGTCTAAGATAAGGGACAACATTTGGTAGACGGTTTGATAGAATTCTGTAACAGTCCTATGCCCTTGGCACAGTATGTTCATTTGATATTCCAACATTCCTATGTCCCTTTTGTCCGAGTAGTGTACCATCAGACATTTACGGATTCTTGGCCAGTCAAGAGGAGTCCTGTAGGACTCAAGCGCAGTATCGGCTTCGCCGATTATTTTAGTTCGGATTGTATGAAGGATTGCGTAATATTTACCCGTACCTTGGAGTGTGGAGTAAAGATCCAGCACCCTTTCGACTGACTTACGCCAGGAATTGAATTCTCCGGGTTTTCCGGAAAATTCCCGTAAGGATTTCACAATATCTGGAACTTTATCTAGTTCCTCTAACTTTGTAGGAATGGTGCCGATGGCAACATCGGAACCCTCGTCCAAAATCGGATCTCTTTCGCGTAAGATATTCGTAACCATCTGAGTTATTTCATTGCGTTGTCTGTCACTCAGTACGGAAGAGCTTGCGGTTGCAGTGTTCACGGACATATTAAATTTACTTAATCTTGACGTAATGTCATCAACTGTTTCGTCGGGCATTATTGAGGGAAAGGTGGAATCACAAATTATTTTTTCGAACTATTATAATTATTCAGTAGTTATTTACTTATTAGAATTTTTTTCTTTTTTGAAATCCTTTTTTTTCAATTTGCTTTAAATTACTGTTCTCGTATATCTTAATTCTATGCTTACATAATAAACAGCATAATTCCTGGTGATGACATTGTGGATTCTGGAGTAGTCTTCCTTCAAAAATAGAATTGTCCTCTTTAGTTTTCGATTAATTCACTTTGAGATGATTTTCTCAGTTCTAATTTTTCAAGTCACCTTTAGGGGTTTTTTTTGTAATTTTTACTTATTTATTTTTACTATTTCTTATCACCTTTGAGGTTCTTTCCCTCAAGTTTATTTTAGTTATTTTCGAAAAATTCTTTCTTAATTTTTATTCATTGATTAATGTTATAAGTCACTGTTTTATTTCACTTTATTTTTATATTTTTAGTAATTCACTTTTACTTGTTCTAGTTTCATTCACAACGTATTTTATCTTTTTTACACTGTTTTGATTTCACTGAATCTTCGATTTCTCGTTACGTGGTTTCTCGGTAATGTTCTTATCACTAATTTAATACTACGATACCGTTTCCACGGGCTTTAGGGGCTGCGACTTGTACGACGCTCCTTTTTACAATTAAGTTACTTAGGCACCCTTCTAAAGGCTTGTCTCCTTGTATTCGCGAAACCGTTGAACCTGTTTTCCAACAGGTCCCTGCTCGGGCGCCAATTAAGTTTACACAAAATTTATTTAGTTTTTAAAAAAGATTTGTTGCGGCAACTTCCGTTGCGACAACTTGTTTCTTTATTCAGGTTCGAAATACAAAAGAGCCAAGATACTTAAAACTACCCTAACTTATATTGTCAGTTGATGTTATATGAGCTTGCGTGTGTTGTCTCAGCGGTAAAGCATTCGTAAAGTTGAGGTGCCTGAATGTTGTCATCAGCGTCTGGGACTTTGGTGGGAATTGGCGAGTCAGCAAATTGACACAGTTATCGTTTGTGTTATTCGGTGTAGTTGTGGTTCAGGGGTTTCAACGTGTTTAGTGTTAACTTATACACCAGACGTATGATTTATATATATTGGATTGTTTGATATTCGTTTAGCCACTTGGATTTAAGGAACATTTTAACACATAACACATGATACAAATTCGAAATATAAATTTATATTTATTAACTTCATTACCACTTCACCTTACTAGACTGTGAAAATATAAAAATAAATATAAAAGCAAAATACTTACGAAAATTTTTCGCACTACAAAGGAATTTGTGTGTGTGACACAGGGCGCACATTTATTGGATGATTGAAATTAAATGTCTATTGCCTCTGCATTTCTCGTATATTTATCCAAAAATGTAATATGTTGTTAACGAAATTACATTATAGTACAGCAGGTCGTATGATTGATATTAAATATTGTATATACACCAGGCGTATGATTTTTATATATTTGATTGTTTGGTATTCGTTCAGCCCCTTGGATTTAAGGCATATTTTAACACATAACATATGATAAAAAATCTAAATATAAATTGGCATTTACTAACTTCATTAGTAACGCGTCGTTCACGCGTCGCCGATACTCACCATTGTGCGCTATAGAGCCATACATTTTTCTCTCCAAGACTCTTAGAGATGTTCCCTCTACTTCCGATAAGTCCCAGGATTATGATTCATAAAGGAAAACAGGTTGTATGAGAATCTGGTATAGCTGGACTTTTGTTACTCGGGAGAGGGCTTTATCTCTACAATGCTTGCTTAACCCAAAATTACATATATTTCCAAAATAACATATAGACATCTAAAGGTATTGAATTTAATCGAATTAATCAATATTTAAAAAAATTAAATTTACGTAGGTCAACTTTAATCAGATCACTCTATGCCGATTGTATTCCTGTGAGTTTTGTCGATTCCAAATTTCAAACTACTAAATTAATAGTACAGAAATTTCACTCGTAATATTTGATTGAAATCAATCCTTAAACTCCACTCTCACTCTTGTGGTACTTCTGAAATATTTTCCAAATAAAGTTATAATTTTAGCTAGAAAGACTTTTTCCTTAGAGCGAGGAACCTAAATAAACCAGTTTCCTAACCAGCTTCGCCCAATTTCTCTGAATCACAATTTTCTCTTTTTTTCCGAACATTTTACTATTGAGTAAAAAGTTTATTGAGTAAAGAATTTCCATTTCCAAATTAAGTTTTCGCAAATAATAATTACTGTTTAACATTCATTGTGATTGCTATACATTTACGTAAGTTATCTTTTTGAACAGCCAGCCAGCCAGGCTGTAATGGCTCAAAGTTTAAATGAAATTAGTCAAAAGATTCCTAGTGTCTTATATGGCTCCTTCTACAGCGCACAAATAAAGGTAAAGGTTTAAAAAATTCACATTAAAATCACTGACGAATCGTTGTTAAATGATAAATACTTGAATGCCAAGAAGAAGTAGATATACTCGAATCCCCTGGAGAAATTCAGATATACACCAAGGGAATAATTTCAATAAATTAAGTACCCAACAAAATTAAAAAACAGGAAAAACGGAAATCTGTAAAAGGAAGGACATTTAAAAAAAATATATATTACACCAACTCATAATTACTGTTACGGTCAGGATAATAATATAAATGAAATTAATTAGATATTGCTCTAGAATTTTAAATAGCTTCGTGATTTTTATTTCTAAATTGCTGTTTTCCAAATACTGTACTGTTCATATGGGTAACTCATATATCTCTCAACTGCAAACGGATATTATTATTTTACTTATACGCTTCTTATATATTCTATTAATATCATTCATACGAACTGCTGGCCAGCTAACAATCAAGTTCAATTTGCAGTGGCAGATACCGATGGCGAAAAGTCCGGATAACCATGACTAAATGTGAGATTTTTCTGAACAAGTAAACATATCGCATTATATGGGGATTGCGTCTTTTATTAAAAAATGGAAGATCGAAGAAACTTGGACAATAAATAGGTTTGCAATACAAAATAGTTTTTATTTTGTTTAAACATTTAACTCAGAGGAAGGTGTATTTTATGTCAGAACATTACTTTCTTTGGTTAAATTAGTCCCAATCATGAGTTGAAAGTATATGTCTCGAAACGTCTCATTATGGCGCCCCAGAGTAACTATATGACCGTAGCTATGTTATTATGCCCCATACTGAGTTCCTTCATAATGAACAATCTGAGTACATCATATAATACTCAGTTCTTAAATTTATATAAAGGGAGGACTATGTCAAACTAGGAATTCGATTTCGCTTTAAAAACAGAAATATTAATAGAAATTTTTTTCAAAACTATGATTTTATTGGTAAGGCCTATCTTTGTCGTTTATGAATAAAACACAACATCGTTGAAATGGTACGTCATCCATGTCATCCTTTTCAACTTTTGGGAACAAAAAATGCCAAAAATTTTAACACCTTAGGGTCTCGCTGTGGAAAAAACCCAAAAATGTCATCGTCTTTTAAATTGTTCCCAGAATACAGTACAAGTAGTCCGAAAGGGGAAATTGCCCTTATGGCCCAAAAAATCTAAAAACGGGCCCCTGCACTTACAGGTAACTATTGGTACTCATATGAAAGGAAATCGTCTTACGATGCCTGTAAGTTGAGATATGCCTGTTTTCTATATTTCAATACCCACAAAATTTATCGAAAATTTTTTCTTTTACATATATGCATGTATGGGTACTCAAATCAAAGGAAATCTTCTCACGATTTCATTTCGTTCATATTGGTTCCTCTCTACGTTCCTCGTACCCTGTGTTAGACCTATTTGAAAATCGATAAATTTATATTCCATCTAGTCGCCCGGCTTAGGCAGGGGGATTCAAATTCCCACTGAACCTTAAGTCGAATTTGGCGCAATTTTTTGACGATTCACAGCCATCGATAATCGGTAATGGCACCAATGAAATCGTAAAACGATTTCGTTTCAATTGAGTACCAACACTTACCTGTTAGTTCGGGGGCCCGATCTTTTCGATTTTTGCGCCTTATGGGCAATTCCCCCCTTTCGGACAACTTGTTCCCGACTCAGGAGCTTAAGTCAAACAAAACTGCATATTCAGTTTTTTTGCAACGCGTATCCCCAAGGTCGTCAAATTCATCCCAAAAAATTGCTGAGCATGGCACGCTAACGGACGCCATTGACAATAGCGTCGGCCTCTTGCTCATTTTCTAAGAAACATGGGCCTATGATGCCGCCATGCCAAAAATCGCACACAACAGTCACTCGTTGTGCGTTCATCGACTTCTCCGCGGCGATATTTTGATTTTCCGAGCCATAAATGCGACAATTTTGTTTGTTAATGTAGCCCCGAGTTGGAAATGAGCTTCATCAAAAGAGATGATTTTACGGTAAAAATGCTTATCTTCATCCAAGCGATCTTCAGCCCATTTAGCGAATCGAAAACGCATCGAATGGTCCCTAGGCTCCAGTTATTGGACTAATTGGTCTTTGTAAGCCTTCATACCGAGGTCTTTAAGAAATAAACTGCCCAAAGAAGTGCGAGATATTTTCAATTGCTATGAACGTTGGCGAATTGATGTTGATGGCTGTTCGAGCAAACATTCTGCTACAGCTACAATATTTTCCACTGAATGTATTGGACAAGCACGTACACCAGTTCTTTTGCAACTAAGGATTAACGAACTTGCATCACAAATTTATGCATTGGCTGCGTTGATGGCTGTCTATTCCTATAGAATTTATTTCGTAGATTTCTTTCAATTTGAGTTGAAGACTCAGAACTTTGGAAGAAAGTTTTTAATATATCCAAAATTTCTTCAAGCATAAGGCCAGATTCTGATCTTGAGCTAATAATCTGTCAGTTCATAGATGTCAAATGTTGTATCTGTTACGAAATAGCGGGAGGTTCAAACACCAAATTTTTTGTTATAACATTTAAAGTATTCATCACCGCACATTAATACACCCTATAATACTTTTCTTCGCCAAAAAAAAACACACACAAGTAAATGTTGCGTGTAAAATCAGTTGTGCACGCGTAATGTGTCATAAATGCGAATAAATGTAATAAAATAATATTTATGTAAAACGACGCAAATTGAAAAAAAACTCGCATTTCAAGAAACTGCTATAAACATTTATCTGAATATTTCACTTAAAAACAGCAGTTTCCGTTTTCAGAATGGACATCAAATGTATGTAAGAAACTTTAGAGATGAATGTAAATGAATGTGGAAACATGTGAATGAAACTGACGAGGAGGAATCTCTTTGTCAGCACAAGTCATTGAACTTTGAGTGGTGAAAATGTTAAGTTGGGGAAATACATTTATTTGTGTTTTAACATAAGAACACACTCACACACATGATAGTATTAAGATGACCCAAATTGAAATATTACGTATGATTTCCATCATTACCAGCCATTGAATAATGTGCGATTATAAAGATTTGTACAGTGTAGACATCTTAAGTAGTTTTTGGTTAATTATTTAGTTTGATGGTTGGGTAAATGTTATTGTAGATTTACTATAGCATTTGGCATTTTGTTGTTATCGATTCTATATTATTCTACTGTTTACTATATAATCGTGTTTTTGTTTTATCCTATTTGCTTTACAAGTTCATTTATAGATTCCTCTTGGCTTTACTCTCCACCAAATTGTTGCCAAAACGGATGTTATTTGTACGGGCATCTGTATCTTTTTGTTCAATTTGTTTGGTATTTTTTACAGTTTTATCAGCTAAAAATCAAAGTGCGAATAAAATCAAATAAGCGTGATTTTATTATTTAACAAATATTTGATTGGGGTTTTTTTTTCAAATTATTGATCGTTTGGTATACTCGGGTTTTTGCCATAAGTAGTTTTTGGTAGCTCGTTCGAGTGGGTATCTGTAATTTAGGAAACGTTTTAGAGTAAAATTTCACATAGTATAAAAGTAATGAAAGGAATTTTCAAAATTTACACCAATTTGGGGAGACTACTATTTTATTTACCAGGTCAAACAAATGGCGACATAATTGCATCACACTGAGTAAAAAAACAATATCGAAATGTTGTTACATTTACCTTTAAATTGGATAAACAATAAGTATTTTTAAATGTTTAATGTCATCCCTGGGGGTAGAAAAATATTCACAGTTATCTACGTATAAATTAACATATCAAATCAAGCTACCATATTTTATCATCCCATTAACAAATGTTCAATTGAGTATTTTAGAATTTATTGATCATTGCATGCACTCGTTTCTTGGCTACAAATTTTGGGTATCTTGTTTGAATGGTTGTCTACAATTTTGGGACCGTTTTAGGGAAAAATTGTACATGTAAATTTGGTAAATGAATTTACACAATTTACATCAATGGGCTGGGCGCCCAATCTATATGCGCTGTAGAATAAATGGTGACATAAAACCATTAAATTGATAAGGTTGATTAGGAAAACAAAACCTAAATATTGTTACTTTCAAGTTCAAATTGTGTAAACAACATCTATTTTTAAATATATAATGTCGTCTTTAGGGGTTACAAAAGATTCACATGAAATTGACAAATGTATCAAAATAGCAACGGCGATAAAAGAAATCAGTTAAATACTTTAATAGACTTTTATATTGGTTTTCAAAAAAAAAAAAACTACGAAATATTTTGACAGTTCATGCAACAATACAAGACAACAGAGAATTTATAAAAAACTAAAACTTAAACCATCGATCCATCGGAAAAAATTCAACACCAATATTTACTACCCCATTTCCAATTGGAACTTGAAAAATCAATTGAGAATTCAACACCCATATTTACTACACCATTTGAAATTGAAATTCACAAAAAAATCAATTGCAATTTCAAAATACTATTTCAAATAAAGGGTGTCTCAGTAAGAATGCACTGCTTCATATAAAATAAAACATGTGGTTTTTGAGATAATTTTGATATTGTTGGATTGTAACGAAGACATGTTCCGATTAAGAACGGAATAAAATATGCGTCAAATGGCCCCCACGGCTCAGACGGCAGGCCATTACCCTTTTAGTGAAATTTTCCATGACTTGTTCGAGAGATGTGGCTGTATCTCACACAAGACGCGTTGGATCTCGGATTTGAGCTCAGGAATTATTTCTGGTTTATTCGCAAAACCCCGAGATTTCACAAAACCCCAAAAAATGAAATCGCACTGCATTAAATCGCATGATTTTGTTGGCCAATTAATCTGTTCTGGAAATCGTTGGTACAATAAATTGATTACGATGGAACTTAGTTGTTACTGGAATCTCTTTCCGGTATGATAGTTTGGTTTTCCGATCGAATAGAGGTTCCGCTTTCGAGTAGTGGACAAATGCAGGAGTGTTAGGAGTACCTTCCAGCCCTATTCCATAACCGACTCCGAACACAATCTCATTACTGATTGCTAATATAAGAAATGTTAGGATGCACAAAATGCAATTTTATCGTTTGAATATTTGTACACATACTTTTAGCCTAGATTGTTAAATTGTTGTGCCTACAATCAGTGAGTGAAAACTGGAAAGCGCACAGCTCAGTGATTGTGAGAAGTACTCCCCGGTCCCTTCAGGGGATGTAATGGGAAAACATTTATTTTATTTATTTTACATGTTAAAATGACTGGTTGTTACTCTTTATTGTTTTGATATTCAGCCCAAAACAGACTTCTTTCCCAATAAAAATACAAGGGTTAACATAATCGTTAACAATAATATGATGGTTTACATTAACTCACCACTAAAAAACAAAATACAAAGTTAACCTCTAAATAACTTTCAATTACAATTAATTAATCCGATAGTTAACTACGCCCTTAAACACTGGAAATTATACCTCCAGTTTAACTATAAATCTGTGCCAAGAGAATGCTGACAGTACACGTAATATATATTACTTATAAAGGGTTTTTCAACAGAGACGCTACAAAAGTAAATCGATAGGGACAGCAAACGACGCCATATTTTTTCCCGCTCTTTTGACATTTCTCTTCAGTAAGGTTTGCCATTTCATCATGGAAAGATATACGAGCCAACAACGAGTCGAAATTATTAAAATTTACTACCGAAATTTGGAGTCAGTGGCTTCAACTTTAAGAGCGCTACGTCCAATTTATGGTCGTCATAATCGTCCTACCAGATCAACAATTGAGCGTCTAGTAGGAAAATTTGAATCCACAGGCACTGTACAAAATATTCCCGTGCCAGTGAGACAAAGAAGTGCCCGTAGTGTCGAGAATATTGCTGCCGCTGAGGCTTCAGTTCAAGAAAGCCCAAATGTGTCTCTCACACGTCGTTCTCAAGCGTTGGGCATCTCTGTGACGTCGTTGTGGCGAATTTTGCGAAAAGATCTTCGCCTACATCCTTACAAGATCACATTGATGCAAGAACTGAAGCCCCTTGACCATTATAAGCATCGTATGTTCGTGAATTGGGCTGAGCAACAACTTGAAAATGATTCGGATTTTCATCGGAAAATCATCTTCAGCGATTAGGCTCATTTCTGGCTGAATGGCTTCGTCAATAAGCAAAATATGCGTTATTGGTCAGACAGCAATCCACACGTAATCCATGAGTCATCATTGCATCCCGAAAAACTTACGGCTTGGTGCGGTTTATGAGCCGGCGGCGTCATTGGGCCGTACTTCTTCCGTGATGATCAAGACCGGCACATTACTGTGAATGCGAATCGCTACCGTTCAATGATAACCGAATATTTTTGGCCCCAATTGGATAATATAGACTTGGAGGATATGAGGTTCCAACAGGACGGCGCCACAAGCCACACAGCGAATTGCACAATCAATTTATTGGAAACCAAGTTTGGTGAACGTGTTATCTCACGAAATGGCCCAGTCGTTTGGCCGCCTCCGTCGTGCGATTTGACGCCGTTAGATTATTTCATGTGGGGCTACGTCAAGTCTATGGTCTATGCTAAGACCCCTTTCACACTCGGCAAGTTACTTGCGCAAGTCTCTTGCCCAAGTCTTGGTTTGTTGATGACAGAGGTAAGGTCGGGATAGGGGAATAAATTTTGAGTACAGACTTGCTTGTACTCGGAAAGTTGAAAAACTGACTTGCGCAAGTAACTTGCCGAGTGTGAAAGGGGTCTAAGAAGCCAGCGACGATTGATGAACTTCGTACGAATATCGAACGTGAAATTGCAGCAGTATCGGCCGATTTATGCTTGAAAACCATCGAAAATTGGGTTTAGCGTCTCTGGACTTCTGCAAGCGTGCCCGTGGTGGCCATGTAAAAGAAATCGAGTTCCATACATAATGGCATCGAACGTACTTTCACAGGAATAATGAATTTCATTGGAATCTAAAACCGGTTTTGTTTTAATTAAAAAAAAAACTTTTGTAGCGCTTTTATTGAGAAACCCGTTACGTCATGTGTTTATAAAAGTAATATCGTGCATTTCATAAAATTATTTACAATTTTATGTGATGACAAAGTCAGTGTTTCCCAAGCTACAAAAAAATAATTACAAAGTTTCTAATATAACGGAATAGGCGTATTTGATTGTAGTATTGTTAGCTTTAACTATTAATATTTTTACTCGATATTTTGATCCTTCTTCAGGAATAGATATTTTATTTAAAAAAATACATCATTTTGAGTGAATAGAAATGTACTATCCCGGTCGGTGCCCACATTATGCACAATGTTCAACGGGGATCGAAATATCAAAAAAAAATTTAAGTTTTTATGGATAACAACAAGTTTTTTATGGATAACAATTAATGGCAAAAAAGGCCGAATAATAAAATTCTAATACTTAATTCTCTCCCCTTGTGTATGTCCACAAGCTCTATGGACTAAAATCCAGTAATAGTATTGGTAAATCTGAATTGTTCATTTAAAAAATTTAGGAACACTGATGGGCTTGACATTCATGATTTCGAAACTTTAAACTGATCGAATTGAAAACTAGACTGTAAACCAGTAATCCAGGATGGGTAATAACACTGTGTGTAATTTTTTAAGTCATGGCAAAATAACCATATACGGACACCACTATGTGATAAAAGACTAAAAAAAAAAAGACCCGTGTTTCCCAATTTTTCCCAAAGTCATGCACTTTTTTTTTATGGGCCGCCAAAGATTTGGGGCCTCGGTATCATTTTCGTAAAAATGTAATCATTTTCTCAGGCTCATATCTTGCAAACCGTCCAGAATTTCGATTTACTCTCTGAGGTTGTAGCTCTTGTCATAAAGAACAAAAATTGGGAACATATAAAATCAAAAAAACTTCACCTTCCAGATCAAAATCGCAAAAAACTTAAAAAAATTCGATTTTTTTTTACCTTTTTTCCCGTGTTCAGGTCCATAGGTAGCAAATCGTTCAAAATTCAAGGAAACAATCAACTACAAAAATTTACCTAAGATCTCAATAAACAAATTTCTAGAACATATAAACTTCCTAGAGATGAGTCTTAACACTGTTTAGGTAGCACGCAAAAGTGAAAAATTTGCCGAAAATATTTTAATTTAATTTTTTTTACCTTTTTCTCCTGTTCAGGTCCATAGGTAGCAAAAAATGAAATATGCCTGGCCAGAACCATGTGTTTGTCCAAGGGTTAACACCGTTTAGGTAGCGCTTAGGTATCACGCGATCATGCACCAACAGCAGCAGCACAGGCAATCGAAATTCTGAACGGTTTGCAAGATATGAGCCTGAGAAAATGATCACATTTTTACGAAAATGATACCGAGGCCCCAAATCTTTGGCGGCCCATAAAAAAAAAGTGCATAACTTTGGGAAAAATTGGGAGACACGGGTCTTTTTTTTTTTAGTCTTTTATCACGTAGTGGTGTCCGTATATGGTTATTTTTTTTCGTGTTGCACTGTGTAATTATTATTCGACTATTGAATTGACACGCGTTTTTCCCCCGTTTTCGGTTCTAGAATCAGTATTTATAGAAGGAATTGCATCTATTAGCTGACAATACGCAAAACCATTGATAAATATTCCGGTATGTGATGGAAATCGATCGTAGTCGATTTGGTCTAATAAATATGCTTATTTGTGCAAGTAATGGAATTCAATTAATTCATTGCCCTTTATCTGCCATTAAATAATGTATATGTACATAAAATATTTATTCTCCAATATAAGGAATTATGCCAATAAAATTCATTTAAATGGCGAATCGTATTCGATTTGGCTCGATCGATTTCCATCATCTGCCGGACTGATCTCAACTTGCACCAATACTTTTTGGGTTCAGTCTTGTTAGTAGGTTCGTGTTCGATATTTGTGAATTGTTTTAAGTATTGTTCTTGAAACATTGATTTTGGAACTCAACTCGATAAAAAAAAGGTTGTCAATTAAATAATCAAAACATCGAAAAAACTGCCTTTATCAGTGAAATAAATATTACTCATACGCCGCAACGGATTACTGATTTACAATATACTAGAAATATTGTAGTAACATTAAATATAATTCATTTATTTGCCAATGGAAATAAAAATTCGTTACAGACAACGACTTAAAAACAACTTGTACAATAAAGCATTTTAAATAAAATAAAAATATATAAAATAAAATATTAAAACAACAGCTGTTATTTTTAAGTGCATTTAAATCCCCTTTAATTTGTAGATGGTTGGGTTAATTGTAAAACTATCCCCACAAAAACGTGTATTCAATTAATTCATTAGTTACATTGTAATTATAAATTTCAGTGAAATTTTAAAAATTAAAACAGATGAAATATAGCCTTCATCGTCACAACCACCTCCCAGCCGATATTCGCCCACTCAAATATATTCGGATAATATTTTCTTTTTTTTTCATTTATTTATTTGGCTTCTTCCAGAGTGTGACGTTAACTGTCACAAGAAATGTGAACGCCTTACGGCCAATTTGTGTGGCGTCAATCAGAAATTAATTGTTGAAGCATTGGCAAACGTTAAAAGAGGTAAAATGAATAAAAGCTAAATGTAAAACACAAAAGAAAAAACGACGAAGAATTCAAATTTGAAAAAAGCAAATGAATGAAAATTACAAATTCCAAAATAAATAAATATGAACATCACATGACTTATATAGTAATTTAACCAAGAAAAGAAAAACAATCAACATAATTTATTGCAAATTTTTTAAAAAAAAAAGCACAACAAAACGAATTGTGTTGTTTAAATTAGATAAAGAGAACCACTGCAAAGCACTGCAGGAAGCTTTTTCTATTAATTGTATTAATCCGTGAGAAGCTTTTTATTTTTTTATCAAAATTTTTAAATTCAAAAACATTTAGTAATTTAAACAAAGGCACCCACCACTACATATTGTTCATTTGATTAAACTGTTAACCTTAAAGAAAACCACGTTTATTTGGTTATGATTACCCAACAGAATGTGTGGATAATGATAAAAAAATTTAACCCACTCTGAGGTTTTTATGCTTGAAAGTAAAATCCATATTTTAACCTAATCATTATCCAAATGTATTCAAAAATAACTCATTGCCTTCTATTAAGCGTCTGACTAAGTGACATCAGACCTTCATTGAATTAAAAAAATATAAATAAATTGCCTTGTCAATGGATATAGATAACATTATGTGGTGTTCAAATTTGTTGATTTGGAATTCATTTGCCTTTCAACGACTTTCAAAATCAAGCAAAAAACAATATTTTTTTCTAAACAGGTGCACGTGAAACCAGAGATTCTCCAAGTACGCCGCCTAGTTTAAATCCTGCATATAAAATTGAACCGAGTGAAGAACAAGATGGTATGAAGTATTTAAATATGATTAAGCATTGGGAAAAAATCAAAACTATTTTATCAAAAACCAGTTTTCCTTTAGGCGTGTATTCAATAGAAAGCGGATTTGAAGCAGAAACATATTACGTTTGTTAAAGTTACTTTGAACAAATGATGTCCATGAGCAAAATGACTACATTTTAAATTATTATATAGGGTGTCCCAATAAAAGTACACAATTTAATTTAAAAATAAATCGCATATTTTGCGACCGAGTGCAGATATTTTGTATTGCATTTTCAAGTAAACATGATTAAGTATGAAATATCTGGAAAATGGAACCGAATTTTTTGACTACAGACCCTTGATTCGCGAATTTTGAAATTTTTGTGAACGATGTTGAATTTATGTTGCCGAGTTTTCGTTTACAACAGTAATATTTTCAAGAACTTATTGTCCATGATCGACCCAGTTTCTTCAAAATTTTTTGATCAAGTTTGTGATACATTTTCCGGGTAGTATGCGAACGATTTCAGCGTAACTTCTCTTATATTTGTAATGGGTATGCACAATGACATCGCGTTCTTAATTTTTAAAAATCTAACTCTATAAGAACACCAACTATTCCTGTGTTTTTCCAAGGTTTCCAGACCCAGAAAAATACCTGTTGCACACTAGACTGTACTGAAAGCTTAGTTTTTTTGGAATTTCAATTATTGACAGGAGCCTGAAAAAAGAAAACCTTCCCGTACTTCTATGAATCGTATTATTAAGTGCAAATTCTATCATCGTTGGACCTAAACTACGATTCACCCGCTCAACCTGACCATTAGCCTGGGGTGAGCCTTTTTTTTGTATCAAGCCAACACTCAGGGGATGCCCCCTATAAATGCAGTGCATTGTTTTGGCGAAGGAAAATTGAGGTAGTCGAGGGTGGAAAGAGGGAATAGTGACTATTGACATTTGCCTTGAATGTTTGTATGTCACAATTGGTGGGAAATACACTAGCCGGAAGTTTATTCCACATACCGGACTGTGCGGCTGAAGAACGAATTTTCTCTATAGTGTGTACTGCGGTCAATGGGTCACTCGATAAAAAACGGATGAGAGTTCATGGAAAGCCGCGTACTTCGGCTAAATATCCTCAGGTCCGGCATAAGTTGACGGATGTCCGAGGAACACATACCGTGGAAATATCAATAGAACAGCGACACGCATTTCGACGCTGCTCAAGGGAGACAATAGAGTTGGATACCCTATTGTCCCCTATCAACACCATCGCTCTCCTCTAGATACGATCGAGAAGCTCCAAAGATGTCCCAGGAGCACCTGCCTATATACGGGAGTTATATTCCATCTTTAGCCTGATGTAGGTGGTGTAGATATTGAGAAGATCAGATGGTGTGAAGTATTTCTTGCACCGCTTTAAAAAGCCCAGACACTTTAATGCATCTTTCGCCACTTCAAATACATGTTTTGCCCAACGGACATCACATTGCATTTTCATGCCCAGAACACCAAGAGCGTCTGATTCTTCAATATCCACACCGTCCACATAGACAATGACGACACACCTGGGTCAGCAATCCGCTTATGCGACAACAAACAACACTGGTACCCGCATTAAAATCTACTCTATTCATTCGACCCCATTCAACAATGGACACCGGGTCCCGTCCGAGTATTTCATTCGTCGTCCAGCGTTTGATTTCAGGCAACTAAGAACATCCCTAGTACCAGTCGAAGCCACCGCATAAAGTCTACCAAACTTGGTAAAATTAACTACATTTGAATTGGATTATGCCAGTTCTCGGTAATTCCGAACATTACCTTTTATTAATTGTTGTATGTCAGCTACCAAATCATGCTTATTTCTTAACTGCAATTATTCAATACAGTTCCAAAGATTTACTTTACATTGGGTAAAAAATAGCATTTGTACTAAAATATTTATGGGAAACAGATTACAATTATAATGATTTTAAGAATGATACAACATTTCCCGATCAGGCCACCCAGGGTTGAGTAAAGAAATATAAAAGTTTAAACTATATATCGAAGTAATACTTAGATAAAATCCTTTGCAGTCAGTGAAGAGACACAAACTTTGAAGGTATGGTATCGTCAATCTTAAAGGACAACCGATCTATAACCGGGTGTACTAACAAACTTCCAAGCAATTTGTTTTAAAAACCTGATAACAAGGTACTATCCATCTACAACAATTTCAGTTTAATATAAGGCTCCAACTATACGCCATGAAGAGCATATAAGCAAGATGAAAACATTTCCCAAGATTGGAAATTCGAAAAAATAATTTTTTAGGACATTCTAACCCTTAAATATACGACATACTTCAAAAGTTGGATTGTGGGGCAAGAGTATTTTTACAAGACAACACGAGCAGACAGTCACCTCTAGAACAACTTATAAGGATGTAGGATAAACAAGAAGGGTGTCTCAGAAAGAATGAACGTTTTCATCATTAAATAAAACCCCTTCTATTTTGAGATAGTTGTGATTTTTGTATAGGGTTGTAAAGAAAACACATTCCGATTAAGTATGGCATAAAATATCCGTCAAATGCCCGCCACGACTCTGATGACAGGGCATAACTCTTTTCATGAATTTTTCCATTACTTTTTTTTCCATTACTGTATCTCACCGATAACGCATTTGATTTCGGATTTGAGCACAGGAATTGTTTCTGGTTTATTTGCATAAACCTGAGAATTCACAAACACCCAAAGAAAAAATCGCACGGTGTTCAATCACATGTCCTTAGTAGGCAGTTGACATCAGAATTTCTTGCGATAATTTGTTCTGGAAACCGTTGCTGCAATAAATCGATTGTTTCATGCGCGGTGTGGCAGATGGCGCCCTCTTGCTGAAACCACATTTTCCTAAAACAAGAGTTTTGGTACATACATTCTGCCTCAGCAACATACACTCCGGTTCACTTATTTAAAGGCACTAAAAATTCCATATTCAGCAGCCTGTATCTTTTTCAATTTGTAGTCGATTTCAGAATTTTAAACTGGAAATGGAAGCTCGAGATCTTAGTTTACAAAAAAAAATCCAAAACTGTGATATTTCTTTGGGTTCAGTTGAATAAAGGCACTTTAGCTAATTTTAATGAAAACCAGTTTTTCTTGTTTTTTTAATTTATTTTACTTTATTTGAGAACTATTAGTAATGGATACAACCCACTTTGTTTTTATTAAATTGAAATATACCGGTTTACATTGAGAGATAAAGAAAATTTATGTAATCCAACGAAATTTGATTCCAAGCATCTTTAATGGCCTGAATTAGTGGCTGTTTGTCATCAAATTGTCTACCTCCTTCATAGACCTTACGAGATAGCCAACTCCAGACACTTTCGATAATGTTTAAATCTGGCGGAGAGGGTGGCCAGTCAAGAATATTAACATTTTGGCTTGCAATGAACTCCTTTACTACTCTGGCGTTGTGTATAGAGCATTATCCTGTTGCAATATCCAAGATATAGGACCAAATAGTTCACTGAACTTCGGCAAATCCGATTCCAATATCGTTTTATAGCTTACACCAGTCATTTTTGTACTTTAAAATTCAAGATCGATGGTGCCATAGTACGTAATAGCACCCCACACCTTAACGCCTCCCTCTCGGCTGTGACGTCGGTTCAAAAAACGCATTTCTTTGCGCAGGTCATGGAAATAATAGTGGTAGCCATCAGGCCCATGCAAATTAAACTTCTTCTCATACGTAAATACAACGGTTCTCCAGTCATTTACATGACCTCTTGTCTGCACATCCCATACCATGTAGTCTCTTGCGAATTGAAGCCGCTTTTCTTTACGAGGAGCATTAAGTGGCGGTTTTTTTGTAATTTCAGGTATTTGAGATACTCACGGCTCTTAATTACTCTGCGTACTGATGACTTCCTCGCTTCCACTCCAGCTTTAGCTCTTATTTTTGACAAGGATAAGGCAGAATTATGAATTCTAATGAGTTTTCTTTTCTCATACGTAGATAACATTTCTTCCATACCCCTCGTGGTCCTTGATGTAATTGTCGACAACTGTTGGGCTCCGTTTAATTTTTTTAGCTATTGTGCGGTTGGAATTTTCTTCAGAACAGTAAACATCGATTTTAGTTGTTTCCGATAGATTTAAAATTTTTTGTTCTGCCATTTTGACTCGAAAAATGATTAAGATGTAACAAATTGTAATAAACAAACGCTCCCTATAAACAATCATCGCTTACTTTAAAAATAATAAAAAAAAAAGAATAAAGTATCTTTATTCAAATGAATCAAACAAATAGCACATGTTTGGACTTTTTTTTATAAATTGCTCAACAACAGTTCTTTAGTTAAGAAACAACTATTGTCATGATTTTTTTATTATTTCAAGATGTCTAGCTTCCATTTCCATTTTAAAATTCTGCAATTGGTTGCAAATTGCAAAAGATACAGACTGCTGAATATGGAAATTTTACTGCTTTTAGATAAGTGAACCGGAGTGTATTGCGGAAACCGTGTATATGTTTGCCAGCATTGTCTTCATGAATTGAAATCCTGCTGATTTCGATTCTTTGTTGTCTGTCACGTTTTTGTTTTCAGCAGTTTTCAACAAACCAAAACCTATTTGGGTCATAAAAACATAAATTATAACCAATTAATCATTAAATCTCTATCATGTAATATTGTTTAGCAAACACAATGTGTTTGGACACAAGTATACTACATTTGCGACAAGCTACAAACACGTTATACTTTCATCCAAACAACAACAAAATACAGTTTTTTCAGCGTGTTTAATTCCGAACGTAGACAAATATTTGGTACCTGAAAGTGACTATATTTTAGAAACAAGTATTTTTTTAGAACATATTATTTCTAGCCATAGCACGTAAACTACTTATATATCAATATTAATACTAGTTTGGATTAAACATAGAAGTGATCACTATTTAATTTAATTTTTATTTTAATTCTTTTTACAACATAATCTTACTAATGAAATTTCTATTCCAATACAGAAACTTCATACACATATTCACAATTCCAAAAGTCCGGACGTTTTACACCGCCAGCCACAATAATACCTAGATTTAAGAATTATACAGTTGATGATTTCCATTTCCTAGCTGTGCTGGGTAAAGGAAGCTTTGGCAAAGTAAGTTGACAATTACGCACTTGGAACGATGTAACCTTCTGTTGCTCTTTACTCTAAACATCTTCCTTCTAACATCGTGTCATCTCAAATAGGTACTCTTAGCTGAATTACGTGATACCACATATTATTATGCAGTTAAATGTTTGAAAAAAGATGTTGTGCTCGAAGACGATGATGTTGACTCAACGCTGATAGAACGTAAAGTTTTGGCCTTGGGTACAAAGCATCCGTATTTGTGTCACCTGTTCTGTACATTTCAAACAGAGGTAAGTACTATATATATTTACGTAGTACAGAGGAACATCTATTCAAATACACATAAAAGAATACATACATATAAAAGAATGATAAACGAAAATTGTTAATTTATTATCATTTATCAAACTATATAATATTTATAAACTATTATTTTTGTTTAAAGAGATACAGATAAATGTGATACTATAATTAGCTTAAAGAACCATTTATAACTTATTAAAAAAGGACAACATTGTTCAAGACAACTTGGAGATGGACGAATGACAGAAGAATTACGACATACATATTAGTTTACCTTAGGAAAATTTGCGGCGACTATGGTGATTTTAATTATAACACCTAGAATCAAACCACCAGATGTGGCAACAAATGTAGGCATATGCTTTCAATTTAATTATACCATTATATATAAATTTAGCTACAGATACTAGGTTCTACTTAACTGAGCCTGACCAAAAGAGGAGTGACCTAAAGAAAACAGTCACTTTAGCATGTGTCGATTAGAAATCTTTTCCCATCACTCTATACTTTATTGAATGGCTTAACAGTTAGAAAATATTGTTGATTCAATTCAAATCAACCGTATGTCCGTTTGTTTCTTCATGAAAACTATAAACTAAAAGTTCTTTGGGCTAAATGTTCTAGGCACCATCAAAATATTGTTTCCCAAATTTGACTTCAAAGCTTCCTCAAACTTAGTTCCCAAAATAGACTAGTTAATTGTACTTCAAATAAATTAAAAATTTAAATGAGTACTACTGTACGGAAATTGAGGAAATTCATTTTTAAATTAAGAGCAGCAGTATAAAATTGTATTCACAAAGTAGTACAGGTAACCCTCCTACAAGACGGCTTCCTACAAAATGATTTCACTCTTACACGAAAAAAAATTTGCGGAAACCCTCCACGGTACAACACGGTTTTATTTTAACACAATAATGGAATTGCGAAAAACCTCGTAAGACACTAGTCCAAAATTAACGAAAGAACTACAATGAAAATGAAAAATAAGTCATTCATAAAATTAAGGTAGACATAAGTAATTTTCAAATATAAATTATACAGGCTGATTCAGGAAGTTCCAGACAAATTTCTCCAGCGTATTCCTTGGCTCATTTCATGAAGAAAAGTCCACTAGGACCATGTCCGAAAATGCAAGGATGCGAAATGGCAGCGGGTTCAAAATTTTCAGATTGGCGGTCGGAGGGTAGTAGGGTAAAGTTGCTAACTTCTGAGCCAGTGGTCGGATTTTGGGCTTGTTGGAAAGGTCTTTAAGAGGCCTTTTAGAATCAAGAAAAGGCAAATCGCCGAGATACAGAGCTTTCGGAAAAAAATGCACATAACCTCAATTTGCTCAGCCAGATGGCAGGTAATTTACGTTTTCTGTTGAAAGATAGCCATACCTCTTACCTTTCCAAAATGACCTAAACGAAACGAACTACCGTTCCAAAGTTATGACCATTTTACTGAAATGCAAGAATGTTTGTTTTTGTTTTTGGAAGCGAAATAACAGCACACATTTATTTGTTTTTGTAAATTAACACGTTTAAAATTTTATTTTATTGAAATTTTCACAATCAATAAAAAAAAGGTGGAAAAAGTCAAATCAACGAGATACAGACCTGCCATCTGGCTGAGCAAATTGAAGTTGTGTGAATTTTTTTTTTCAATTATTTTCCGAAAGCTCTGTGTCTCGTCGATTTGACTTTTTTCTACTTTTGTTTATTGATCCTCTTAAAGACCTTTCCAACAAGCCCAAAAACAAAAAAATCCGACCACTGGCTCAGATATTAGCAACTTTACCCTACTACCCTCCGACCACCAATCCGAAAATTTTGAACCCGCTGCCATTTCGCACCATTGCATTTTCGGACATGGTCCTAGTGGACTTTTCTTCATGAAATGAGCCAAGGAATACGCTGGAGAAATTTGTCCGGAACTTCCTGAATCACCCTGTATATTCACATGAAGAAACAAAAAAATTAAATACATATTATGTATTCAAAGAGTCCTAGCGGCCTATACGATTATTCATTTTTTGAATGGTTGATATATGTAAATATCATATTTCTCTTGGACTGACCACATTGTCAAGTATAAATGAACATGAAATATTTTTTGAAAGTTATTCTAGTAAAACATAAACAAACATCAGACATAATGTGTGATGCTGAATTTATTAAAATTTGTCCCGTTTGCAAACGATTAATATTTAGAAAGTTAATGTTAGTGAAAACAAAATCTACATGTCGTTGAACTTTCAAAATACATAATAATATCGACGTACATATCGATGTCTTAATATAAAAAGGGCCTAACTCGATTTTTTTGTTACTTGACAGGAGAAGGAAAAATCTTAATAAAATACGTAAAATTTTAGATACAAAAAAAGTTTTAATGTAATTTTTAATAAAAAGAAACAACACATTTTTGGAAACTGCTTTAAAACTTTTTGTTGTATCTAAAATTTTTTTCGGATTTTATTAAGTTTTTTCCTTCTCCTGTCAAGTAACAAAAAATCGAGTTAGGCTCTTTTTATATTAAGCCATCGATATAATATTTCGTGTGTATAACGTGCCATTTAATAAATATATTACCATCTTTAGTGGTATTCATAGTTATGTTTCCGTCATTCACAGTCGTCCATTAACATAAAACTTTATCGTGATTGAGTTGTTAAAATTTTACAAAAATAGTGCAAAAGTACTATTTTTTGCATCTCTGTTACGATCTAAATAGATTTCGGGGATTCAGGAAAGTGTATGTGTGTCTACACAATTTTCACACCCACCGAAAGTAAAATTGGGGAATACCCGAAGTATCTTACATTGAGCTACGATAGACACACAAATCATTTAATATACACACTAAGTCTCACGTGTTAACAACTTTGTTGCGAATAAATTGATTTTATTTTCGAATTGGTAAATATATTTTTGAAAAACTTGTAGGTGTTTGTTAAAATTTGCTAGTACTGCTCTTAGGAATAGGTTTGAAAACTTGAAGTAAGCCGCAAACAATGTCTGAAAAGAAGAAACCTACTTTTAAAAGGAAGTTTATTTCATTGGTGACAAAAATACATATTTTGGATCGTTTGCTAAACGGGGAAAATACATCTCATGTTGCAAACACTCTTAATTTAAATGAGGCAACAATAAGATTGATTAAAAAATGTGAAAAGGAATCTTCTACATCCGCAAAATATTCAGCACGTCGTCGCTCTTCAATTATTAAAAGAATGGAAAAGCTCTAAGGGCGAGTTTCACACTCGTCATTTAAAAGCTCAATTTAAAAGGGAACAGAAAATTTTCATATTAATTGACATTTAAATGACACGCATCGGGCATTTAAAGTACATTTAAATGGAGAATTTTGAACTGTGAAACTGGCCATAAGTATTTGCATTGATGATTGTAGTGCTAAAAATATACCATAAGCTTTAAAAATTTACAAATATCTTCAAGAAAACGGAGAAACACCGGTGAACCCGGAATTCATGGCAAGTAAGTGTTGGTTCGAGAAGTTTAAAAAACGATTTGTAATTCATAGGGTTAAAATTCAAGGGAAAACCGCGTCGGCTGATCACGAAGCAGCTAGAACGTATCCGGCGAAACTACAGAAAATTATTGAAGAAAAAGGTTACAATCCCGATCAAGTTTTTAATGCCGATGAAACTGGGCTTTGGTGGGAAAAAATGCCTGACAGAACTTTTTTATCAAAAGAAGAAAAATTTTGATCTGGTTTTAAGGCTTCAAAAGATCGTATCACTTTGCGTTTGTGTAGTAATGCATCTGGGGACTTCATGACAAAACCGCTGCTAGTTCACAAATCATTAAATCCGATGATAGCAACAAATTCAACAGGCGTTCACAATGCAAGCAACAAATTTGTTCGAATAAGTTCGAAAAAACAGCTGACTGGCTACTTTGTTTACATTATACAGCGGTATACATATTTGGGGATTGAAAAATGGAGAATTGCAATACAAACGAAAAAGCAAACAGTAAAAAATAGAAAAATTAAATGTGAGACACGGACCTCAGATTTGTACCACTACCCGAAGCAAAAAGTATTAAGTGTTTTTCTTTAGAAAACTTTTCAAATTTTTCTATAAAAATATTTTAAAATTTTTCTATAGGAATATTTTCAAATTTTTCTAATATGTCATGGCCTTGGACGGTTTCGATAAACCTGAAAATGTCAGCTTTTTTTAAACTTTTTTCTTTTGTTTATTAATAAAATTGGCGCGAACTACACTTACTACAAACAACTACACATTTTACAATTGCATCAGCTGATTAGTTCGAAAGCCAGCGACAGTGTTGTATTCTTGGTAATAAAAAATTATAATTATATGTGAAATTATTGTTATTGCCAGATTCTACAGATAATATTATTTATTAAAATGTTTGTTTTGATACAAAATGTTTACACTTTCATTCATACTTTCAAGTTTTAAAACAAAATTCGAAGTACAGCGCCCCTAGCGGTCAGTAGAATAAGCTGATTCGAACAAATTCCAATTTGAAGTAGAAGTAGAACCTACTTCTATGACAAATTTGAATCCCAATTTCAGGAAAAACATGAGACAGCATTATTTGCAATACTGTGAGTGGGAACGAGAAGGCTTGAATTACAAATTCGTTGCTGCCATTGTGAACGCTACTTAATGCATGTTGGAAAAAATTATGGCCTTCAGAAGTTGAGAGCCTGCAAGAGTCCCCAGAAAATGATATTCCGGGAATATTAGAACTTGCTAGATCGATTGGTGGTGAAGGTTTTAGGGATATGGCTGCCGAGGATATTCAAGACATATTAATAGAACAAGAAATTGGAGAAGAAGATTTAGTGGATTCTGAAGACAATAGCACTGATGAGGATTGTGAAATAAATAGTTTGTCCATTAAAAAGTTGCAAGAAGGATTAACTTTAGCCAAAAATCTTGAAATATATTTCTTGACTGAAGATCCTTGTTCTGAAAGATACCTAAAATGTAAACGAGAGCTACAAAACTGTCTTTCTCCCTATAGCGAAATTTATAACGACCTCGTAAGGGTATAAACACACTAAAATAACAGATTTTCTGAAGAGAACGGGCACTGAAAGTCAAAGTGGAGAAATAGATTCAGAGAGTGATATCATTCGGCCGGAAAAACACTCCCGACTAATTCTGGTGAGCAGTGATGAGGAATAAATTAAATTAAATGAGTTTAAACTGAATAAAAATGTAACTCTTATTTTTGTATGCGTATTTTTTGCAGTTATTTCTAATAAAAATAATGAATTACTGTCTCCTAGCTTCATACAACACGTTCTCCTACAGCACGGCGTTTTCTAGGAACCTATCTACCGTGTTGTAGGAGGGTTACCGTACTGAAAATTGTACCAGAAAAAGGTTGGTAAGTTCGTATTGAACTAAAAGAAAAACATGGTGGAAAAATTCTGTCTGTTCTTTCTGTTGGAATTACAGGCCTTTCAGTGATTGTGATACTTGGGATCTACGATCGATACTAATTCGCACATGTGAATTGCAGGATTGAGTTTGTAACGGGTTTTTCAATAAGAGCGCTACAAAAGTTCTTTTAAATAAAACAAAACCGGTTTTAGATACCAATGAAATTCTTTATTCGTGTGAAAGTACGTTCGATGCAATTATGTATGGAACTCGATTTCTTTTGCATGGCCACCACGGGCACGCTTGCAGTAATCCAGACGCTGAACCCAATTTTCTACGGTTTTCAAGCATAAATCGGTCGATACTGCTGCAATTTCACGTTCGATATTCGTACGAAGTTCATCAATCGTCGCTGGCTTGTTGGCATAGACCACAGACTTGACGTAGCCCAACAGGAAATAATCCAACGGCGTAAAATCGCACGACCGAGGCGGCCATTCGACTGGGCCATTTCGTGAGATAACACGTTCACCAAACTTGGTTTCCACAAAATTGATTGAGGCATTCGCTGTGTGGCTTGTGGCGCCGTCCTGTTGGAACCACATCTCCTCCAAGTCCATATTATCCAATTGGGGCCAAAAATATTCGGTTATCATTGAACGGTAGCGATTCGCATTCACAGTAATGTGTCGGTCTTGATCATCATGGAAGAAGTACGGCCGAATGATGACTCATGGATTACGTGTGGATTACTGTCTGACCAATAACGTATATTTTGCTTATTGACGAAGCCATTCAGCCAGAAATGAGCCTCATCGCTGTTGAGGCCTCTTAAAGTTAGCCTCTTAAAGTTGAGGCCACTGACTCCAAATTTTGGTAGTAAATTTTAATAATTTCGACTCGTTGTTCGCTCGTATATCTTTCCATGATGAAATGGCAAACCTTACTGAAGAGAAATGTCAGAAGAGCGGGAAAAAATATGGCGTCGTTTGCTGTCTCTATCGATTTACTTTTGTAGCGTCTCTGTTGAAAAACCCTTTATATATACGATTGATGATCAACCGATGGTATCAATTCAGGCACAGTAGTTAGGCATCTGATGATGAACTTGTCACGGAGTTCGAAACTAGTCATGCCATTGAGTGTGTGTTGACCTGAATTGTCTATTATTTCCAACAAAACCCAACCATTTTGGAATTAGAAAAATGTTAATGTCTTGCTTGTAAGCTTGTAGTATGAATTTCTAATGCATTAACCAAAATCTAACAAAAATCGGTCATAAAAATTCAAATTCAAATAAACTAAAAATTATTGCAACAAATAAAATTGAGATGACAGTTGTACTGGAATTAATTAAATTTATAGAACAATTTTAAGTATAAATGTAATACTTTTATCCACATTTCCCTATGATCTGTACAGATCAGGGATTTATTTCTGGAATTAGAAAAAATGTGAACAGTCGGCAGCAGGATTTGGACTCACGTTGGCGGATCGTTTCGAAGTTTGTGACTCTTCTCATTAGCGCCTTAGTGTGCTAGGCCAGAGACTGTTCACATTGTAACTAATTGCAGTAGTCGTCCTCGGGGTTTCTCTTCTCTTTCTATCTCTCATATCAACAGCTTTATTCCATTACAAACACGTTTTTCTTTCTTACGTACACGCACTTGTACTGCAGTTTTTGAAAGTAATCTATTTATAGAATATAACTATTATAGATATATGTTCATAATTTATAGAACATAACAACCGACGAATTGTTGCGCAAAAAAAATGCAAACAATTATTCCGCGTTCTTGCGGAGTAAACCAATTCATGGCTTTCGATTTGTATTCTGCGTTTCTTTACTTCAGAAATGTCAAATCCGAATTGACATATGGCGCCATTTGCAAAAGTTAATGGGGTATCCAATAGGGTGATTACTTTTGCTCCACATCGTATTTGCATCCAAAAAGACAGATTTTCCAGCATGAACTGAGTATATTATATACACGCTGAAAAATCTGGCGTTTTTGTTGTTGTTTGGGTGCAAATACAACGTGTTTGTAGCTTGTCGCAAATATAGTTTACTTGTGTCCAAACACATTGTGTTTGCTACTCAATATTACATATTTGAGACACAGTAATTAATAGGTTTTAATATATGTGTTTGTGACCAAATTTGGCTTTATTTGTTGAGAACTGCTGAAAACAAAACCGAGCCAGACAATAAAGAAACAAAAACCAGCAGATCTTTAATTCACGAAAACAGTGCTTGCAAACATGTACGTGGTTCTGCAATATGTTGCTGGGGCCGTTATTTCTCAGCGTGTAGTAGTATATTATATTACTATAACTTCATATTATTAATTAGTATATTACTTATAGCAAATGTTAGTTAAAGATGTATACTTAAATTTCTTAGAAACACAGAATTTGGCAACCCACTCGTTATTTGTTTGGCTCTCATTTTTTTTCTAAATGAAACACTTCGATTCTGTTTTTTGATTATGTTTATTTGAACCCTTAGAATTTTATTGGTTAAGTTGAAAATATGATATCGGTTAAATGGGCGCCGTCACAATTGATTACCATACGGGCTCGTTTTATGGCAGTTTTCATCACTTCGGCGAGAACTTCGGGCGACAAATTCTCGCACTCGTGTCGAATGTTGACCTTGAGGGCTTGCAGGGTCTCGGGCATGTTCACGTAAACACGGAACCTTAAAAAGCCGCACAAAAAAAGACTGGAACGGTTAAATCGGGCGATCTTGCGGGCCTGTGCAAATCGCCAAAATGAGAGATGAGTCGACCCGGGAACGCCGCCTTCAGAATATCGGTTGTGGCTCGCGCAGTGTGTGCCGTTGCTCCGTTCTGTTGGAACCACATGTCCTCCAGTCCTAATTCGTCGAATTGCGACAGAAAAAACTCGGTTAACATGGCCCTATAACGTGCACCGTCCACTGTTGTCGTTTGACTAGCGGCGTTCTCGAAAAAAATTGCCCGATGACTCCTCCAGCGTGAACAGCGCACCATGGAGTAATGGCTCGTCGTGCATCACTCGTGGATTTTCGGTGCCCCAGAAGCGATAGTTTTGCTTGTTCACATACCCGCTGAGGTGGAAAATTCTAAAGGTTCAAATAAACATAATCAAAAAACACAATCGAAGTTTTTCATTTAGAAAAAAAATGAGAGCCAAACAACATCGGATGACTTCTTTTGAAACACCTTGTATTCATATTCCATTTTGCTTTCCTCGACGCTTCGTTCAACTATTTTAATTAAATTTTATGACTAATGTCACATGTCTTTCGTATCCAATTGCAGTGACCTACTATAATAATAAACAATTTTATTAGTAAAACTGATTATTTATAAATCGGCTTAATTACACCTGCCTACTAGGCACATATACTACAAGTAGATGAGACACGCGTAGTCAAATTCATAGCCGGGATATTTTTATACTCATAGTAAATGGAGAGACCCCAAATCAAAGGTAATTTTCATCTAAATTTAACCTAAAATGACCATCGATGATTTTATATTTAAATGAATGCGATAAATGTGAATGAAGACTCATTCATTGTGCTGATGATCCACTTGACTTGAGGGGCGGTCCTACGTGCAAACTAGACTCGCGCGTTTGTTTGCTACCGCCTGCCGACGACGTTCATATGTCAATGACCATTTTATGGATCATGGTATTTTTCTTTAAAATTTGAACTAGATTTGCAATCGGATCAATCTGCATTTAAATGATACAAACATTCTTAGTTTATTCGCGTGTTTTCTGGTATGAATGTATGTGCATTTATGCTCGAGTTTTCAATTTCCACCTCTGCATTTTTTTGTTTGGCAGTTTTGTTTGCTTTGGGGTCTCGAGCATATCTATCGATGGCGTAACTACTCTAGATACCTTTGCTGAAATATCATTACGTCGTCTAAACAAACGTCTAGTCAGTGCGGGAGAGCAATTTTGTTTCGGTTGTATCTTTTACATAAAATGTTAATGGGTGTGTGATGGGGTTATTTTTATCGCGTTACTAGTTTTTGTTGGTTTGTTCATTTTTATGCGTATCAACGGTGTTTTTGACGGACCCATCAGCCATCGTTTCGCGGATGGTATATTGTGTTGGCATTTACCGTTTGTAACATATAGTGTGTAATTGACTCATGATAATCCCTGTCACTTTGGCGAGGTATAGGAAATTCCGGATCGGTTTACAATGTTTTACCAGTGAGTGGGTAGAGGAAGTGTATTTGCAATAATCCACTTTTCCCCAAAACGGGTTGTCAGTAGTCCAAAGAATAAAGCATTTGAATATGTAATTTTAGACTACAATTATGTACATATGTATGTAAATTGTCACGGAAACGAAAAGACTACAGATCCCTTACAGCTTTTGAAAAGCCCTTCCCCTACCCTTCATGAAATGTAATGGGAAACCACTTTTTGTGCAGTAATTGCATTTGGTATTAGGGAATAAGAATTTAAATTTAACAGTCAAACATTGAAACCTGAAGACATGAATAGGAAACAGCGTCAGGAGTTCCAGAGCCAAACCAATTACCTCCAGTTTTCCAAAAAGTTGATTTGTTATTTTGGATGCGGACGGTAAAGCTGGCACAAAACTTTTTATAGTAAAAAGTAACTCAATATCATGTATAACTCTTTGGCTAATGAATTGGAAACATTTTGATTAATCTGTTTAACTCCGTAATAATGTAAATATATAATAATGTAAATATATGCAGAAGAAATATTGAAGAAACGAATACAACAAATTGTTGCTGGGGGTGCAAAAAAAACCCAAGGTGTAATTAAAATTTTTTCTTTATTGAATTGTTATTATTTTGTCAATTTTGTAGTTATTGTTATATAAGGGGTTTTCAACAGAGACGCTACAAAAGTAAATCGATAGGGACAGCAAACGACGCCATATTTTTTCACGCTCTTTTGACATTTCTCTTCAGTAAGGTTTGCCATTTCATCATGGAAAGATATACGAGCCAAAAACGAGTCGAAATTATTAAAATTTACTACCGAAATTTGGAGTCAGTGGTCTCACCTTTAAGAGGCCTCAACAATCAGCGATGAGGCTCATTCCTGGCTGAATGGATTCGTCAATAAGCAAAATATGCGCTATTGGTCAGACAGCAATCAACACGTAATCCATGAGTCATCATTGCATCCCGAAAAAATTACGGTTTGGTGCGGTTCATGGGCCGGCGGCATCATTGGGCCGTACTTCTTCCGTGATGATCAAGACCGGTATATTACTGCGAATGCGAATGGCTACCCTTCAATGATAACCGAATATTTTTGGCCCCAATTGGATAATATGGACTTGGAGGACATGTGGTTCCAACAGGACGGCGCCACAAGCCACACAGCGAATGCCACAATCAATTTATTGGAAACCAAGTTTGGTGAACGTGTTACCTCACGAAATGACCCAGTCGATTGGCCGCCTCGGTCGTGCGATTTGACGCCGTTAGATTATTTCCTGTGGGGCTACGTCAAGTCTATGGTCTATGCCAACAAACCAGCGACGATTGATAAACTTCGTACGAATATCGAACGAGAAATTGCAGCAGTATCGGCCAATTTATGCTTAAAAAGCGTCGAAAATTGGGTTCAGCGTCTGGACTTCTGCAAGCGTGCCCGTGATGGCCATGCAAAAGAAATCGTGTTGCATACATAATGGCATCGAACGTACTTTCACAGGAATAACGAATTTCATTGGTATCTAAAACCGGTTTTGTTTTATTTAAAAAACTTTTGTAGCGCTTTTCTTGAAAACCCCTTTAATTAGGCTCCGTTTTCAGTAAATGCAAATTCACATAAAATTTCACATGGGCATACCTGAGGTCTTTTGCTACAGAAATTGACATATTAGAGCGTCATAGGCCACAGTGGTGCTGCACAGTGGGAGCCTAAAGTTGACTATCTCGGCCATAAAAAAATATTGAACCCTTATAAAACTTTGAATTATGGGTTTATTGAAAATATTTTTGCTCTTGATTGCAGCGCTACCAAAAATCTACAAAATAT
Source organism: Phaonia tiefii (assembly GCA_963931995.1). Lineage (NCBI taxonomy): Eukaryota > Metazoa > Arthropoda > Insecta > Diptera > Muscidae > Phaonia > Phaonia tiefii. The sequence continues at coordinate 163,866,682 of OZ008370.1, read as the reverse complement.
ATGCGGGCATGTTTAAATTTGCTCTTATGGTTCTTGAGATATTTGGGAAAATATTTTTGATGTGTGAACACGTATAGACATAGGTAGGCTAATCTATCAAAGTGAACACATGCCAACAACACACAGCGTTACCATCACATACGTGGTTGTTGTACAACAATAGTCTCTGCCTGAAAAAAAAGTATGATTGTATTAATGTAGCGGCAGCGAACAAACATGCAGGTCATCGTCGCCAAAGAGTATTGAATAGTATAGAGAGCTCATGGAACGAATTGTATGACTCAAAAGCACTGGCGACATCTGGCGAATGATTCAAAATGTGTTCATAGAAATCGAACAGGTACCGTGTAACAAAAAGGTGTTAACACATCGCACGTGACTTCGAACATTCATTGATTTTTTGAAAAATGTTGCCTTGGGTTTTTCAATTTATTTATAATATCTCGTCTAAATAAAAAGCAATATTAATTTTGGAATAAGTATTACATTACCAACAGCATATGTTGACAAACCGCGGTAAAAATAATTGTTTTTTGTGGAACTTCCTACATTTAAAGTCAAAACCTTAAAAAGACACCAACACTTTTGCACTTTTGGGAAAAAAGTGTCACCTCATTTTATCCATACTATTAAAGGAATTTAAATTTTAATATTTATTTGAAAAATAACTAAATGTAGATTAATTTTATGGATGCCAGAGTTTGCTATCTTTCACACAGCTTTCTACAGAGGCCTCTAAATTCGGTCGATTTAAAAACAAACAAAAATTCGAAAAATATTTCGACGATTTCTCCCGATTTCGTTAACTTAATTCTGCTATCTACATGAGTTCTGGCAAAAGCTAAATTACCTACTTATAGAAACAAATCGGTTTCAAATTATTTCTTAAAATCGATTGATAATTTTTAAATTTCAAGATAAGAATTAGAAATTTCAATTGATGTCTTTTAAATTTCAATTGATATTTATTAAATTTCAATTGATGATTTTTTAATTTCAGTTGATGTATTTCGAATTTCAAATAGAATTTTTAAATTTCAATTGATGTGTTTAAAATTTCAAATATAATTTTCCAATTGCAATTCCTGTTTTCAATATTAAATTGATATTTTATAAATTACTCTCGTTTTGTTATCCAAGTTATTTCTTATATCAAAGACAGCAAGCATTACTCACGTTTTGCTTTTCATTAATATGACATGCAATTCATTTTCCTAATTTATTTGAATTAATTCAAAACCAATTCAATTCATTTGAATTGGAAGTGAATTGCAAGTCTTTTTGCCAAATTAATTTGAATTAATTCAAATTTCATTCATTCTTTTTTTTGGCGAAAGGAATTAATTCAAAATTTAGCTAATTCGTAATTAATTGAAGTCATAACAGAATGATTAATTTACATCTCTCTATTACACACCTCTCTGTTAAACTTTCGGGAGTAGTTTTCACGGTAGAGTCCATAGACTGAAACATACATACGTAGATACATTTATTCTCGCAATAAATTAAACGTCATAGGCACGGTGGAAAGTAAACATTGGATGGTGGAAAATATGGGTTCAATAATACCAGATAGAGACAATAGTAAACAACGTTCAACAAAGGAACAACAACCGAATTTCGTGTTTTTGTGGCAAACTAGTTATGTTAAATACAATACCAACGATAAAAGTCAACAAAAAAGTGCAAAATACATTTAAATTTTTCAGTTCTACCCCAAAACGACATGAAAAAGTTAAGTGAACATATTTTGTAACTCAACCTGGTGTAAGTTAATTTTAAATTTAATTTCTCTCATTTCCACAAACCTACGACGAAGAGTGTGAAATTAAACGCCAGATGAGAGAATAAATGTATCTATGTACGTATTTGACTATGGTAGAGCCCGTAGAGTTATGACGTATAGAGCTGACATTGTTCTCATCTGACATTTCCTTTCACACTATTCGTGGGGTGGTCGCATAAACTAATACATACATAGATACTTTTAGCCATAGAGTAATCTCAGACTAGAGAGAATATTTGGCTCATCTGACGTTTCCTTTCACACTCTTCGTGATGCGGTCGGTGTGATAGAGAGATGTTTGACGAAAAGTGACAAACACCAGGTGGAATTACAATAACTTTTTGCTTTAATTTTTCATGTCGTTTTGGTAAAAAAAATTGTGAAATTTAAATGTGATTTACACTTTTTTATTGACTGTTACTGTTAGAATACATTTGTATTGTGTTTAACACAATAATTTTAACACACAAAACGAAATGCCGTTGTTGTCATTTTGTTCGTTGTTTTGAACCATTGCCTCTATCTGGTATTAGTAAAGCAATTCTTTTCAACATCGAACGTAAATATCATACCAGGCCAAATGTCATAAATTTGGTGGGAGAACTATTGGGTCTACTATAAGTATTAGTCTATGACTTTTATTCTCTCATCTGACGTTTCATTTCACATTCTTCGTCGTAGGTTTGTGGAAATGAGTGAAGTTAAATTTTCAATTAACTTACACCAGGTGGAGTTACAAAATATGTTCACTTAACTTTTTCATGTCGTTTTGGTGGACAACGGAAAAATTTAAATATATTTTGCACCTTTTTGTTGACTTTTAACGTTGGTATACATTTGTATTGTATTTAACACAACTAGTTTGCCACAAAAACACGAAATTCGGTTGTTGTTCCTTTGTTGAACGTTGTTTACTATTGCCTCTATCTGGTATTAGTGTACCCATGTTTTCCACCATCCAATGTTTACTTTCCACCGTACCTATGACGTTTAATTTATTAAGAGAATAAAAGTATCTATGTATGTATTAGTCTATGCGCGGTCGGTGCGATAGAGAGTTATTTGACATAAATTGACTTACACCAGGTGGAATTACAAAAATTTTTGACTTAAATTTTTGATGTCGGTTTGATGAAAAACTGTGAATATTAAACGTATTTTGGAATTGTTTGTTATATTTTATTGTTAGTATGTACATATATGTGGTGTATTTACACAAAAATTATAACACATAAATCGAAATACCGTTGCTGATTTATTGTTGGATGGTTTGAGCCATTGCCTCTATCTGGTATTATTAAAGCAATAGTTTCCAACATCCAACCGCCCATCTGCAACACACCAAATGTCATCAATTTTCTGAGAGAGTTGGCGTCTCTATACGTCATTACTCTAAGCTTTATGTGTTTGTTTCTAATCTCGACTTTTTCTTCTGACAACTGGTCAATTGACATGATTGTTTGCTTTATTACACTAGTCCCTTGAATCAAAATTATGTGTATTGTAGGTGTCATGGGGTTCCAATTGCAATGACTAATGTACACTTTTGCAGTTTTGGCAGTTTATCCTTCCAACTTATTTCCTTCGATGTTCTGACCACTTGTTATGGATTCCAGCGGAGACACTTTCCGCATCAGAAAAGAATCGTATTGCAGTGTTTCCATCAATTGTGTTTCCAAAACCTGGCATTTCCAAGCAGCCCCAATTCATTTTTTAACTTACTTTCTATGAACTTATTTGTGTCCTTTACAGTATTTCAAAACAATACTATTTGGACTTCTACTATTTTCAATGAAGCCGAATTCAACTCTTCAACGATATTAACTATTTACAAGAATTAAATAAATGCTTTCCCATTACATCCCATGAAGGAATCGGGGGGAGGCTTCTCACGACAAGTGAGCTGTGCGCTTTCTAGTTTTAGAATTGCGAATAGCGAAAACCGAATTTCAAATTATTTTGTAAAATTTTACCACAAAATACAGTTGCTATTTAGTACAATTTTTGCAAATTAGTACAAATTTTCAAACACCGGCAGCATTTTTTTTTAATTCATATCATTTCCTAAAAACATCCGGTATCTTTCATAAACATTATAACATAACGGCGACAAATAGTTCAATTGATCCGTCTTAGCCGCCAATAGCGCCACTTTGATTTGTTTTCATTCAAAATGCGTACTCGTATACTAATTACGTGTACACTTGGTTGTACATATGTATCATTGCATTGACACATATTCCGTCTACGATACACACTTAATGTCACACACCAAAAACTACGAAAATAAGTGTCGTCGAAGAAGAAGAAGACCCAAACATTTTAATTGTTTATGACATTGTAGGTGAAAATTGTCTGGTGTACAGGTGTACTTGACAGTATATACACAAATAATAATAGCATTGTCTGAAATGTCAGGATTAATAGAAGACCCAATAATGGCAATGATATGAGATGGAGGTCAGTAACAAGAAACTGCAATGTTTCATAGAAGAAATTGTGTGTATGAATATATATTTTTTTAAATGATATAATTCCAATTTTAGTAAATGATGCTAAAAAAAATATAAAAATGTTTGTTTTCTTATTAAATTAGGTTATCTCTACTGGGAAAAAAATTTCCTCAAAAGTGGGCCATCGAATAAATTCATCACCACATTAGAGATACTCATTGCGGCAACGACTAAACCGTCGATTGTACGAAACAGTTCATTTCTGCAACGAATATTTACATGGAGTCTATTAATTTTGTACGTTAGCTCACCTTTGATGACACTAGTCGTCGAGGAGGCGACATTTTCTTTGTAATACTAATGTTATAAGTCACCCAATGAATATTAAGCAATTACCCTTCAAATCCAGGAATCATGGATAATCTCTTCTTTATGAGTAACTTCGGTTTTAGCTTCACTACTCCCTGAAAGGGATCTTAAACGTTTTTCACAAAATTCTAATGAAGTTGGGCAGTGCAGGACTAAACCCAAGTAGACATACGCTTAGGAAAAAATACCTCTGTAACTTTATGCAGGAACCGTGCATATGTTTGGAACATCCATGTACTTGCGTGCAAGCATTGTTTTCATGAATGGAAGATTTGCTGCTTTTCTGTTTGTTTGTTGTCAGTCATGTTTTTGTTTTCAGCAGTTTCAGTAATATTTGGGTCACAAAAACAAATATTATGACATACTAACCATTGCGTCTCCAACATGTTATATTGAATAGCAAACACAATGTGTTTGGATACAAGTATATTATATTTGCGACAAGCTACAAACACACTACATTTTCAGCCAAACAGCAAGAAAAGACAGATTTTCCAGCGTGCATATACTACATACGACAAATGTAATTAACTTTTCTACATCTAGTATACAGAAGGTGCTGGAAGTCGAAATTGAATCAGAGTAATTTTTGAAAAGACTCACCAAATAAGTATTCTAAGCCATAATTTATGTTTTAGTTATATATTTATAAGTATTCCCTTCATTCCAATGTGGAGCATGCGGGCAGTTTGACAACTTTTAAATAAAATATATTACTTCTGCAAAAAGCTTAACATATTTAGTCCATCGTTTTTCAAATTTGTTTTTCCTTCCAAGTAATAGGTTTTCCCAATGTCCCCGAGCAATTCAATTGTTTCACAAATGACCTCTTCATTCGACCCAAATCTCGTACCTCAGAGTCATTTCTTCAGATTTGTAAATAAATTGAAATGTTGGCATTGACTTCACTTTGCTGCATTACCCATTCAACGAATTGCCGGCGCCTTCCCTGGTCTTCTGGTTTGAGCTCCTGAGTAAGCTGAATTTTGTACGCATGAAGGTGGAGGCCTTTTGTCAGAATTCGCTGCTTAGTGCTTCGTTAAATTTGAAGTTGTTGAGAACGATGCCGAATTGATGTTTTCGGGTTTTCGGCGACTCTCTTCTTTACAGCAGCAATGTTTTCAAGAGGCCGACCCGTACGTAGACGAACAGGTGTCTTGCTGTCCATAACCAACCCAGTTTCTTCAAATTTGTTGACCACTCTGCGAATGATTGACACATTAGGTGCGGTCTCAGCGTAACTTTCCAAATTTTTGTAATAAGTTTTCACAATTATAACGCGTTGCTCTTTCGTAAAGCGCTTAATTTTTAATAATCGGAATAAACATAAGTGACAGCTGCCAAATTTCCGAGTTGCCACTTGCACACAAAAATTACACTAAATTTAAAAAGTTCAATCTTACTGAGACAAAAAAAAACCGGTTTGCAGTACACACTACTGTACAAGACGTACGGTAACGACTTCATCACGACATCGACGAAGAAAACGAGAGAGAGACACACCAAGAGAAAATACCCGCTCCTATAAAAAGACATATTCAAATAACAAATAGAGTAAATGAACCTACAGGTGTCATATGTCTCATCTGTCGCGTGATTTCACACTCACCGTGATGAGGTCGGTGCGATAGAGAAATGATCGACGTGAATTGACTTACACCAGGTGGAGTTACAGAAACAGTTGACTTAAATTTGTCATGTAGTTTTGGTTGAGAACTGTGAAATTTAAACGTAATTTGGACTATTTTGATATTGTGTATGGTTAGTATACACTTGTGTTGTCTTTAACACACAAACACGAAATTGTTGGTTGTTTTGAACTAATGCCTCTATCTGCTATTACTAAAGAAATAGTTTTCAACATGCAACGCCCATAGGCAACCAAGAATAATGTCGTAAATTTACTAAGAGAAGTGGTTAATCTAGGTATATTTAAAAAGACAAAAAAGTTAACAAGAAAAGATATAGAAGAAGTGCAAAATATATTAGCATTTCACAGTTCTCCATCAAAAGGACATTACAAATTTAAGTCAACAGTTATTGTAACTCCACCAGGTGTAAGTCAATTTACGTCTAACATGCCATCTAACTTTCGACGACGAGTGTTTAATGAAACGTCAGATGGTCCCTCTAGGTATATTTAATCTATAATATTCACTGTCAGCCGACAAATCGGCGAAATGAAAAAATAATTCCAACTAAACACATACAATTTCACATCAGTCGCGGACTTTCGTGGTAAGTTCTGTATTCAGTTCTTGCGAAGTTTTCGTGAGAAATTTTTTTATTTATCTCTAAACGGAAAATTTTATTACGGAGAGTTACCACCTATCTTTGATTTACCTTGCAATTATATAATTAATAATTCCTCTTCGCGTTCCATTTTATTTTTAACTCATGTGCTATTACTTAAGTTTGTTAAAATTATCGACATGTCAAAATTTCGGTCCCAAACAATTATCAAACAATTGTTTTTGTATGAAATGACTTAAGCGTAACAACTCTGTAATTGACTTTGCCTACGAAATTTTCGCAAAGAGCTGAGAAGAGTGAGCGAAATTTTTGGTTCACAAAATTTCCGTTAGTTTTTTTACACGTACTTATTACGCACGCTGAAAAAGAACGGCCTCTCTAACATATTCTGCAGGAACCATGTATATGTTTGAAACGCATTTCCACCATTCATATGTTTGCAAGCCCCAAACTCACTTGTATGTAAATGTGAACAGTATCATGTTTACTGGGAAACATATATACTTTTACGTGGAAACATATACGGTCTTCAACCCAAACACCCATATACTGACGTGGAAGCATTCGCGTATTTCCCTTAAAGCTGCATATACTTACGTGGAAACATATGCGTATTTACTCCCAAACATAATAATATTAAGAAACGAATTATTCTTCGATTTCAATTTATTATTATTAATTCTATCAATTTAAATCCACATTTATAAATAATTAATACAAAAAATTAAAAGATTTAAAACATGAAATGAAAATCTGCTGATCTTTTGCTTCTCATTTCTTTGTTGTCTCTCGCCATTATCTTTTCAGAAGGTTTCAGCTATGCCTTGGTTATCACTATGCGTTGGTACACAAACAATATACTTATATACAAATATAGTTCATGCAAGTCAAGCGTGGATTAATTACTTGTGGTTTTTTTATTATACTTACTTCACAAATGTTCCGCCGTTCCGAGTTTCTCAGTAAAGTCCCGAACAGACAAAGTGCTTCACGTTGTTGCCCTTTGCAGTTTCTTTCTCAAAATCGTTTCCAACTTTGGTAGCACGCATACATATACATACGAAATACATACACAAAAACCAAAGCAACATCACTAATATTTTAACCATCCAAGCCTTCGTTTATAATTTTTTCACTGAACAAGCGCTTTTGATATCATCTGTCCGATGAACCATTGATGCCTGAATACATGAAACTAAAACGCAATACATCAGCCAAAATATGAAACACTGACTTTATCTGCAATTTACAATTTATTTTTGAGTCAGTGACTGAGAGAATAAAGCAAAAATACAGATGCACAGTTACAAGATAAACTCTCTCGTTGTCCCTCTTTTAATCTCTTGGACTCGAGAGATCATAAACAGTACAACAAACACAGCTGGGTTTGTGTCACAAACATAGTTATATTTGGATCGCAAACACATATATTATAACATATTAATCACTGTGTCTCAAACATATAATATTGAATAGCAAACACAATGCGTTTTGCATCCAAACAACAACAAAAGACAAATTTTTCAGCGTGTAGCAACGAAGCTACACACTGATGTGATTATGTACTCTAATAAGTTATTTACTTTTCTTTCTCTTTCTAGAGTCATCTGTTCTTTGTCATGGAATATCTTAATGGTGGTGATCTGATGTTTCACATACAAGAAAGTGGACGTTTCACAGAAGAAAGAGCACGTTTCTATGGTGCTGAAATTATATCGGGTCTTAAATTCCTGCATAAAAAGGGCATTATTTACAGGTACAGACAATCATCAGCTAATATATTCACACGCTGAAAAAAACGGTCCCAAAAATATATTGCAGGAACAATGTATATATTTGCAAGCATTGTTTTCATGAATTAAAGATCTGCTGCTTTTGTATTTCTTGTTGTCTGTGACGTTTTTGGTCTCAGCAGTTTTCAAAACAGTTTTGCAGTTTTGACTCCAAGCCACATTTGGGTCACAAAAACATATATTATGACATATTAGTCATTGTGTCTCAAATATGTATTATTGAATAGCAAACACAATGTGTTTGGACACAAGTATACTATATTTGCGACAAACTACAAGCACGTTATATTTGCACCCAAACAAGAACACCGTTTTTGAGCGTGTATACATTCCTCATTTCTAAAATCGAAAACTTAAATCACTGACACAATCACAAACTCTCGTTTCCCACAGAGATCTCAAATTGGATAATGTTCTGCTGGACTATGAGGGTCATGTTCGCATAGCCGATTTTGGCATGTGTAAATTGCAAATATATTTGGATAAAACAGCTGATAGTTTCTGTGGTACACCGGATTATATGGCGCCTGAAATAATTAAGGTAATTGTTAAGATTAAAGTTGATTTTAAAAAAAGATTTTGAAAAGTTTGTATTATTTCAGGGTGAAAGCTATAATCAAAATGTCGATTGGTGGTCCTTTGGCGTTTTATTATATGAAATGTTGATAGGACAATCACCGTTCAGTGGCTGTGATGAAGATGAACTATTTTGGTCAATATGCAATGAAATTCCATGGTTCCCAGTTTATATATCAGCTGAGGCGACAAGTATATTAAAAGGGGTAAGTGGGAAGAACAATGAAGATAGCATACAATTATAAGTACTTAAGAGGGCGGCCCCAAACTAGCCGACCTGACGTATAGATGGTGCCAGTAATTTGAAAATAATATTTATCTGAAAGTGGCAACCTTAGAAAAGATGTGTTTTATGTTTCAAGGGCCATGCTGTATTTTTATTTGAGCCATCAAAAGTAAACGATCTCTGTCAATTTGTAAACATGAAAAAAATTGGTCACCTTTATGTAATTCAATATTTCCATTTGAAAGGTCTCAGTCCAAGCAATATTAAAGCAGAGCTAGATTTTACTCTGGGGGAATCTGTTCTTTCGTTTACGACTGTAAAATATTGGGTAGCAGAGCTTAAACGAGGCCGTACAAGCTGCCTAGATGAACACCATAGTGGTCGACCAATTGAGGTTTCCACACTAGCACGGTTAAGAAAAATCCATAAAATGGTATTGAATGATTATCGGCTGAAGTTGGGTGATCTAGCTGAAATGATAGGCATTTCATAAAGGGCATTGTAAAAAAACATTGTGCATTGACCACAGATTTAAAGATAAGAAAGCTGTACGCAAGATGGGTGCCGCGTTTGCTTTTATTGGAGCAAAAACAGCGTCGTGAAGATGTTGTAGTAGAGTGTTCGGCGATGTTTCACTGCAATAAAGGCCAATTTTTTTCACACCTGAGACAAAGTAACAGTCAAAGCAGACGACTGGAATGGGAGAATCGTATCCAAAGAAGACGAAGATGGTTCCATCTGCAGGCAAAGTCATGGCGTCCGTTTGTTGGGAAAGGAAAAATCATCAACGGCGAATATTATGCTAATTTATTGCAGCGTTTAAGGTGGTGACATTGTGGAAAAAAGGTAGCATTGGGTGAAAAAGGAAGTGTTGTTTCATCAAGACAATTTTCCAGTACACACATCAACTATTGCGATGGCCAAACTTAATGAATTAAAGTTCGAATTGCTTCATCACACACCTTATTCGCCAGATTTAGCTCCCTAGGACTATTTTCTATTTCCAAACTTGAAAAATGGCTCCGTGGTAAAAGAGTCTGCGGTTGATTTATATTTTAATGAGTTTGACAGTTCCTACCATAAACAGGGTATCGAAGCTATAGAATAGCGCAGGAGACAGCGTATCGAGCTACAAGGAGATTATGGTGAAAAATGAAGAAAATTTTTCCCAACTTTTGGAACGAAATTCCTTATGGCATGTTGCGGGATGGGAGCTAAATGAAAACAAATTAATCAACTTTTGTTTTAACACTATTATTATACAACCCGCTATTATCGACTATATTGTGTACTTTTGCTTGGGTTTGTGTCTAGACTAACTAGATGTCTCAAATATGTTGGGAAATTTATTGTTTACTGGGGAGTTTTCTAGGTGGAGCCTGTAACCAATATTTAGTGTATATTGTAGTTTTGAACCCAATAAAAAGTAAATTTAGAAAAGCCAAAGTGAAATAAGATTAAAAAAAGAAAATTTTCTTAAGTAAGTGCCTTTTCTTAAAAAAAGTAAACTTTATCAAAAAAAAACACCTATTCATATTTTTAAACAAAGTACCTTTTCTTAAAAAACATACCTCATCTTAAAGAAATACCTTTGCATAAAAAAGTAAATTTTCTTACAAAAATTACCTTTTCTTAAAAAACTATATCTCTATTTATAGAGATTTATAACGGTCTTGAGCTTGAACAATGAAATAAAAAAGTACCAATAAAAAGGCCGAATAAATAAGAAATTATCCCTGATGAACGTAGGGCATGACGAAACAACAGGCAATAACAATTGCCTGTAAACATTGTGTTGTCATTTAGACAACAACATTTAGACTAAACTTATGGGGACCAAAGGTTCTCTGGAGATGGAAAGAGTTGTTTGCAAATGTTTTCTTGTGTGTTTTGCTTGCGATATTTTTCGAACAGTTGCATAGTGAAAATTCTCAATTCAGATGAGTTTTCGATTGCATTTAGTTTGATGAATTCTTCAAAAGCAGCAATCCAAAAAACCGCTTATGAAGATAGGTGGCGAAATCTGAAGTAGCTATATAGTTTGCCAGGAGTCATGAGGATGTATTTGCAAAACATCTTCTTTTTCAAAAAACTATATCTCTATTTATAGAGATATATAACGGTCTTAAGCTTGAGCAATGAAATAAAAAAGTAATTTTTTTAAATAATTACCTTTTTTTATAAACGTACATTTTCTTGCAACAAATTGCCTTTTCTTAAAAAAATACTTTTTCGTTAAAGAGTACATATTTGTGAAACAATACATCTCTTCTTATCTCTTAAAAATGTACCTATTCGTGGAAAAATTACCAATTCTAAAAAACATTCGCATTTGTTAAAAACAAGTTTTCTTTAAAAAAAAAACACCTTTTCGTAAAAAAATACCTTTTCTTACAAAAATTCCTTTTCTTAAAAGTACATTTTCTTAAAAATAAAATAATACCTTATCTTTCCTTTTCTTGAGATAAATAAGTTGCCTTTCTGAAAATAAGTACAATTTCTTAAAAAATAACCTTTTCCTAAAAAGAGTACCACTACTTTAAAAGTACCTGTTCTTAAAAAGAGTACCACTTCTTTAAAAAGTACCTGTTCTTTGTAAAAAAAGATGAATACTCTGATGGCTGTTTGTTACAGAAACTATTTCTTCTTAAACATTGTTAAAAAAAAATATTAGCTTTCAAGAAAAGAAGTACCCCTTTTTAAAAAAGGGCCTTTTCGGAAAGTATAATAAATATTCTTACAAAAAGGACCTACAAATATACCTTTTTTTCAAAAAACTACATTCTATAAAATCAAATTTTTTTTAAAAAGTTTATCAGTTTACAAAAAGTATATTTTCTTAAAGATCTATTTAAATTATCGTATTTTTCAACGGGCGCTTTAGGTGTGTTGGAACTAACAAGTACATAATATATAGCGAAAGGAACGTTTTTTCCAACCGGGTGTCCCCTGACACTTCATGTGATTTTTTGTACTCGTACGTCTTCTTTGTTAGGTCGGCTAGTTTTGGGACCGCCCGCGTACATATGTATGTCGTAGTTACTTAAATGGATGCTAGCATATATTAGTTCCTCAGCTTTAGAATATTTGTAATTTTAATTTACAATCTAATCTAACTCATGGTGCATTATTTTTTTTATAATTTCAGCTTTTGGAGAAAGATTATGCAAAACGTATTGGATCTCAATATAGTTTAGCGGGAGATATTGTCGAACATATATTCTTTAGACCCATCGATTGGAATCTCTTAGAAAAACGACAAATTGAGCCGCCATTCAGGCCGCAAGTGGTAAGATTGAAATGTTTTCTATAAGACGAACAACATGTACTTCTACTGTTTTACTTCCTTCTACATTATTTAGAAACATCCTTTGGATACACAATACTTTGATCGTGTATTCACAAGAGAACGAGTACGTCTGACGCCCATCGACAAGGACATATTACAATCCATGGATCAGAAACAGTTCCTAGGCTTTACATATACAAATCCTCACATAACGTTGGATGAGTAAAATAAAATAGTGATAAGAATTTATTTTACTAAGAAACCCCAAATACCTACCAAGGACCCAGAATTGTCTGATAGACGGTCCAATAAGATTTTGGTTTGTCATATAATTGGCTTCAATGTAACCCCCCCATTTCAGTTTAAAGTTAACGACGGGTTTTACAGTTCACATTTAAGTGTAGTATAGGTTTATAAATTTGGATATCATACTTAGCCTAGCACTTAGTTCGACTGTGCACTCACCGACCATTTAACTTTAGATTTTGATTTTTGTGATTAGTTTCATAGGGTTGAAATAAGTTAATACCTCATCCCCCCTTACAAAATCCCATTATTTTTTTATACTGAAACTCCCACTAGTTTCAATTATTTTAGATTCATTTAAAGTTTCTTCTTTGGAAGAAACTACAAAATTTTAGGGATTTTCCTTCTCCCATAATTTTTATTTTTAATTTGGTATGAAATTTTAAGAGATATTCTCTCCCCTAGTGAAAGAAAAATTTCAAATGTAATGAATATTTAAAATAATTGTATAAAAACCAGTATTTTATAACAAATTGTTTGTTTAGAATTTTATAAGGCACATAAATTTTATTATAAAAAGAAATACATCAATCATCTATCTGTCTACTTCCTTCTATTGTATATCTATATATAACTCTATCGCTCTGTCTCTCTCTCTCTCTTTATTTTCTTATTAGTTTATAGTGTTACTATTAAGTTAAGATTTTATTTTAATTGTTAAGTAATAAAAACAAAAAAAAATAATGTAACTTAATAAATTCCCTTCCTCTAAATTGTAAGTTTTCGAAAAAACAGTTTTCTAATTGGCATCACGACGAGTGTTTTCCCAGAGAAACGCTATGGAATTGATAGATTATAAGAAAAAGTGTAATGTGAAAATGAAATGTAATTATAAAATTTATACAATTTATTGCATCAAACATATTGTTTATAATAGCGAAAATAAAAAATTATGTAAAAAAGTTAACATTAATAATAATTGTGTTACTCAACAGTTGTACGATTCGTCCTCAAATATTAAATAGTTGCTTTGACTAATTATATAGTTAGCAGCATTTAGTTTTATCACTTACGGATTTAGTCGCCCCTTTAGTCATCCTTTTTTGGTTAGATTTAAGGGTTAATTATCGATACAAACACATGTGACACCTCAATATAAAGATGACAGATTTGAACAGACTGTCGTTTGCGCAGAGAGCTGGACAACCCTGAAAATGTGTTCTCATAAGAACTTCAAAATAAAGAACTCCGGATTGTTCGAACAATAAATTTTCCACAAAATCAGGCTGCTAACGAAAAACTTCACTATCAGTAAAACCAGGCATCCGATACTAATACCAAAATACAGTATTTTGATATTTTTCCTCATCATAATAACGAGCATAAAGGGTGTCTCAGTAAGATTGCACTTTTTAAATTTAGTGTAATTTTTTGATGTGTTAACATCTATAAGCACGGGTAGGTCAATCTATCAAAGTGAACACATGCAAACAACACACAGCACAACATACGTGATTGTTGTACATCAATATTCTCTGCCTGAAAATGAGTATGATTGTATTGATGTAGCGGCAACGAACAAACAAGCAGTTCGTCGTCGCCAAAGAGTATTGAATAGTATAGTATAGAATGGAAATATTGATGCCTTTTGAAACATTTAAGCTTTTTGTATTGTTTTATGTAATAACATTGTTGAAATGGTGCATTTGTATCGAAATATTCTATAAAGAGAATAAGAAGCGTTTATGCTCTTTTACTCAGTCTCTCTACATGATACCGGAAAAAGAGTGCAATAAGTTCTCTATACTACTTATGGTAGAAATATAATGGTAGGATGCAGTACGGCAATAAATACAACAATCCAAAAACAACATGTATTTTGTTTTTGCTCAGTGTCTATATTTGAGTAAACTCAGCTGATTGAAAAATATTGAAAATATATATAAAAAATGGGAAAGTCTCATTTACAAAATGCGTGTGTTTTATTTGATATTTTGAGAGTGTTTAAGTATGAAAATTAAAACGTTTCTATGTGTTTTTTGTGACATTTCAGAAACACCAATTGTAGGCGAACGGTGGCTGTATACAAACAAAAGTAAACATACTTTGAAATAAGAGAAAAGCTTAATCCAGAAAAAAAGTTCAAATCAGCTGAGCTAGTGCTTCTACCATTTGTTTGTATATGTTTATGACAAAACAAAAATAATTATTTCAGTGATCTAAATATTGCTTTATTTATTTTAACAATATTACATCTAATGTTAAAGTAGATTTAAGAAAAAAGAAAGTGCAAGAGCACAAGAGCCTTCAGCACAAAAACTATTATTTTTTTTATTTTCAAATGTAACATTTACTAATGTGCTCATAGAAATCGAACAGGTACCGTGTCAACGAAAGAGCAACGCTTTATAATTGTGAAAACCTATTACAAAAATTTGGAAAGTTATGCTGAGACCGCTTGCAAACTTCGAAGAATTTTCAGTCGAGAAAGTGCACATAATGTGTCAACCATTCGAATAATGGTCAACAAATTTGAAGAAACTGAGTCGGTTATGGGCAGTAAGACTCCTGTAAGTCAACGTTCCGGTCGGTCTCTTCAAAACGTTTTTGCTGTAAACGAGAGTGTCGCCGAAAACCCGAAAACCTCTATTCGGCATCGTTCTCAGCAAATTAAAATTTCACGAAGAACTACGCAGCGAAATTTGACGACAGACCTCTCTCTACCTTCATGCGTTCAAAATTCATCTTACTCAGGAGCTCAAACCAGCAAACCATGGAAAGCGCCGGCAATTCGTTCAATGGGTAATGGAGGAAAGTGAAGTCGATGCTAATTTAAAAAAAAAACAATCATCTCTCCGATGAAGCGCCTTTCCATCTGAATGGCTTCGTGAATACACAAAATTGTCAAAGTTTG
This sequence comes from Phaonia tiefii, assembly GCA_963931995.1. Taxonomy (NCBI): domain Eukaryota; kingdom Metazoa; phylum Arthropoda; class Insecta; order Diptera; family Muscidae; genus Phaonia; species Phaonia tiefii. The sequence continues at coordinate 163,850,777 of OZ008370.1, read as the reverse complement.
GTCTCAGAAAATCCTCATGCAATCCACGAGAAACAAATGCACCCACAACGAACAACTGTCTGGTGAGAATTTTAGTCAGGCGGCGTGAGTGAGCCTTACTTTTTTGAAGATGAGACCAAAATTGCAGTGATTGTGAACGGCCATCGTTACAGGAACATGATAACGGAGTTCTTGCGGCCCCAACTAGGAGACATGGACATGTTTCAGCAATTCGGCGCCACCTATCACACCGCCCATCCGCCCATGAAAAAATCGAATATTGCAGCAACGACATCCAGAACAACTTATCTCAAGAAATTCTGATGTTAACTGGCCACCAAGATCATGCGATTTAACGTCGTGCAATTTCTTTCTTTGGCGTTTTGTAAAACCTCGGGATTATGCGAGTAAACCAGAAACAATTGCTGAGCTCAAATCCCAGATCTAACGCTTTATCGGTGATACATCCACGTCTCCGTGAAAAAATCATGGAAAATTTCATAAAAAGAGTAATGGCCTGTCATCAGAGCCGTGGAGGCCATTTGACGGAGATTTTATTCCACACTTAATCGGAACATGTCTTCTTTACAACCCAATAAAAAGATCACAACTATCTCAAAACAATACCGGTTTTTATTTTAAAATGAAAAGTGCAGTCTTACTGAGACAGCCTTTACTACACTGTCTCTGTTATATCGAGTGTTTTTCATGTTTGAACAAAGTTCCTTATCGCACATTGCGGGATACGGGCTAAATAAAAGAGAAATTAATCAATTTTTGTAACACTATTATGCTACAACCCAGTATTTTCAACTATATTGGGTACTTTTGCGTTGGTTTGTGTCTAGACAAAATTTTTTGTGTGATGGGAAGTTTTCTAGGTGGAGCCTGTAACCAATATTTAGTATATATTGTAGTTTTGAACTCAATAAACTGTAAATTTAGAAAAGCCGAAGTGAAAAAAGTTTAAAACATAACATTTTCTTAAATAAGTGCCATTTCTTAAAGAATGTAAATTTTCCCAAACAAAATACCTATTCAAGTTCTTAAACAAAGTACATTTTTAAAAAAAAAACTTATATTAAACAAGTACCTCTGCTCAAAAACGTAAATTTTCTTACAAAAGGTCCTTTTCTTAAAGAAAAGTATTTTCTTTTAAATGAGTATATTTTTTTAAAAAACTACATTTTCTTACAACTAATTGCCTTTTGTTAAAAAACTACATTTTCTCTAAAGAGTACCTTGTTTGTGAAACAAAATAATTTTCTTGAGATTAGTACCGTCTCTTCAAAATGTTCCTATTCTTGAAAAAAGGACCAATTCTAAAAAAAATCCCATTTCTGAAAAAAAACCTTTTCTTCAAAAGAAAATTCCTTCTTTTAAAACGAATGCATTTTCTTACAAAAATGCAATCTCTTAAAAGTACCTCTTATTAAAAACAAAATAATACGTTTTCTTGGGGTAAGTAGCCTTTCTGAAAAAAAGTAAATTTTCTTAAAAAAGTAATCTTTTTCTAAAAAGCCATTTTTTTAACCATATTTTGCATAACATTTTGGCACATTACGGGTGTTATTGTTCCAATTTGTTCAATAATGTTGTTCTTTAACATCTGAATTGTAGTTGGCTCAAGTACCGACAAAGAAGTCAGTCAAAATCAGTCATATCAGGAGAACGAGGGCGCCAATCGAAGTCTCCTCTTTTTGACAGAATGCGGCCGGGAAAAAGTTCTCGCAAATTTGGGTTAAATGTCGAACGATTGGGCGAAATGACCCTTTTCTATAAGATTTTTTATTTTTCAAAATGTCATAAAGCCCAAAACTGTTTAGATGGTACAGTGTCACATCACCCAATGACACAACGTCCAAAATAAAAAGTGTCATTAGGTCCAATTTTCCGCTGGAAAATATTTGGGTGGAATGACGTACTTACTTATATATTTAGGTCATCACATTGTGGCCATGGACTTGGGACGTTGTAAACCGATGATTACACATTTCTCCGACCAGCACGAAATTTAGCTTTTTTGTCGACACCAAGTTTCTGTAGAGATTCATCCACTGGATCTTTCAAACGAAGTCTTTGACATCCTATTTCCGGAAATTGAATTTTACTTTAAAACCGAAGTATTTTAAGGAAAATAAATTATTATCGGAAATTTAAGAAAAAAATTGAATAAAAAGATCGCGCGTCCGCGCGGCGTATGCGCCGCGGCTGAGATTCACCGGCACGCTCGCTCGCATCCCCCACCCAGTGTGTTTCTTTGCCACACCTTAAAATTTCTCCAGAGTTATAAGTTAACTTCTAAGCAACTAAGCTTCCAGTTTTCTAGGGGATATTGACACGGTATTGTCAAAGAAAAAAATCGTTAACTGTATTTTGAATTTATTTAACAAAAAAGTAAAGTACAAAAAAAATGTAAATTTTGGGCGCTGTAGCGTTTTCCTACAGAACGTTGACTACCTAAATTGTTTTGGGTTTAATATCGCAGATTTCTTTGGCCGGTATAACATCACTTAATTTGGACAATATGAGATTCTTTTCGTCAATATCGTCATTTGATCAAAAAAATTATTTGGGTTACATTACATTGGCATTTGGTCTCAATGACAATACATTTTTTGCGATTCGGATTTTATGAGATTGTTTGGGTGAAATGACAAAAACCGTTTTGGGCGAAAATGTTTTGGGTAAAATAACACTGTGCCAAAATGTTTTAATAACTTCAACACGTTGTTGATGCTCCATAATAAATTGTCATCGACTGTTCTGCACAACTGTCAAATACAAACTGACAAATATCAACCAAACAGAAATGGTGGTCAAAAAACATCGGCCTGGAACATAAAAAGCACCTTGTATATTCTATCTTCGTTTAACAAAAACAGATTTCCAAACCCTAATGTTAAGGTTCTCTTCGACTTCGTGCAATCTGTGCTTCGGATCAACTGACAGAGTTGCAGTGAAGGCGCCTTAGTTCAACTATATTTCAGGCAAAGCTTAATTCCTAAATAATTGGGTATATGAGTGTAGATTTCCATCCCACATAAATTCTATATAAAACATGTTCGTTAAATCAAAAAAAGAAGTCACAATCGTTTTTCGTTTATCGTGAAGGATTTTTGAATTTGTTATTGCTGTAACTCCTTCTCGGAAAAATAAGAAACATGGCAATACTTTTCGATTCTCATAAGTGTTAATTTGTTTAGAGTAAAGGTAGCATATATCGTTTTTTTTTTATTTCTATCGGTTATCATGAACAATTTTATTTATTTATCACAATGAAAATTATATTCTCAAGGCAAAAATTTTTATTTGAAAAAAGTTAATTTTTATGAGATTCTGTTGAAACGTTACGAAATTGTTCAATCTTTCAATTTGTTTTCAATAGTACAATCTGTAGGAAAAATACAAATTTCGAAGAGGATCTCCAAATGATTTACATTCTCCTACATAACACTTATCAGAGTAGACTAATTTCAATGATTTTATAAATTATGATTTATTTATTAAATTGTTTGTTTGTCAGCACAGGTGAATTGAGATGAATTTCAAAACACCTACAGCTTTATGTACTTTCACATTTTCCACATTCATTCGGTTCCACAATTGCATTACTCGTAGCACTCTTACCAAATGGAGCCTTAGCATTCACTGACAGGAAATAATCACCCTTTACATTATCGGGTGTGGCAAACCCCATTGGAATACTGGGGCCATCACAATATCCATCATTCAAGCGGGCCAGTGAATTACAACGTTTGGCCAAAAAGTTATTTTCATTTCCCGGATAAACGGACTCAGTAAAATATTCATATGCGCGGCTATGGGAACAACTGAAAATAATACAGCCTGGTTTAATGGGTGTTAATCCTTCAGCATAGAAATCTATATCGCCAACAGGATTTCGTTTGCCCAAAACACCCGGATTAGTGTGTATGATGTCAACGAATTTAGCATCGCCACGGTATATGCCAGATAAAGATTCGCCTTCGTTGAAACAAGGATTGGCAGGATCTAAGCCGGTAATGCGGGGTAGAGTTTCATTGGTGAGTTGCGTAAAGTAACGGCCAGCAGAGCCCACAATATGTGCACCCAAACTATGACCAATTAAATGGATATTTGCCAATGGCACTGCTGCAACTAACTTCGCAATACCTTGTGCCACGAAGCGACCCACTTCTTCTGTGTTGAAGGCGGACCAGGTGTACAGCGTTTGAATAAAATTCGATGTATTTAAAGCCTAAAAAAAGGTGTTATCATTTCTAATTTGCCAAAGGATTACTATATATTTAGACTAATTAAAACTCACCAAAAAGTTGTAATTATCCCTACAATGATAGGCCTTGGCCATATCGTCAATATAATCCGAATTTATATTAGACATCCAGCCAGTAACAAAAAGTACCAAATTTTTATTGACATCAAAATCCGGATTCTCCAATATTTTCTCTGCTTCCATTAAGGGAATTCTAACGTCCTTGCATGGTGTCTTCCATAGGAAATACATTTCATCCACACTGGGTGTGATACGAGGTTCGATTATGTCGAAGGCCACATAAATAGAGCCTAGGAATTGAAGCAAAAATACATAAACATATAATAAAATTAAAGAACTTCCATAAAACGTGATAAAACATTATTGAACTTAAAAATTCAAAATTAATTTGAGGAACTACAAATAGATATTCAGAATTGAAAATTGCTATCGAGAGAGTATGAATATTAGAGTGTACTAAAAAAATATTTTTGGAGTGGGGTGTCTCAAAAGATGAGTATTGAAAAGCTGATTAAGGGAATGTCAAACTTTTGATGTGTAAACATCTATACGCTGGGGGTAAAAATCTTTTTCACAATACAATCACAAATTTAGAGTAAGATGTGCGATGTAATCGTTAACCAATCGTAAAGCGTTATCAAATCGGTGTGAGCTATGTATGACTGTATTAGTGCAATCATACGCTGCATACAATATACTTATCACCATCTACTGTGCAATAGTAGCTACTAATTTTCACTAATTGTCGTACATTATGTTATCGTAGGCAAATGAAAACAAATAAATAAAATGAATACAAAAACATTTAATTTTAATACCTTTTAAAAAGATTTTTTGCACTTTTAATAAGAAATTTACTAAAACAAAGCAAAATAAGGATAACTAAAACCTAAACTTGTCAAACTATAAGTTTTCTTCGTCTTTGAGATTGTCAATCATACTTAACAGCTGCATATAAGCACCATCTAGTGTGCAATAGTAGGTACTAATTTTCGAAAACCATTGCTGTAAAATAACTACATGCATTTCAGTAAACAGCTGATTAATAACTTGTCAACCGCAACAAATACAAAATAATAAAATATTTTACAAAACACCAAAAAAATTATAACTCAGAACATAAAACAACACAAAGTGTATCAAAGCTGAATGGAGGTAATGTTAATTCTAAAAAATTTCTATTAGATTCCAATATAAATTAAGATTATAACATATCTTCATTACGTACTGTTGCCTCATGCCAATTATTATGGGTGGAGATTTTAATACAAATTGTGCAAACCCACAGTCGCAAGCTTTATCAAAATTTTTATTTGACGTTTTCCACTTGCATATGAGCAATTCTCCACAAACCCCCACAACTAACAATTCCACTACTATAGATGCAGTTTTCCATAGATTTTTAAATACAATCGAGTCAAAAATTTAAATATGTATCTCATTTTAGTTACCATAAGCCAATATTAACTATTTGTACTTAAGGCATTTACCATAGATGGACACTTTGCAGTACTACTAAAATTTCAGTAAATATAATTCTTTAACTAGTAAATTTTTACTGATTACTAAAATTTTTTTCAGCAATTTTTATGAAGTGCCTACATGATTACGATGAGGTGCATTGAATTTTCAGTAATCAGTAATGCCCGATTAATGATTATTATGAATACGGCCCTATGATTTTACTGGTAATGCAAATTAAATTTCATTATCAGTAAAAATTTACTGAATTTTTTCAGTAATCAGTAAATTTACTGCTTACTGTAATTTTTAATGCAGTACATATATACTGCAGTGTGCCCATTTACTAACCAAATAAGTTAAATAAAACAAACAAAAACCAGCAAATTCCTATGTATTTACAATATTGAAAGTTTTGATACTTTTATTTGCTTAATTAAAAACATATACTAAAAGCATAAGTACTTCCAACTTAAAAAAAATTTTTCATTACTAGATGTTTACACATCTCCCCTGTGAAATTATCGTATTTTTCAACGGGCGCCTTAGGCGTGTTGGAACTAACTAGTACATAATATACTTTATGGCGAAGCGAACTTCGTACCAACCGGGTGTCCCCTGACACCTCGTATGCTTTTTTTATATTTTAATATTTTTTAGAAACGAAATCAACGTTAGTGATTCCCAGCCGTTTGCTTTCCAGCAGGATTCTGCGCCGGTAAAAAATTTTAAAATGGCTCAACCCTGCCCTCTCGAAACCCTGATTTGAACCCAGTGGATAACAAATTGTGGACTGTTTTACAAGGCATGGTTAGCCATGAAAGATCGATCGTAGTTCGATTTGATTCGTGCTGTGGCCACTTTTGCAATGGACGATATTCGTGGAGTATTTACGATTAGCTTGTACCACTTAAGGCGTGCGAGAAGGCCAAAGGCGGATATTTTATTTAAGAATTTGTGTTTTACATACACAATATATATATATATATATATAGTATATATATATATATTTATATACAATATATATATATATATATATATATATATTATATAAAATTTGGTCTAAAATCATGCATTATTTTTAATGAACTTGAATTTTTATGACCGATTTTTGTTAGTTTTTGGTTAATGTATGAGAAATTCATACTACAAGCTTACAAGTCATGAAAATTTTTCTAATTGAAAAATGGTTAGTTTTTGTTGAAAATAATAGATAATTCAGTTCAACACACACTCACTGGCATGACCAGTTTACGAACTCCGTGACAAGTTCATCATCAGATGCCTGAATTGATACCATCGCTTGATCATCAATCTTATATATGTATATAAATTCAACTCTGCAATTTACATGTGCGAATTAGTATCGATCGAAGAACCCTAAGTATCAACATACACTGAAAGGCCTATAATTCCAACAACAACAACAGGCAGACCTTTTCTACCATGGTCTTCTTTTTCCTCATGCGATCTCGCATTGTTGAAGTGCTTTGAGGTGAGTTTTAATCTATATCACAGAGTTGTATTTTATATCATAAAATGTGTGTAACGGTATTTATGTCCCTCAAAGTATAATATTTACGGAGAACAGGAGATCTGTTTAGTAACCCATGAAGTCGATCATGCTAGAATTAACCACAATATAGAGCTACTTTGGTCTGATTTAAAGATTAAATTGTCAATATTTAGCACATTAAGTGTAAACAATTTTTGCATTTTGTTTCAACATTAACACTGTTAATTACATTACAACTTACATATCTCATTGATCACTTTAAATAACGCAATTTCTGGTAACCCAAACAGCACATACTTGGAGGCACCAAACAATTCCTTTCCCGTTGGAATTATATTACCCAATTCCGAACCTATTCCCGTTATGATATCACCTGCTGAACCCAAAATGTCAGACGGTTTAATGGAAGTTGATAATCCAGATGCATATCCGACAACGAACAATATGACGATTAGAAGTAGACAATGTTTCGATATTATAAGCCTCATCGTTGATAACTTGTGTTGCACTTTGAATTGAAGATAACTCTTATATAGGCAAACTTAAGCAAAAATGTCTCCATATCGTCCATTGTTCCACACATTCATATTAAAAATAAATATTTAAAATATTCTAGTATAATATAACAAAGTTGCAGAATCGTAGTAACTCTGCACGCTTGTGTTGCTGTAGAATAATGATAATAAATGTTTAGTGAGAATTCACAAGAGTTCGGATTTTCATGTAACACAAATTGAGTTACATGGACTAGAATAAAAGATTTAATTATCAAACATATGTAATTATTTGGTTAATGACTTCAAGGTGCCATATTATTCTGAATGAAAATTTTTCAGAATCATGCATGCTATCAGTTTTTCAAAATTTGTTGAGTATTCAAACTGATTGGCCTAACGTATAGTATGTAAATATAATTGGGTATTTAAAAAAATTTTGTAAAAACCGTGTACAAATTTAAATCATCATTATCGATATTTCAATTTTGTATAGGAATTTATATAAAATGTATCTTATCTTATGAATATTTCATCTAAAGAGGTATATTAGGGTGTCCCAAAAAATTTTTCTTTTTCGATTTTCATGGTTGCTCAAGCTTGATGGGAAAGCTTATAGGGTAAAGTATTTTTGAGATTTTTTTTCAGATTTTTCGGAAGAGGTTTATAGGTTTCACAAGTCGAATTTCCCCCAAAAATCGGGTATTCCGGAAGTTTTATGAATTTTACTTTAAAGTCAGTCAATAACTACGATTTTTTTAGTTTGAAAGTCAATATTTTTAAAGCAAAACGTTCAAACTTTTATTGTATATGCAAAAACCACCAGTTTTGGCAATGATTTTGCTCAATAAGGTACAACGTATTACATTTTTTCGTAAATTTTGGATAACTTTTGTTCATAACGCTTTATAACTTTTAAAATTTCTATGCAAATTTAAGAAAACTAATGATGCATTCTAAAAGACGGATAAGTTCCAAGCAATTTTGTAGAAAACAATTTTTAATTTGCTGTTACTGTTTCAGAGTTATATCATTGTAAAGCTTTTTACCCATTGTATGAACCGAAAAATATTATAAACTGTTTGCCATTTTTGCATCGGATTTGCTTTAAATTTCTATGAAAATTTAAACTACTAATTATGCACTTGAAAAGATGGATAAATGCCAAGCAATTTTGTAGAAAAAAGTTTGAATTTGCTGTTACTATACCAGAGTTATGCCATTTTAAAACTCTTTACCTATTGTATGAAACTAATAATATTATAAACTATTTGCCAATTTTTCATCGGATTAGCGTTAAACACTGTATTCATGAAAAAATCTACATGCGCTAAGTAACGACAAAGAGTTACACGCAGAAACAAACAGCCCCAGCAACATATTGCAGGAACCATATATATGATTGCTTGCAAACATATATATGTTTCCTGCAAAATGTTGCCGGGGCCACTTTTTGCTACGTGTAATTCTTTGTAGTTACTAAGCGCATGTAGATTTTTTCAAAAATACAGTGTTTAAAGCAAATCCGGTGAAAAAAGACAAACAGTTTATAATATTATTAGGTTCAAACAATGGGTGAAGAGTTTTAAAGTGGCATAACTTTGGAACAATAACTGCAAATTCAACATTAAATTTTACAAAATTGCTTGGAATTTATACGTCTTTTTAAGTGCGTCATTAGTTTTTTAAATTTTAATGGGAATTTACAAAATTTACCCAAAATTTACGAAAAAATGTAATGCGTGGTACCTTATTGAGGAAAATCATTGCCAAAACTGGTGGTTTGTGCATGTACAATAAAAGTTTGGACGTTTAGCTTCAAAAATGTTGACTTACAAACTAAGAAAGTCGTGGTTATTGACCGAGTTTTAAGTAAAATTCAAAAAACGCCCGGAATACCCGATTTTTGGGAGAAATTCGACTTGCGCGACCTCTAAACCACTTCCGAAAAATCTGAAAAAAATTTCAAAAATACTTTACCCTATAAGCTTTCAAATAAAGTTTGAGCAAAAAAATTTTTATTGATGGGACACCCTAAGGTAAATATGTGTAACTACAAGTTTTTGTATTTGCTATAAGGGACGTTTAACAATACCAATTACCCAACCATTTTAGGGATGTAATAAAAAATAATGTCATATGTGAAATTGAGGTTTAGTTTTAATTACAATTAACTTTCTTCAACAGCAATTGCATTAAAATACTAACCTTTATTTAACACACATTACATCATCTAGATCAACTGGTAATGCCGGGTAAAATTTCCCAGCACTTAAATACATGCACCAAATGTTTTGCTTCTAATCTAGTGTTGTATAAAAATAGGTCTGGTTTACTCTTAACTGTGGAATGAGGGGTAAATAAAGTGGTTATTCTTTGCATATTACCTTGAAATATTCATTCGTATCCCTAAAAAATGTTTACATTCTTGCTCCTTTGAAAATTATATATTTATCATCCCCAGCCAGGTTCTGTTGAAATCAAATTAAACTTTGATGAATTTATAAAATATATCTTACAGATTTATGTCATTTGGTATTGAAGACGGTAAAATTCATGTTTGGGGGGGAAATCCCTAGTAGCGAAATTTGTTACTTACTTTCTTACTCAGGTGGCCTCAAACAACCCAGAGGGGTCAAGGACCTTACAAAATGAGTATAACATGTTTCTCCAACCGGCTCGGTCTTTAGCTTTTCTCCTTCAGATGGTCACACCAAGCTATCGTATGGAATACTCCACCTGGTCTATCCAGCGAATTCTTGGTCGTCCTATTTTCCGATGTCCTTCGTAAAGTTGAATACGAATACGAATTGGCATGGCCTAGCCAGCGTAAACACGCTATTTTGTTGCGCATAACAACGTCGATGTCGTGATACACATTATACAGCTTGTAACGTGGTTTTGTCGAGGGCTGAGATAAGCTCAGTCATGTCCAGAGTCTTTCGTTAGGATCCCCCGAACCTTTCGGAATAAGAACAGAATAGTTTACCCTTTTCGGGGTTCGAATTCGAATATTAATCTTTAATTTACAAATTAGTTTGATTTACAGAAATAACGTATTTATCTTGGCTTGACAACACTCTTCTGGGGGCACTTGTCTTGGCTTAACAATACGTACTCTACTGGGGCACGTTGCGGCGTGGTCGATTTTAAAATGATCGGGAACTTAGTGTGTTGCACACGCAATTATTCGAATTCGCTGTGTAGATCGGGTATGCGGGTTATTGACTCGGTATGTGATTTACATTTCCAGTTCAGGATCGGTTATCATTGAATGGATTGTTTAGGAATAGTACAGAAACTCACTATGGGGAATAGTCAGCCGAAGTTGCTATAATCAAATATTCAGCCGAAGTCGCTATAATCGAATAGTCAGCCGAAGCCCCTATGATCGACTAGTCAGCCGAAGCCGCTATAATTAAATAGTCAGCCGAAGCAACTATGATCGAATAGTCAGCCGAAGCCTTTATAGTCGAATAGTCACCCGAAGCCGCTACAATTGAATATTCAGCCAAAGCCGTTATATCAGCCGAAGCCGCTATAATCGAATAGTCATTCATAGCCGCTATTTGTGAATAGTCAGCCGAAGCCGCTATAATCGAATAGTCAGCCGAAGTCTCTATAATAGAATAGTCAGCCGAAGCCGCTATAATCGAATAGTCAGCCGAAGCCTTTATAGTCGAATAGTCAGCCGAAGCCGCTACAATTGAATATTCAGCCAAAGCCGTTATAATTGAATAGTCAGCCGAAGCCGCTATAATCGAATAGTCATCCATAGCCTCTATTTGTGAATAGTCAGCCGAAGCCGCTATAATCGAATAGTCAGCCGAAGTCTCTATAATAGAATAGTCAGCCGAAGCCGCTATAATCGGATAGTTAGCCGAAGCCTTTATAATCGAATAGTCAGCCGAAGCCGCTACAATTGAATATTCAGCCAAAGCCGTTATAATTGAATAGTCAGCCGAAGCCGCTATAATCGAATAGTCATCCATAGCCGCTATTTGTGAATAGTCAGCCGAAGCCGCTATAATCGAATAGTCAGCCGAAGTCTCTATAATAGAATAGTTAGCCGAAGCCGCTATGATCGAATAGTCAGCCGAAGCCTTTATAGTCGAATAGTCACTCGAAGCCGCTACAATTGAATATTCAGCCAAAGCCGTTATAATTGAATAGTCAGCCGAAGCCGCAATAATCGAATAGTCATCCATAGCCGCTATTTGTGAATAGTCAGCCGAAGCCGCTATAATCGAATAGTCAGCCGAAGTCTCTATAATAGAATAGTCAGCCGAAGCCGCTATGATCGAATAGTCAGCCGAAGAATTTATAGTCGAATAGTCACTCGAAGCCGCTACAATTGAATATTCAGCCAAAGCCGTTATAATTGAATAGTCAGCCGAAGCCGCAATAATCGAATAGTCATCCATAGCCGCTATTTGTGAATAGTCAGCCGAAGCCGCTACAATTGAATATTCAGCCAAAGCCGTTATAATTGAATAGTCAGCCGAAGCCGCTATAATCGAAAAGTCATCCATAGCCGCTATTTGTGAATAGTCAGCCGAAGCCTCTACAATTGAAACAGTCAGCCGAAGCCGCTATAATTGAATAGTCAGCCGAAGCCGCTATGATCAAATAGTCAGCCGAAGCCGCTATAATCGAATAGTCAGCCGAAGTAGCTATAATTGAACAGTCAGGCGAAGCCGCAATAATCGAATACTCAGCCAAAGCCACTATAATCAAATAGTCAGCCGAAGCCGCTATAATCGAATAGTCAGCCGAAGTCGCTACAATTGAATAGTCAACCGAAGCCGCTATAATCGAAAAGTCAGCCGAAGTTGCTATAATCCGTAACTTTATTTAATTCGTCTTGAAAAAGACAGTTTTCAAAAAGTTACTCCTTTTCTATGCAGACCTAGAGCCCCATATCCAATGCAATCATCTTTTCGTGTTGTACGCTCGGAGGCGGCTGAGTGCTGAGTCTAGTCAACCTTATCATTAAATACTTTAGCCGCATTAACGCGAATGAGAACTACATCAAAGTTCTTATTATTGTGTAAAAACTGAGACTTGTGCGTTGCTGCAATGTATACATGGTTGACAGATCTTGTGTGTTTGTCAGTGGGTCTGGTTGTTCACAAGGACAACGTATGGAAGTATATTGAGTTGCTGGGTTCAAAGAGAGTTCGTGCTTGTATGTTTGTCAGCGAGTGATGAGTGATGTATGCAAGTAGTATGGGAGTCTACTTTTAAATATGTACTGACGGATTATATCGTTACGTTACAAGCTCGTGATTCATCCGTCAGGGATACTCGGTATTTTCCATTATAGGATCATATATTTTCCGGATAATTTATTTCTCGAAGACTCCCAGTGATGTTTCATATATATGCGATACGACCCAGGATTCAGCGCCATAAAGCAAGGCAGGTTGTATGAGTTGTAATAGAGTTGGATCATCGTTGCTCGAGAGAGAGGGTCTTATTTTGCTTAGCTCGAAATAACTCCTGTTTGTAAGCATAATTCTTGGTTTGATTTATACCCAGACGTCATTGCTTCTGTTTACGGCAGATCCGAGGTAAATTAATTAATTATAATAGTTATCAACGTTCACCCTTTCATCCAATCGGGTGGATGTTCTGCTTGTTGAATCAATTTATTTAATCTTGTCCTCGTTTACTGCCAACCCCACTTTTGCTGATTCCTTCTCAATTCTCGAAAATACTAACTTCTCGCAGATTTCGCCCAATGATGTCTCGATCATCAGCATAGGCGAGCGTGACTTTTGCTGCTGATAGTTTTATTCGTATTGACTGTAGCTTTTCCCACGATGATCTCAATTAAAATGTTCTAGAGATCGCATGAGGTAGGGTGCCGCCCTACCTGAGGCCTCGTCTCGTACTAAATAGTGCGGTGAGATCTATACTGACGATTTCGTGTCGGTCAGAGTCATTCTACAGAGGCATGCAAGCTTACCAGGAAGACCAAGCTCCGACATAGCTGTACATTCCCCGTAACGGGCTATCGAAGGCAGTCTTATAATCTACAAAGCAGGTGTCGATTTATTTTTCCTGGGGATTCTTCAGTATTTGTCGTGATGTGAATATCTGGTCGATAGTGGATTTTCCAGGCCTAAAGCCACACTGATAAGGACCAATCAGGTCTGTAACAAACGGCTTTACTTTGTATGCAATAGAACCAAATGCTGTCCCATAACATCCCATAAAGGGATTGAGGAGAGCTTCTCACAATCAATGAGCTGTGCACTTTCTAGTTTTTTTACTCACTGATTGGGACCTACAGTTTAACACCGGTTCCGAACGGTATTTTGAGAAGCTTTTTTTATGGCTAAATACTCGATAGTGTCGCCATCACTAAGCGAGGTGACCGTTGTCGAAAGAAATGTCAGGTTGTCGGAGCAGGGATCGAACCCACGTACTCAAGTACAAGAGTCGCGTACACTAACCATTGCACCACCAACGGCCATAATGACATTATTTAATGGCATAAAAAGAAGAAGATATTAATTGATACCCATTATTTACACAAAAAAACATCATTCGTATGTCAAGTCGTATTCCATTTAAATCGATCGATTTCCAACACATACCGGCTTCTTTACTTCCCCCATGCAGATTTCTAACCACTGTCCTCAAAATTCGTGACTGTGAATTTTAATTTATCCCTTTTTGGTCTTGTGTGTGTGAAATTTACCAATCGATTTACATGTGAAAAATTTCAACTTCATTTCAGTTGCACCTGGTCATATCTGAAACAGAAAATTGTTATACCTACCAACTCATAATATGTCAATCTGTTAATTTGTATTCTACTTAAATTATTATTGTTTTTTAAAATCGTGATTTAGAATCGTGATTAATAACACAGATATCTAATCCAGTCTGAACCTTACGATTCAAAATATACTGTATTTTATAGGTAGGGAAGATACAGCTTAGCAATAAGCGGACAATAAAGCAAATCTATATTGCAGTTGTCGTACGAGCTTTGACTCTAGCTCATCGGAAAGTTAGTTTGAAATCAATTATAAAATTTGTACCGAACAGACAGGAAATTGAACTAGTAAAAACATGGTAATTTCAAACGAATCCTCCTTTGAATTTATTTCGAAAATTGGAATTGCTCAGTTTTCAAGCAAATTACCATTATAGTGGCCAGTAGTACAGCAGACAGTTGTCCAAGGCCTTCGGCCACGGACTGTCCCTGCAGGCTGTGTCAGAGACACGACCATTAAGTTTAACGTAGAATACGCCATCCGATAAGACAGAAAACATATATAACAATAAATTCATTTGCTTATATTATTTATCATTTATTGTTATATATGTTTTCTGTCTTATCGGATGGCGTATTCTACGTTAAACTTAATGGCCGTGTCTCTGACACAGCCTGCAGGGACAGTTCGTGGCCGAAGGCCTCGGACAACTGTCTGCTGTAATTTTTATATTTACCAACGGCATTTGATTCAAGTCCGTTTAAAAAAAAATATTATGTTCAATTTTTTTAAACTTAATTTAATTTATGTATTTTAATTAATATTTTTATTGAAATAAGTTCTGCGAATGTTGAGAGGGCCGCCCTAATATTAAAAAAGGTTTACCTTATCGAGTCTTCGCATTAGCATTCGAGCGTTGTGTGAAAGCTTTACGCTTTACAATTCAAAATTAATGTTACAACAGCTTTATTGAAGCTTTCGCAAAAAAGCTTTATTACGTTAGCTTACTGTTTGTTTCACTTTTAACTAGATACATGTTGCCAAGCAACATTAGCTTGCTGTTCGTTTCACTTTTTACTAGATACATGTTCCTAAGCAATGTTGAGCAACCAAAAACACTCAACCAAACACCACACATATGTTTGAGTGTATGTGTTTAAACAATTTTCATTTGAGAAATTAAAATACTTGAAATATATCAACCAATATGAAATGTATATCAAACGAAAGATAACATCTTCATTTACCTACAAAAAAAAATTTAAAAAAATTCATCTAGCCGTTTCCTCAAATTCAATGAAATAAAGATTACAACAATAAAAACCTGACATGACTCCTCATACCGTAAGGTAAGACGTATTCTACGTCAAAAAAATTCAGCTATAAAATCTGCTAAACAGTTTCACCGTTATAAAGTTTTATATTTTTATACTTTTCGCGTAAATTTAGGTACCTTCTAGAGACCTGTACAAATGCATTTGCTTTACTAAGGCAACAAATGACTTACTGTAGTGAACAATGCTTGCAAGACATTTGAGACCAAAACAACAGTTTTACATTAACGCGAAGTGAAACAAAGCGTGCATTGTTTATATTCTGTATTTTCAAACAAAACTAAGAACACTTCTTGCTCACGATAAGCTCTCTTCTCTCATAATTAAAACAACAATAACTACCTGCTATGTCAATGAATGCATTAAATCATTTGAATGATTTGAAGTCTGCCTTTTCTTAATTTGCTAGAATAGAGTAGAATAGAATAGAAACAGTGCTGTCGATTTTGAACGTGGGCGAGAAGCAAAATTAAATTGAAATGGAGTTAAGCTAACTTCATTTATTTTACTCAATTTACTTAATTAAATTACCTTCATAATAACCTACTTAATTACTAACTTGTATTTACTTTACTTAATTACTTCAACTTAATAATTACACTTTCATTCTGTTACTACATAGGTACTATTAGTTTTGCTTACAAAGAAAATGAAAACCAAATTGAAGTTCGTAAAAAAGTTCACTTTGTTGTTTTAATGCAAGATGCTTTCGCAATTACAAATTTTGTTTTGAATTATTTACTGTCGTGCATAACATATTCAAGTGCATTTGTGTTTACAAACACTGTTATTATCAAAACTCGGACTTTTTCGCTCTTAAGCTCTCTTGCTTTTGTTTTGTTTCTTTACCACACCAACAGCGTTATCGTGTACATGTCTTGTTCGCAGAATCAAAACAATCACAAGACTTGGAAAATAACAAGTAGGCTTGAACCCGTTTCAAGCGCACTTGTGCAGTACTCTAGTACCTTCTATACCAATCGTGTATCGCTGTTCCGGAAAAAAAAACTCCACAAGTCAAAAAATGCCTTTTTTCGGGAGTAATTTGTTTCTTTTAAAGCTTTAAACCTCTAAATGTTGGACTCTTTAAGGTTTAAGAGTAAGTTGTAAGTTACACTTATGCCACTTTTCAAGGACAAAGGGAACCATATTTTACAATGTTTGGTGAAAATAAATAAAACATTTAAATTTTATATTTGTAATGTTTTTTCTTCCGGCTTACAGATATAGACCAAAAGTCATATACTATATACCTCAATAGGCAATAGTCCTTACATGGGCAGTGTGACGTACATATAAAGAGTTTTTCAACAGAGACGCTACAAAAGTAAATCGATAGGGACAGCAAACGACGCCATATTTTTTCCCGCTCTTTTGACATTTCTCTTTAGTAAGGTTTGCCATATCATCATGGAAAGATATACGAGCCAACAACGAGTCGAAATTATTAAAATTTACTACCGAAATTTGGAGTCAGTGGCCTCAACTTCAGTGGCCCCAATCATCTTCAGCGATGAGGCTCATTTCTGGCTGAATGGCTTCGTCAATAAGCAAAATATGCGTTATTGGTCAGACATCCCGAAAAAATTACGGTTTGGTGCGGTTTATGGGCCGGCGGCGTCATTGGGCCGTACTTCTTCCGTGATGATCAAGACCGGCACATTACTGTGAATGCGAATCGCTACCGTTCAATGATAACCGAATATTTTTGGCCCCAATTGGATAATATGGACTTGGAGGACATGTAGTTCCAACAGGACGGCGCCACAAGCCACACAGCGAATGCCACAATTAATTTATTGGAAACCAAGTTTGGTGAACGGCTTATCTCACGAAATGGCCCAGTCGATTGGCCGCCTCAGTCGTGCGATTTGACGCCGTTAGATTATTTCCTGTGGGGCTACGTCAAGTCTATGGTCTATGCCAACAAGACAGCGACGATTGATGAACTTCGTACGAATATCGAACGTGAAATTGCAGCAGTATCGGCCGATTTATGCTTGAAAACCGTCGAAAATTGGGTTCAGCGTCTGGACTTCTGCAAACGTGCCCGTGGTGGCCATGCAAAAGAAATCGAGTTCCATACATAATGGCATCGAACGTACTTTCACAGGAATAACGAATTTCATTGGTATCTAAAAGCGGTTTTGTTTTATTTTCAAAAACTTTTGTAGCGCTCTTATTGAAAAACCCGATATGTACTATACTTATACAATCTCAAATTTGAATACCCAAGAACAGTCATCTGAGCGGTAGTAGACGATAATAAAAATGGTAATGGTTTAAATCAGGAGCTGCAAATAATTGTTATTGAGTGAAATTTCAACTAAAGCAATATCTACATTGTGAAGGAAATCTATCAATCTATCAATCTATTACGCAATAAAATTTTATTTTCAGATTTTGAGGATAAATGTTAATAATAATATTTTTTTTTTTATTTTTATAATAATTCTCCGCAAAAAATAATAATTATACCCTCACCCATAGGATGGGGGTATAATCATTTAATACGGAAAAAAATTTAACTCATAGAAGGAGCCATATAAGACCCTCAGTATCTTTGGACGAAATTCATTTTGGGACCTTTTCAGATAATTGAGCAATGTCCGGCTGGCTGGCTTGCTGACTGGCTGGTTGGTCAACACGATAACTGCCGTAAATACTTATCGCTCACAGCGAAATTTTGTCAGTGACTATTATTTGACCACGCCCCTTCTGGTACCTCCCATACAAATCGACACATTTAGTACAAAATCACATTTCTCTTAAAACTTTTTTCTGGTAGATGTGATTAAGTTCAACTCAAATAATGGTTAATACTCTGTAAATGTCTACTTAACTGGAGAAACTTGAAGAGGTTGCCACGCCCATTCTGTTATCTCCCACACAAAAGCTTGCTGGTGGTGATCAACACGATAACTCTCGTAGTCTACTAGCGATCTTAATGAAACTCGGTACTCGGCAATGTTTTCCCAAAAATTAAAGATTAACTAATGTCCACGCCCGTTTACATACCTCTCATACAAAAGATGGACGGCTTTACAGGCGACTCGATATCTTCCGTATACCACTATCGACCTTAGCACTGATCAATATTTTGTGTGTAATACTGTAATAACCATTTGTGTATCTCCTGTAGAATTATTGGGCGGACAATTGGCTGGTAGTCACGGTAACTCCCCATAATCACTTAGGATCGTAATTAAGTTGGGTATTGAATAATATTTCTCAAAATACCGTTAGGAACAGGTGTAAAACTGTAGGTCCCAATCTGTAAGCGTAAAAACTAGAAAGCGCTGATTGTGAGAAGCTCTCCTCAATCCCTTCATGAGATGTTATGGGACACCATTTTTTTTTATTAAATAATATTTAGCGCAATGCCACTCTGCTCTGGGGGATCTCAGTCGCGATGGATGACTTCGGGTGAGGGTATGTTTAAGTCGGTTCACCCTACTGAAGTTTCTGTACTGTAACAAATCAAAAAGTGAAACGAACAGCAAGCTAATGTTGCCTGGCAACATGTATCTAGTAAAAAGTGAAACAAACAGTAAGCTAACGTAATAAAGCTTTTTTGCGAAAGCTTCAATAAAGCTGTTGTAACATTAATTTTGAATTGTAAAGCGTAAAGCTTTCACACAACGCTCGAATGCTAATGCGGAGACTCGATAAGGTAAACCTTTTTTAATATTAGGGCGGCCCTCTCAACATTCGCAGAACTTATTTCAATAAAAATATTAATTAAAATACATAAATTAAATTAAGTTTAAAAAAATTGAACATAATATTTTTTTTTTTAACGGACTTGAATCAAATGCCGTTGGTAAATATAAAAATTACTACTAGATACATGTTCCTAAGCAATGTTGAGCAACCAAAAACACTCAACCAAACACCACACATATGTTTGAGTGTATGTGTTTAAACAATTTTCATTTGAGAAATTAAAATACTAGAAATATATCAACCAATATGAAATGTATATCAAACGAAAGATAACATCTTCATTTACCTACAAAAAAAATTTTAAAAAAATTCATCTAGCCGTTTCCTCAAATTCAATGAAATAAATATTACAACAATAAAAACCTGACATGACTCCTCATACCGTAAGGTAAGACGTATTCTACGTCAAAATGCTATTTTTTGTAATTGCTTTGAAACAAGTGTTTAAAATTATTTTGTTACTTTTTGCAATTAAATTGCAAATAAGGAGATCTGTAGTAATATTTTCAGTTCATTTTATACTACAACTATATAAAAAAAAATCAAAATAAATAATAAATTGATTTTTTTTTTAGAAAAATCATAAAACTTTAACAAAACAGAGTGGATTTTTTAAAATTCATATTCAACCACTTTTAAAATTACATTGCAAACGAGAGATCTTTATGTATTACTATAAAAATAAAAAACTTTTTATCAATTACTAAAAATAATTAAAAATTTTTTTTTTTTTTAGTTTTGGTTTAATGTTTTTCTCGACATTGTAGATATTTTAAAAAATCCAGTCATCTTCAACAATATTTTCATTGTTGTTGTTATCATAACTTTCAGTTGATCCAATCAGGTTAAGATAATTTGTGGGAACATCATATTGATAACAGCATTTTTCTACCCGTTTCAATCTATATCTAAATAGAAATAAATTAAAGTATTCTTTTTTTTTAATTAAAAACTAAAATCATTACCTAACGGCCAAAACTGAATTAACTGTTAACAAGTTTAATCGGTTTCGTATGTTAGTTTTCACAAGATTAATTTGGCTAAACACACGCTCTACGTCAGCATTCGAATAAGGAAGGCAGAGTAATTTAAGCACAAATTTGTAGATTTCTTTAAATCGATGGTTTGTATGCTGAAACCTCTGCCCAAAAAGATACCGTATTATCTGTATTTATCCATTTTTTGTACTGGATATTTGAATATGTCACATCACGTCACCCTCGATAATTACTTATATTTAAGGACCAGTTAGTTTGATTGTATTTTTTTCTTTTACTAAATATGCAGTTACTTACATTCTGTAGTTAGGAAAAGAATAGAAAACAATCGAACCAAATGGTCCTAAAATATAAGCAATTAACGAGGGTGACGTGATGTGACATAGGGTGACACTTTCTCTGGAAATACCCATATATAATTTTTCCAATTTCTTCCTCATCAATATTAAAAAGTTTTAAAATTGTCAATATGTATGTCTTGTTTTTGAGATTTTAAAATATTTTGGGCCGAGAAAAAGTCAATGTTTTGAAGAATTTTAATATTTTCTGGTAATCTAAAAAATAATAAAAGGTATCAATTAGTATTTATTCTTACACTTACCTTTGTTTTAATTGATTAATTAATCCATTCATCCTTTTTTAAGGCAACGTGGACACTTTTGTTCGATGAAAATGTTATATATTCTGTAACCTTGCTGGCTTTTTTGGTCGCAATTCCAATGTATTAAATAAAACTATTTAATTCAATTGTTTTCCCTACGTTTCGATGCTTTATTGGCATCCTCTTCAGGGGAGTTTTATTCTAAATAACAATGATAACAATTAATATTACATTTAGTATTTTCCGTTCACTGTTCACACTTACTT
Source organism: Phaonia tiefii (assembly GCA_963931995.1). NCBI lineage: Eukaryota > Metazoa > Arthropoda > Insecta > Diptera > Muscidae > Phaonia > Phaonia tiefii. The sequence continues at coordinate 163,829,395 of OZ008370.1, read as the reverse complement.
CGTTTTTCTATATATTTATTTGCATGTCTATTTAGTGTTAATCTAACATAAATGTATATATGTCGTACATGTATGTTTTCTCCACACTATATATGTTTGTCCAGTGTTAGCGTCATGTAGTAGTGACAATTTGTCTTGTCTTTGTCCTCTTTTGTGTTCATACTTATGTCATGTTTTTGTTGAATTCTCAAACTCTCTAGTGTATATCTCCTGTTAGTGTTCTTCTCTCTGTCTATAATTCTGACGTTTTCCATGTCTGGTGTGTGATTGTTCTCCATCATATGTTGTGAGAGTGCAGTGCTCATTCTCCTGTTCCTTATGTCTGCCTTGTGTTCTGTCATTCTAGTTTCCAATGATCTTTTAGTGGTGCCAATGTATATTTGCCCACATGTTTCATCAGTGTTGCCAGTGCATGAAATTTCATATACTACATTGTGTTGGTGGTTTTTGTGTATCCGGGTTTTTGTCTTGGAGAATATGTTCTGTAGGGTATTGTTGGGTTTGTGTGCAATTTTAATGTCATTATTGAAAATGTTTTTCAGTAATTTGTTATCTGTTAGCGATGGTATGTATTTGACGCTTATATATGATGTGTTTTCGTTTCGATTTTCCGTAAGTTGGGTTGTAGTGTTTGTTGTCCTATTGTTATATTTTTGTATTAAGTGTTTTATGATATATTGTGGATAGTTGTTTTTGTGGAATTTTTCATGACTGTTATCGAAAACTGTTTTAATGAAATTGTAGGCTGTGTTTAACTTTTGATTTTGCGGTTGTGTGGAGTAATAATTCATCATTCGTCCGGATGCTGTCGGTTTTGAATACCAGTCTGTAATTAAAGTTGTTGATTGTCTGTGTATCTTCAAGTCCAGGAATGCAATGGTTTCGTCTATTTCTTTTTCTATGGTGAATTGTATTTTATTATGGTATTTGTTCAAGTGTTCTAAAATGGTGTCCGAGTCCTGTCTTTTGATGATGGCAAAAATATCATCAACATATTTAACCAACACTTTGGGTTTTATATTATGTTTCCGTAAGTCTGTAAATGTGTCGTCTAATAATTTGTCCAGCACTATGTCAGCTATTGTTGGAGAGAGTGGGTTTCCCATCGGCATTCCATACGTCTGAGTATATATGTTTTCATCAAAGATGAAGTAGTTGTTGTCGTTGAGACAAAAATTGAGGATTTTCAAAAATGTTTGTCTAGGTATGTCCGTGTATTTTGAAATTGTTGCCCATTGGTGCATGATATTTTTAATTGCCAAATGTGTAGGGATGTTCGTGAATAATGAGACAACGTCGAATGAGACTAGAATGTCGTCATCTTCAAGTGGTATGTCTGCTAGCCTTTCCCTAAGTATTTTGCTATTTTTAATGTTGTATTGGTCCGATGTAATATTCTGCAGTATTGTCCCTATATGTTTAGATAAGTTATAGCAAGGTACGTTCGTAGATGCTGAGATCGGTCTAAGAGGTATGTCAGGATGTGTATTTTCGGTAGTCCGTAGAGTCTTGGTGCTATTGCCGCATGACATGTAAGTTTTTGTTTTAGATATGTGTCAATATGTTTGTTTTTGTAAAGATCTGTAATGATGTTATTGTTAGTTTTCTGTAATTTGGTGGTGGGGTCTTTTCTAGTTGGCCTGTATGTTGTTTTGTCCTCCAGTAGTTGTGACATTTTCGTGCTGTATTCTCGCCTGTACATAATGACAGTTTTATTACCCTTGTCCGCTGTTGTGATGATGATTCTGTTCCTATGCTCTCGAAGTAATTTCTCCGTGCGTTTGTAGATGGTAATTATAAACTTTTCCCTCGGTGTGTTGTTCAGCCTTCGCTTGTAATTGTTAATATTATTCGCTATTCTCGTTCTGATGATGTCCTTTTCCCTATCATCTGTGTGATGTTGTACTCCTTGTTCCAGTTCTGCGATGATATGTATGGGTGAGAAACTTTTGCCCTTTATTTTTCCCAATCATGACATTAGCATTATCGGTACCAATTCCGTCTAAATTGGTAATATTTAGTTTAAATCTTTTTAAGGCATTTTTTATACAAATTACAATGCTATCGGCCGATCCATTTTCGAGTTCCTCAAAGCACAAAAATGTTGAAACTATTTTTCTTTTTTAACGTAGAATACGTTATACGGTAAGGTAGGGGTGTTGATCTGGAGCACAAAATTTTGAGAAAATGTTTGTCAACTTTCACCCACTTTTACATAAATATTAAAACATATTTTAACAATTTTTATATGTTACTCAGTTTTGGTAATATGTTTTGTTTCGAATTACATTAAAAAAATTATATGTCTATATATAAAAGTTTTATGTAGTTAAGGAAATAAATATTTAAGAGCATGATATTTTAGACTTTTTTTGTACATGCCGCTGTTGTTGTTGGTTTGTAAATGCCGCAGTTGTTTTTGTTGTTGTTGTGAAATCAAATGATTTTGGCTTTGCTGTGCTTTGTTTATTTATCGAGCAGCGTGTAAATGTGTGTGTGTGTGTACATTTCGTTTTGTTGGATCGGTCGGTTATTAGTTCGGTTGGAGGGGAACATAAAATGAAGGGAGGGGAGCGTGGACACTTGTGTGTGCTTGAAAGTTTACAGATCTCTGCTGTCGTTTGTTTACTTCTGCGAGCAGCGTGTAAATGTGTGTGTATGTACATTAATACAAAGGATTGGCGATGTATACGCTCACTATATCAATGGCGTTTTTCCTAAACACATTTCTGTGAATACATTGGGAAGTAGTTGGAAAGCAGCTAATCTATTGTGCTGCCATATCATAAAATGTATTGCTGTAGCTGTACTTCAAATGAAGATGTCGCTATAATGTAATACGTTAAACTAGATATAATTTCATCCTTAAACATAGCACACATACTAAAAAATAAATTAATAAATCTTGTTCAAAACTATTCCAATCGTTTAGATCAGTGGTTTCCAAACTTATTTGGGTTATCGCCATCATTTTGGTAGTTTTGTTGTTGTCTTATTTTACTAAAAATTATACTGTACATACATAAAATAACTTATCACACATAACATATCCTATCTAAAATTAATTAACTTTAATTAACAAAAAAAATTTGGCAACTCTACTCTCGTTTAGTTCGTTTTTTAGTTGTGCTCCGTGAATTTACTTTATTTTCGTATTTTAAAAGTTTAAATAGTGCTTGTTGTGTTAATAGTGCGAAGATAAGTTAAATTACATTACTTGATGTAATTGTGTGTTCAGTGCAGTGCTTGTTTATACAGTTTTTGTATTATTGTGTGCAATTGAAATTCTGTTGATCGTGTAAAACACAAACAACAACAATAATATTTGTTTGTCATTGTTGAGAACGTCTAACGTTGTAGTTGTTTGATTTTTGTTTTTCTTTCATTCTCTTTGTTTCGTTATTTGTGTGTCAGAGTTGCCATCTGGTTTTGGGAATTAATATCAAAGGGATAATAAGTTCATACGTTTTTGGGAATTTTGTCGATTTTGGAATTCTGTTTTTAGTATTTGTTTCATATTTATTTATTTATTTTTATTTATTTATTTTTTTTTTTTTTTTTTTTTTTTCTACTCTGAATTAATTATGATGATGACTTGCATGAACAAAGACTGTAAGGTTAGATCGGATACCGATACTCTTATTTCGTGTTGGTTGTGTGATGGCTTGATACATGTCAAATGTGTTGGCCTTTATGCAAGAGTGGCGGACAATCTTAGTGATGACAAGGGTCTGCGTTGGTGTTGCGTGGATTGTAGAAAATTGGATGTGGAGTTCTACAAATTTTTCAGGAGCATGAAGTCCGAGTTTTCTGAGATGGAAAAGGAGCTTTCGGCTTTATCTGGTCGATTTTCCAAGTTTATTGGGATGTTTAATAAATATCCGGGATTGGAAAAGAGAGCGGGTTCACCGAAAGCTTCCTCGCCGAAAAGGAAGAAGACGGCTAAGAAGGCCCCTCCATTGTTGGTAATTCCTTCCTCGCCGAATTTAATGGACGTTAATTCTCCAGTTACAGTTTCAAGTCCAATGAAATCTTCTGCCCCTCCTACTTTTGCTGAAGTCGTTTCTGTAGTTACTATAGCTTCCACGGACAGCGATAAGTCGTCTCCTCCGGGTGGTAATCCCGCCCCAGTGCCAGGACCGGGACCAAGAACGTTGACTGTCGTACCGGCAAGGAAGACAGTTTTTGTGTCTAGACTTTCCCCCGACACGACCGAAGAGGATATACGACTTTACATATCGTCTAAATTAGTCGGGAATAATTCTAACGATTCCATACAGTGCTTCAAGCTGAAGTCACAATTTTCGGAACGTAGGTCGTCTTTCAAAATTATTGCACCGGATGATCTATTTGTCAAACTGGTGGATTCGGAATTTTGGCCCCACAGAACATTCGTAAGGGAATTTGAGTATCGGGATAATGGTAGGCGTGATAATTTTGCTAGATTACCGTCTGGAGATAAGCCAGCTCCAAAAAACTAATTGGGAGTTTGAATTTGGCGTATCAGAATGTTCGCGGTTTGAATACTAAATTGTCCAGATTATTTGTTGATAGCTTTGGTTTTGAGTTTGATGTCATTGCATTTTCTGAGACATGGCTTAAACCTAATGTTTTTAATTCTGAGTTGTTCTGCGATAAGTACGTAGTTTATAGAAAAGATCGTGTTGGTAAAATTGGTGGTGGTGTTTTAATCTCAATTGAGAATTCTTTATCTTCTGAGTTGGTTACAGTTGATGACATTGGCGATCTTGAGTTTCTTGTGGTGTCCATTAATTTAGGCGATTTGAAATTGTTTGTCACGTGTTCCTATATTCCGCCATCTTCATGCTTTGAGGTATATCAAGTGCATATTGACGCTATTGCAAAAGTTATTGCGTTAGCCAGTAGAAAGGACCGTATTTTAGTATTGGGTGACTTTAACTTGCCGTCTGTGACATGGGTGTCTTTACCCGATACTAATTCTCTGACTCCATTGACACCATATGATTGGTCATCTGATTTTGTTACGCATATTTCCGAACTTGGGTTGATTCAATTGAACGACATTCCCAATTCTATGAATCGAGTCCTTGATCTAGTTTTAGTGGATGATTCTAACAACTTTGATATTTCTCGAATTGATCCGTTAATTTCTCCTGAGGATAGTTACCATCCAACGCTGGGAATTAATTATACATATGATACCATGCAGGTTGGTTGCAATTGCTCTTCGTCCTATGTTGGCCTATGCTTTTCGCGTGCGAACTTTATACTTTTGAATAATCTTATCTTTGATACCGACTGGCATAGTATATGTCAGTGTGATAATTCTTTTGAATTTGAAATCGCCCTGGATGATTTCTATAATATTATTAATGGCTATATTTCTAAGTCTGTACCCAAGAGGCCAATAAGGGGTAATACTGGCCCCCCATGGTCCTCAAGGGCTCTAAATAGTCTCAAGAATGTAAGGAATAGATGTTCGAACAAGTATAAAAAATCTGGACTGCTAGCAGACTATGCTAGGTATATTGTTGCTAGGAGTAGATACAACTCTAAATCTCGTGAGAGTTACAGATTATATTTGGATAGGTTGAAGGCTAATTTTAAACGGAACCCCAAATCATTCTTTAGATTTGTTAACTTGAAGCGTAATTCGTCTTCCACACCTTGTAGGATCAAAATGAACGGTATTGAATATTCAGATGAAGAGTCTATTGCTAATTGTTTCGCCGATTTTTTCGCATCTATTTATTCCACCCGAGCCTATGATGTTTCCAAATCATACCCGTACACTGTCCGCTCTACCATTCCGTTTGATGCACCTGTCGTAAATTCTTCGTGGTTGCTAGATAACTTAATCAGCTTGAAAGCCTCGAATAAAGCTGGTCCTGATGGTATCCCGGACTCTATGTTGAAATACTGCTCGAATTCTCTCAGCTTACCGTTGACTCTCTTATTTAACGCTTCGTTGAAGTTCGGCCATTTTCCTGCAAAGTGGAAGAGCTCTTATATAATCCCTCTCCACAAATCTGGTAGTTTAGTAAATGTTGCAAATTATAGGGGAATTGCAAAATTGAGTGCCATTCCTAAACTTTTTGAGAAGTTAGTCACAGAGGTAATTTCTCATCAGGTTTCCTCTATTTTAGATCCATGTCAACATGGCTTTCGGAAGGGTCGTTCCACCGTGACTAATTTGCTTCAGTTTTCCTCTTCTATTATTGACGGCTTTATTAATGGAGATCAAACTGATGTGATTTTTACCGATTTTAGTAAGGCTTTTGATAAAGTTAACCACAATTTGTTATTATATAAATTAGGGGCAATGGGTTTTAATTGCAACATGCTGAATTGGATTAGTTCTTATTTAATGAACAGAGAACAGATGGTATCATTTGGTCGATCATTCTCAAGATCTATTTTTGTGTCATCTGGGGTGCCTCAGGGCAGTCATCTTGGGCCGGTTCTATTTTTGTTATTCATTAACGACTTACCCGCCTCCATAATGCACTCTAAATTGTTAATGTACGCTGATGACGTGAAGATCTATTTTTCTTACAAGGATCCTTGTCAATATACTTTACTTCAGAGGGATTTGTCTACTTTCCAGACGTGGTGCGAGACCAATTTGATGGAGCTTAATTTTACGAAATGTAAGCATATGCTGTTCTCTAGGTCATCATTATTTTCGGCAAAATACATTTTAGGTGGCAATGTTCTTGAATCGGTGGATTCATTTGTTGATCTTGGTGTTCTCTTGGACAGAAAATTGAATTTCAACTCCCACATAATTACGATGGTGAACAAGGCTTATGGCGTTCTGAACTTTATTAAACGTTGGGCAAAGGAATTTTCAGATCCCTACGTTACGAAAAATCTTTTTACTTCACTAGTCCGCCCTATTCTCGAATATGGATCAGTTGTTTGGGACCCCCAGTACAATTTGTATGTTAATATGATTGAATCGGTCCAGAAACAGTTTCTCATTTTTTGTCTGAGAAATCTTCAATGGAACCCGAACCATAATCTTCCTTCGTATAGCAGTAGACTAGCATTGATCAGATTGCCGACTCTTAGTAGTAGACGTACCATGATAAACTCTATTACAGTTTTGAAGATAATTGATGGATGTATATGTTCTGAATTTCTGTTATCTAAGATTTTCATAAATGTCCCATTGAGGCCCACGAGGTACTATAAACTCGTAAACATCGAGTTTCAGCGTTCGAATTATGCGTCCTTTGATCCAGTTAGGAGAATGTGCCGTGACTTTAATGAGCTATATCAGTTTATTGATTTCACAGGTAGTTGGGAAACGACAAAGTCTAGCATAATTTGTCATTTGAACCGATTGCATTAGTGCTGTATATTCGTTGACGTACATATGTAAATTTAATTTACTTTATCCTTACTATCTGGTCTGATTTATGATTTGGGTTTCGTTTTGCTCGTAATTATTATATATTGAAGTATCTTATGTTAATATCTCGTGATGTGCTTTTATACTTATTTATGTTAGTGTAATACCAACTGGTGAAGAATTTCTGTAGTTGGTTGTAACGTGTGAACTTATAATCCTTGCTCTCCCGTTATAGACCGGTCTATAATGTGTACGCTGTCCTCACGTTATGGGGACGTGGCCCTCTCGGTCGGTAGGGGCGGGTAAGAGTGGCGGCGATGGGTTCGCTCGATTTAAAAAAAAAAAAAAAAAAAAAAAAAAAAAAAAAAAAAAAAAAAAAACATGCAAACGCCTACTTATGTTACAAAAACTTAATAACTAGCTATCAGCTGTATGCGTATATATTAGATAGATTTAAATCATTTATCAAAAATTATATTTAATTCATATATTTTAATTGCAAAATGACTAACGTATTCTACGTCTGACCTATGCGCCCGTGTTATCTAACACAGGCTTGTTATTTTTTTTGTTGCTAAAATATATTATTACCAATCCTTAAAAAGGAAATAAAGTTAGGAATAAATTTTAGAGATGTTTTATAAAAACACCTAGTTATTGAAATAAACATACCTAAAATTTTTGCGAAAGACACATCCGTTGACTCGTCGATTAAAATACTATAATATCCATTCCTGATATCATTTTCAAGTTCCTCGTTGAAATGGGGACCAAGCACATTTTTGATTACTTTACTGCATTTTGTTCGATGTAGCTTTAGTGATGGGCAATTGAATTGAGCTTTACACACTTCTCCCAAATGGTCCACTCTTGCAATCGAGCTATGTACAGCTATGTACATACTTAAAGTTGACTCCTGTTGTTGAAGTTTATAATTTATGGGTTTAAAAGGTATTGGTTTGTTTTTGTTACGCGTCCAAGAGCCTTTAAATGATTTTTGTTTCCGAGTGCTGCTCTAAACAACTAAACTTCGCCACAATATCGCACTTGTAATATTTGCAGTATGCCTTTAAGTTTTGGGTGCGTTAACCATTCTTTGGGGAATTTTTGACTGTATAATTTACTCATTATTACAGCTTAACAAAATTTTTTTTTATAATTTATTACACTTTGACTTTGAACTAAAAATACACGTGATTGCTTGTGTTTTTTTCTTGCTTGTTTGGCTATGCTAGTGCGTATATGTATGCAAATGTCACTTTTTAAAAGTGTTGCCGTTGCGCAATAAATATCAATATCAGTGTTGTATTTTTTAGTAGTAAATAAAATATGGTTTTTAGAGTTTTAATGTCGGGAGAAAATTCCCAAAATATAGCTTTTTTAGATTAACAATGAAATAACATAAATTTCGAAGAAATTGTAAATTTTCCCGAAAAAATGCTAAATATTTTCCAAAAAAAAGTTTGAAAAAAATGCAAAAAAGGCGAAAAAATTCTAAAAAAAATGCTAGAAAATTTCGGGAAAATTCTAAAAAAAGTGCTAAGTGCTAAATTAATTATTTTCCTGCTAAATGAATTTAAAAAATGCTAAATCTAGCAGGAAAAAGGCTAAATTGGCAACACTGACCACAGAACACATGAAATGCCTGTAAGGAATGTTATTGGGTGTCACTAAGATTAATCATACGCCCTACCCTCCATTGTATTTTGTGAACCAATTATCACACTGTCTGGTTAGTCCTAACTAACAGTTAACATTTTTAATCATTAACTGTAGAATAAATTGAGCTGCGTTGGCAGTCGATGGTGCTATGGTTAGTCTGCACGACTTTTGTGCATTATAATGTGGTTTCGATACCTGCTCTGTCCTCTTTACTCTTTTGCGGCGCACAGTGGCGCCATTTGAGTTTTCTCGTTGCAAAAATCATATCTTTTGAACCGAATAAGATAATTGAACAATTTAAACGGCATATGATAGATTCAGCTTGTGAAATAAGTGTTTGGAATGGGTGTTAGGTTTTATAGGTGCTCACTTCTGGGTTATTAAAGTTAACATTTGTAGTTAAATCAATTTTATGGTAAGTAAAAAAAATATTTTTTAAATTTTTAGATTGTTTTTATTTTTTGATGTGTTAACATCTATACGCGCGCCTCTAGGGCAGTAAACTATAAATTTAATACATACGCAAGTGTTAGGTTTGTAAGAGTAAATCATCGTTTGTTTGTTCGTTGCTTGGCAGTCGGTATTGAAAGTGATTATTATGCGATTTTCATATAATTTTCCCACGCGATTTTCTCCGGAAATTCATAGCCGATTTTATTAATTTTTGGATGAAAAAGCTAGTGCGGGTTTCGACGAAGAGTTTAGGCCAAAAATTAAGGCGATCCGATAGCGGCGAGCCGAGATTGAAGTGTTTTAATTTGGAGTATTAATTTGGAGTAATATTAAAAAAGTATTTTATGTTGATCTTCGGTTATATCGTACGAATATAACAATGTATGTATGTATATAAAAGTGTCTGTTGCTTTGCATTCTTTGACTTTTGTGGGAATAAAACAAAAAGTATTGAGCAAGAAAATAATGACACATGTGCTTGCACTGGGTCTTTAAATAATTTTAAGTATTAATATTATTTAACTGTAACGTCATCATATGATTGAACGCTGTTTTTTATTTTCCAATGTAACATTTACGAATGTGTTCATAGAAATCGAACAGGTACCGTGTAGCAAAAAGGTGTTAACACATCGCCCGTGAGTTCGAACACTCATTGGATTTTTTTTTTTTAGTGCTTAATGTTTTAAAATTATTACGCAACAAATTAAAAAAAATTTATTTTTTTTTAAATTTATTTTTTCAATTTTCTCCAAAATACTCATCACAATTCGTAGTAATGAATTTATTGAGACTTCTTCTTTTCGTTAATTCAGAGTGGTTGGATAACCTTATTTAACATAGAGTATTCTTAGAATTATACTTGTTTTCTTCTAATATACGGTGAAAAAGTAGATAAGCAACTTGCTAAAGTGAGATAGCGAATGTACATACATAAGTACAACATAATGGTAATACTAAATACTAAGGCTTGCACGTGGACTTTATGATGGCTTACAGAGCAAAAGTCTGTTAACAACCTTAAAAATAAATAACAACTAATACTAATCAATAATGAGATCTGTTAAATGACAATGACAAAACAGAGAACATGATAAAAACATGTGTGCTGACAATAGCAGCAATTAAATACAAAGATGTAAAAATACACATATTCATGAATAACACACATATTTATAAATGAAAGCAAAACAATTGAAAGATGAAACATCAATATCACAGCATCGAGTTGACTAGAGTCAGGTAAGTTTTCGTTATCATAGATTTTATGTTAATTTTGGTGAGTATAAATAAAACAAAACCGGTTTTAGATACCAACGAAATTCTTTATTCCTGTGAAAGTACGTTCGATGCCATTATGTATGGAACTCGATTTCTTTTGCATGGCCACCACGTGCACGCTTGCAGAAGTCCAGACGCTGAACCCAATTTTCGACGGTTTTCAAGCATAAATCGGCCGATACTGCTGCAATTTCACGTTCGATATTCGTACGAAGTTCATCAATCGTCGCTGGCTTGTTGGCATAGACCATAGAATTGACGTAGCCCCACAGGAAATAATCTAACGGCGTCAAATCGCACGAACAAGGCAGCCAATCGACTGGGCCATTTCGTGAGATAACACGTTCACCAAACTTGGTTTCCAATAAATTGATTGTGGCATTCGCTGTGTGGCTTGTGGCGCCGTCCTGTTTGAACCTCATATCCTCCAAGTCCATATTATCCAATTCGCATTCACAGTAATGTGTCGGTCTTGATCATCACGGAAGAAGTACGGCCCAATGACGCCGCCGGCCCATAAACCGCACCAAACCGTAATTTTTTCGGGATACAATGATGACTCATGGATTACGTGACAGCAGTCTGACCAATAACGCATATTTTGCTTATTGACGAAGCCATTCAGCCAGAAATGAGCCTCATCGCTGATTGTTGAGGCCTCTTAAAGTTGGCCTCTTAAAGTTGAGGCCACTGACTCCAAATTTCGGTAGTAAATTTTAATAATTTCGACTCGTTGTTGGCTCGTATATCTTTCCATGATGAAATGGCAAACCTTACTGAGGAGAAATCTCAAAAGAGCGGGAAAAAATATGGCGTCATTTGCTGTCCCTATCGATTTACTTTTGTAGCATCTCTGTTGAAAAACCCTTTACTAGTAAAGTATAATTTAAATTTTCTTTACAATTAGCCCCTATGTGAGCCAGATGTAACCTTCTGAAAGAAGCTGGAAGTTGCAAATGAATCCAAAGAGTTGTCCGGTATAAAGTTGAGTAGCCCAACAGGCGAAAGATATGGAAAGTTGGACCAATTTACATTTTCATCTCTTTGCAGGATTTCGATCATAAGAAAATTGTCGTGTGCGCCGAGTTTTTCGACAAATTTTCTCTGAAGCGGCAAGGCGTAGTTGCAGAGTGGTTGTACGTCAGATTTTTGGTAAATATATTCGTTCGAAAAACGTTTCGTTGGGTTCTCATAAAATTTATTTATACATTTTCTTAGTATTTTCCGTTCCTGTATTTCCAAATCTTTGGCCACATATGGTGAAATGGCCAACCAGAGCGGAAAAGCAGATATTTACTGTTCAACAAGTTGGCAAACATGCCACATATTCCCTTTGCCTTCGTGAGTAAGTTCCTTGCGTGATTGTTAAATTTAAACAAATTGTTGAAATGTATCCCAAGATATTTCACACAGGTTTTGAAGGGGATATCTACGCCGTCAAGTGAAAGCTGCAAGAACTTGCTCTGAGGTACTACATAACTTGGACATTTTCCTGAGGTATTTCTAATGCAGATAGCTTTGGATTTACTAGCGTTAATTTTGATGCCCCATTTTTGATAGAACGCATTTATTTTACCAAGATGAAGAGCTGCATTGTTGAGAGCCTGAATTGGAGAGGAATCATGTGAATAAATGAGGCAGAAGGTAGATATACCAATTCGTAACAGAAGGTATATCTAACAGACTAATCATTTCTAAAGTAAAATTATTTTCTAACTCTATTCGTGACTTCACATGCCGCTGAGAAGAAATAAGTGGATCGGAAGATGCTGCCAACATGTTGAAGAGGTCCTCATTTTGCCTTACCCTTGATGCTTTGAATGTGTTCTGCAATCTTCATTAGATATTTTATGGACGGGCGGGGTCAACTCCTTCTGTGGATACATTTCTGCTAAAAGAGATGCAGTTTTCGATGCATATTCTCCATATTTTGTAGAATTAACTTTCTCTTTGCAGTTTAAAACATTCAAGATTGTTCCCAATCTTTTCACTATTTCATTGTCAATTCCACTGATTCTAGATACGGCCTCACAATTTTCAAAAAATCTCCTAGAAGTGTTTCCATCGTTTGAGTTACTGTATCCGCACTTGGGACAGTCTACTTTTAGTCCAACTTGTTTAAAAAAGCATCCTGTACTTGTTCTTTCTGATCTTTTCCTTATCCTTAATTTATGTATTTTCATCGATGTTTTCATCTGGTTGTAGTAGGATATACGCCAGTTTTAGCAAGAACTCCATACACCTTTTCCTTGCGTGCAATGGTGACATTCCATATTCGTAATTCTCCTCGTTTGTAGAATCGTTTAAATTACCGATGTTTTTCTGACTCTTTCTGCAAATCGGGCATGACAATGTTAAGGTTGTGCCTGTCAGTTCATTTACGACTTTTCCATCAACCATGGTCAGGTGGATATCGTAACTAAAAATAAAATAAATGGTTTCCCATTACATCCCATGAAGGGGCCGGGGAGAACTTCTCACAATCACTGAGCTGTGCGCTTTTCAGTTTTCACTCACTGATTGGGACCTACAGTTTTACACCGATTCCGAACGGTATTTTGAGAAGCTTTATCATGGCTATATACTCGATAGTATCGCCGTCACTATGCGAGGTGACCGCCGCCGAAAGAAATTTTTTTTTGAAGGTGGTCAGAGCAGGGTTCGAACCCAGGATCTCATGTACAAGAGTCGCGCACACTAACAATTGCACCACCGACGGCCAAACGTAACTACATTCAACATATTTTCCTTCTCCAATTTGCTGCTTTGTAGGCTTAATCTTGCTTATTTGTTCTTCAATGTCCTTCACCGTGGTATGGCCCATAAGATCATTCAGATTGGCTTTCGCGAGCACTTCCGTAAACTCCGTATGCAGTGGTCGTGAATTTATTTAGGCTTGCGTAATTTGCATGTATCCGGGTAAAACGTCAGTCCCGTGTCACATTAAAGATGCCCGTAGTTTCTCTCTCTCTCTTTGGAAAGTTCTAAGTCCAAAAACAGGCTTCTTCGGAACCATACTTTTTAATGCGTGCGTTTGTGGGCGTGGGAATGCTTTCCTTAATCCTTTTAGTCGCAGTGGGCTTGCATCAGCAACAGATTTTGTAATCTGCGACCTAACTCTTTCACTATATTTAATAGACAGCACGTCCGATAAATGCTTCGTGGTCAAGTCATTGGTGGCATCGGCAAGTTTCCTCTTTCTGTGAGAATTGAACACACCTCCATACTTGTTTTGCCCTTCCTTTTGCTGCTCTGGTTGATATGGTGAGTTTATCTACTGCCAATATCCAGGATGGCGTCTTCATTAAGCCAGTCCTCGTATTTGGAGTTGAAGTTGTGAATGGTTCGATTGCATTTCACCAATTTTGCATTAATTTTTGCATATATCATACAAAGATTATTTTTCATAATTTTGCTTCTCTCAATATTTCCGTATAAGCTATCGAGTTCTTCTAAAGCAGCTTCCGCGAAAAACGTTGGTGTGGTTGACTTTCAAAACAGTTCAAATAATTTTAAATTGTTCAACTCCATGTTTTCAGTACTTGTTGCGCCAACTTCCAGTCGTAGACTAATGCAGGCATTGAGCTTATTTTGCAATATATAACTGTCTTTGGAGGTGGAAAGTTTCTGATAGCCATTCACTTGGGAGTGGCCAGAAATGATTCCTTTATTGGGCAGTCCAAGCAGCTCACTACTTCCACGCAGTATGTCCTGGGCAATGGCTTATCGGAAACCTCGGTTAGCTAGCTAAAGTGAGGAGGCGAAACGAATGAGCAACCTGAGCGGTAATGCGATCACTGATACGTCTCAGGATTATTAGGTGACCCTGTCACTGAAGCTCTTCGAAGTAGTGGACATATTCTTCTGTCCTTTGAAGGCGGATGAGGCAACACCCCTGGCTAACGGCGGATTAAAATTGAAGAAACCAAAATCCAGTTTCGACACACTGCATTCTGGTCAGCGTCTGATCCATATATTGGCAATGAAAATACACTATACAACAAATGAACAACGAAACCCCCCAACTGTTGACAACCCTCGCAAACGTTATAAGGACCATTATTTAAGTACATGTACCTGGAATGTGCGAACGTTATACAGGACTGGTGCCACTTTCCAACTGACGGATGTCCTTGGAAAATATAAAGCTGGCATCACAGCGATCCAGGAAATGCGACGGACAGGATATGGTTGCACCAGAAAGAAACACTTCGATATTTACTACAGCTGCTATGAGCGTAAGCACGAATTTGGGTGCGGATTTATAGAAGGGCAAGAGACTGCAACACCTAGATTCAAGGTTCAACCCAGTGCGTGACCGTATAACCACAATTCTCATCAAAGCGAAATATTTCAACACCTCGTTAATTTGTGTGCACGCACCGACAGAGGATAAAGATGATGAGGTCAAAGAAACATTTTATGAGCGCCTGGAGGAAGTATATGAACGCTGCCCTGACCACGACATTAAGATTATTCTAGGCGATTTTAATGCCAAATTAGGAGAGGAAAGTGTCTTTCGACCATCCATCGGTAATCACAGTCTACATGATACCACCTCCGATAATAGAATAAGACTAATAGACTTCGCGGCTTGCAAAGAACATGGTAGTTAGTAGCACACGATTCCAGCATAAGGACATTCATAAGGCGACCTGGATATCACAGGAAAGCTTGATATTGACAAGCTACAAATACCGGAGATATCAATGTCCTATCGACAGAAACTCTCTCTCCTGCTAGAGCAGAATACCCCCCCTCCCGAAGACCCAGATGCGCAGCGGAAGCACATCTCCCATTCTTTGGAAACCGCTGCAAGGACTGAACTTGGCAGTCAAAAACCGCAGAAGGATAAGCCATGGTACGACGAAGAATGTCGCATTGCAACTGATGAAAAAGACGCTGCACGCATTGCAACGAAACAGTCAGTTACAAAGCGTGCTACGAGTGACCGGTACAAGAAGCTGAGAAGGGAGGAAAACCAACTATTTAGGCGGAAAAATGGCAATACGAGCAGAGAGAGAGTGAAAGAACCGAAATGTGCAGGATGAATGGTGAATCCCGAAAGTTTTTCCAGAGGGTAAGAAGATCGAATAATGGGCTGAACTCCTGCAAGGACGAGAATGGTAATCTGGTGACTGAGAAGCAGTGTGTGCTAAAAATTTGGAGAGACCACTTTTCAGCACTACTCCACTCAGATTCTTCCACTAAAGATCAGGAGGTAATTATAGTGGAAGATAGTGTAGATTGGTGAAAACGACTAGAGAAACCTCTCGACTTGGTCCGCACTGGAACGTTGACAACCGATTTAATTTTGAAGTGGTAGATGAATTTGTCTACCTTGGATCCGCCGTGAACAAGAACAACACCGTCAGCCTGGAGATAGATAAGAGAATTGTGCTTGCAAATAGATATTATTTTGGGCTCAGCAAGCAGTCTAGGAACAAAGCCCTCTGTCGACGGACAAAAGTCCAGCTATATCAGACTCTCATTTTACCTGTCTTTACATATGGCTCCGAAACTTGTGTCCTATCGCAAGCGGATGAAAAACACCTGGGTGTTTTCGAGAGAAAAATTCTCCGTAAAATATATGGTCCTGTTATGGAAAACGGCGAGTACCGACGTCGCTGGAACGCATAGCTATATAATCTCTATTCTGACGTGGACATAGCTAGACGAAGCAAAGTGGGCCAATTGCGTTGGCTAGGCCATGTTGTCAGAATGAACGAAGATGAGCCAGCGCGAAAGGTTTTTGATAACGTACCCGATGGAAGCAGGAAAAGAGGATGACCAAGACTCCGCTGGAAAGACCAGGCAGAAGAATCCCTCATTATCCTTGGTGTTACCAACTGACGAGAAAAGTCGAAGGATAGAGCCAGTTGGAAGAATATGTTGAAATTTGTTTAATTAATATGTGTAAGACGTCTGACCTCATGAGGTTGTAAAATAGTCAATAAAAGTAAAGTAAAAGATATTATTCACGTGTCCAAATAAGATTTGTGCCTACCTGTAGGGACCATAAGTCTAAGCTAATTTGAATGAGTAGTTTTTTGTGCATCCTGTATCTGTAACAGAATACTGGGAGCAGAATTTGCCAGAGGCTCTCAGGAGACAACCGAAATAAAATGCAATTAATGGATGCACGCCATACATTTTCTACAACCATGTCTTTTTAAACTTTTTTACCTGTAGGAGCCAAACGGGCACGTACGGGCAGATAAAACTTTTTGAATTATGTAAAGGAATAATCAAAGAACATATTTTGAAAATATGGCAGAGGTAAAAAAATATGAACTTTTTTTATTTCCCGTCAAAGTTGAAAAATAGTGAGAAAATGGATAGTTTTTAAATAGTGATTTACCTAAAGAAACACAAAGCAAACAGTAAATTTTTTTTATTATTATACAATTACTAAATACATCAATCAGTTGGAAAAAAAAGGTTGATTCGTTACCTAGTTTTCGTGATATTACACCTGAAATCGCACCAAATTAACAAAAAATGGTGTATTTTTTGAAAACCTAAAATCAGCCAACTTTGAACGGTTATGTTTTCCAAACTAAAAATCTGATATTATTAAGAGTAGCATATTTGAGATCGTTGAAAAGTTTCCTATAAGATGGGTTTATATAAAATTTCATAGGCGCACATGAAAATTTTGATTTTTTTTAAACTCGTTTGCTCTACGGACACAACTGTGCGTCGGTACTCGTCGTTTTCCTTAATAGGACCATATATTTTACGGAGAATTTTTCTCTTGAATACTTCCGGGTGTGTTTCATCCGCTTGCAATATGACCCAAGTTTGGAAGCCATACATAGGTCGGGACAGGTAAAATGAGAGTCGGGTATAGATGGGTGTATGTTAGTCGAGAGAGTGCTTTGTTCTTAAATTGCTCGTTGAACCCAAAATACCATATATTTGCAAGTATTATCTCCAAACTGACGTTGTTGTTATTTTTCACGGCAGATTCAAGGTAGATACATTCATCGTAAAAAAATGGTTTCTCATTACATCCCATAATGGGATTGGGGAGAGCTTCTCACAACATGTGCGCTGTGCGCTTGCTAGTTTTATATTCACTGATTGGAACTTAGAGTTTCACAACAGTTCCGAACGATATTTTGAGAAGCTTTTTCATAGTTCAATACACGATAGTGTTGCTATCACTAAGCAAGGTGACCTCCGTCGAAAGAAATTTAAGGTTATCAGAGCAAGGATCGAACCCACGTAATTTCATGCACATTGTCGTGCGGTGTTTTTTTTTTAATTCAAAGGTATTGTGTCGGCGCCTACTTAGCGTAAAAACAGAATAAATTATTTTTTACTCTAATTATTATCTTTTGCCCGGCTCGGTACTATTTGATCCACGGACCGGTACCGGTCCGCGGACCGGGGATTGGGGACCACTGGTCTACACCATCAATTTTGTATTGCCCACATTGACATTAAAAGCAAGATCCAAGACCACTTTCTTTTCGATTCCTGAAAGTACTGCCGTAGCTTCTTGCACATTTTAAAGAATGTTGTCAAGGTCATCAGCTTACGCGAACATGTTGATCATTATTATCTCCATTAAGATGTTAAAGAGATTTCACGAAAGTGTAACACCTTCGTCTGTTGATACCTTGTGGATATATTTATATTGGAATCTAGTACTGTTTTTCGGCGCAGCAAAATCTAACAGTCTCATTCCGTTATCGGAAATAATGGCGATTAGACTGAACTTACCGATGGTTGGTTCGAAGACACTCCCTGCCGACTTTAACATTAAAATCACCTAGAACAATATTACTGGCTTAAACCCGATCAAAAGCTTCTGGAGTTACATAAAATCTCAGCTCGCCGGGTACACATATCTATAGTCCAAAAGACTTAAACGAGCTGTGGGTAGAGTAAAAAATACTTTCCTGCGGAAATGACGGCAAAATTTTGCAACAGCATGCCTCGCCGTATTCAAGTCCTAAAAATCCAAAGGCTACTGGAATAAATATTGAATCACATAACAAATAAATTAACATAAAACCAGAGTGCAAAATTGTAACATATGTACAACTTTAAAATATTTACTGTTCACAATTAAAATTATCTTTATTCACGAGAGAACAATAAGTTGATTCAGTTTATTATTTTTTTTTTTGTTTTTATTCAAATATTTCAAATATTTTATATATATTTCCAAACTGTGTCACCCCTGTTACAATTTTGCTCGTCACTGTATAAATCAAATGCGACTTCGTCTAAAAAAGTTAAAAATACAAACTGGTTCTAATCATATGGACGGACAAAATTTGGTTTGCTTGTTGCCTTTGAGCCTTTATAATGATGTTACATTAAACTTTAATGTTGTTGTTGTTATTTTTGTAATCTTAAGTAAATGCCCTTCCGATGGTAGTAAGATTGTAGCTGTTGACAAAAAATTTAAAAAAAAATATGGCCTACTTAAATCAACAATTTAATTGGTTCTAATCACCTGATCGAAAGTGCAGGTGAATCAAAGCAGGAGGTATCCCAAAGAGGATATACAGGTAGAGTAGAAAAAAAAGTGCGTCAATTGGCAACCCTTGTAGAACAGTACCAAAAAGTCAACGCGTTTCACTCAAACGCATTTCTCTCTCGCGTCATAACTTGATTATTTCATACTTTTTACATACTTTATGTAATTTTATTTAAACATGGTTGGAATTTCTATAGTTAGATACTTTAACATCATCAAAAACAAACTGCTCGTATATTGAAATATTCCACGAAGAGAGTAAGAGAGAGAGAGCAGAGAAACGAGGCGCTTCACTCGATTTCTTTGTTAGCATTCCACTCTATGAGTAAATTTTCTTCTCTACATAAAATTCCATATTCTTTGGGTATCCCTGACACAGCTGATCCACTAAGTCGTAGGAAACTTATAGAAAACAGAGTGGATGGGCGAGAGAACGATAAGCAAACTGAAGCAAACCATGCAGCAAACTACGTGTAAATAGCGTTTGATTGATACTAATGACAGCTGAATTATATTTTATGTTGGTTGCATCGAACGTAAGTACACATTCCCTTTTATTTCTGTCCGTTTTATGAGCAACCAAAGAGTAAACTACAAACAGCAACTCGAACTTTATGAAATGTCGTCAGCGAGAGGGATAGACAAAAACGATGTACAAGTATACAGTCAAAATTTCTCTTCACTCAAATGCCAACAAACACAACGAGTGAAATCCTAGTCATTATCGGTTCTCTCTCTTACTCTCTTCATTGAATATTTCAATACACGAGCAGCTTTTTGATGGTTTTATTGTATTTGATGGTGTATTGTTATTGCCAATTCAATGTTCCATGTTGAAGTAAAATTAAATAAACTATGCAAAAAGTAAGAAATAATCCAGATATGACATGTGAGAGAAATGCCTGTGAGTAAATTTCTAGCACTTTTGGTTCGCTTGTACCAGGGTTGCCAAAATGAGCACATCTTGTGGTCACTAATTCTAGATCGCCCAAAAAGGATTTACAGGTAGAGAAGAAAAAAACCCGCAATTTGGCAACTCTAGTAGAAGAGAACCAAAACAGTCGACGCGATTCACTCAAACGCATTTCTTTCCCGCGTCATAACGTGATTATTTCATACTTTTTACATACTTTATGTAATTTTTTTTAAATATGGTTGGAATTTCTATAGTTTGATAGAATAACATCATCCGAAAACTGCTCGTGTATTGAAATATTCAAAGACGCGCTTCACTCGCTTTCTTTGTTCGCATTCCACTCCATGAGTAAATTTTCTTCTCTATATCATAGTTGCTTTATGGATCGTCTTTGGGAGAGAGAGACTCTGTAATCAAAGTAATCAAAACAAATTGCATTTATTATATTATTGTATTGGGAAAAACAGCTTATGAGGCGATAACATCTCCAAAATACCAGTTTTTAGTTCGGAAAATCCGCTTATCTTTAATTTTTAGCTATATCTTCTAAACTTAGCAATCGATATACTTTATAATGGCAGTCGGTGGTGCAATGGTAGAGTGCGCGGAACTTGTGCATGAGAACGTGGGTTCGATCGGCGGTCACCTCGCTTAGTGACGGCGCCATGAAAAAGCTTCTCAAAATACCGTTCGGAACCGGAGTAAAACTGTAGGTCCCAATCAGTGAGTTTAAAACTATAACGCGCACAGCTCACTGGTTTGTGAGACAATTTAAGTCAAATAACTCTCTATCGCACCGACCGCACAACGATGAGTGTCATATGAGAATAATTGCAGCTCTATATGACATTATTCTCTGCATTTTGCCCATTACACTAAGCAGCAATAACAGCAATAAATATACGTTACAAAAACAGACAAATTTTACTTTTTTATATTTATGCTGAAGTTTGTTAGTTATCAAATTGTTTTCCCCTTATGGGTTAATGAGAATGCAGATATAAACAATTTGATTCAAGTGTCAGTTAAACAAATTCATAAATTATTAAATAAACATGTTTATTTTTCAATTTCTCATAAAGGTAACTGCATAGCAACTTGCAGTGCTGAAGCCGAAGTTATTATAAGTTAGTTAACTGAAAAATTCCGTGGATTTTAAGTATGATACAGAAATTCAAACATATCAATGGGTTATTCATCAGCAGTACCATTCTCCTCACTTCTTCATTAGCTTGAAATACAAACGAATATTCATTTCATTTGCATAAGGAATTTTTCATATTGAGAAATGATATATTTATTAATATAAGCATTATATAAGTAAATAGACAAAATGATTTGAAATTATTAAATTTATATAGTTTCATCAAATTTAATAACCTCATCAATATTTATTTCAGATTCGTAACATTCGTTTTTCAGATGCGTAATAAATCTGAAATATGAACATCGGAAACTCGGTTTCTTAGCTTAGTCTGAATTATTTTTAATGGTGATAACACTACCTCACAATTGAAATAAAATATTCCAAAAATGGAATGAATTCATTTTTTTAGTCATGGATATTTTTCGTCCGAAACCTCTTTCCAAAATATTTTTCTCATTTCCAGTGGAAGTGACAAATCATATCTTAAAATGTGTAGGTCGTCATGAAAATCGGATGGTTATTCGTTTATATTACAAGTTAAAGGAGAATCATGGAGCTCTATTGTTGGTTGGATTAGGTTGAAATTTTCCAACTTTTTTTATAACTATTTAATAATTCTACAACAATATAGCTAATTTAGTTTCTTGCTCTTTCTTCTCATGCACAAAATCGTGAAAAATTTCTTTGGTTTTCGATAGGCTGGAAATATCAATATTTCGTATTTGGGCCATTATAATTTGTAAATTTCTTTCATGGTTTTTTACAAACGATATCAATTAATGTAAGGATTATGTCACACAAAAATTCCACATCCAGAAGAAAATATTTTTTTTTGCGAGGTTTTCAACACTTTCAGCCAATTCGGGATAAGAGTTTTGTTGAATAAATAGTAAAACCTCTTCTTCAAATCAAAGTCTTTGAATCGATGTCAATAAAAGCAAATCACCATAGTTCAGCATTAAGTTGCTCGAGTGGCACATTGAATTTAATGTTTTTACTGATATTTCCTTGGCATAAGATAGTTGTAAATCCTTTAAGAAGAGGGATTGTTGATGAATGCATTATAATTTAAGCTATTAATTTCACTTCGTTCCATGACTTCCAGTCATAACGACTTCATTCTCTAGCTGCCTTCTCCATGTGTGGGCGGATCTTCCTCGTCGTCTCGTTTCTTATGCGTTTCATTCGCTGGCTGTTCTTGCAATATTGTCTGCCTGTTTCCATAGGGTGTGCAATATTTGGTCAGAATGTGCGCATTATTCTCCTGAGGCAACCGGTAACTGCATGTCCTTGTCATACATCCATATACGAGGGCGGTCCCACAACTAGCCGACCTATCAAAGAAGACACAAAAAAGTTGGGTAAAATGTTCTTTAGTTTTCAACATAATCTCCTTTTGGCTGGATACACTTTAGTAAGAACTGTCAAACTCCTTAAAATATAAATCAACCGCAGACTCCACCTCTTCATTGTTGGCAAATCTTTTACCACCGAGCCATTTTTTCAAGTTTGGAAATAGAAAATAGTCCTAGGAAGCTAAATCTGACGAATAATGTGCGTGATGAAGCAATTCTAACTTTAATTTATTAATTTTGGCCATCGCAATAGTGGATGCGTGTACTGGAGCATTGTTTTGATGAAACACCTTCTTTTTCGCAAAATGCGGCCTTTTTGCCACAATTTCATCACTTAAACTCTGAGCATAATATTCGCCATTGATGGCTTTTCCTTTCTGAAGATTACCAATAAAAATTATCCCATGCGCATCCCAAAAACATATGCCATGACCTTGCCTGCAGATGAAACCATTTTCGACTTCTTTAGGCACGATTCTCCCATTCTAGTCCATATACGCTGAAACATCTGTGTTTTGTTTTTTTTTTGTTTGGATGCAAATATAACGTATTTGTAGCTTGGCGCAAATATACAATACTTGTGCCCAAACACATTGTGTTTGCTATTAAATATAACATGTTTGAGACACAATGATTAATAGGTTATAATATATGTTTTTGAGACCCAAATGTGGCTTTGGTTGTTGAAAACCGCTAAAACAAATACGAGACAGACAATAAAGAAACAAAAAAGCAACGGATCTTCAATTCATGAAAACAGCGCTTGCAAACAGGTACATGTTTCCTGCAATGTGTTGCTGGAGCCCACATATTTCAGCGTGCAGCTTTGGCTGTTCCTTTCTCTCAGATGAGAAGTGGTGGACCCATGTCTCCTCCATGGTTATAAATCGACGCAAAAATGGGGCTTTATTGCTGTGAAACCTCGCCAAACACTTTACTGAAACATCTTCACGACTCTGTTTTTGCTTTCTTGCGAACATCTATCTTATTTTGAAATCTTCGGTCAATATACAATGTTTAGCACTTTTGTAATGCCTATCATTTCAGCTAGCTCACTCAACTTCAGCCGACGATCATCCAATACCATTTTATGGATTTTCTTAGCCGCGTCTGGCGTTGGTCGACCACTACGATGTTTGTCTTGGCAGCTCGTACGGCCTCGTTTAAGATCTGCTACCCAATATTTTACAGTCGTAAACGAAGGAGCAAACTCCCCCAGAGTAGAGTCTAACTCGGTTTTAATATTGCTTGAACTGAGACCTTTCAAATGAAAATATTCAATTATATAACGGTGATCAATTTTGTCCATGTTTGCAAATTCACTGAGATCATTTACTTTTGATGGCTCAAATAAAAATACTAAACAACATGGCGCCTTGAAACTTAAAGCATATGTTTTATAAGGTAGCCACTTTTCATCAACATTTTGTTTCACACTACTGGCACCATCTATACGACTGGTCGGCCAGTTTTGGGACCACCCTCGTAGTAAGGTATACTTCATGTTGGAGTTGAATATTCGGATTTTGGTGTTTCTGGATATAATGTCCATACTTTGTCCAATTGACTAATGGAATTTCTTGCGCAATTGATACGGTTTTTAATATCTGCACTTGAACCTCTTCCGCTGGCAACGATACTACCGATGTAGCAGAAACTGCCATCAACCAGAAATGGTTCATCTGGAGGGGCTCACTACTGTTTGTATTAATGCGCATCGATTTAGTCTTTGCCCGATTAATCCGTAGTCCCGCTGCCGTTGACGCCATCTGCGGCTGACGTAAGTTTACTGGACATATCCCTGAAGCTGTAGGACAGAAGACAAATATCATCGGCGTGGTTTAGGTCCCTAGGCGCTCATGTAGGCCCCATTGAATTCCGCTAAAGTCTACAGTTCTCATAACAACGTCTGGAACAATGTTTAAAAGTAAAAGAGACAAAATACATCCTTGCCGTAACCCAGTCCTAAACGTTATTTTCTTGCCGAGTTTATTTCGTGTAAAACCCTACATGTACGACCATTATATTGGCTTTGGATGGGTGATATGAGTTTCCTTCGCATTCAAACGTTTTCCAAATCAATTGCTTTCTCAAAGTCCATAAATACTAAATATGTATAGCGGGGATCTCCATTCCACCTATTAAAATAAAAAAAAATAAATGGTTTCCCATTACATCCCATGAAGGGACTGGGGAGTGCTTCTCACAATCACTGAGCTGTGCGCTTTCCAGTTTTCACTCACTGATTGGGACCTACAGTTTTACACCGATTCCGAACGGTATTTTGAGAAGCTTTTCCATGGCTATAGACTCGATAGTGTCGCCGTCACTATGCGAGGTGACCGCCTCATGTACAAGAGGCGCGCACACTAACCATTGCACCACCGACGGCCACCGGCCACCGATTGCTCTATGATAATTCTGATGGTATTTACTTGGTCTACGCAGGATTTCCGAGGTCGAAAGCCAGCTTGATGTGGGCGAAGTTCTGGATCCAGAGCAGATGTTAGTTGGCTTGCGATAATGCGGACTATTACTTTGTTGCCAATGCTCTGAAGTGTGACTCCCCTCCAGTTATTGTATTCAGATAGATTGCCAATTTTTGGAATTTTGACAATAATATTCACCTTTATCCAGTCATGTAGACATTCTTTTCTCCAAAATTCG
Source organism: Phaonia tiefii (assembly GCA_963931995.1). Classification (NCBI taxonomy): domain Eukaryota; kingdom Metazoa; phylum Arthropoda; class Insecta; order Diptera; family Muscidae; genus Phaonia; species Phaonia tiefii. The sequence goes on along the minus strand of OZ008370.1, from coordinate 163,804,078 downwards.
TCTACAATGGGGAAGATAATTTTAGCACAGGTACTGGGGTTCGTTTTCATCATTTCCGGTGCAATATTATCTGTTCCAGGCGATTTTTGGTTTATAAGTGTATTTATAGCGGTTTCAACTTCCGCTAGCGACGGACTGTCAATAGGTACATATATTTGATTTAGCATTTGCATATATCGATGCTGGAAGGTGTGAATGTGTCAAGCATTTCCATGTAGTGCTTTGTCCATATATTCAACTTTTCGGTTTTTGATGTTCTCAATTGTCCAGTGCTCCTTCTAAAGGACCTCATAGCGACGACTTTTCGATTGGTATGTCTCTGGTACGATTTGTAGCTGCAGCAGCTTGGGCTTCTCTCGCAATAGCGTCTGTAAATAATCTGTTGTCTTGGCGTGCACTGCGTTTAACTTGCTTGCCGGGATCTTGGGGACTTCTTGCAAGTGCTGATCTCTGGTAACGTGGTTTTTCGCTATTTATTAAACCTTTTGCTGATTTCCTTTCGACGATTAGATACCATGTTCGGTCAGGTATCCATTGTTTTCTTTTATACTGGGCGTTATCCTAAATATGTTTTGGCTGCGCTTTTACCCACTCCCAGTCGCGCACATTGTCCTCACTGTGCTCCTTAAGTGCATATATGGAAGTGGGGTAGCGTAGTGTTCAGCTATATGGACTTGTGATACTTTAGCGCCAAAGTTTCGTGCAGAGTTTTGTCCTGCATCGCTCATAGCCGAGAGCTTAATACGGATTGTCCGCAACCAATATCTGCTCCTCTTTGGTTCCGTACGTCGACTAAAGATGCTCCCCACTTTTTGCTGATCGTTATATGGTATATTTGGTTCTCAGCAACCTGATCTGGAGACACCCACTTAATATTGTCAATTGTCTTGTGCGGGAACAAGGTGCCTCCAATATCCATGTTATGTTTGGCACCACGCTATGTACAAGTCACAACTTTTGCTCCATCAGTGCAAATAGCGGAGCATTTATCTTTATTTAATATTGAAAATACATGTTCATTTAAAATTTTATACAGATTTTGGATTGTGACGTGACCGTGCATTGACTCATCTAATAAAATTTCCTCGTGGTCTCTAAATGCTGATTCACAGACTTAACACGTTGGTTTGTACGATATACGATGTTACAGATACGTCACGTCATACAGAGAGTCAGATTAGCACCCAATTTCTGAATATCGATTGCTGTCATTTTCTATAAAATTGTGGTCATATTTCTTCGACTGGAAAAGGCTTTGTGATCTTAAATGTTTAAGTATATTTTCCAATTTTATAAAAATTGTTATACAGATTTCAATATGCAGAATTGGATTCAGTCAAAACAATTAAAAACTTAAAAAGTGGAATTATTGCGTTTTGGAATTAGTTTTTTTTTTGCATTCGAAACATACATATTTTTGAAATATTCGAACATGATTTCCGACAAAGGCAGAACACCCAATGAAAAATCGAAATCGAGATTTTCAAAAAAAATAAATAAATAAATAAATGGTTTCCCTTTACATCCCATGAAGGAACAGGGGAGAACTTCTCACAATCACTGAGCTGTGTGCTTTCCAGTTTTCACTCACTGATTGGGACCTACAGTTTTACACCGATTCCGAACGGTATTTTGAGAAGCTTTTTCATGGGTAAGTACGCGATAGTGTCGCCGTCACTATGCGAGGAAATTTTAAGGTGGTCAGAGCAGGGTTCGAACCCAGGATCTCATCTACAAGAGCCGCGTACACTAACCATTACACCACCGACGGCCATGTGAAATAAAAACAATTGAAAACAGAACATGGGCGTTAAACTGGGTTTTAATTAAACAAACGGTTTCAATAATCAAAAATGGTTGTCATACCAGTTTATACAATACAAATCGATTTTGAAGTATAGTTTTTGGAACAGGTTTCTACAACTGCGTTCCCCAAGCCCGGGTTTTCAAGCCGCTTTGACCATATAACTTATATTTTCGATTCATTTCTTGCAATTGTTTGATTTCGCGGTTGTTGAACCCGGTTCCAAATACAGGAATAAAAGACCGACTCCAATAATCAAATCCGGATTTATTAACAGTTTTATACAAACTAATTTGTATTGCGAGTGTTAACCCAGGGTTATTAAACCGGTTTCTAAAAATTGTAGGCAATTGTTATATCCGATTTTATAGAATCAGTCTGAGCACATAACTTATGTTTTTAGCTCATCTTTTACAATGTATATGATTTGGACCCTTATAATGCCATCTCGGCGATTGTTCCTCGAAATGGCCTACATTGCCGCACCTGATAGCGTTGGGTCACTATGTCGTATTATACCTTATTGTATGTGTATAGACTTCTCCTAGAAGGCGTTGGTATCCGTGTTGAATATTTTTTCATTTAGATACAACTTTAGGAAAAAAGCTGAAAACCCCAAATTTCAATTCATTTTAAAAATTTAAAATTTTTCAAATTAGGAGTTTGAACGGTGGGATTTTACTCAAATTTTCACCACTTTATAGTCAGGTCAAACTAAATAAATGTGCAATTTTTTATTCACAAGAATTCAGAAATGAAAATTTTCTAGTGTTTACAAATTTACACCCAAAATGCCAAATCCCGAAAATTTTGACGATAATTCGGACCGGCTTAGAGTTATCCGAATTGACTAAAATTTTCACCAAGTTAGTTTTAGCCCACATGGGATACAAATCCTCTTGGTATTTACCAATGCCACCCTAATGTATATACAAAGGGCTTTTCAACAGAGGCACTACAAAAGTAAATCGATAGGGACAGTAAACGACGCCATATTTTTTCCCGCTCTTTTGACATTTCTCTTCAGTAAGGTTTGCCATTTCATCATGGATAGATATACGAGCCAACAACGAGTCGAAATTATTAAAATTTACTACCGAAATTTGGAGTCAGTGGCCTCAACTTTAAGAGCGCTACAATTCGGATTTTCATCGGAAAATCATCTTCAGCGATGAGGCTCATTTCTGGCTGAATGGCTTCGTCAATAAGCAAAATATGCATTATTGGTCAGACAGCAATCCACACGTGATCCATGAGTCATCATTGCATCCCGAAAAAATTACGGCTTGGTGCGGTTTATGGGCCGGCGGCGTCATTGGGCCGTACTTCTTCCGTGATGTTCAAGACCGGCACATTACTGTGAATGCGAATTGCTACCGTTCAATGATAACCGAATATTTTTGGCCCCAATTGGATAATATGGACTTGGAGGACATGTGGTTCCAACAGGACGGCCGCCACAAGCCACACAGCGAATGCCACAATCAATTTATTGGAAACCAAGTTTGGTGAATCGTGGCCGTCGGTGGTGCAATGGTTAGTGTGCGCGGCTCTTGTACATGAGATCCTGGGTTCGAACCCGGCTCTGACCACCTTCAAATTTTCTTTCGGCGGCGGTCACCTCGCATAGTGACGGCGACACTATCGAGTATCTAGCCATGAAAAAGCTTCTCAAAATACCGTTCGGAATCGGTGTAAAACTGTAGGTCCCAATCAGTGAGTGAAAACTGGAAAGCGCACAGCTCAGTGATTGTGAGAAGTTCTCCCCAGTCCCTTTATGGGATGTAATGGGAAACTATTTATTTTTTTTTTTTTTATAAGTTTGGTGAATGTGTTATCTCACGAAATGGCCCAGTCGATTGGCCGCCTCGGTCGTGCGATTTGACGCCGTTAGATTATTTCCTGTGGGGCTACGACAAGTCTATGGTCTATGCCAACAAGCCAGCGACGATTGATGAACTTCGTACGAATATCGAACGTGAAATTGCAGCAGTATCGGCCGATTTATGCTTAAAAACCGTCGAAAATTGGGTTCACGGTCTGGACTTCTGCAAGCGTGCTCGTGGTGGCCATGCAAAAGAAATCGAGTTCCATACATAATGGCATCGAACGTACTTTCACAGGAATAAAGAATTTCAATGGTATCTAAAACCGGTTTTGTTTTATTTAAAAAAACTTTTGTAGCGCTCTTATAGAAATACCCGTTATGTGATTCGTGAATATACTGACTTTTATTACATCTCGTCAATTCATGCGAAATTGACTTACGAAATTTTGTCATTTATCTCTTAACGGGAAAATTTAATTTGCCTTGCAAATATTTCATTTATTATTCCTCTACGCACTCCATTTTAGTTTTAACGCACGTGGTGTTACTTTTATAAATAAATAAATGGTTTCCCGTGACATCCCATTAAGGGATTAGGGAGAGCTTCTCACAACAAGTTTCTAGTTTTACACTCTAGAACAAGCGTTCTAGTTTTACACTCATTGATTGGGACCTACAGTTTTACACTGGTTCCGAACAGTATTTTGATAAGAAACTATTCGATAGTGTCGCCGTCATTAAGCGAAGGTGTTACTGTTGGTTACAAACAATTATTTTCGTACGAAATAACTTTGGCGTAACAACCCTGTAATTGATTTTGCCTACGATATTTTCCAAAAGAGGTGAGTACCAAGCAAGTGAAAAGTGAGCGAAATTTTCGGTTAGTGACATTTCATAAAAACTGAATACCGGGCCATAGTTTTGGAGTTTCTGCCCATCGCTGAAGTAAATACATAGTTCCCTGGCGCCTCTTCATATTTTTTTCAAAAATTACGTAAAACTTTATAAATACTATCCTGAAAAGTATGGAAATTGCTCATAAGTCGGTTTTCGTTTTTGGCACCGATATTTTAACGTCTTAATAAAGTAGATTGTGGTATTTGCATAATTTGCATTCTCATTTAAAACACATAAGAACATATTCAATTAGAAAAACTATGATGACTTTATTAAATATTTTTTCGTCGGCACAAAAAGTTGACAACATTTTTAAGTCGCCCATAGGTTTCACGTACTTTTACATTTCCCACATTCATGTGGTTCCACAATTGCATTTTTCGTAGCACTCTTACCAAATGGAGCCTTAGCATTCACTGATAGGAAATAATCACCCTTTTTATTATTGGGTGTGGCAAAGCCCATTGGGATACTGGGACCTTCACAATATCCATCATTCAAGCGTGCCAGTGAATTACAACGTTTTGCCATAAAGTTATTTTCATTTCCCGGATAGACGGACTCAGTAAAATATTCATATGCGCGGCTATGGGAACAACTGAAAATAATACAGCCCGGTTTAATGGATGTCAAACCTTGAGGATAGAAATCTAAATCGCCAACAGGATGTCGTTTGCCCAAAACATCCGGATTGGAGTGTATGACGTCAACTAATTTTGCATCGCCACGGTATAAACCAGATAATGATTCGCCCTGATTGAAACAAGGATTAGCAGGATCTAAGCCGGTAATGCGGGGGAGAGTTTCATTGGTGAGTTGCGTAAAGTAACGACCAGCAGAGCCCACAATATGTGCACCCAAACTATGACCAACTAAATGGATATTTTCTAATGCCACTGCTGCAGCCAACTTTACAATACCTTGTCCCACTAAGCGACCCACTTCTTCTGTGTTGAAGGCGGACCAGGTGTACAGCGATTGAATAAAATTCGATGTATTTAAAGCCTAAAAAAATGTGTTGTCATTTCTAATTTGGTCTACTATATTTTTAGTCTAATTAAAAACTTACCAGAAAATTGTAATCACCTCTACAATGATAGGCCTTAGCCATATCTTCTATATAATCCGAATTTATATTAGACATCCAGCCAGTAACAAAAAGCACCACCTTTTTGTTCATATCAAATTCAGGACTCTCCACTATTTTGTGTGCATCCATTAAGGGAATGCTAACTTTCTTACATGGTGTCCTCAATTGGAAATACATTTCGTTCGCTTTGGGTGTAATACGAGGTTCGACTTTATCCGAGCCCACGTAAACAGAACCTAGAATACGAAACGAAAATATATAAAATATTAATTTAATACATAAAAAGTTTGTTTTAAGTTTATTACTTAAAATTAAGAAAATTCATATTTAAATACAAAATACAAATACATTGAAGGAAAAACGCCTCGTCAAGGAGATGAAGCACGTTCGTTAGTATGATTACATTGTTGCAATGAAAAGTTTCGAACATCCGGCGATTGAATCGTTGTTGGAAAGAATTTTTGCTATGTGGCAATTAACCGATACATTACCTCACTTTTGATTAAACTATTTATCGAGATGGCGAAGCTTTTCTACCTTTCAGTTTGGATATTTAAAACAAATTTTAATAGCAAAATACAAACGTTTTCGTAATGAAAATGTTATTTAGCGAATATCAATTAGTATTTTCTCAGTTACAATTGCTGATGAAAGGTTGATCGACTCGGCTTCTTCTTTAAAAATCAAGTTCTTGCCGCATTTTGGACTTGTATGCCACCTAAGTTCCTTGACGAAACTGTTTGTTTCGCAAAGTAGTTAAGTCCGAACATTTTCTCTTGCATACGAATTTTATAAATAAAAATTATTTGCCCAAATGGCTGTAGGTTCTGCACGGCTATCATATTCGTCTTTGGGTATATCTGTTGCTTGTCCTACGTCTTTCTCAATCTATCGTAACATCTACTGTACTGGGGCTTGTCCCTTTTTTCCTTTCACTTTTTTGTTCTTTTCAGCTCCTCAGGACAATCACAATGGGTTATCCTCCGACCACCGAGTGTAGTGATTAATAATGCAGTCATCGACTACCTCTTATTTTCACGTGTCCTACACCAAACCAATGGCTGTAGGTTGACCTCATGCGCCGCATAAAACCCGTTCATTGCATTTTATATATAAGACACTATATGCCAATACATATTCATTAGGCCTGACTAGATCTAGTAGTGTAATTTTGAATCTGATCATCCTAGAATGCACCATACTATAGGGCCATTTTTCTGATATTCCGATTTGATAGTCAATCTTTAGAAAATTAGGTATAAATATTTTTTTTAATTCTGTTCCAACATTCATTTCAACTTACATATATGATTGATCACTTTAAATACCGCAACTTCTGGTAATCCAAACAGGACATACTTTGAGGCATCAAACAACTCTATACCCGTTGGAAGCATACTGACCAATTCCGAACCCATTCCTGCTAAGATATCACCCAGTGAGCCCAACAAGTCAGAGGGTTTAATGGAAATAGATAATACAGATCCATATGCGATGACGCACAATATAACGATTATGGGTAGGAAATTTTTCGATTTTATAAACTTCATCGTTCAGAACTAGTGTTGACATTTGAATTGGTGGTATCTCTTATATAGGCAAACTTAAGCAAATATGGGATATATACCTTTCTACAAATGTCTTTCTAGCCACATTGTTCCACACACGTGCGAATATGGGTGCAACCACGAAAAACGCAACCACATTATATTATTTTGCTTTCGATTTCAATGAAGCGTGTCACCGTCGGTGGTGCAATGGCTAGTGTGCGCGGCTCTTGTACTTGAGATCCTGAGTTCGATCCCTGCTCTGACCACCTAAAATTTCTTTCAGCGGCGGTCACCTCGCATAGTGATGGCAACACTATCGAGTATTTAGCCATGAAAAAGCTTCTCAAAATACCGTTCGGAACCGGTGCAAAACTGTAGGTCCCAACCAGTGAGTGTGAACTAAAAAGACTGATTGTGGGAAGCTCTAAAAAGACTGGTTGTGGAAAGCTCTCCCCAATGCCTTAATGGGAAACCATTTTGGGTGTAATGGGAAACCAACAGTTTGGAGCCTAATGCCAAAGTCACCGGACATCGAAGACGACAAGTGCTATTCAAACGTTACTTCACACTCAACCAAGGGAATACATTTGTTTATTGCCAAGATATAAAGGGACTGATGGAGGCGATGGGTATTAATTACGACGCAGGTGATTGGCGAATGTTCATCGATTCTTCGAAATCAAGCTTGAAAGTCTTTTTGCTACATAAACATAAAAAACCAAGCATTCCCATTGGCTACTTTACAGATATGACTACCTGACTACCTGGAAAAGTTATATCGGTCAAAAAATAGTTATACGTGTCCGTAGTCTCGCTGAGTCACGTCCAGGAATCGAGATATATCGATTTGAAGTTAGTAAGTATCACATATGGGAATTTGTTACGTTTGGGGCCCTTTTGTTTGACATAACTCAAGAACGACTAATCCGATTTTGCTGCAATAAACTTAGAAAAACTAAGAATTACAACTCCTTTAATCTACTGATATACTGTTTCACTACATAATCAACAGTTTTGCAGTTACGAGTATAAATAAATTTATGAAGAAAAAAATTAATTGTAGGGCTAAACAATTAAAATTTTTTATTTTTAAAAATCATGAAAAATCCAAAACGGTATCAAGTGTCAAGTCTTATTACTTTCACGTAAAGTCACATAACCTATGAATAAAATGAGACACAGATCATAAAAATCGATGGACGCGCAAATTAATTTTCGTTTGTTTGCTCCCTTTACTTTCTTGTGTGGTGGTTCGCCCTCTTTTTGGGAGTCTGTATCGGATGAGAATCTGCGTTCATCTGGAAAAAAATCAATTAATTTAATTAATTTAAATTTTGTGATCTACCCTCGGAGGAAACTCCCATTGTATATTCATCATATTCATTGTCGGCATCGTACATCTTTTGCGACCGCCAACATATTTCACCCATTATGCCTTTATATCGCGTTTCACTTGATGGAAGCATTCGCCATGTTCATCCGACTCTGAGGCTAGCCGCTTGCTGAAGTATTCGAGATGGTGATGCAATAAGTGAATTTTTAGAGACACGTTCACTCCAATTTTCAGGAAGTATTGCAACATCTTGGTACCAAGAGCGGGGTAATTGTGTGCTCTCTTAAAAAAAAATGGTGTCCCATAACATCCCATGAAAGGATTAGGGAGAGTTTCCCACAATCTCACGGATTGGACCTACAGTTTTACTCCGATTTCGAACTGTATTTTGAGAAGCTTTTTCATGGCTAAGTACTCGATAGTGTCGAAAGAAAATGTAAGGTGGTCTGAGCAGGGATCAAACCCACGTTCTCATGTACAACAGCTGCGCACACTAACCACTGCACCACCGGCGGTGCTCTCATACTTCCCAAAAAATATCGTAAGACTTTCTTCACTGCCCTCCATTCAAGATTATCATTACCGACCAAAGCGTCTTTAAATTCTTTTTATTTCATGAGCTTCCGTATATCGGGCCCATTCAGAATACCTTCCTTCAATTTTGCTTCGCTGATTCGTGGGAAAATATTTTTCAAACAATCGAGAATTTTCGGTTGATTCACAATGGCCATGATGAAATTTTTGACGATTCCCAGTTTGACATGGAGAGTGGGCATGTGGACGTTCTCCATTGGCACGAGTGGATCATTTACGCAGTTGTGTCCTTTCTCCGTGAATCGTATAAGAAATATACTTGTGTGCAAACACATTGTGGTTGCTATTCAATATAACATGTTGGAGACACAATGTTTAATATGTTATCCTCATAAAATATGTTTATATGTGTTTATAATATGGAATATTTGTGTCCAAACACATTGTGGTTGCTACTCAATATTACATGTTGGAGACACAATGATTAATATGTTTGTTATAATATCTGTGGCCACAAACCATTACAGCCTAACTCGATTTAGGACAAAATTGAAAAAAAAATTTTGAGAAGTCACCATGCTTAAATAAGCAACTGTTTTTTGTGGTTAAGAAGTAAGTAAAATAATTCGTTTCCTTGTTATCTGTAACAAAGTAATCACAAAAACTCCGACTCCTGATTTCCAGTAAAGATATTAAACTTTAAACTGCTCTCCCTGAAAAATTTTAGAATCGACTTAGGATGTTATGACTTGTGACTACAGATATATGTTTTTGTGACCCAAATGTGGCATTCTTTATTGAAAATTTCTGAAAACAAAAATGTGACAGACAACAAAGAAACAAAAGCAGCAGATCTTCAGTTCATGAAAACAATGCTTGCACGTAAGCATATGGATGTTCCAAACATATACATGGTTCCAGCATAATGTTACAGCGGTCGTGTTTTACGGCGTGTACTGCCTGCACTTTATATGGGAACATCATATTTAGATTTTTATGATATACATATGTACTAAATATAGTCTTCCTAGTATAGCCAGGCATCATTATACAGGACGTGCAGGATTGTAATTTTAACAAAAATTGTTATGAGGCTAGCGTATTTAACGAGCTACGAATACTCAAGATAGAGTAGTCAGATTCCGACGATTTTTGACTCAAATAAAAAAATCTTTTGGGTTGTGGTTGAACATCGCCAAACACTCCTTTGAACTGGTCAATCGGTTGCGCTTCTGGGCGAGTATGAGTTATCGCGGCATCCATCGCATATCCCACGAAATTCACTCTTTCCCATTTTCGTCGAAATTTACGAGGTAGTCTGCTTTCAATGGCTGTGAAACACAAACTAAATGACGCAGCTAGCTTAAAACTGTACAGTAGTATATTATTGGATAGTGATTGATAGGATCAATGTTGGTTTTTAATTACCAACCTTTTTCAAACCGCCCTCTAAATCAAGCCCTGTCTGCGAAAGCACAGTCTAATACTGTTCAGTACTCAATGTTCAGTATTTCAAACCGCCCTCGCTTCATAGACATCGATTAGTACAACAATTCGCATAAATTGCATTAAAATCTAAAGCAAACGAAATGTAGGTGGGTACGTTTCACGTGTTTGTACCCATATTTAAAATATTTTAGTATAAAATAAAAGAATTTTAGAATCGGTATAAATGTACGCTGGTGTTCAAATATAAACTAAATAATAAGTTTAGTAAAAATTCACAAGAACAGATACAGTTATCGCAAATGTTTAATTGTATGGTTAAAATGTTATAGGTGTCACATTATCCTGAATAATAATTATTCAGAGGCATACCTGACATGGGTGTTTCAAAATTGAAATATTCTTTAAGTTTTATTATTGTCTTTATGGAAGGAATTATTGTCCATAAATTAAATGAAATTGTTATTCTTTAAGGAATTATTGTCCATAAATTAATTGAAATTGGTTGAATTTTGAAATAAATTAGACTCACATTACGATAATAGGAAATGTACTTTTATGTTACCATTTATAAGTATTTAAATAAATGTTGGGATTTTTTAATTTGCATTACTTAATCCAATTGGCCGTCGGTGGTGCAATGGTTAGTGTGCGCGGGTCTTGTACATGAGATCCTGGGTTCGAACCCTGCTCTGACCACCTTCAAAAAAATTTCTTTCGGCGGCGGTCACCTCGCATAGTGACGGCGACACTATCGAGTATATAGCCATGAAAAAGCTTCTCAAAATACCGTTCGGAATCGGTGTAAAACTGTAGGTCCCAATCACTAAGTGAAAACTGGAAAGCGCACAGCCAGCGATTGTGAGAAGTTCTCCCCGGTCCCTTCATGGGATGTAATGGGAAACCATTTATTTTTTTTAATCCAATTCAAATTCAAAAAGAATCGCCACATTTACAATGCCAAAGTTTTATATTTCCATTCGCTCAGACAATGCAAATGCACTGTTGTCGAATCGGATGTCAATTTTAATTAAATGTGGTAATGCTCTTCATACATTAGTTGTGTTTTTTTTAACTTATAAACGTTTCCCCATACTACATATGCTATCCCGTACATGCTACCGGGAAAAATTGTACCAGTTAAGCTTATTGGGGATAGGTTATAATAAGAAGGTGGTGAAAAGCTACTTAGTTACTTACTTATCCGGTCTCGGACAACCATGGGGGGTCAGAGACCTTACAAAACTAAGATAACATGTTTCGCCAACCAGTTCGATCTTTTGCCTTATCTCTCCAGTTGGCAATACCAAGTGTACGCAGGGATTCGTCAACCGTCTTGGTCTTCCTATTTTTCGTTTTCATCCCTTCTACTGACATGGCTTAGCCAGCCAAATCGCGTTATCTTGATCCGCTTAACTATGTCGATGTCGGGATATAGCTCATACAGCTAGCTCATGGTTCATTCGTCGCCGATACTCGCCATTGTGCATACATTTTTAGGAGTATTTTTCTCTCGAAGGCTCCTACAGATGTCGCGTCTGCTTGCGATAAGACCCAGGATTCTGCGCCATAAAGCGAGAGAGTAAAGTGAGAGTCTGGTATAGTTGAACTTTTGTTACTCGAGAGAGGGCTTTATCTCTAAAGTGCTTGCTTAGCCCAAAATAAAAATATAGCCCAAACTAGCTCAAATAAAATATATTAGCAAGCACAATTTTCCGCTTGATCTCGAGGCTGACGTTGTTGTTTTTATTTACGGCAAATCCGAGGCATATAAATTCGTCCACCACCTCGAAATTATAACGGTTATCAACGTTCACGCTTTGGTCTAATCGCGCGGGGGCCCTGTTCGTTGAAACCATTAATTTTGTCTTGTCCTCATTTACCGTCAGACCCACTTTTGCTCACTCCTTCTCAATTCTCGAAAAAACCGCGGTAACTTCTCTAATTGTGCGCCCAATTATATCTATACCATCAGCATATACCACCGCTGATGGTTTTATTCATGTTGAATGCAGCTTTTCTCATAATGATCTCCATTAAGATCTTAAAGAGATCGCATGATAGGGTGTCGCCGTGCCTGAGGCCTCGCTTAGTTTCGAAAAGTACGGTAAGATCCTTACCAACTTTCACTGCGGATTTGGTGTTCGTCAAGGTCATCCTGCAAACGCGTATGAGGCATTGCTTCATAGAGTTTATCCCATATCGGACTATCGAAGGCCGCCTTATAATCTACAAATAGATGATAGGTGTCGATTTGTTTTTTGTGGGTCTTCTTCAGGATTTGGCGTAGCGTGAAAATCTGGTCAGTTGTCGATTTTCCAGGCGTAAAGCCGTACTGGTATGGTCAGGTCAGCGATAATTGGTTTTAGTCTTTCGCACATTATACTTAATCGATCTTTATATGCTACGGATAAAAGGCTTATTCCACGGTAGTTGGCACAGAGACTCGGGTCACCTTTTTTAAATATGGGACATAGTACACTGAGACTCCAATCGCCGGGCATGCATTCATCTAACCAAATTTTGCTAATGAGCTGATGCTAATTGTTGTTCTTAAGCCGGACAAAAGCTGTTCTGACCTCGACTTTGTGAGGAGGGGGCAATCGACGTCATCGTCCATATTGTGATCCATCATCGTTGGATATCTCTGGATTCATATGGCACGGATTCGTAACGGAATCATATGGCATACTGGGATGGTTAAACTCAATATCTTACACATTTCTGCATCGAATATATCTTTTTCGTCATTTTATTATTACTTACACAAGATTGTTTAATTCTTTTATTCATAAGTTTTAGCATGAAATTTCAAAACCCATGTATGTCGAACATTAAAAGTGAAGTTGGCTGAGAAAACAAAATGTCAAAATCATATGAACAATTTTAAACAATTCCAGTTCCTTAATTGGTCTTAAGTATCCAAAATTTTGGTCGCGGGTGCAATGGGTAAACAATGTTTACTAAACATAGATCTCAACTTTGGATTTTCCCTTCAATTAGTTATTTGATGACTTCATTCCTATACACAAATAAAATTTTAAAAGCTGAAATAGCAACTAGTTCGAGCACATAGAAAATGTATACCTTGCCAATAGTACAATAACTTCAATGTTATATCAAACAAATTAAACACAAAAATGTCAGTTGTTGACTCAGATATTAATTCAAATATTTCAGAACTTTAAATAAAAAGACATAAGAACCAGGTTTGGGATTTGTTAATTTGCAGTGGATTTTCATTTGCATTACTTTATTTAATGCAAATGCAAAAAATTTCCAATGTTCGCAATGGCAAATAAAAAGGTTGGCATTTCCATTTGCTCAGACAATGCGTATACAGGTTGTGGTGTCGGATGCCAATTGTAATGAAATATTTTTTTTTATTTATTTTAATTATTTTCATTTATTTGACTGTTGGCAATTCTCTTACCAACAAAGCCCTCTGTCGATGGAAAAAGGTCCACCTATACCAGACTCTAATTGTACCAGCCCTGGCATTTGGTTCCGAAACTTGGGTCATATCGCATGCGGATGAAAAACACCTGGGATTATTCGAGAAAAAATTCTCCGTAAAATATATGGTATGGAGTAAATGGTATATGGAGAAATCTGTGGACCAACAAAAGGATGCGTAAAGGGGCCCTTAGACCTGGGATAAGTTGCAGCGACTTCAAGTTGACATCAACGCCGATAAGTAGACATCAACTTCGATTTTGCCCTTACCTGGCGTTTACACGGGACAGTTTTGCTCCGATAGTAGCAATACATTCACACTATTTTACTACCACACTTACACTTCTGCCACTTGCCTCGCCACTGTCTCTGATTTTTCGACGACAGTAACTTCGGCAAGTGAGTTGACGTATTTGGTCAGATCGGTGACATTTCGTGGTAATTTGTGAAAAACAAAGCAAAACATCACATACATACATATAAACATGTATAAATTTGAAATTTTCAGAGTTCATCAGCTTCATTGTAATTGGAGAAATAGGGCAAAACACATAGCAAACGATCGTAGAAATTGGGAAAATTTAGTTTTATTTGGTAATTTGGAGTTTTATTGGAATATTATTTGGCAACACATACTAGATATAAACATGTATAAATAATATATGTATCTAGCAATCTTCTTTTAGTAAATTAAGATTTCAAGCAAATGTGAAGAAGAGCAAATCAAAATCAGAGCACGAAATTTACAAGAAACAACACTATCGACGGTTGCTTAAAACTGTTCTGTCTTTATAACTGGCTGGACACATAAGTCACACAACAAATTTTTCTCTTTTTGACAACTAATACATATTATCAACTGTCCGGTCTTGAACTGTCCCGTGTAAACGCACCGTTACACTCTCAAACTAGTTGAGGCAACTTCATTTTCTTGTCAGATGTCGAAATGAAAGGGGGTGAGCGCACTGCGAAAATATCACAAATTTTACGAAAAAACAGCACTTTAATTTTCTTTAAATATTTATAAATAACACTACAAACCATATTTATTTAGTTTATATTTTTCCGATAATGTTTAATTTATTTATTTTTTGGTTCATTTATTTACATTTTGCCGATAATGTTGCCTCATGAACGTTTCTCACCGAAATGCGTGTGAAAGTTGATGCAACTTCCCCTTACACTGGTGGATAAGTTGATATCAACTTCAAAAAATCAAAATGGCTTTGATTTTACATCAACTAGTTTGTACAAACCACCAACTTCACCTTACACCATGGATAAGTTGATGTCAACTTGAAGTTGCTGCAACTTATCCACAGGTCTAAGGGCCCCTTAACAGGGACAAAACAGTTTTGCAATTTTCGCAGCATACATAACCATAGAGCAATAGAAAAGAGCTTATATGCCTCTCTTCGTGTTCTCTTAATGACGACGAGGTAGTATGCCATTTCATCGAGTTCGAGTTGTTTTGGTAATTTGCTCTTTCGTTGGCATAATACCGACAGACATAAAAGGGAATGCGTATTTCCGTTCGATGCAAACATAATTTAGCTGTCATTAGTATCAATCAAACACTTTTAAACTTAGTTTGCTGCATGGTCTATAATCTGATTGTCTTCTTTGGTCTTTCATTCTACATCATTTCCTAGTGGCTTTTCGATCAGCTGTGCCATAGAAACCCCCTGCTTAAAGGCATTTTATTTAATCTAAAATAGCCTACTAATCTGTGCAAAATTAGTTACGTTTCAACAATATGATTATCCAATTTACTTGCTATTTGGCTGCGCAAAAATGTTCTATTGTTCCCTCAAGTTTAATCGCATTGCAGTTAAATCGTTTACGCTATATTATTTATCCTCGTGAGATGATGAAAACTAAGTTACGCTTACAATTTTAGTGTATTTTATTGTATTTCTAGGATTTTTAGTGTTTAATTTATTTTATTGCAAATAAATTGAAGACGTGGATTCAATCTACTATTTAGGATGTAACGATTATCGCTCCGCGGCGGATATAGGTGACCGAATAAATAAGGCCCGTGTTGCACTCCTAAACCTGCACAAAATCTGGCGCTATAAGAAGTTATCAAAAACGACGAAATTGAGTATATTCGATTGCAGTGGGAAGTCTGCTCTCTTGTACGGTTGTACTCCGTATCTACTGGCCCAAGACAATTTCTAATGAAGTACTCTGGCAACATACATATAACAGTCCTGTTGAATTGGATATACGTAGAAGAAAATGCTATATTGGATATTGCTAGAGCGGCATTTGAATGGAACCCGCAGGGGTATCGAAGGCCAGCAGGTCAATTCTGTAATTCTCCTAGCTAAATCTCTAACTCTGTCGCTAAAATGCTAAAAAAAATTTCAAGGCAAATTTCTTAGAGATTTCTCTAAATCCGTATTCTGTAACTGCAATCTCTTAGCTAAAATTTCCTATTTTCGCCGTAGCTAATTTGCTAAAAGTAGTCTATACTACTCACTCTGCTTTGATACAATGGTGAGAAAAAGAGACAAACATATTTCGCATACATTTGACACTTTATATTAGAGCTGCCAAGCTTCATATTTTGTTATCCTCAAAAACATAGAGAATTTTCCTTCATAAAATTGTAAAAAGGTTTTGCAACATACGTTTAGTATTTTGCAGAAAAACCACCAATTATTGATATCCCTCTAAAAGTTTTCAAAACATGGCAGCTCTATAAAGGCTTAGTTTATTTTATGTAGAAAAGTAAACAAACAGTTTATAAAATTTGTGCTGTGTAAAAAGTTTATTCACTCCCACTGTTGGGAGAGGCTTTTAGCACCGGTCGAGTTCACAAACCTACGAATAAAAATATTGTTTTATATGACAACTAATAATAAGTAAAACAACTTACCTTTCATGGGCGAAGTCTGTGTGCTCCTCCATATATTGAACTAAACTGAATTTCTGCTCCTTTGTTATTCTTTTGGTGGTTTCCTCCATTTTACTGCTGAAATTACAATAATTTTAACAAATTTTTTTCCAATTTACAATTACTTACCTTTTAGCGGCTTCAATTTTTGCTTGCTAAAAATTCGTCATTTAAGAGACAATTAACAGCTGTTTATTGCGTACAGAATAAATACGAAAATAAGAGTATTTTAGAGATGAACGGTTAACGCTAAAATTACGGCGAATTCCATTTTTAAGAGATAGCTAAATTTAGATACACGTTACAGAATTGCATTTGATGCTAAAAATCTCTAAATTCATTTTAGAGTTTTTTTTAGCGATGGAGATTAAGCTTTAGCAACTTACAGAATCTAGCTGCAGGAAGACCACCAAATACATGAAGCGGTGCTTGGAAAAGGAATACAAACTCGAAAGTGTTCGAAAAATATCGCAAGCACAAAATTGTGAGCACGAATGGTGAGCACGTATTTTGCAAAAAAAAATTTAATAAAAAAATATCTCTATATAGAATGGTCTTGAGCTTGAATAAATAAAATAGTTCTACTAAAAGGCCGAGTAACTAAATATCATCCCTAATGAAATTAATAGACCCTAGAGCAGAGCCAGGGAGGTCAATGCCTGGCGTTTACACGGGACAGTTTTGCTCCGACAGTAGAAATACATTCACACATTTTTACTACCACACTTACACTTCTCTCACTTGCCTCGCCACTGTCTCTGATTTTTCAATGACAGTAACTTCGGCAAGAGATTTGACCATGGTAGAATGAGAAGGTAAACTCGGTACACAGCTGATTTCAATATTTTCTCGTTGTTTAGTTGACCGCTTCTGTCAAATTCAAAGGTTTTGTTTTGTACTTTTCTGTTTACATTTATTTGTTGGTATACGTCTGTGTTGACTTTGACATGAGGAGAGCCTAAATTGTTGTTGTATCTACTGCGACTACTTGGTATTTTTACTATGGATTTGACATAAGCGGCCAGATCATGGCTGAACTAGTAAAGGTTGGCGCAATCGAACAAGTGATTTTGATTTCTTGTGACTCCATCTGTTAAATTCAGTATATTTTGTTGTTGTACTGTTTTGTTTACTGTGTTTGTTCATATGGATCTGTGTTGAATTTGACGGTTAGAGTCATTAAACAAAAACTAAATGCCTGTTGTTGGTTCACACAATTACAACAAATCCTACTGCGTCAACCTCTACTAGTTCAGCCATCGGCCATATCGGTGACGTTTCGTAGTAATTGGGAAATATATTTGTATTTGAAAATTTTGCTAATTTTTATTGAAATATTGTTTGACAATACAAACATATAAACATGAATACATGTCTAATTTTGCAGAGTACATCAGTTCCATTGTAATTTGGAGAAGTAAGACAAAACACAATGGCAAAAGAGCGAAGAAACAAAAAAACAGAGCACGAAATTTAACGAAACGACACTGTCGGCGGTTACTTAAAACTGTACTGTCTTTACAACTGGGTGGACGCGTACGTCACACAAACAATATTTCTCTTTGTGACAACTTATACATATTCTTAACTATCTTGTCTCAAACTGTCCCGTGTAAACGCACCGTTAGCATTGGAAAAAGATGCAGAATAAAGTAAGATACAGAAATAGCGATGGATGACTGGAAGCATATAGGATTGCTCAATGCGTTTTTCGCACACTTGCCTCTGTGCATTGAACAAAAAGTATAAAACTATAATTAGGTCGAGGAAAAAATGATAACAAGTGAAATATAGAAAAATTTTAGTCTAAAATTATTTATAGATATTGCAGTTAAAACGCAAATTTAAAATAAAGATTTTGCTCATTCTGCATGGGTTGCCAAGTCTGTATAACTGTTGCTCCAGCTTTTCAAGCGACTTTTCTTGGTTTCCGGCATAGAGGAATTTAGGATAGAGTAATTTAATCTCTAAATATTTTTAACACCAAAGCAGTGTTGCCAGTTTAGTACTTTAAGTGCAATTCTAGATCTGTTTTTTTTTTGGCTTCGGCACTTTTTATTTGAAAAAACATGCTAAATGCTTTTTAGCACTTTTTGAGCAATTTTTGCAAACTTTTGACGTTTCTAGCTCCATTTTGAGCATTTTTTTTTGTCGATAAATTGCATTTTTTTATAATGTATATCTGTTTTTCGGAACTGATCTCTGAAATAATGCTTATTTCCAACCCAGAATTGTAACATATATAGCATTATCACGGGTGTCGATGTTAAATATGTACGTTAGTTGGCATTTAAAAAATTCGTTACTGCAAAAGTTTGTTGGTCCAGACTTCCTATTAATTTCATTAATTTGTACGGATAATATGACTCTAAAAACCAAAAGTAAATTTGTCGGTTTGTGAATTTTGCCTCAAGTTTAGTACTGGCCAAAAAGGGAATAGACGGTTCAACCACCTAATTACTTTAATGAGTTTAAAAACGAAAACAGCTTTTATTAAAGCGGTTATTTGGTTAACCCCTTTTGAGTTTATATGGTTGAGTATTTCAAATTTGAATACGGATTTTTAATTTTAGTCTGGAAATTATGTACATTTTCGAATTTAAGTATGGTTTTCGTATATGAAGTTTTATACAAAAATCTAAATCTAATTTAAATTAATTTTACATATGAATTTTAGGTTGTATTTTTCAAAATTTGAGTACGTGTTTAAGTTCGAAAATTGTTACAACAAACATTTTCAATTACACAGTAGCTTTTGAAAAATATTGCCTAGTACCAAATTGCACTAAGATCGATTTTGGTTTACGAGAGATATCGTATCGGTCATCCTGAAAGCCGCCCATTTTTGTATGGGAGTCACATAAATGGTGTAGTAAAATCATCATTGTTTTAGTGAGTGAGTGGCGGTTTACGAAATGAAGCCTAATACAAATTTCACTAAGGTTGGAAGTATTTTACACGAGTTATCATATCGATAACCCGAACGCCCGCCCAGCTTTTGTAAGGGAGGGCGTAGTGACCCCGCCAATTTTCTCCAGTAAAGTACAAATTTACAGATTATTAAGCAATATCTGATTTGAAGCTAATCACATACACTAAATACTAAATATATCGATTTGTATGGGATGTACCAGAAGCAGTGTGGTCAAAACACCCATTGGTAATCCCTAATTAAATTTGGTTAAATAATTGCCATTGACAAAATTTCATTGTGATCGTTAAAGAGGTTTACGGCTGTTCCGTGTTGACCAAACTAGCCAGACAACAGACGGGCATGGCTCAAGTCTTAAAAAGTCCCAAAACGAATTTGGTCCATAGATCTAATATGACTCATTCTATGCGTTACACTTTTCCCTATCAAATGCCATGTGCCTGTGAGTGAGGGTGCTCGAATAAGTATGGTCTACGCAATTGTGTTTTATTATCGAATATAAAGCGTAAAGTGCCCGCAGTACTACAATTTTTGATTGTTTCCGTTTTAGCACTTTTTTTTTGCAAATTTGGTTGGCTTTTTTTTTAAATGTTCTGGCAACACTGCGTCATAGGTATGGTTGCAAGTGAACATTGGATGGTGGAAAGCATTGGTTCAATAATACCAGATAGAGGCAATAGTACACAACGTCCAACAAAGTAACAACAACCTCGTATCGTGTTTTTGTGGCAAAATGGTTGTGTTAATTAAATACAATACAAATGTATACCAAAGTTAAAAGTCAACAAAAAATTGCAAAATACATTTAAATTTCACAGTTTTATGCGAAAACGAAATGAAAAAGTTAAGTCAACAGTTCTTGTAACTCCACCTGCTGTAAGTTAATTTTCGTAGAATTTCTCTTATTTGCACAAACCTACGACCATAGAGCAAATTTATGACATTTGGCCCGGTGGAATATGAACGTTGGATGTCGAAGACAATTGCTTCAATAATACCAGATAGAGGCAATGGTTCAAAACAAAGAACAAAATAACAATAACGGTATTTCGTTCTGTTTGTTAAAATTATTAGTGGTCCTCATGCAAACTCGAAAGAGCCTCGTAAACGCGTAAACCTCGCAAACTTACGCGGCAAACGTCAAAACAAAGAAATTTCCCTTACAAAGCGACTTGCACAAAAGTGGAAAGTCTTGAAGTCAGATTTGCTGTGCAAACGTGGGATGGAGAAACGTGTAAACTTTTGACATTTCGTTGTCATCTGACTAGGATGGATAAATAAGGTGATAGCACTAGAACAGTAGAAAAAGTACACAGATATAATACATGCAATTGCTACTGCTACCACCTTATGTATCCATCTTGGTCAGCTGATATGTTTTTGAGCACAAATACGCTGAGCAACTTTACTTGGTGCCTCATGCAACGGTGCGAGGGAAACTTGCGCTGAGCAAAAGTTCTTGGCTTTCACGTTTGCATGAATGCCGCTATTGTGTTAAATACAACACAAATGTATGGTAACAATAACAGTCAATAAAAAGTGTATTTAAATTCCACAGTTTTGCACCAAAACGTCATGAAAAATTAAAGACAGAAGTTCGTGTAATTCCACCTGATGTATGTCACGTTTCGTCAAACATCTCTCTATCACACCGATCGCATTACGATGAGTGTGAAAGAATACGTCAGATGAGTAAAATATTCTCTGTAGTAAGATTTACTCTACGGCTTGGCAACTCTATAAATGAGTTTTAAACAATAACAAGTATTTAGTCATGGTTGAAATATGAGGTTGTGTTATAAGAACAGCTGATCGAAGTTTTTTCATGTCGTTGTACAGAGTTCTGTCAAATTTTAACTAATTTGTTTGTTTAATTAGTAAATACTTAACAGATTTCAAGAAATTCGATATAAATCTAATTTGACCACATACTAATTTCGTTAATTAAATGAAAAGTTGTTTGTACAATTAAAGAAAGATAGAAAAAAATTAAAAATCAACTGAGTTTGACAGATCTCTGTATTACTAATACATACACATTCCTCCTGCTACCACCTAATAATTCCATCATGTATTTAGTCTTATTGCGGTTTATATTATAATGTTCTGTTTTCGAAGCAGGGTTTTTTAACAGAAGAACTGTGTCAAAATATGATCTGATTACTAAAAGAGCTTACTTTCGTACTCAAGCTACAATCCCATTTATCCTTTTACTGACAGGATATATTAAATTTCAAAACTTTTTAGAGGTATTTTAGTGATAAACCTCCGTATTGTGATGATATTCTTTACATCGTGCCCGGGATTAGAAGGAAAAAATCGCACTATTTTTTCAGTAGCGGCATTCATGCAACCGTGAAAGCCGAGAACTTTTGCTCAGCGCAAGTTTCCCTCGCACCGTTGCATGAGGCACCAGGTACAGTTGCTCAGCGTAGTTGTGCTCAAAAGCATATCAGCTGACCAAGATGGATATATAACGTGGTAGCAGTAGCAATTGCATGTATTATGTATGTGTACTTTTTCTACTGTTCTAGTGCTATCATCTTATTTATCCATCCTAGTCAGATGACAACGAAATGTCAAAATTTTTACCCGTTTCTCCAACCCACGTTTGCGCAGCAAATTTGCCTCGAAAACTTTCCACTTTTGAACAAGTCGCTTTGTATGGGAAATTAGTTTGTTTTGACGTTTGCTGTGCAAGTTTACGATGTTTCGAGTTTACGAGGTTCTTTCGAGCTTTCATGAAGACCACTAGTATAATTTTGATTATCTTTTTAAAAAATCTTGATTATAATCTTATCTTTAGGAATGCATACTGTAATATCGGTCATATTCTGATATATTGACGATTTTTGTAAAGAATGCCGATTCGAAATTATCAGCCCGATTTTGAATACTCCGCGGGAGATAATTCGCTGGGAATTAATTTTTCCCGGGAATAAAATCCTCCTATTCTAAACAGACGGGGAATAGAATAATAAGGGAGAGAGAATTGCGAATTTTCGAAGTCAGCTGTTTTGCTTTATGACGTTTGGTTTTGATTATTAAATGCAAATCATTTTAAGCAAATAAAACTTAATTAATAATTAAAATAAGTGAAAATGTACACCACAGCCTTTAGAATGACAGCAGAAGAACGACCGGGAGCAGGAGAAGCAACAACAAACGTTTGCAAGGAGATAGTTACGCGATGCGACGAATTCACTGGAGCTGCCGCAAACTTTGTAAGTAAATACGGGAACGTACATATTTACTTGGCTCAACTCTAGTTCAGGGGCATTTCTTGGAATGAAATCAAAATTTTATCATCAATATAGATTTTTAAGCTGAGCTGAAATATAAATTTTTTTTTGTACGATCAGCCCATCTTCTAGAGATACGGCCTTCCGTAGCTTGAGTGTATAGTCGGCTATATCTCTGAAACTACTTTTCAGACCTTGTTGAAATTTATGTCATTAGAAAGGTCTTTTTAAACTCTACAAATACGGTTAAAAATATTTTATTTTTTATTAACCCATTGTGGAATAGTTTAAAAAAAATGATTTTATAACCTCACTTTTTTCTTTAAAATCATTACTTTTCAAAAATAGACCGTAGTGTTGCTACATATTTTCTACACACTGGAAATAGAGAAGATTTCAGGCTTTTTTTAAGGTATAATACGGCTCAAACGTTCAACATTATATGAGGACCTGTTTTCATTAAAATATCAAAAATTATTTTAAAACAATCGCGCGGTTTTACTGATTTTGCCACACATCGACTTAAGGTACGGAGGGAATTTGTACCTTATTTTCATTTCGACGTTACGGAAACGAGATTAAAAAAAGGGCGCTGGTCCATATTTTCCGAAATATAGACCTCCAAAGCTTGAATATACATATAATCGGGCATAAGTCAGCCATTTATTATCCGATCTAGTTGGAATCAGTACAATTACAAAGGCCTTTTTAAACCCTATAAATCTGTGTATAAACATTTTTATTTATATTAACCATTTGGGGAGCAAATTAAAAAAACCTCACTTTTTTTTTTTCAAAAAATGTCCTATTATATTTCTTTTTTGTTTGGTATGATCCGATAATAGACAAGATCTTAACTTTTTTTAGGGTATAATATTCACCTGTAACCCTTCAAAGACCGAAGATATTAAAGTTCATAGTATTTTTGTGTTATAAAGCTTTCTGCGTCGCTTAGGGATTTTCTCGTCTGGTGCGAGTCCAACACCCGCTTCGTGGCTTTGGCCTAGTATTTTTGTGTTAAATCGCGCGATTTTTTATAAATAATTTTTTAATATTGGTGAAAAAAGTGGTGAATGTATTCAAAACTTTGAACTTAAATGTCTCCGGTCTTT
Source organism: Phaonia tiefii (assembly GCA_963931995.1). Lineage (NCBI taxonomy): Eukaryota > Metazoa > Arthropoda > Insecta > Diptera > Muscidae > Phaonia > Phaonia tiefii. Next base: position 163,779,949 of record OZ008370.1, on the reverse strand, counting down.
GAAGGGTTATTGGTGAGAATTATACATTAAAAAAGGCAAAAGTCCTGTCTATTATCGGTCTACCAAAAAACTAAAAATTTTTTGAAATAATAAATTTTTATTAAAAAAGGGAGGTTAACAAATATTGTTTTTTTAATTAACCCCCAATGGATTAATAAAAATAAATATGTGCATACACAGATTTATAGAATTTAGAAAGACCTTTGTAATTATACTCATTCCTACTAACTTTGATAACCCCTTTAAAAATTTTGAACTCAGTGCAGAAGCTTTTCTCGGTGGTGACATTTTGGTGTAGATCTGAGAGTTGGTGCTAAACTAAATTTATTCCGAAGAATAATGCCATAATATTGATGAAAATAAAAGTAATTATTTAATTTTTTATAGAAAATATTAAATACTTACATTTTTGCGCAGTACTCCCTAGCAATTTGTTGGGGGAATTACTCCCAAAAGTTGTTTTCACATTCTCCATTTTATTGACATTTAGAATACCTACTTTTTTCCCGGGGAAATATTTCCCTTTTTCGAAGTTCGTTTAGAATAAGGGAAAAGGGAATAGGGAAAAAACTCCCAGGGAGATTTTATTTAGAATAGGGGAACAGGGAATAGGGAAAAAACTCCCCGGGAATTGCTATTGAGAATTGGGCAGTATAACTTTCCAAAGATTTTTATTCTATTCAGATAGAATAATTACACTGCGCTAGTTCAAAAATGTAACAAGCAGGCCACCCAGTGATTAAACCTATTTCGAGTATGCTGAATCCAGTGGTGCTAACCGTTTTTCTATGTTGGCTCTTGTTTTCGAGATTATTGGTATATGGGACCATAATTTTCGATCTCAAAAATAAGAGGCAACCTAGAAAAACGGTTAGAACCACTATGCTCAGCATACTCGAATTAGGTTTTCCCACTGGGTCGCCCGCTTGTTACAAAAAAGTTCCCGTTTCCAGTAAAGTGTTATTGACAGAAATATGCGCAATTACAAACTCAGTGTGGTTTAACGGCGGTAAAATGTGGATATTTTTCGAAAACTTGTATAATAAGGGATTCTCATGTGAATTGAGTTTTCGTTTGAATTTAGTTTGATGCAGACCTGATCAAGAAGATAAAGATCTGTGGCTAGATCTGAAATAGCTATACGGTTTGCCGGGAATCATGAGGATACATTTTTCAAAACTTTTCTAATAATAAAACTATATTAAACTATATTAATAGAGATATAGAGTGGCATTGAGCTTGAATTGATAAAAGAATTATAAATTATATTTCCCTAAAATACGAAATAACTATGTCGCCGTATATTCGATATTGTAAACATCATTAAGATTTTTTTTATATTTTTGTTTATTATTTTAAGTAGTAGATATTCTTTAATTTTATTACTAATATTTGTATTATTGTAAATAAGATAAATCCATACACATAGATACAAATAGGATATCAATCATTTATATTAGTTTATAATTATAATGGGATGGATAACAATTATATTGAAATTTCAATTTATACACAGGAGTCAAATAGTAAACATAAAATAAACAAAACTAAACATACATAAGTATTTCAATTGAATATAAGAAATAATTAAAAACTACAACATATACATTTAGGTGGAATAATGAAAAACAAGTAAAAGATAAAAAATACATAAATATAAAACACGATTTAAAAAAAATTTAAAAATTGTTTGTATTTAAATTCTGGTTTTCGAATTAATTTTAACATAAAAATACATAATTATGATTTGTTTGTTTATAAATAAATTGTTTTTTTTTTTAACTATCACAACATAAATTTGCAGAAATTTCCCAATTTATCTTTTTTAATTTCTTGGATAAAATACAAAAAATTATAGTAGGTTTAGTTATTGTTATTAGTCTAATTACAACTAAGTCAGGAGGTGTGGGTTTAGAAAAACATTGACAAATATGATTGATCAAGTAATTATTTTTAACTTTACAACAGTAAACAGTGGCACTCCCAGAGCTTTAACGAGTTTCCAGCGTCAAATTGTCTAGACTGATGTCAATATGTTATAATGATTGATTCAAATTTCCGCAGTTGCTGGGTATTGTAATCTTCTGAGTAAATTACACGAAGGCTAATTGTGTTATCGGATTCCATATTGATATTAATTTGAAGTTGACATTAATAGTATTGATAATTGATTTTATAAATTTGTTGCCATTAATAATTGGAAACTCCCAAAAAAGGAATTTTTGTCAGTATTTGAACACTAAATTTAAAACTAAAATAATTCACCAATCCATTTATGCTCAACAATTAAATGCTGATGTTTTTCGAAAATCATTTAGTATACAACACATATTTGCATGTTTGATCAATCACCTGTTGACAAAGTCATTTCTATTTCTACCTATATAATACTTCAGATACGTTGTTCATCTATAACGTATATCATCGGCATTACGCTTATTCTCCCGACCATCGCCTCGTTTAATATACCAATTCTTATTATCTCCATAGTATTTCTGTTCATTTTCTTTGCGAACATTTTCTCGATGTTTCATATATTGCTCTTGCCATTCACCACTATCTTGGGCTTTTTGTTTTCGCACACGCTCCTTGGAAGAGTTTTCTTTAGAACGTTTAATGAAGCGTTCTTTGGAATCATCATGTCGTTTCTGATATCTGTCTTTGGAATCATCTTCGTTTCGTTTGTGATGGCGTTCCGTTGATTCGTCATTACGTTTTAGATAACGTTCTTTTGACTCGTTGTGTCGTTTGTTGTAATATTCTTTCGAATCTTCATCATCATCGTCGTTGATTCTTCTGGCGAATTTCGGATTTTTCTCATTTTTAGGATTTTTCAATTTATCGAACTTTTCGTTTAAGTGACTTTCATAGTGTTGTTTGTGACTTTTCTTTTCTCCGTCGTAGGGCCGCTTGAACTCTTTTTTATCAAAACATTTTGTATCCGATGGATCCTTACACTTTTCATAGCCTGAGGGAATATGCTGAAATTGCCCCTCCTCGGGCAAGAGTGGTTTATGATCGTTTAGTGAAAGATGGTCGTCTTTGTATATTGGCTTGTTGTCCATACGCTGTTCATTTAGCTGTTGCTGTTCTTGAGTTACTTTCGAAGCAGAATCTTGCTGTTCCGGTTGTTGGTTGTTATTTTCCACAAAAAATTGTTCCAAATGTTCGAATGGATTTTCTGTAATACCGTGCAGTTCTTTGGCCACCTTGTCAAATGTTTGCAATGTTTCCGATCGTTTCAACTCGTCGAGTATGTCCTCATATTGTCGAATGATGTTGGGCTCAGTACGCTGCTTTTCTACGCACATTCCGGCAATTTCAGTGTATGAACCGTCTGGACATTTATAAGGACGTTTCAAATCATCTTTAGTGATTTCAACCGATTTTAGGGTTTCGCCATTGCCGGACCAGGCCTTAAATGTTTTTCCTTCCTTTTTCGGTTCCTCATATTGTCCTTTATACTTTCCCGATTTCTTTTGTTGCTGCGGTTCATTCAAATTACTAAGATACTTTACTTGCTTATTCAATAAATCAATTTCAGCTCTCATTAAATTGTTTTGTAATTCCATGTCATTGACTTTCTGTTCTAATTCAGCAGAGGACGGATTATTATTGCCAGCCAATGGCTGCCAAATGGGATTACGAATTCTACCTATCAACCCAAGTATGGCCACTGCAACGCCAATATAGAAAATGCCTTGTAGTCCTCTTTTCAATAAGGGAGGAATATAGTTACGTTCAAGTACAACTTGTGATGCGTGCTGCAGGGTGGCATCTGTGTTATTCTCTTGTGACTCATTGAAAGTTCTCCTGCCCGTTCGCTGGCGTATTTGCTGCACATTGGTTACAATAACTGGTGTGGGATATGGCCTTTCAGTTTCTGCTTCAGTTTCACCTAATTTGTGCAATATTTTGTCGTCATTGTCGTCATATTGTGCCGTAGCAAACCTAAGATTTAAATCTTGTAAATGATCTCGGAGATAAGGATGAGGTGAGACACGTCCATTACTTTCACTTTCGCTGATTATGGATATACCATCGGATAGATCGTCGGCAGTGACATCATTTGAAGAACTGTAAATGCAGAATGATATATTATTGTGTGCTTTCTTGGGTATAACTTAATTTCATTATTTTTAATGCTTTGAACAAAGGCATCAAACTTTTATAAAGGATAATAATTATTTCTCACTTACTCATGAAGTTCTTTATCTTTGCTCTCTTCGGCCTCTTCAGCCGCCTCGTCCTCATCGACATGATCATTGTCCTTAACAATGTCCACACGATTTTCAGCTTTCAATTTTTGTTTATCCATTACCAACGTCCAGGCCTCAAAAGTGTCCGACGATTCTGTACTAGTTGTTATCGAATCATCATCGTTCGGGGAAAGTTCTAAAGTTTGCGATAGGGGTGATGGTGGCGGTGAGTCTGTAGATATTTGTGGTGTTTTTCTTTCTTCACTACTATCCGCCGGCTCCAGTTTCAATGATTTATCCATTCTGTTGTAATTGTTTTTGCAAATCCAAATGTATGTAATTTAGATCTAAAACAGAAAGAAACACAATAAATCAGAATGCAAATATTATTATATTCTAATTGCATCTAAGAATTTCTCTCTGTCGCTCGTATCTTATCACTATTCTATCTGTATCTGATATGTGTCGCAAAGATAGGGCTATCTGACAACGACGTTTCATACTTGATCTTGAATGTTACTTGTAAATTATGCAGAAATGTGTATTTGTTTTAAGTTTATTGTGTTCATTTTGATGTTGTAGTTAAATAAGGAATTTCTTTGTTCACTTTTAAACACACTGGCCACGCAATGTTTTCTTTTTGCAAAGAGTTCTTGTTTTCTTTGTCATCCGCCGTCGATGGTTTACCTACTGGGACTATCTATCCATCTATATATTCGCCATTGAGTGTTGTATAATATTGTGCATTTTAAAGGAAAAGCACTGCGTCCAACCGTCGTAGTTGATGCTGTGGATGCTTTTAAAAATAAACTGAAAACACGCCGTTTATTTGTTTTATTCTTGTCGTTTTAATGTTTGTGGGAGATACACAACTGGGGTTGCCATGTCTCATTAATGTTTTCTCTTCAGTTAGTACTCTAAACGGAAGAGGATGCCTAAGGTGCATGCTAATGCTTATATAGAAATGCAATATAGTTGTACTAAATAACTTAATAAAATAAAATAACAAAATGTACACTGCGTTAGGCAAAAAATGTTATGGTTTAAGTCGTTTGATGCAATATCCATCTATCATACTTAAAACACCATACGGATCTGGTGTAAAATATAAGGTCCTAATCAGTGAGTGTAAACCTAGACAGCGCACAGATCACTGGCTGTGAGAATCTCTCCCCAATCCCTTCATGGCATGTAATGGGAAACTATTGTTTATTGTTGCTTACACACTGATATTTTTAGAAATAGAAAAAGTATCCGTGCTTAATTCTTTTTTAATTCAAAGAGGGTCAAGTTCTGATTTGTCTAAAATGAATGGGAGTCCATAGGAGAAAAGGGCACATAATTTGTAAAGATATGCAGATCAAGGTATAGCAGTTCAACAGCTTTATAACTCTTCCATAGAAGTCTATATCGAATTATTCTACTGTTTTTGCTTCGAATACGTCTTCGAAAATCTTTCGCTCCCTTTGACCTTTCATGCATTATAGTGTCATCTCGGAATATAAGTCATACAATTCGAAGTTCGTACACCGTCGATACTCGACGATAGGTGTTTACAACTTTTGGATCATTTATCTCTCATACCTCGTTAGTCTGCTTGAGACCACACAGTTTTCCTAATCATACCTACAGTAATTGCTACGCCCGAAGTAACAACGATTTGCAGACACAATTCTCTGATAGATTACTGGTAATACTGTTACTACTAAATTTTAATTGTTCCAATAAAATCGTTGTTCGTTGCAAACATTAGCGTTGTTGTGCCCTCTTTAAAATCGTTCTATTTACGTATACTGCATTGTAATCTTCATTGAAACGTTGAGGAGAATCGTCTTGTCCGAGATCCTTTCACAACCTTTACAGAATAATATTTGGAATTGATTCGATGGCGTCATTTGTTTAAAAGTTTATATTATCGTCGTATGATCTTCGCAAAATTTACTTGGTGTAGCATAAACTAAATATTTGTGGAAATATCGGATGAAAATTGTTAACTACCTGCGAGATTTCGGCAAAAACTGTCAGAAATGAGCCCAAAAGGCCTCCACGACCGGACAAAACAAAAACAGGAGCCAGGTGCAAGTAAAACAACAACAAATTTGCATGACATCACTCCGATGGAAATGGACGAGTCCGTTGAAGCAAATACTTGCGCATGAGCTAGAGAAATTAAAAATAGTTCTGTTGCCATTAGCTTGCGAACTAGTAAACAAATGAACTAATTGCAATCGAGCCAGGGTTTGCAATGGAGCTAACCGGTTTCAACTTTAAAATTTACAGTGTGTTTCTCGATCTCGATATCTCTCCTACACAATCTTGTCATTTCAAGTCGAATGGAAAAGTAATACTTATAAGAATGTTTCAATACAAATGTGGGTTCCTCTGTTTCGAATCTACTGTCATTAGCGAACAACAAATATTGAGTCAGCCGAACGAAAATATCAACTTAGAGGAACCCAATTTGAGTTGAATGTGAGTGACTGGCTTTCGTTCGCTTAGCTTTTCCTTCGAGATGGGGGAACAAACCATTTAATTTCCATTGCAATTAAATATCAAAAACTATTATTTGGATAATAATTTTAAATTAAAAAATTAATCAATTCAGATCAGATCAATTCAGTTCAATGCAATTCAGTTTATTTAATTTAAATACAGTTCAATTTATTTAATTTCTATTCAATTCATTTAAATTCAATTCCGTTAATATCAATTTAATTCTGTTCAATTTAAGCCTATTCCGCTTAATTCAATTTAATTCCATTCACCTCAATTCAAATTAATTTAATTTAATTTATAATAATTTAGTTCAATTCAATTCAATTCCATTCAATTCAATTCAATTCAAATCAGTTCAATTCAATTCAATTCAATTTAACCCGGCGCCGGGGGGGATGGGTCAAAATTACCCGTCACTTTTCGAATGGATTGTGGTTTTAAAACTGTACTTCTCTTCTCTACGCTCTTCTCAGTAGCTGGTGATATTGAATCTCTCTGAATGTTATAAATTTCAAATCAGTTGCATGACGATTGTACTTCGAGTAACACGTGCTCAAAGTTAAAAAAGGTAAATATGACCCATAAGACTAATAACAAAATAAGTGTTTATTATATTTAAGCTAGAAGAAGCCTCCTTTGTTAACTTTTTTTATATGAAATGTTTTTTGTTTAAAAATAAAAGTAAATATGTTATTTTTTAACAAAGTCATGTTTTATTTCCTTAATAAGGTTAGATTCAATCTAAATTGTATATATTTTTTCGTAAATATAGCAAAAAACCTCGAGTTTAATAAGTGGGTCATTATGACCCAACCCCCATGTCCTTGTAGCTAAAATCCACCCCCCCGGCGCCGGGTTAATTCAATTCAATTCAATTAAATTAAATTATCAATTCAATTCAATTGAATTTAATTTAATTTATGTTAGTTTAATTTGAATTTGGTTAATTTAATTTATAATTTAATTTAGTTTAATATAATTTAATTTGATTTAATTTAATTCAATTCAATTAATTTCGAATCAATTATTCAATTCAGTTCTGTTCAATTCAATTCAGTTTAATTTACTTTATTTCAATTCAATTCAATTCTAATTAAGTAATCCCAATTCAATTCTGTTAAATTCAATTCAATTCAGCTTAATTAAACTCAATTCAATTCAGTTCAGTTCAATTCTTTTCAATTCAATTCATCTCAGTTCAATTCAATTCAGGTCAGTTCAGTTCTTTTCAATTCACTTATCTCAGTTTAATTCATTTCAGTTCAGTTTAATTATATTCAATTCAATTCTTTCAATTAAATTCAAATCAATTCAGTTCAATTCAATTCATTCCATTTCAATTCATTTCAATGCATTTCAATTCATTTCAATTCATTTCAATTCATTTCAATTCATTTCAATTCAATTCAGTTCAGTTCAGTTCAGTTCAGTTCAATTCAATTCAATTCAATTCAGTTCAATTCAATTAAAATCAATTCATTTCTGTTCAATTCAATTCTATTTAAATAATTTCAGTTCAATTCTGGTTACTTCAATTCAATACGGTTCAATTCAATTCAATTGAATTCTATTCAATTCAATTAAATACAATGCAATTCAATTCGTTTCATTTTAATTAAATTGTATTAAATTCAATTCAGTTCAATTCCATTCAATTAAATTCGAATCAATTTAACTCAATTCAGTTAAATTCAATTCTATTTAATTAATTTAAATAAAATTCAATTCCATTCAGTCCAATTCAAATCAATTAAATTCAGTTCAATTCAATTCTATTGAAATAATTTCAAAGCAGTTATGTTCAATTCAAATCAATTCTATTTAATTCAATTCAATTCAATGCAATGCAACTCGCTTCAACTCAACTCAATTCAATTCATTCCATTTCAATTCAATTCAACTCAATTTAATTAAATTTAATTTAATTCAATACAATTCAACTCAGGTCAGTTCTATTCTTTTCAATTAAATCCAATTCAATACAGTTCAATTTATTTCAATTCAATACAGTTCAATTTATTTCAATTCAATTCATCCCAATTCAATTCAATTTAGTTCACTTCAATTCGATTCAGTTCAGTTCAATTCAATTCAGTTCAGTTCAGTTCAATTCAATTCATTTCAATTCAGTGCAAGTCAATTCATTTCTATTAAATTCAATTCAATTCAATTCAATTCAAGTCAATTCAATTCAATTCAATTCAATTCAATTCAATTCAATTCAATTCAATTTAATTTAATTTAATTTCAATTAATTTAATTTCAATTAAGTTAATTTAATTTAATTTAATTTAGTTCAATTCAACTCAATTCAATTCAGTTCAATTCTATTTAAATAATTTCGATTCAATTTTTTTCAATTCAATTCAGTTCAATTCAATACAATTCAATTCCATTAAATTCAATTCAATTCATATAAATTCAATTCTATTAATTCAATTTAACTCGTTTCAATTCAATTCGATTCAATTAATTAAATTCAATTCAATTCAACTCGATTCCATTCAATTAAATTCAATTAAGTTCAGTTCAATTCAATTCATTTCAATTCAATTCAGTTCATTTGAATTCAATTCAATTAAATTCAGTTCAATTTAATTCAATTTAATTAAATTAAATCCAATTCAATTCAAGTCAAGTCAATTCAAGTCAACTCAAGTCAATTCAATTAAATACACTTCACTCCAATTCAATTCAATTCACTTCACTTCAATTAAATTTCAGTTATATTCACTTCAATTCAATTAGATTCAAGTCACTTAAATGAAATTTCTGCAATGTTCTATGGAACCGAAATATTAGTGCCACACTAGATTTGAACTACTATACTTTTCTCTTGGTCATTATTAAAGCACAAACAACGAATGATGCAGTCCAATACCTAGGACACAAAATTGGTTGAAACCGATGAATCCTTTTGTCTTTTTTAAAGTTTTCAAAATTATACAATTGTAAGCTTTTAAACAACAGTAAATCAAAAATTATAGAGGCCTGGTTGGAACAACGTCCATGGTTACTGGTGGAATTATTCTGGACTTTGTGTCTAGTTGCATTTAACATTTAAGAGTATCACAGCAATGTTGTTGATAAATTTGTCTGTGCACTTCAGACCGTAAACAAAACTCTTAGGGACATCTTAGAAATTTCCTCCCAAATCTTTAAATTTAAATTTGTAAATATTTCGTACATACACATTTATCACTTGTACTTGTACTGATACTGTTGCGATGTATTCAACGGGCAAGTGTATGGCATCCTAAGAAAATGCTATCGGCAACGTGTACTAATGCTATTGCACACTGCTGCAGACAAGGAAATATTTGACATGAGATATTGTCAAAAACCTACGTGTATCGTTGGATACAGAAACTACATACACATTTAAAAATAGGCCTAGAACATATGACGAGATAAGTGCATGATGGGTAAATAAATAAATATTGCGAATCAGATTTATGAATTTCACAATAACGAACAATCTTTTCAATTACGAGCGATTTTTGTCAACAAAGGAAATCATAGGTAAACAATTTATTTAACAAACAAAATTGAAAATGATTGACACAGATTCAATTGCAAATTAATAGTGATAGTAACACACAATAGTTGTAATAGGAAAGGAAATATTCAGATTTTGTTAGATTATTGTAGCAAATTTTCTATTGGTATATATTTAGATTTAGATCCACACTTTCTCAATGCCCGGTTATCTTTTATCGTAACGATAAAGTGGCGGTTAGCAGAATTTAATTTTCTCAATGTATAAGTACTTAAAATTTATCGGGCCGAGAACGTTAACAGGAGGTTTAACGCCGGTTAGTAGTTTATCGGAATAAATACAAAAAGGTGACAACAGCTGTTTTGTTTTCATGTTGATATGAGGAGGAGCATGAGTAGGAGGAGGAGGAGGAGGAGGAGGAGGAGGAGGAGGAGGAGGAGGTCTAGGGGGTGGAGGAGGGAAAGGAGGAGGGTGTGGAGGACGGAGAAGAAATCAGACTCTAACACTAGTGAATAAACTAGTTTGTGAGCAGGACTAACTAAATACTAAGACCTCCTCGAGGTAATCCCTGCGTAACGCTAAACTTAGTCCTATTTTATTTATTTATTTATTGGTACTCATATTTGGGGCCTATTTGGTTACAAAATACTACTACAAATTGATAGAATACGCACAGCTGCGGTCAGACAAATAGCAGCACCATCTCATAAAAATTTCGGTAAGGAAAAATTTTAGTTTTTCATCGGGGACCTTCAAAGTTTTTGCGTTGATTTAAAGATGATAGTATGCCATTCTTAATTTGACTTCAAATAAAAACGTGGAGATAAAGGCTTAAGAACCATTTATTTCAGAAACTACATCAGTCAAAATAATAGCAGTGCTAACGAAAACTTAAAATATATGTTTTTAATTATTTTATTATTTTAAAATAATAAGTAAAATGCCGATATTTCTTTGAATTTAATACTGTCTTTGTTGCTTCTTACTGCTTCACAACGGCGTTTCATGGAGTCAACTAGTATTTTACAACTTTCATCAGGTATTTTTACCCATACCTGTTTAATTACACACCTAAGTTCATTATTGGTTTTCGGTTCTGCTAATGAGACCTCCGTTTTGGAATCACATTAAAAATATTCGAATGTACTGTGATTCGGTGACTGCGAGGGCCACATAATAACATCGGTATTATTGTGTTCAACCCGCCTATTTGCAGGTTGGGTATTTGTTTTGGATCATTGTAAGGCTTAGAGATCTATTAAAAAAGCATTTCATATTCTGCATGTGGAAGCATAATATTTTGTAATATTTCTATATATTGGACAGCGTCCATGGTAGTTCCCAACCAATGTTTTGATCCAACTCCAAAATATGAAAACCACGCCCAAACGTTTACATTTGTTTGGCCGTTTTGGTAGTATAACGAGGGACATATTTCGTATTCAGTCGACGTCTTACAAACTGTAGAGACCCTGCAAACAATTTCATCTGACTATAAAATGTTTCTCCACTTTTCAGTTGGTCGCTGCAGCCGTGTCTTTGCATAATGCAATCTTTTAGTAACATGTATTTTGTTTTAAAGTGAGACTTTTCTCGGAATTGTAGCGTAGATTTTATGTTCACGTAATATGCTGCGACTTAGAGATGGACAAACGTTGTCTTATATTTCGGTGATTGGCGTTAGTGGGTTGTTGGTGCTAAATCATTTTATTCGGCGTATGGTTCCAGGTGATTTTTCGGACGCAATACGACATTTCTGATCATTTTCGAACTATAGTGGAATATATTCTGAAGTTCGCTAAGCGATTTTCCCTCAGATACCAACCTTTTTAAAGAACCCGTTTATCTTCCTCAAAATGTTTTCCTCGTCTCACTTAAGCAAATAAATAAGAGAAAATTATTTCAAAAGCATTGTATAATTTATAAAGCCTTACGCATAACTTCAAATCAAGCCAGAAATTGTAGATTATAACATGTTTCTAAATTTTTTTTTCCAAACTGCTATTATTGTGACCTATCCAAAATTTCGACTAATCGGAAAAATTTGATTACTTAAGTAATTACAATAACATCACCAAATAAAAACTTATTTCTGATTTGTACTCTCATAACACAGTTTTCAATAAAGTACCGGCAATACAAAAACTATCCCACACAAAAATTTAATAAAAGACGTTTGTAACAGTTGTGTAACAGCGCTGCTATTATTTCGACCGCCACTGTACATATACTGCTTAAAATTACAAAAATAAAATTATATAACTAAATGACGTGTTTTCCATGTGTTTAACAATTGAGGTGACGACATAAATATTTTTTTTTATATATAAATGGAAGAAGAAAAATAATTTCAAACCAAGTAACTCTCACAGTAGAGGACAATTTATTAAAAACGCGGGCTACTCTAACGTGAAATGATGTGTCCAATAGCGGCGACAACTTAGGAAAAATTATTTGATTGATTCTCGTAGATCTACTGAATTAAACAAATGTTGGGGTTTGCAGTCTAAAACGTTTATAAAAATGTAATAATATTTACAATTTGGGAAAATGTGCATCCCAAAAACGAAACAATGTATTATGAAATGTGGTCATGAGGTTTAATATTATACACGCCCAAAAACAAAAAAATCCGACCACTGGCTCAGAAGTTAGTAACTTTACCCTACTACCCTCCGACCGCCAATCCGAAAATTTTGAACCCGCTGCCATTTCGTACCCTTGCATTTTCGGACATGGTCCTAGCGGACTTTTCTTCATGAAATGAGCCAAGGAATTGAATATTGAATATTATTTTTTTATTTATTTATTAGTAGTATTTTTAATACTTTACATTACATTATATGTTTTGTTTTTCCTTTTACAAATTATATCAATAACTCTGATTAAAAAATTTAAATATTTTTTATAAAAATTACAATTTCTCTTCTGAATAAATTTGGATTCATTTCATTCTTAATAAAATTTGGCATCATGTTGTATAGATTCAATCCTTTGTAGAAAAGTGATCTTTGCATTGTATTGTTATCTGGTCGTTGTAGTCTAAAATCCGTAGCGTTTCTTAAGTTGTATGGTTGAACATCCCCGACGTATCTTAGTTGTTCTACTAAATAATCAGGCGCCTCCCCCATTTTCATTTTTTGAATAAAATGAATTGTGTTTAGCTCTAATCTTTGTTGTATATTAAGCCATTTGAGTGTATCTAACATATATTTTATTGAGGTAAATCGATTGCATTTAAGTATTGCGCGCATAGCTTTATTTTGTAATTTTTGCATTCTTGATATTTGTTGTTCTGAGCAGCATGTGTATAACACAGTAGATCCAAATTCAAAATGTGGTTTAATCGTAGTATTGTAAATGTTTATTGCTGTTATAATTGATATTTTGTTTCTAATACGTTTAAAAAACCCGATTTTTTTCCAATTTTTTTACATATATATTCAATATGTTCTTTTAATTTTAAGTCTTTGTCTATTAGAAACCCCAGATATTTTATATTATTAACTTTTTCTATTATTACATCGTTAATTTTAAATGTTATGTTAGTGTTCATATTTATTTAAATTATTTTAGTTTTATTTTCGTTTAACTTTAATTTATTCATTTTTAACCATTTATTTATATTATCCATATCATTTGATAAGTTAGCGTGACATAACTCCTCCGTGTCCGCTTCAGTGAAAATCAGCGTATCGTCAGCATATAGGACAATTTCACATTTCTCCAAAACTTTTTCCATGTCATTGATATATATAATAAATAGGAGCGCTCCTAAAATTGAGCCTTGTGGTACTCCAAACTCATTTATCGTAGCATTTGATAACGTGCCATTAACATTTGTAAATTGCCTGCGTTTAGTTAAATATGACTCAAACCATTTCAATTCAGCATCTTGAATTCCGTATTTATAAAGTTTTTGTAGTAGAATATCTCTATCGATTGTTTCAAACGCTCTTTTAAAATCTAAAAAAATCGCCATTATTTTTTTATTCTTCTTCGTGAATTTCCATCTATTTATAACATAGTTGACTGCTGTTTCACATGAAAACTTTTTTTCGGAAACCCGACTGATATTTTGAAAGTAGCTTGTGTTGTTCCATATACCTTTCTAATTGATTTTTAACTGTCTTTTCAATGATTTTTTCAAAAGCTTTTAACATATTTATTGGGCGGTATTCTTCACATCTTTCTGTATTTTTAATTTTTTCTATGGGTGTAACCATAGATTCTTTCCAACTATTTGGGAAAATTCCAGTTTCTAGTGATTTATTTATAATTTGCAGCATAATGTTGCCGGCTATGTCCCAGTTATCCAAAATCATATTGATTGTTACTCTATTGTAGTCAGGGTTTTTTTTAATAGTCTTGCATATAGTTTTAAGTTCTTCTATAGATATTGCACGGAATTTAAACTTTAAATTTATCACAGGTATTTTGTTTTCATATTGCACATACTCGATGGAGTTTCTAATTTCTTTAATACTATTGACGAAGTAATTATTAAAGTTTTCGGCTATTTGAAAATTGTCCGTATATTCTACTTGATTAAATATCACACTTGTTATTACCTTTCTGGGTTTTCTTAAAACTAGTTCTTTTATTATTCTCCACATTTCTTTCTGGTCCTGTGCATTGTTTATTTTATCATTTATATATTTATTTTTCTCATTTTCGATTTTAACTTTATATGTATTTCTAGTTATTTTGTAGTTAGTCCACGCTTCGTCGGTGTTTTCAAACATTGCGCATTGATATTTAAAGACCTTTTCCCTTTTCAACATTTTTAGATCGTTATTAAACCATTTATTATTTCCATTTTTATTTATTTTTGTTTTAAAACAGAATCTTTGTATAGTATTTTCAAACACATTATCGAAATTATAGACATTATTGTTAAAGTCGCTTTGTTCATTATATTGTAATAATGATCTTATTTCGTTTCTGAATCTAGCTTTATTGTATTTAAATAATGTTATTTCATTCTCTTGATTTTCATGCTCAGTATTGTCGCACTCGCACCCCACTTTCAATACGCTGGAGGAATTTGTCCGGAACTTCCTGAATCACCCTGTATATGACCATGCCCCTTTGTCCAATCCCACCCATATTTGCAGCAGATCTTAGAATATCTTTTTGTTCAAATACAGTTACCAAGAGCAGAAATAATGGGTTTTTATTTTCTGATTTGTATGGGAGGTACGACGCTCCTTTCCAATCCCGCCCATATTTTGATAGTTCATTTTTGTCGTCGCCAAAAAGACAAATTCATCTACCACTTCAAAATTAAATCGGTTGTCAACGTTCAAGTGCGGACCAAGTCGAGAGGTTTCTCTAGTCGCTGACACCATCAATTTTGTTTTGCCCTCATTAACAGCAAGACCCACCTTCACTGATTCCTCTTCTATTCTTGAAAATACTGCAGTAACCTCTCGCAAATTTCGCCCAATGATGTCTATGTCGTCAGCATACGCCAGCAACATATGGCTTTTCGTGTTAATGGTCTTGTTCGTATTTACTGCAGCCTTTCTCATTATTATCTCCATTAAGATGTTGCAGATATTGTGCGAAAGTGTGTCGCCTTTTGTAAGTCCTCGCTTGGTACAGAATGGTTCAGTGAGGTCTTTCCCCACTTTCACTGCTGATTTGGTGTTGGTCAGCGTCATTCTACACAGGGCCGAATCATTTTTGCCGGTATCCCAAGTTCAGACACCTTCGTACGGTTTTCCCAGTATAGGGCTATCGAAAGCTGCTTGGTAAAAGGTGGTATGTATTGATTTGGTTTTCGTGAGTCGTTTCCAGGATATGGCGTAGCGTGAATATTTGGTCAGTCGTGGACTTGCCTGGTCTAAAACCACACTCATAAGGTCCAATCAGGTTTTCAATAATTGGCTTTAGTCTTTCACATAATTGTTGTAGCACATTTAACCATAAATGGCATTACTGCTTGGTTATTGACTGAATAAATTAAATTAATACGCTCGACAAGACCTTATACGCGATGGATAAAAGACTGATACCGCGATAGTTGGAACAGACACACGGATCACCCTTTTAAATACAGGAAAGAATTCACTGAAACTCCAATTGTCGGGCATAGATTCCCCCAGCCATATACCGCATATAAGTCAATGCATGTGGGCTGGCAGTCGTTCGCCACCTACCTTAAAAAGCTAAGCGGGCAGCCCATCCGCACCAGCGGCTTTTTTATTCTTAAGGCGGTTGGATCGCCGTTCTAATCTTGGTTGTGGGGGGGGGGTACAATCTACACTATCTTCCACTATCATTACCTCCTGATCTTCAGTGGAAGAATGAGCACACGCTGTTTATCAGTCACCAGATTCCCATTCTCGTCCTTGCAGGAGGGCAGCCCATTATTAGGCCCGTTATTCGAAGTTAATATAAAGAATTTAAAAATACCACGCATACATGTAGAATTGTATAGCAGCCTTAACCCTCTAATGCTGGATTCTAAAATAATGTGTTAAAATTATGAGAATAATTTTTTTTGGGTAAATTTGAGCCTTTGACTTCAAAAAAATGTTTTGCAAGTCAGTACGAACAATCGTTTACCTTCCATGAGCCAAAATATAAATAAGTACCTTGAGGCGCACTCTTGGGGCAAAATATACAATAAATGTTTAATGAATACTGTATGTTGGGTTTTGTTGAAAACATTTGAAATTAGTTACAAGATCATACGAGAATTGAGAAATACATTATTTATTTTCGTTTATGATAGACAAACTAACTATTTCTATGATTCGAACAGCATAAATGAAGTTTCTCGCAAATCCATGTACCTAGACTGATAAAAGGGAGCGGCGTTTAAGAGCTTGAAAAGATTTTACAACTATATTGCTATATCTGTCAGCAACTGTAAAAAAAAACTTCCTTACTAAAGAAAAAAGTCGTTCCATTTGCCATGAGTGTGTCTTTCGTGAATAGTGGCACTCTTAAGCATTAGAGGGTTAACAAAGCCTCCTACATCAAGAGAGTCTACTGCTTCGTTCTCTGGTATATCTTAATGACTGATTATCTACAAAAATAGTAATCTTATCTGATTTTCACAGTACGTGAGCTTAAAAACACAACAAGTGTATTTAACTCTAACAGACATATAAGAGCAAATACCCCCCCAAAAAAAAAGAATCGAGTGTATTTGGGAGAACCGCTTCCGTACTGCATTACCTTGTCAATTCTTTTTACAACGCGTGAGACTCGGATCAAGTAGTTCTTTGGAATTACTTGATATTTCATATTAGAGGAACTGACTATTTTTACATATCCCTAACTAGTATTTTCGTTATGATAAATTGGGTTCCTCTAAGTCGAAATTTTCGTTCGCCTGAGTCTATGTTTGTTCCCAAGTGACAGCACATTCGAAGTAGAGAAATCAAAATTTGTACTGAAAAGTTTTGAAGAATTTTATGTTCTCATTCGACCTGAAACGACAAGATAGTGGAGTAGGTATTGCTAATTGATATTTTGGTAGCCAATTAAAGAAGTGATTACGTGTCCATGAGTTCTTAACACTTTCGCGGACAGCGACGTGTATAGACGTCCAACAACTGTTTTCTAGTGGGACATGACGTGTATAGACGTCCAAATTTGTTGTTCACAAAATGTCAAGCCGTTCATAGCCGTCCGTTTTTGTATGGGTTTATATTGTTTGTGTGTGGTTCGTGTCCCACAAGAACTAAAATTTATTATAGTAGTGTGAACGAAACTATGAAAAAAAAACCCGTTTTTTGCAGTTACTAATTTCGCTACTTTGGGGATTTCCATCGCTCGACGTGCATGAACGTCATGTTCTTGTGCAAATTGATTCAGTTGATCAAAATGGTGTCCGCGAAAGGGTTAATGCAACATGTAATTTTTTGCTGGGTAGTAGCCAATACATTGGCATTTATGATCCGTCAGTACCGGTCGCCTGTGATGCAGACACTGTCTAGTAATTTAAATTGAAATAGGAACTCAACTATAAGGTTTCGGATATGTGCCCATCTGGATAAGCGGATCAAATAAGTAAAAAAAAATCAATTGGTCGGAAAGAACTATTAAGTAAAAAAAAACATGATCACCGGTTGTGGGAAAATCTTGTTCACAGTAGACCGCTATCTTTTATCTTATTTCTGCCTTTGGTTTTGTACAAAACTACAAAGACAGACGAATGTTTGTAATGGCATGAAAGCAATTCAAAAACGAACGGTGGCTGTTTTGGGCCATATACATCAGTACTACTTCAATATAGGTACACAACAGCAAAGTTGAATCAGGTATGTATATAGTATAGTTAAATAGTTTCCCTACAGAAATATTGATATGTTGTTAGAAAAACAATCTCTTAAAACAACCCTTGATGTCGTCCGTTCTTTGCTTCTATTAAATACAATTTCAGCCTGTCACGAAAATAGCAGGTCCTTGAAACTGAAAGGACAAATCAGGAACACTGTCGATACCTTGAACCGGCTATCGATTGTCGTATTAGGCCGACCGCCATCACATACTGTTTTTGTATGTGTTGTGTACTGTGCGAATGACGACAGAAATGCTGTTGTTAATAAATTGTCATAATGCCAACACGTAAATAGAAAAAGAATCTGCAGAGGGGGTTGGAGGCCATGTTATTCACTTAATAATAAAGGAAATGCGCATAACTTACACACAGATGAAACAGCCAATAATCTGGGCAACAGTTTGTGCTGCTGGTGTCTCTGCCAAGGACTCGTTTATTAAATGCCGTCAATGATTTTCACAGGTAAATGTTGAGACATCCAGGCAAACATGTAAACTTATTATCCGCTCGCTGTCCACAGTTACGTATGTATATGTTGCTTTTGTCCTTAATTAGTTACAACAATAACTAATTTGGACGTCTTGCACTTATATCAGTTGCTTAACTCACTTTTTTATTGCGCAAATTAGTAAAAAAAAAAAAACACTGACGTTTTGCACTCACTCTAATTTTTATTTTGGTTTTTGCAAATTCAACTTGTTTTCAAGTCGAACGACCAACCAAACAACAATTCGCCTTGGTTTTTATTAACACACAAAAATACTACGTCTAGCTTTGTGCAAAGAATTAATAACAATGAACGCGACGTATGTATGCATATGTATGTATGTATTCGCCAAACAAATGCTTAAGAAAATTGCAAAAATTGTGTTTTTGCTTTGTTTTCTCACGTTTTATTCTCATTTGTGCATGTTTTGTTTTTCTTCTGTTTTCGGTCCCGTTTGTTTTGGTAGAGCATTGCCAGATGTAAAGACGGAATCAGTCAACACAAAAGCAGCTGTGTAAAACTAGCCATATACATGGGATATGTTCATATGATTTGTTCGCGCATCATTTCTCCACACACATCGAACATGTCATATTGTGGTTGAAAAGTAAAGCGGAACAAGCTATTGATTTATCACTACGGGCTTTATATTTCTCTCTTTTTGATCGCCAAACGGCAATTTCTGCAACTTAAAACATCAAAATATTCTTGTAAATTTTGTTTACTTGCCATGATTTGACTGATCACTTCAAAAGTAAATGAAATTATGAAATGCGTAAATGTTCGCGAAAAACGCCATATACATATGTACATACTGGAGCAAAGTCCAGTTGGGCCCAAAATTCCGTTTTTTTTTTAGGGGTCGTAAAACACGTAATTTTAAGCTAAAATGTAAAAAAAGTTTATCGGAAACAAATATTTTCGGAGTTATTATATGGGGGGTTTTACGTTTAGAAAATTGCCTTTAGTGATGGTTTGGTATCTGTTTTGTATAATACAGGCCAAAATAATTGAAAAGTATTAAATGAAAATTTTCGATAACTTGCTTCGTTATCGAGATATCGAGAAAAAAACCAAAATTAAAAAAAAATAATAATAAAATGTGAGAAAATGGGACCTACGTTGCTCGTACCATGTGGTAGTCCTTTTTGAAAATCGTTAAATTTATATTATAAATATGTGTGGCAAAATCAGAAAATTGCGCGATTTAAAAAAAAAATACTGCGCTTTCACTCTTAATTTGTCGGGATTTTAAAGGGTTACAAAGACAAATAAAGTGTCATATTTTACCTGCAGGGCCCACCTTTCTGACAGCATTGTCAAATTAGCACCTTCACATTGGCAACATTCTGAGATAATATCCTTTTTTCACAAAAAGTAGGGGTATACAAGTCGAATCTCATGAATTGGCTCGCAATGCGTTAATGAATCGCGAATATATATACGCAGTTTTAAAGACATGTTTATAAGCTTTCCAACGATATCCTCCGTCCGTCGGAAAATGTAGAAGATATTGATGGTTATATGTACAAATTTTGGGGGTCCGTAAACCGGAAATTTGGGCCGCCGACAAAAAAAATCAACTTTTTTGGATAAAAAGTTGTATCCATTGTAGTAATTTGGTGCTATTACGAGAGTTTGGGCTGTGCTGGACATAAGCCCACATACTAAACAAAGTGGAATATGTTACAATAACTGAAAATTTTTAAATTCTAGTTATTTCTTCGAAAACAATAAAACACACATGAAATTTGACGTCGCGCACTAACAAATCACACGAACATATCCTATGGCTGAATTTGTAGAGGTTGACCCAGTAGGATTTGTTGTAATTGTGGGTACTTACAACACGGATTTTGTTTCTGTTTCATGACTCTAACTGCCAAACTCTAACTGTACATACGAAAGTACAGTAACAAAACACCCTGCATTTGAAAGGTGGGTCATAAGAAACCAAAATCAACTGTTCTAATGCGTCAACCTCCACTAGCTCATTCATAACATTTGTTGTAATTGTGGACACCAACAACAGGGATTTTGGTTTTGTTCTATGACTCTAAATGTCAAATTCAACACAAAACATATGACCCAAGATGGATTCATAGATGGTGAACGCATAAGCACAGCTGCTTTGCTTTGTTTACATTGGAAACCACTTTCGAACTGTCAATTTCACATGTATTTTGTTTTTGTGTGTGTTTCCGTTTTTCACACATTTGCCCAGGCGGGTTCTATGACACAGCTGATCAACTTTAGAGTTGGGAAAACATGTAGGATAAAGTAAGAAAGAGATATAGCGATAGAGGACTGGAAGTATGTAGGGTTGCTCAATTCGTTTTTCACATAAGTATTTGCCTTTGTGTATTGAACCAAAAGTACAAAACTCATCAACTGAGAGTATTTTTGTGATTATTAAATCGAGGAAAAAAGGAGTAACAAGCGAAATAATGCAAAATGTAATGAAGTGTTAGAGTAAAATTATTTATAGAGTTCGCAATTAAACCACAAATGTATTAAAATAAAGAGTTTTCTCATTCGGCTTGGGTTGCCCAGTCTGTATAACTCTTGCTCCAACTTTTTCAGTGACCTTTCTTGGTTTCCGCTCCAAGAAAAACAGCTGTTGCAGACTCTATGTATATTATTCTATGCGTTAACCTTTACTAGATCAGCCTTGGCACTTGAGTAAAGCCAAGGGGTACCGATGAGACAGCTGATCAAGTAACGACGTGGAGAACAAATAGAGAAAATACTTTCAAAGAAGAATCGGTGATAGGTTGCGTGGTGTGATTTTCATACTTTTGCTGCCACGTGTCAAGTATTGCCAATTAAATCGATTAAAAAAAGGAATGTACAGTGAAAAAAATCAAAATATAATGAAGTGTTACAGTAAAATTATTTGTGTAGATACCAATTAACACATAAATTGTTAAAATTAAAGATTTCTCTCATTCCACTCTCATTCTCCATAAGTTTTCCACGTGATTCATGGACTTTTTTCAAACATGAAACAGCTGTTGCAAACTCTTGTTAATATAATATAACTCTTAATATATACAAACTCTTGGTAAAGCTTGCTTAATGCCCGGTATTCAGTTTTTATGAAATTTTTCGTCTTTCCCATATAAATATGCGTATAAAAAATAACGAAAATTTCGTGAACCTAAAATTTCTGTCACCTTTGATTTACTTGGTACTCATCTTTTTGTGAAAATTTCGTTAGCAAAATCTACTACAGGGTTGTCATCCCAAAGTTATTTCGTACGAATACAATTGTTTGGAACCGGAATTTTGAAATTTATATTATTTTAACAAACATAAGTAACACCAAATACGTTAAAAATAATATGGAATGCGAAAATGAAATATTTGTTAGGTAATGCTTTATTCACGCAGCTGCAAAATTGAAGTCTTTCGGAATTTGTGCCGAAATTGAGTTGAAACATAGAGAAATACTCACCGAGTAATACTTTAAGAGTGTGCACTAGTTATTTTTTGTACTAACGAGTTCCGTGGAATACTTGGGAAACATATAGAGTACAGCGTAGTAAAAGAAAATGTGGTTTGTTCACTTTTGTTTTGCGCTATGCTTCGCTTTTGATATTTAGGATTTGTGTCGTGTTTAATTTACTTCCACCGAATGAACGTATTGCATTTGATTTGTTATTTTATTTTTTGTTAATTTAATCACTTTTTACCACTTTTTTAATACAATATTTCACAAAACTACCCGAAATTAAGAACGCGACACGAACGAAAAAATCAAAACAAAAGTGAAAAATTTGTTGCTGAATTCCAGTCAGCTATTATCATCTCTTCTTTGAAAGCATATTCTCTATCTGTTCTCCAAGTACTAAATTGAACAGCTGACTCATCGGTACCCCTTGGAAATACTTAAGAGTTTCCATTACTCTCTTCGTTGCCACTTCATGACGACGAGGTAGTAGGCCATTTCATAGAGTTTTATTTGTTGCGGTATTTTACCAATTTTACACATTTGTTGGACATAAAAATAACAGAAATCAAAGGGAATGCGTAGTTTCTTTTAATACAAACAACATAAAACATAATTTAGCTGTCATTAGCATCAATAAAGACTATTTAAAATTAGTTCCTGTCTTCTTTGCTCTCTCATTCTCTATCATCGGCCTAGTACCTTTTCGATCAGCTGTGCCATAGAATCCCCCTGGTTGAAATTGCTCAATTTCGCATATATTTTGACAACTACGAAATTGAGATATTTACGACAATTTCGTTGATATTGACTTAATATTGTCGTATACAACGCTGGTTTTACTCAACAAAATTAACTTAGTACTCTTTTTTGCATGTATGCAAGAGAACGAAGCCGACAAAAAATGTAATTTTCGTAAATATTGTTGGTATTTCAAGTATGATACACAATAACATTCTACAAAAACGGTGGATTGGAATACGGAAATAGAACTCATTTTTGTATGCAGTCCACTCAAAAAAATTTTTTTACAGTCTATATAAAATAATTATCTTCATGTTACACATTACACACAGCATTGTAAAAAATAGTACACCGGCATCACAGATTCTTGCCCATTTGAGCGAAATCTAAAACATTTATGGAGATTCCAGCAATGTCAAAATATATGCAGAATCTCGGGATTTCGTAACCATTTCGTACGAAACCTCAAAAACGAAACGAAAACGGACGACAATTTCATAAAATCAGGGCTTAACGTACGCGCAAAAAAAAACTTAAAAATGAGCCATGATAGAGCTGGAAATGAATCATTCTTTTTTGATTACCATTCATTGAGATAATTATTTTCACCAAAAAAATAATTGAATGAAATTTGAATCAATTCAACTGAATTTGGCAAAAAATAAATAGCAATTTATTTATAATTCAAATGAATTTACAAAATAAATTGCAATTCATTTCCAATTTAAATGAATTTGACATATTGAATTGCAATTCATTTCCACTTCAAATAAATTTCAATTCATTTGAATTGCATTTATTTTGAATTAGTTCAAATCAATTAGAAAAATGAGTTCAAATTCATACTAATGAAATGCAAATCGAGAGTAATTCTGCTGTCTTTGATATAAATATGAATAGCAAACCGAGAGTAATGCTTACTCTAGATTTACTTAAACTAGTCTTTTTTCAAAAGCAAATTTAATTCAAAAGAATTGCAAAATCATTTTTCTAATTTATTTGAATTAACTCAAAATCAATTCAATTCAAATGAATTGCAATTAATTTTGCCAAATTCATATCAATTGGAAATGAATTGTTATTCATTTTGCAAATTCATTTGAATTGGAAATAAATTGCAATTAATTTTTGCCTAATAATATGAATTGATAAAAATTTCATTCAATTCGTTTTTTGGTGAAAGAGTTAGTTCAAAATTTTAATAATTCAGTCCATGAATGATTCGCAATTAATTCAATAAAGAATAATTTGTTTACAGCTCTGATC
Organism: Phaonia tiefii; assembly: GCA_963931995.1. Classification (NCBI taxonomy): domain Eukaryota; kingdom Metazoa; phylum Arthropoda; class Insecta; order Diptera; family Muscidae; genus Phaonia; species Phaonia tiefii. Next base: position 163,755,508 of record OZ008370.1, on the reverse strand, counting down.
CATGGCAGAATTATTTATCAGGTAAGAGCAGCTGATTTGTGTTTTTTCTTCATTTAAGCTTTTAAATTGCTTCTTTTGTTAAAGTTTGGTTTGTGGATAAAATTCAAAGAATTTAAAACGCAAGTAGGACAAGCTAATAAACATTTCACATTTTGTGTATATAGTGATTTTCATTCATTAGCTAATTTTTACAACGTAATCATAGAGTTTATAATGCGGCTACCGATACCTCGTTTCTGTAATTCTCGAATCGAAAAAGTTTTCAAATGAAACATGTGAATTCAAACAAAAACTAAAAACCAAAACCAACCAATCGTCTTTGCAAAAACGCTACGAATAGGTATAAAAAATCGCTTCTCACATGTAACTGTTTCTATAACATTGTTTTGAGAAAACTCTGTCATATTTTGTTTTTTCATGCTTATTGGAAAAATGCGCAAAAATCAGTTTCTAAAAAGTAGGGAGTCGGAAAATCCAAAATTTGAAAAGTCAATAAATTACAACGGTGAAAGATGTTGACATTGTTCCTACAAAAAGTCTTTTTAAGAATTTAACAATTCATATTTTGAATGTAGAAGGTAAAAATTATATCATTTTGTTCTGTATTTCAATTAAGTTTTCCTAAATATTACAGAAAAATCAAAAATATTAAAAAACCAAATAGAAAAACTAGTTGAATATATGCCTATTAATTTGGAATTTGCAAGAGAACAATTCAGAGGGTTAAATTCCAACACAAATTATAAGCAACAGCGGGAATCTCCTAAAACAACTAAAACTCTTTTTCGCACTAGCTTAATTTGTTTGTTTATATTTTGTTATTACTTGACAGTTTTCTTGGCATATTCCAATAAATATGTCATCAGCGTTGGCTCTTTTCTCATTTACTCACAAATCGAGAAACGATGGAATTTTTTGTTTCATGCTTACTGTGAAAGTTTTTTCGATTCAAGAACTACAGGCACGAGGTATTGGTGTACCCAGGGGGGTTTCGATGGCACAGCTGGTCGACCTTCTAGCTGCAATTTTGATACAGGATAGAATATGAAGGAGAATGACCGATAGGCGAATTGAAAAGTCATAAGTGTCAAGAAAATCAAAGTTAAAATCAGTTTTTTCAATTCGACTATTGATCATTCTCTTTCATATTCTATCCTGTATCAAATTTTCGGCAGATTTGTCATAGAAACCCCCTGCTATGATTGACGCTACACTAGAAATTAACTACGTAGGTGCACCCATACAGAAATACTAAAGAGATGCCATGAGTGTTTCAGTTGCACCAAGTTCTCGTTGAAAGTTACTGGGTTAACGAAAGTTTTGATACAGTTTTTATGCCAGTTTTTTTCTGACAGAATTTGGATGTAATACAAATAAAAATTAGTGAAAATTGTTGTGTTCTTCAAATCAAAACTAATTTATTGCATATAAAGCTATTTTAAAAGTCATAAGTGCCAATAAAATCAAATTAAAGTCAGATTTTTCAATTCGCCTATCGTTCACTCTCTTCCAAATTCTGTCCGGTTTCAAATTTGCAGCTTGGAGGTCGACCAGCTGTGTCATCGAAACCCCCTGGTTAGCCCAGTGACTTTCGACGAGAATTTGGTGGAACTGAAACACACACGCACACTCTTTATGTCTTACTCTATGGTTTTATCTATTCATTACTTAAACTCTGCATAAGAAATCTGAGGAGACGTGTTTGGAGTATACGGCAACATACCACAAAATTATGTTTCTGTTAATATTAAAAAAGGGTTAAACATTTCGTAGGAATGCAGATTCTAATATAATTCGGTTACAACACATTCTGAAAATTTCACTTTGTTTCGGGTAAATCTTCAAATACATAAAAATACACAAGTTTATTGTTAATATCATGGATAAAGGAAATAATAGATATAGCGGGCCCATTGTCAACTTTGTTCACTAGGTGCAGTCCTGTAGTACTGTCACTTTCATTGAAGTTTCCCATAATTCTCATTGACGTTTATTCAAAATTGTGGCATATTTTTGTGAAATTCAACAAGGGGAAATGTGACAAAATGTAAATAATTTTATATAATAGCATTTGTTTCGTAAATAAAAAAAAAACTATTTCAAAGCCATGAGGCCGGTGTTGGGATGTCAATAAGAGAAAGCCCGTAAGACCGCCCGTACTTGAACATGCCGGAACGCCTTTTTAAACTAAAAACGTCCCCGCCCAAAAACTGTATCAACTTCTGTGGTTGCAGATGCCAAAACCGTTAGAGTGTCTGAGGACTCTCAACAAGGAATGGTAGATGAACCGGAGGAAGAACCAATTTATTAGGACATAGTCGGTGGTGACATGGCTTTGCAATTCGATGGCCATCAGATACTCTACTTTAAGTAACGTGTTGTATTCTTGTATTCTTGATATTTTTGTTGAAAATTATTTTTTCTTTTGATATGAAATTTTAGATTTTTATTGTCATATTTTTTGACTTTTTATTTGGGAACAAAAAAATCCCATTTATTGCTTTCAACGACATTTAGAAATTTACCCATTACACTAAAATTTTCCCAACACTTGTGCTTAGTTAAATAGCTAATACGGACTACACATTTGCTAGTCATGCGCATGACCACTGGATATCGAAGCAAAATAAAATTAAATTGTCCATTTTTTTTCTTTTTTCAATTATTTGTGCTGGATCACACGATAAAATTGCAAAGAAAACATGTAGGTAACGCACCAGATGCTGAATACTCCCAATAATTGTATTAATATAAATTTGTACTATGGTGGTGAACTTGGCTAAATTGTGTTTTCGTTAAGTTTTAACTAAATGTAGTTTCATCATCTGGCAATGCTACGCAATACCTACGCGGGCAAATGCTGGCAATGCTGAACTACAGAAACGTTGTTCATTGCGCATGGTTATATTTCATGTGTATACTTTTTCAAGTAACTCACTGAACACACCCAAGAGGCCGTTACAGTTTGAATATTTTTGCGAAATAAAATTACAACAAACGAATACTATTTTTTTGTTTTATTATTTTTTGTATATTTTACGAAACTTTATTTAAGTAACAATAACAATGTGACAAATGTTACGTATTGAACATCGACAATTGAATTATATATTAAAAAAAAATAGTAAATCGTATTGAACTGAAAACTAACAATATTTGTATGTACCTTTTGCTTATCTCTTTTAAACGCCTAAATTATTAACCGGACATGCTTAGATTAGTTAGGTTGTATTGGTAGTAAATTCCATATTGTTAATTGGTGTTGTTAGTAGTTAAAGTTAGTTAAGATTTACTTTATCTCTAAGCATAGCACTTGTTATCGTTATTCTGTATTAGATTTAGTATTTATAAGATAGTCTTTTATCGGGATTTTTGTTTTGAGAAGAGATCTACTTTCTAGTGTTGCCAACTAAACGTGTAATTTTCAGCCTCAAATTCCGTAAAAGTGTTGATCGTTTTAACTCACCATTTTGCTTAGTGTCGTGTTGTTGCTGCTTCTCCATTATACGCTGCACCTCACCAGCCTCCGAGCCACTTTCCCATTCAAACGCCGGACTCTGGCGGGAATTGGCCATGGTCAATTCTTGAATTTGCGGCTGTTGTGGCCTTTGTGGCTGCAGTTGCTGATGTGTTGGTGTTGCCTCTCTCAGCAGTGGTGATGGTGTATACTGACGTTGCGTTGGAATGTTATGCAGATGTGGTGAATGCTGTTGCATTATTAGGGGAGTAGCACGATTTTGCAGGTGTTGCTGCTGTGGACCGGGCATCACATAAGACTGCTTGAGTGCGTAACGGGGACTAATTTGATCGGTCAAAAGTCCCGCCTGCTGTTGTAGTCTCTGGTGCTGGGGTGTCCAATATATTTGACTCACTTGTTGACTTGAGCGATCAAGTATCAATGGAGTACTACGGCCGTCGTGCAAACGGGGACGTATAATTTGTGGATGCTGTGATTGCGATGTTTGATGCACCATGGGCTCGCGTACTGTGATGTAGCCATAACTTGCTCCAGGCATCGATTGCAGCTGGTGAGGTCTGATGTACTGTGGCTGGGCATACAATTCTGTTTGCGGATAGGCTGTAATGATTTGTGCAGGTTGAAGTTTGTCGCCATCGACTAATATGTACTGGGTTTGAGCCGACGAAAAGGAACTTTCAGGACGTTGTAGAGTACCGTGGCGTATGAAAACAGGCTTCAGCTCTGGTTCCCTTCTCACTATGTACGCAGGATGCCCAGCTACCATAGCACGTTGGGGAATTTCATACAATTCAGATTGATTGGACTGCATACTGCCTCTTTTCACTACGTGTGCATATATGGGGGAATTAGTATTGGGATCTGTAGCAATCTCTTGGGCTATTGGAACAAAATGTCCCGCAGCGGGAGCGGGTAAACTATGCATACGTTGTGGTACTTGCGGCGCAGCATACATGCGTGACGCTGGCCTTTGATGCGTTTCTACAGAGACATACGAAACTGGAGACAAATCAGTTCCAGCCGGTTGCTTCTCGTATATGGCTTGCAAGGGCGTTGATTGTTGGTTTGTTGGTGTTTTATTAAGAGACTTGCGACAAAATTCTTTAATTTTTTGCAAAATCTCATCTCTGGTCAGTAGACCCCCAATACGTCTTGTGGGCTGTTGATTATCGCCTTTGCGTCTTAGCACCACTGGTGTCTCAGGAGTTTCACTTTCAGAACCACGTCGTGTCATACCATCCAATACACTTTGACAACGATTGGGCGTAAATTCGTTTGGCAATTTGGCTTGCAATGCGTCTGGAGTCACAACAGGTTTACCATCAATAATTTTAACTTGGCGGTTATTGGATCGGATGACACCTGAAAAGGTATTTCGCTGTGGGGACCCTCTGGTAAATGTACCATCGCCGGGTGCTATACGCACCTGACTTCCTCCCGGTAAGTGTTCGTAGATATTCTCCAATTTGGATTCAGAATTCTGATTTTGAGACAGGGCTGCCGCAGTTGAGGCTTCTTTTTGTTGTTGCTGCTCCTCTTGTTGTTTCTGTATTTTCTGTTGTTGTTGCATTACTCGGTAGTACAACTCCTTATCAGTTTGCTCTTTAATAGCCCTTAACTTTTCCCACTCCTGTTGATCCACATAAACTCCCAGTTGCGAAGCTTTCTTTGGAATCGATGAAATCGGGGAAATGACCGTCTTGGGTTCAATTATATTTGCAGAATTTCCATCTCTTATGGGCGTTGATGTAATGGGCGGACCATCATTCACAGGAAATGTTGTTTCTCGCAGATTATCCCTTGATTTTGTTGTGATGGGAGCCAGTAATGCCTCTCCTGTAACACTGTTTGATCTCTGCTGTTGGACATTTCTACTGGCATTTCTCTTCAAGATTTCATTGCGATCCATTGAGGAGGATCTACCAAACACCTGGGGTCTATCTATAGGTTGCGTGGTTCTTTTAGGAATCATACTTTGACGATCTATTGTTCGTCTGAAATTCGGCTCATTCTTCTGTGGAGTTTCACGGGCCAAAGTGTACAAATTACAATTGACATTCGAGGGTCTTTCACAGAGCACAGTCTTGGGAGGATCTTGCCTACTTATACGTTCTCGAGATAATGTCCTTCGTGGTGGCTTTGCAATCGTTTTCACTTGCAACTCCTTCCTCTTAAACCCTGGCGTCCCTGCTGGCTGGTATTTAATATTTGTATGATTTTCAGAACCATTTGTGTCTGAATATTCAGCGTTTGTTAAAGCGCTAGATATTGAAACGGACATGTCATCGCCACTTGCATAGCTTTTGCGAGATCTTTCTAATTGTTGTCGAAGCTCCAACGTTTCCGCGGGACTTAAAAGACTACCAGCCTTGGGTCTTCCATGGAAACTCTGACGTTCCAGCACTACTCTTTTTATAGGTTTTATGGAACCGTTTTCACTGTTATAGTCGTACAAGGGCTTAATTATAGGTACCGGCTCTTTGGGAGTAGTTTTTCGTCTTGAGGCAAAAATACTATTGGCCAATAGCCTTTGAAATACTGAGGGCTTTCTTACATTTCCAGCACCATCAACGTTATCCGACCCATTTGAAAATTGTATATGTTCGGGTTCAGCTTTAAAGCTGATCTGTTTAATAGCAGTCGCCTGAGGCTTGGAATACATCGAATGGGCACCGTTGGGTATTTTCCTGGGTATTAAAGTCAAACCCTTTTTCTCGAGATATTCTTGGAATTCCTTTGATTTTATGGTGTTGGTAAAGGTGCCTTGGGGTGGTGGGGATGGCTCCCTGCTCAGAGTACCATCTCCGTTTTGAGTCATTTTATCGTCTGATGCTTGTTTTATACCATTCATATTGTTGTCATCGCTGGATTCACTTTTCGTTAATGGCTCTTCAATTTCATCTAAATCGTCGTCTGAGGAGAGGTGCAGTTTCTTAACTCTCTCATCGAACTTCTTGGCATTCTTGGTGACTTCCAGCGGATTGTACAAGCTGTCCTCTAGATCAGTGCCAGTTTTTATTTTCAAATCTGATAGTTCAGGGTAATTAGGTTTCGAGCATTTCTTAAATGGCAAAATCGTAGGTTTGGGTCTATACTCGTTTTGACGATTTTTCAAATCTTTAAGACGTTCCCGCGGCTGAGGCTGGGGCTGCGGCTGTGGCGTTATCTTCTTTGGTGGCCTTTTTAAAGCTATATCCTTAAGCTCCTCGAATTTAAGTCGTGCTAATACTGTTGGGTCGTATACAAAAAACGGATCCGGATTCTTTATGTATGTTTTGACATATTTGGACTGCTTCAAAACTTCCTCGGTGGTGACAAATTCATCTGAGGGCGATTTTATGACACCATTACTCTTGCGATTGTTAGCCTCGTTCTTAAGGCGTTCTCTCTCCTTCTCCTTTTCACGTTCACGCTCGCGCAGCTGTTGTGTAACCGTCTTCCTTACGCTGAGTGTAGGTGTAGAACGCTTGGCTGGCACTGGTGGTGGGGTCTTCTTGTCTTTTCGTTTAGCACTGCCGTTGGTTAAGTACCCATTGACCTTGAAGGGATTTCGTTGATCAACAATTGGTTCGCCAGTAATGAACTTTTTAATCTTTTCATCGTTCGGATCAAATGAAACAGATTTCTTTAACTTCGGTGTGGGCTTCTTATCTAGCTCACCCTCCTCCTCTTCGGTGGTGGTGGTATTCAGTGATCTGTCGGTTGTGTCCGTATCACAGCCCTCGTCTAATGAGTTGCGCAGACAACCATTTATCTTGAGATTATTCTGAGGCGATCTACGATTTGTATCGAGTGATTCTAGGGATGTGCATTTGAGGGGTTCCTTGAATTTATTCGAGAGATATTCGTTGCTACTTGTTTCTATGACAGTACATAATGATTCGGTGCTGACATCATTGCTGACTGGTTCGGACATGTCGCTTTGCGGATGTTGAATAGAGATCTATTAGAGCTGTTGGGAGATAGTGGGATCTGTGGGGGAATTGATGAGGGAGTGCTGTTGCTGCTTTTATTGATGTTGACTTGCATTGAATCGTTCGGGTGTGTTCCAATGGTAAACCAAATTGAAAAGCTGGAACAAAAGAAAAATTATGTTAAGTAAAAAGTTCTATGTATAGAAATTAATCTAAAGAAAATCGACATTTGTTTATCAAAAGATAATAAAATAAATCTTAAATATATGAATCTAATGGAAAAGCTTCAGTATATCACAAATTATATAAATTATATATAAACTAATTTTATATAAATTAATTTTATAAATTAATTTCTTACGCCGTTTGTAAAAGTAAAAATGGCCATTGAGTTTGCTGCTAACATTACACTTATGTTAGATGCTGATAACAACCCAGGTAAACTTGTTAGTCCCTTGTGATACCGCGGGCAAGTTAGATTCTTACATGTCCCGAAATAAGTTACATTTCATAGGTGACAGCCTCCTGCTGTCTAGAGCTGGAAACGTGCATAATAGATATTCAGTGTTTTCTTCCATGACGTCACAGCTTCTACAAAATTAATTTGGTCTGACCTTCAATCTAGCTGCATTCATACGGTTCCCGCAAGCATTAAGGTTCAAAAATTTGCTACTATCCAATCACGGATATAAAAAAAATTACAGCAGACAGTTGTCCGAGGCCTTCGGCCACGGACTGTCCCTGCAGGCTGTGTCAGAGACACGGCCATTAAGTTTAACGTAGAATACGCCATCCGATAAGACAGAAAACATATATAACAATAATTTCATTTGCTTATATTATTTATCATTTATTGTTATATATGTTTTCTGTCTTATCGGATGGCGTATTCTACGTTAAACTTAATGGCCGTGTCTCTGACACAGCCTGCAGGGACAGTCCGTGGCCGACCATTTGATTACCAACGGCATTTGATTCAAGTCCGTTTAAAAAAAATATTATGTTCAATTTTTTTAAACTTAATTTAATTTATGTATTTTAATTAATATTTGTATTGAAATAAGTTCTGCGAATGTTGAGAGGGCCGCCCGAATATTAAAAAAGGTTTACCTTATCGAGTCTTCGCATTAGCATTCGAGCGTTGTGTGAAAGCTTTACGCTTTACAATTCAAAATTAATGTTACAACAGCTTTATTGAAGCTTTCGCAAAAAAGCTTTATTACGTTAGCTTACTGTTTGTTTCACTTTTTACTAGATACATGTTGCCAAGCAACATTAGCTTGCTGTTCGTTTCACTTTTTACTAGATAAATGTTCCTAAGCAATGTTGAGCAACCAAAAACACTCAACCAAACACCACACATATGTTTGAGTGTATGTGTTTAAACAATTTTCATTTGAGAAATTAAAATACTAGAAATATATCAACCAATATGAAATGTATATCAAACGAAAGATAACATCTTCATTTACCTACAAAAAAAATTTAAAAAAAATTCATCTAGCCGTTTCCTCAAATTCAATGAAATAAAGATTACAACAATAAAAACCTGACTTGACTCCTCATACCGTAAGGTAAGACGTATTCTACGTCAAAACAATGGCCAATATAAAAAATGGCCGAAATCGCCGTAACCGAACTTTAAGGTTGTCACAAACACATTAGATCTTAACACATCCGAATTAAAGGTTGTCGCAACCACATTGGAGTTTGTCGCAACCTATTAGAGGTTGCTGCAACCGAATTTCAATTGTTCGGACTAAATTCAGTTGTGGCAACCTCAATTCAGTTGTAGCAACTACAATTCGGTGGCAACAACCAAATTTACGGTTGCTACAACCTCTTTGAAAACAATTAGATATGTGCGTGCAGGAACGGTTTGGTCGAATACTGTGTTTGCCTCTTCTTCACCTTTCCCACATCCTCATATATAACCGTTCGCGCAGAGTATGAGTATAATTCATTATCATAAGGGTATGCCAACTCATTTCAATTCTTGTGGAACTGTATGTAGTCCTGGGTGTTCCTATATCATCCCCTCCGTAAATCTCTAGAACGTACCTGCGCCCTGTGAATATCGTACTTATGAACCAAACAAGTATTACTGGGCTGAAGTAGAGTTCAGGAATACTGATTCCTGGGATTTGACGTTGACCATCCCTGCTTTTATCCTTCCGCCAAGAGGTCACTTCTTTAATCTCTAAATATTTCAAATGATAAAAGCTACAACAATCAGGAAGCTTCACAATAGGATTCAATTCACTAGTTCACTAGAATATAATCCACATACTACTCGAAACTCTCAGTGTCCAATAATCCGTGCAATTATTCAGAACATCACGAACTCCATTGTCCCAAGCATCGCTTTCCGACATGATAGTGTACTATTTCTGATCCAATGTACGTTCGTGTAGTTGACATACAGACGAATATTCTGAACATCATTTAAATATGTTTTATAACCGCCTCTCATCCTACCCCACTGTGACATTTGACTTTAACTGATGGCAGACACATCGCTAGGCTTAATAGATACCGCGGATCCGTCGGAATTTTTACGAGTTTTCGAGTTTTTCTCGACTCCCGGCAATTGCAGTATTTAGATAAAAATTCTGACATATTTTAATTTATACGGCATTTACACCGACCAAGATTAGCGCATTTCAAAGGTTAACTCCGTTGAACCACGCTAACCTAGAATATTACTCCTACAAATTTAATCTGTAAACACTAAAGTTAAATTTTTAACCTGATTTTGAACTGTTGTACAATTTTATGCAACACTGCTAAGTACCAAAAAATGCAACCATAGTAAAAACTTGCACTAAAAGTCGACAGTACGACAGACGATGTCGATCAATTGACTCCATATAATTGACTGTGATCGATTTAAAATGTGAGCTGATTTGACCGACTGATCCAATTTTAAAGATTCAGTTATTTAAAAAATATGCCTAATTTGTACAAATCTGGCAAAGCCAAGAGCTCTGAATTAAATTTTGTTGTTGTGCCGCCGTCTTCGATAATTTGGTCTCGGCATTGGTTTGCTTTAAAGTGGTCTAAGCACAAAGTTATCACCTGAAATGCCAATTTAATCTCAAACTGGGTCATGGTAAAATAAGATAGGTAAACTCGTTAGAACAACTGATTTGAAAATTTTTCTTGCTTAGGCGTTTCTCTTATGTCAAATTCACATGTATATTTTGTACCTTTTGTTTACTTTTACCGTAGATACACACATGTAGAACATTTGACAGATTATGGACACCAAACAATAACAAAATGCCTGCTTTTGTTGCAACAATTTACCATGAAATGGGTGGTATAAAAAAAATAAATAAATGGTTTCCCGTTACATCCCATGAAGGGATTAGGGAGAGCTTCTCACAACCAGTGAGCAGTGCGCGTTCTAGTTTTACACTCACTGATTGGGACCTACAGTTTTACACCGGTTCCGAACGGTATTTTGAGAAGCTTTTTCATGGCTAAATACTCGATAGTGTCGCCGTCACTATGCGAGGTGACCGCCGCCGTAAGCAGTTTAAGGTGGCCAGAGTAGGGATCGAACCTACGTCCTCATGCACAAGAGCCACGCACACTACCATTGCACCACCGACGGCCACGAAATGGGTGGTATAAACGACAAATATTAGAGAGACAAGTTATCGCTAACCTGATTGCGATAAACCGCGGTCTAAATGCGACATTACTCTTCGAAGTTAAAGGAATGGGAGCACAGTCAAATACAAATATATTATCAAAAATTTTACTGTTCCCATGATAATTGTACATAACATATGACTGTTCCGTATTATAGAAATCGCTTAAAGCTATAAAGTATTGAAACAGGCCTGAAAAGTGTACATAACGCAAATATCCCACAGATAAATTATACACACATGTTTAATATCTCTAAAACTTGTTTATATCTCTAAAACTTGTTAAAGATTTCGACAATGGCCACAAAACAGTTATTCCCTTTCACAGGGCCGGCATAAGAGAAATAACCAAAAAAAAAAAATATAAATATCTTAGGTAAAAAAAGACATTTGAATTAACGATTTGAATTAACGATATGAGTTAAGCTGGACCGAAAAAAATGAATTCAAAGGGTTCAACAAATAGTTAGTTTTTTCGCTGCTTCTCAATGTGGCGTTTTATTGCCACCATATTTTTTGTCTTAATTTCTTAATCCCGATTTTTTTTCATAAAAAAGTACAACCATATAATACGAAACTTCAGCTTGTCCAGAAAAAGCCTTCAAATTTGTCATTTCTATGCAAACGTTTCCCATTCTTCATTTGGCAACCTTTTGTAGGGACATTTCTGCAAGCTTCACTTGAGTCCAGCTCAAAGTGATAGGTTCCATGGTTGTTATAATGGGAGATTTTTTTTCTATTTGTTTTTTTTTGAAAATTGAAGGAAACACAGAGAATATGTACAAGTGAATGAATGATTTAGCACGAAATTTGAGAATAACAGCCAATTCATGTATCTTATGCGAACGTTTCTTTCGCATGCTACACGACAAACAGCTGATATTCGTTTCACCTAACAGTCATCAGAACGACAATGCGAAAGAAAATCAATGCGAATGAATACGTAAACCTTTTAGTACGATTTTTGATTTATCTATTTCTTATCGCTGTCATCTATGCGAACCTACATGTCAAAACAGTCACTTGTCTGTTTGTTATCGCGTAAACAACTACAAGTAATTGTTGTGGCAAAAAACAAAGAAAAAATGGAAACTACAATATCGGAGAGTAAATGGTAAGTAAATAATAATATAATTATAGTAAGTGGTCAATAAATAATAGTATATTATTATTATCTTAGCAATAGAAAGTCTACACAGCAGCAGCTACATGCGTTGGTTGAGCACATGGAGCTGAATCCAGAGTTTGCTACGGGAGTGCCAATATTTGGAAGTACCAGACAGTCTATTTTGTTCACAAAAAACACAACACGAATAAAAAAAATATTATTTGCTTTTTTGTTTGTTTGTATTTACCTTCTCATTTCTATCCAGCTGATTACTTTCAGACAGAGTTGTATTTTTTTATGATAAATCCCTTAAAATATCCCACTTTTTAAGGGAATTTTTGGGAAATTTATGAAATTGTTGATCTGGCCACAATGTAATACGACAACTTATAAATTGCTTACGTTACAGACGTAAAGCTGTGCGAAAGAACAAAAGAACCTTAGCTGAATCCAATTACGAACGAAAGTGAGTGACTGATTTTCTTTCGCATACATTTTCGTTTGAGTTACATGAATTGGCTGTAAAACTCAATGAATTGGTAGCGTCTTTCGTTTGTAAGCCTATTCATGGTGAAATGGCAAAGCAAGCTGAACTTTTTTTATTTTGACATATGTCACGCATCTCACGTGAATTAACCCTGAAAACCCAAATATCAAAAAATCACTCGTTATTACAACTTTTGGGTGATAGAGCGATGTAGCTCTGATATAGCCACTTCAGTTGTACCCGTACATTTTAGATATCACATACTAAACAAACTAAGTAATTGTCATACGATTTTCGTGGATGTTACTATCGAAATGAATATGATCAATAAATATTTTAAGAAAAATAATTTGTCAGGTTTTTACTTTGGTCCAGAGGTGATGTCAAAAAATCCGGTGAATGTGAAAGTGACTTACATGATCAGGCCGTAGTGTAGATAAGTTATTTCGCTCTTGAGAGAATTTTAGGTAAAGAAAAAGAGAACACATTTTGCTGTCACTTCTTTCTTACTCTCTTCTTTGAATATTTTACAGTATTTTGTTAGGGTTACAGCGTGAGAGAAAAAATTGCTTTTGGGTGTAATGTCTATATATTTGAATCTCTTTTACTTGTCGTTTGTTGCTGCAGTCGCGGAGGCATAAATCTCCCAATCCGATCAACAGACGAGGAGACAGACCCAATCCTTCCTGAGGTTTGTTGGTGTACACAGAAAAAAAAACCTAGTGTATTTTATTGTGGGTGATTTAAAATGTGAATTTGTACAAATAGAAACAATATTTTTTTGTAAATTTATTATTATTTATTATTTTATTTTATTTATTTATTTTTACACATACATATATATTTTATAAATTCATATATGTACATATATTGATGGGAAGCTTATAATCAAAATGTAGAAGACAATAACATATAAAACTTTGAAATAAAAACTTATTTAAATCAAATTAAGAAAATCAATTGAAGCTTTAACAGATGTTGTGTATATCTCATATTTTATCAGCAGGTTTATTTGGGCGGCTCTGAAAATCATCGACTTGCCGGAAACTACATCAACGTTTGATGTCTTCTAAAGTTGAGGATCAATACGATGTAATTCGGTGGTGCAATGGTAGTTTGCGCGCCTCTTCTACATGAGATCCAGGGTTCGATCCCTACTCTGACCACCTTAAATTTCTTTCGGCGGCGATCACCTCGCATAGTGATGGCGACACTATCGAGTATTAAGCCATGAAAAAGCTTCTCAAAACTACCGTTCGGAACCGGTGTAAAACTGTAGGTCGCAATCAGTGAGTGCAAAAACTAGAAAGCGCACAGCTCACTGGTTGTGAGAAGCTCTCCCTAGTTCCTTCATGGGATGTAATGGGAAACCATTTTTGTGTTACTTAATTGTAATGCAGCTAAAAGCACTTTGGTTATTTCTTTGGTTTGCTAGCCGGAGGAAAGATCTGCTAGTACTTTGTTTTCTTCCATCTTCGGTAACACGGACAACCTCTGTCCGATTGTGGCTGCTGCTGCACCAACACTGGGTGGTATTCCAGTTTCAGCTGGCTCCTTCTTAACAATGATTCCTACGGTTGACCCCCTGGGTTTGGCATGATTTTCAATTTTCAATATTATTGTTGCTATTCACCAGATGAGGATATTGTCTAAGAACTTCTAAGATAATCATACCCATAGTACACCTTGGAGCTTGAACTGTCTTTCACCACAATGGTGAGGGGTTTATCCGGGCCGTCGTGATTTTTTATTTACTACGATGGCGGTGCTACCAGGTATAAGGCTTATCGCCGCCATAATGTACGAGGTAACACGCGTGTATGAATTTTGGTGCACACTTCGCTGGTGCTTTTGAGGTTGTTGCGGAATATTTACCTCGTTTATACGGCACTAAAAACGGCTTCCAATGAAAGCGCGGTGGTTCGATACACATAAAACGCGCCCGTTTATAGTTACAACGAAAACAACTCTGTGTGATCACACTTTGAAGACGAATCGAAAACAGCTGATTATTTGTTGATTATTATTGTCATGCACACAGAGTTGCCTACATTAGTCTACTGTGTTTGTTGACATTTGTATCAGTTGCTATACACCTAAACAGAATGAAATGTGCTCAGCGTCGGAGTCAATTTCTGTCTTGGAGCAAATACACTAGTTACAATTCGGTCTTAACTCAAGTATTTTTAGGCCGATCTGGTTCAAGCGAGTGCCATTACAAAGGTCATTTAAAACTCTATTAATTGGTGTATAAGTATATTAATTTTAATTAACCCCTTACGGAAAATTAAAGCATAAAGTTTTTTAACCTCACTTTTTTGATAAAAATGTGGTTTTCTTAAATAACAGCCCTAGTAAACTTGTTTTCTTACAAGAGTTAGAAGGCCTCGCTCTAAGCTTTCTTTTAAGGTATAATACTGTGCGTCAACCCATCAAAGACCGGAGATATTTAAGTTCAAAAAAATCATTTTAAAAATTCCACGATATTTTTATCATTTGCCTTCAATGTGTTAATAAGAATTAATATGTTTATATACCATTTAGTAGAGTTTTAAATAACCTTTGTAATGGTACCTATTCCAACCAGATCGGGGCAAAAATACTTATGACTTATACACTCAAGCTTTAAATGCCCATATCTCATGAAGTTGGGCCGAGCGGGGAAAGAAAATAACTTTTTCGACTCAGCGCAGAAACTTTTGTCGATGGTAAAGTTTTGCTGTAGACTAGAGAGTTGTAGCTTATCCGTAGTTATGTCGAAATTTTAATTAAATAAAAAAAATCTTCGAACTTCATCTTTCCTAGTCTGAAACAAGAGCGCCTAAAAGTTTTTTATATTGGGTACCCTGGTTACGAAAGCATGAACAAAAAGCAGCTGTTAACCAGCGTATTGGCAAAGAAGGCGTTTATACGGACACTCACTACGGTTTGGCATTCGTCAAGTCGAATTGAAATCTTGATTCTCGTCGCTACGCTTAATTTTTTAGATACGGTTATGGCATGTGTTTATACCTGCGTATCGAACCACAGCGCTTTCATTGGAAGCCGTTTTTAGTGCCGTATAAACGAGGTAATTGTCAACTACGACAATACGTTTTTGTTTCTGTGTTAAAGAACGAGCGGCGGCATTGACAGCGGCGCCCGTATTGTTTGAAGGAACTGCTCTTCGGCGTAAGTTTGGACTTATAGGCTGTAAAAAAACAGAATGGGAAAATATATTACTCTCTCGTCATAAATCTCCTCCATTATATAACATACCATTCCAATTTTCTTTGGTTGCATTTCCATTGTACACCCTTGGGCTTCGAACAGTTGTAATAGATCAGGCATCGTCTACCACCTCACATTTCTACATTTCTGTTCTAAAACATTAAAATAATCAGTTGAAACACTTAACACCAAACGATGTGCTTTCATTGCGAATTGTTGCGGAATTTAAGAGTAAAATCATAATAGTCCATTTGTGGAAGAAGCCGTAACATGTATATCGCAATAACCGTGTCATTATTGAACATGGAAGAGAGTTTCATTCCATTTCTCTCTATGCGAATCATTCTATTTGCATTGATAGTCTAATACGGCATTATTCAAATTTTAAAGGTTCAGTTATTTCAAAAATATCCCAATTTTGTATACAACTGGCAAAATCAATAGACGCCAATTTGATTCCGTCGTGCAGCCGTTTTCAATAATTTTGTTTCGGCGCGGAGTTGGTCAAAGCACGGAGTTGCCACCTGAAATGCCAATTTAATCTCAAATGGGTGGTGTAAACTCCAAAGAACCATTACACTGTATGTGACCAAAAATCTGAATTGAGTGAAACAAAGCGAATCAGCATCATAAAAGAAAATTCGGATGCGTTCTGCCTCTAATTCAGTTTCAAAGGTCTTGCGTTTTTGACTTCCGAGCAAACTTTGTGGTCAAATATCTTTAAATTTTGACGTGATAGAGCAAAACGGTAAATGACATTAGATTAAGCGTATACAAATTATGCTGATTCGATGTGTTTCACTCAATTCAGATTTTTAAAGTGCAAAAAGCACACACGGTGTTTATAATATATCTACTGTGCTGCGCATGAAATAAACTGTTACAATTTTATAGTTTGAAAAAGTCGTCTTTATATATTGAAATATTACAGTATTATAACATTGTTTTTTGTTAAATTTGTTATCAAACACACTAAATACACACTAAATACATAAATACTATATTATCCAAAACAAAAGTTATGGCAGAAACTACTAACATGACAGCAACAGAAAAGAAACTTCGGCTAAAGCTCAAAAAGAAAAACAACAACTAACTTAAAAATTGTTTCCTCTTAATTTCTTTTAATATGCCGTTATTCCATTACCAATCATTACAATTATTGGCGGCGGTTGTTTTCATCTATTTCGCTTTCGCAAAACAACAAATACAATACAGGCGGCGGCGGCGGCAGCAGCAGCAGCAATCATCACATCACCATCATCACCGCCATCAGCATCATCAAGCGAATCATTGGCGGCATAAGCTGTAACACAAGCACCGACTCTTTAGTACAAGTTAGTTGATACTTGGTAAATGGTGTGGCAGCAGTTTGGAAAACTATGTAGAAACCATATGACCAAATCACTTGATTTTAACTGACGACTGACTGACTGGCTGGCTAACAGAGACACTGACTATTGGCGTCCCAAGCAATTGTCGTCTAAACTATTTGAGAAGAATTAGAAGAAAACAGAACTAGCAGAAACGCTATGAACACGATAAGCAAACGAAAAGAATTATTTAAATTTAAATCGATACACTGCACAGTGGGTGAATTAAGAGAAAATGTAAAAAATAAATGGTTTCCCATTACATCCCATGAAGGGACAGGGGAGAGCTTCTCACAATCACTGAGCTGTGCGCTTTCCAGTTTTCACTCCCTGATTGGGACCTACAGTTTTACACCGATTCCGAACGGTATTTTGAGAAGCCTTTCATGGCTAAATACTCGATAGTGCCGCCGTCCCTATGCGTGGTAACCGCCGCCGAAAGAAATTTTAAGGTGGTCAGAGCAGGGTTCGAACCTAGGATCTCATGTACAAGAGGTGCGCACACTAACCATTGCACCACCGATTATTTTAATTTTCTATTTTAATCTGAGGTTAATTGTGTTGATCTTATAAGGCTGAGACCATCAACTTATGTCCAAAAAAAGGCTTAAAATGGAGACTCATAATATGAAATTTCTACAACTCACAAATTGTGCGCCAGCAATTTTTTTTCATTTCATATTTTCATATCATGTAAATATTACTAAGGCTACGTTTATACTGAATGTGCTAAAAATGTTTACCATGTTTTGAGGTCAAAATCAGCTGATTTTTCATACAAGAATCAGCTGGTTTCGGCCCCAAAACATGTTAAACTCGCTCGGTGGGTACGGTATTTAAGAGCGTAAGAATAATTTTGTAATTCTTTCAAAAAAATGTTGCTATACCAGCAATGACGTAATTACTTATTCCAACTCCATTATATCCCATGCCGAGATATAGGATAACTACTCAGTCATTGGGCTGTGCACTTTCTATTTGTATCGCAGTCTCACTGATTGAGGCCTACAGTCTTACAGATTCAGCGCTTGTTTAAAAACGTCCTCTCTGACGTTTGCTGGCCCATTACGCCTCTCATACCGTGAGGCCACTTCTCTTGCCATCGCTTCGAATTGTTGCCAATTTCCATCCGATCCATAAAAAAAAGGTGAAGGTATTAACCCCGAAAACCACCGGCGAAATACTATATGCTCCATGCTCTCGGAAAGTGATGGAAATCTTGATAATCTACCATCATGCCAATTGTCTCGAATTCAACGGAATACTTAGTTATTCACGCTGAAAAAAAACAGCTCCAGCAACATATTGCGCGAACCATATGTATGTTTGTAATCATTATTTTCATGTATTGAAGATCTGCTTTTTTTTGTTTCCTTGTTGTCTGTAACGTTTCTGTTTTCAGCAGTTTTCAACAAATAAAGCCACATTTGGATCACAAAAAACATATATTATAACCTATTAATCATTGTGTCTCCAACATGTTATATTGCATAACAAACACACTTTGTTTGGACACAAGTATACAATATTTGCCACAAGCTACGAACACGGAATATTTGCATACAAACAATCAAAAATGGCACATTTTTCAGTCTGTAGACAGTGTGGCTTCCGCAGAAACCATACATCAGGCCATACATAGGATGGTTGAGAGTAAAGTAGTTTATATGGATATATCTAAACCGTTTGATAAAGTCGGGGACTTCGCACTCATATCGAAGATTAAGGGTAGTATTCTAAAAGTCCCGAAAGTGAACGTAAACGCAGAAGCCAACGCGAACGCCAAAGTCAAAAAATGGTAGTTTATATATCACTTCGCGCTTGCGTTTATTTACGAAAGCTGTCACTGACATATGCGGTTTATAGAGTTGCCAAACTAAAACAAAACAATTATAGATCAGAAAAAGTTATCTTGAGTGAAATGCTCAGAATGAAAAAGATTAAAAAATTTAGCTCTATTTCAGTAGATCAACATATTTTAAGATTGTTATTATTTATAATACTGTAAATACCAACAATATTCACATAAAATGTGTAAAAACCTCTGTTATTTGTCCAATAAATTTTCCAATAAATTTTGTCCAATGTCCAATAAATTTTCCCATCTATATTACATTAGTTGTCGTTTCAAAAACACGTGCCATTTGGCGGTATGTATTGATTGTAATGTATTGGTTCTTTTGTTTATAATTGTCAACATCAGCAGATGTCTATAATTTTCAAATATTATTATAATAGTTTTGCAACGCATTATTTATTTGAACGTTCCATTTCTAATTTTATTATTGTAAATAAGAATTTCAGTGCGTAAACAGTATAATTTTGAATTATTTAAAAAAAAAAAGTTTGAGCTCTATCCGTCGAATGCATTTCCCAAATTGGCAACTACTTATAAACAATGAAATGCAAAATACTTCCATCTGCCTATTCTCGATCGACATTTTTCTTTAAATTTGTAATTTCTTCAACTAACGCGAAAAACTGTGGCGTGTTCAATTTGACAGTTGAAGTGATCAAAAACGTTGCGCTGTATTTTATAAACTACCCATTAAATAACGTAACTCAACGCAGGTAGTCACCGAACAGCTGTAACGTTTTATAAACTACCAAAACGACCAGAGTAACGCGAAGTGACTGATTCACGACTTATAGAATACCACCCTAAAGCTTTTGGTTTGGGTGATAATTTATACCGACTTATTGTGAGTTATTATCCCTATCTACTCTTTTGAAGATGACAGCAATACATATGTCATTCTTATTTGCTTGGTCGTCGGTCTAGTCTATCCGAGATATGCGGAAGAGACAGGTGATGAACGATACAATTAATCATGAAATGCAATAGGTTTCTGAGTGGGGTCAAACGAATCGAGTAGAGTTTAATGCACGCACGCGGACAAAAACGGCCCCAGCAACATATTGCAGGAACCGCGTACATCTTTGCAAGCATTGTTTTCATGAATTGAATATTTGGTACTTTTTTGTTTCTTTGTTGCCTGTCACGTTTTTATTTTCATCAGTTTTCAACAAACAAAGCCACATTTGGATCACAAAAAACATATATTATATATAACCCATTAATCATTGTGTCTCCAACATGTTATATTGCATAACAAACACAATTTGTTTGGACACAAGTATACTATATTTGCGACAAGCTACAAACACATTAGATTTGTATCCAAACAAAAAGAAAATACATATTTTTCATCGTGCATAAAACCTAGTGTTGCACTAGTGCGAAAGAAGTGCACAGTTGAGTATCGTCTAGCGTCGGTTTCTATGGGAGATGTAGATATTGAAAAATCGGAAGATCTTGATATTTTCGGCATAAACGGAAGTGTGATATCCGCTGAAATAATAAATATGTATTTAATGTGGCGAAGGAGGCATTCAACTGTCTGGGTATTTTAAAGTGGTGCAGGCGAATATTCCCTCTTTCGGCCGAAGATCTCATATTTGGTCTGGTGCCCCTAAATCCATCTTGAAGCTTATAAACTCCCAGACCTAATTGTTCCAAAAAAGGTTGTAGTAACCGTAAATTCCGGGTGTAGCCACCCAATTGCAGTTGCCACAACCGAATTGAGGTTGCCAAGACTGAATTTGGTCCCCAGAAGACAAATTCGGTTGAAGTAATCTCAAATAGGTTGTAACAAACTCTACAACAGTTGTGCCATCCTCTAATTTGGTTGTGATTTCGTTGACTTTTTGAATGACACACAGTTTTTTACAAACAAAAATTATTTTCAACATAATCTCCTTTTTACTCATTGCATTTAGCCCAACGTTTCTCCAATTTTTGTATCCCTTCCAAAAATGGGGGTTTTCGAGGTCCAACGATCAATAATTTCATCGTTGGAGCTAAACCTCTTTCCGCCGAGCCATTTTTTAGGTTTGGAAATAGGAAATAGTCACTGGGGGCTAAATCCGGTGAATGTGGCGGATGAGGTACCAATTCGCAGCTCAATTCATGGAATTTTGCCATTGAGACTACACACGTGTGCACACGTGTGTTTATGGTCAATTGAGAGCAAACGCGGCACCCATCTTGCAGTCAGCTTTCTTAAACCCAACTGATCATTTTGACCACACTTTCATATGAAATGCCTATGTCATCAACAATCTCACGCACTTTTACTCTTCGATCGGCCAACACCATATCGTGGATTTTTTCGACATTTTCGTGTGGCCGTCCAGAACGCTCAGTGTCATTTGTAATTGTGCGACCACATCGAAAGTCAGTAAACCACTTTTTTACCATTAAAATCGAAGGTGCAGAGTCCCATAGTATTTATCAAGCTTTTCCTTGGTTTGATTAACGGTTTTTTTTTGCAAAAAATAATGTTTAATGAGCACTCGAAATTCACTTTTTTCCATTTTTAAAACAATGCACGAGGTTGTATGTTTTGAACAGCTGTTAAACGCAAAGTAGATGACACAACTTGTTCAATATTTGACAGTAGTCTATTAACAGGTGCTAGTTGATGGGAGCAGTGTTGCATTTCGTATAATTACGAGGGAAGTACGAAAAGTTACGAACTTATTGATCCGCCTCGTATATTTTAGAGTTGAGTAGTTCATGAACTATATAGTTCATTTAGGGTGACCCGACATCAACCTCACGGATATAATGCACATGTTCGGTACGCCAAGTATGTTCGTGATTGTTATGACCGGGTACCTCAAATGAACGAATTTGACACAAATCTAATACATTTCCAGGGGAAAATATGTATTTTATATACATAACTTCATACCGGAGGTTAGAATATTTAACCGTATAGCAAGGTTGTCCTATAATTCATATCCATTTGTTGTCACTTGATCAGTGGATCGAATTACACACAACCGTCAGAAGTCGGTTTTCAGCAGAACAGTTCGTATCTGGAATATTACTTATAATATTAACAAGTTGAAGTCAAACATGAACAAACTCTGGATTTATTGGGGACATCACCTGAATATTGACCAATATTAAAAATATTTTGAGCTAACTTTTAGGAAAATATTTCTACCTCTTGGATACAGTAGCTTAAACTATGCAACCTTCTGGCCAGTGACAAAGAAAGTGACCTCTTTTTCGAATTTATCCCATTATTCGTGACCCATCTAGAAAGCCAACCGATCGCCATCTGAAGCACATGCAGATGAAAATTTACCTTGCCTTATATTTTTGGAGTCGTCAACATATGGCAAAACTCTTTAACCAGTTTTGTCCAGCTCAAGTGGTTTTTCTACCATGTTGTCACAACCATGTTGGAGGTTGTCACAACTATGTTAGAGGTTGTCACAACCGCATTACAGGTTGTCACAACCGCTAGAGGTGGTCCAACCGAATTTCAGTTGTTGGGATGAAATTCAGTCGTGATAACCTCAATTCGTTTGTGGCTACTGCAATTCGGTATGGTTCTTACAAGTACCGAACAATGGTTTCAAAAGAACCGACAACGGTTTCAAATGAACCGAATAAAGGGTACAAATGATCGGAAAACGGTTCTTATGGAACGACAAATGGGTTTAAAAGAACCGAAAACGGTTCCAAAAAGGCCGGGAAACCGTTCAAAAAAAATTCTGTAAAACGGTTTGAAAAGAACCGTAAAACTGTTCCAGAAAAGCAGGACTCGATTTCAAAGGTACCAAAAGTGTTAACCTTTGAGGGTATGAAAATGTGTAGTTTTATCAAATTGTATATTCTTATATTAAGATCTGGGACAGCAATTTGCTGACAACCGGAACTGGTCCAAATACGCGGTTCTTCTTGGAACCGGACTCGATAGAACCGGTTCTTAAAATACGTGGAACATCACATCACTTCTCGGAACCAGACTCGACACAACCGGTTCTTAAAATATGCGGAACCGTACACCACTAATGCATTACGTCGATAGACTGCTCTTATTTGCCTCTGCAATGTAGGTGTCTTGGATCAAATGCACATATTGTGCAGGCGTCCACGATTCCGATTCAATTAATAAATAATATTTCCTTACTGTGTCACTTTTGATGAGGTTTTCCATGGTATGCTGCAATACGGCATCACATCGAATCAAAGGAATGAATCGAGCGGGGATATATGGAGTGTTCACTTGGATAACAATAAACGAAACAATTTAACACAAGGAAAACAATTTATGGGAAACATTTGGCTTCCACAATTATTTGGTTGTCTTTTGGTTTCGGTATTTTTGGTATTTGATTTGATTTGGTTGTGGTCTATAAACAACACAACCAAATGTGTCCATTCACATTGGAATGAGTATGGAAAATCTAACAGAGGAATATTATAATTATCACCGTGACGTGAAAGTGTTAATTGTGTAAAAAAAGTTCAGTGAAAATATCTGTGAAAATTACGATGATATTGAGTTTCTTGAGATTCATTCAAGCGCTTTGTTCTATCTCATAGTTTATGTTGTGTCATCAATAGGGAGGGAAGTTTGCTGATAAAGAAACTGTTGGTGATGATATCGTATTGTGGAAATGTATGGGGATCATTTTCACAAGAACAAGTGTTTTGTGAACTGGAAAAGTCTTTGATTTTATGGGTTTCTCCGAGATGGAATTGTACAATGGAAATTTTTGTGTAATGACAGTGATACAGGGATGAGGTTTGTTGTTTTCGAAAAAAGTAAACAGGGCTACCGAAAAAAAAGTAGCATTAATTTTGTTCTCAGGCTATTCCATTTTGAGTTGCTTTTCTTACAACACCAGCAAATGATAGTGGAACTTCTAATTACTAAAGTTGTCTTCTCGTCGACTGAAAGTGTTAATTGTTTAAGATAACAAAAACAGTGAAAAATCGTATTCTTTAGATTCACTAAAGGCGTCTACACTGTACATCTGTTGTGTCATCAGCGAGTTAGCCAGCCCATAAAGGCGATGATGTAGTTAAAAACTCCGAGATTACTTATATTTTCACAAGAACAGTTACTAGTTTGTAGACTGTTGATGGGTGCTACTCCTAATGACCTAATTCACATTTGGTGGCATTTACTAATTACACTTTCCTGGTGGCATTTTATAAAAATCTTAATGAACAGTTGGAAATAAGAGTGTCTTCAAATTAAAGTAAATTCCGTGCATTCTGGACGTAAAAATGCTCACATTGCGTTTTAAAGCTATTTTATACAAAAACAACAAAAAGTTCCGCTTAGTTTGTAGTTGTCAGAGTTAAAAAGAAATTCAAGTATTTGAATTTCCGGAAATGCTGGGAAATAATGTTAAAAAAGAGAAACATGCACACAATGATTTGAAAATAATTGCAAGACATTGTCTTAAATCTTCTACTAAACTTTTTCTTTGAGTGCATTTGTTGTGAAGCAAAAAGCACGCAACTTCATTAAAAAGTCAAATACCTCCTGTTCATTGATTGATTATTGAAAATACAATTTAAAATTTAATAACAAATTATAAAAGCAATATTCTTAATAACCAACAAATAAATGATACAATAATGATATAATTATGTTTTGTCATTATTATAGCCAATGTTTTCAGTGGAGGTAGGAAGTCATCAAACATTTCAACAACCATATGGACGTTCGGGATTGTCGATGTGGGTTATGTAGTACGTGTCGTGGTAATAAGTTTCCATGGAATTTAAGTTAAATGGGTATATATATATGACAATATTAACACAAACAAATATCATAAATATAAAGGTTAAATCAACATTGTGATAAGAGCCTACGTAGAGTACTTACTAATTACAGTGCAACCTCTGTTAATGCAACTAACATAACCCGCCACAGGTTAAAAGTAGAGTTTGGATATACATAGATCAGGAGTACAAAATATGATAAAAAATTAATGTTGTATACCAATGTAACTAATCGCTCCGTTTGATGAGAACTACCCCACCCAAATGATCTAACGTAAGTACCCAGTAGGCCGTATGCATTGAAGGCATCATCAAGGAATCGTACACGACCATGTTAAGACTTAAAAGACATACTGAGGACCGTCCAAACAAATCGTCGAAGACATTTTCACACAAATGTCGGAAAAATCGTTGACGACGATGTAAGCGACAATGTGAATAATCTTAATCTAATAAGTAAACGACACTGTGAACGATGTTGTCGTAGACGACGTTGTAGGCGACAGTGTGAATGACTACATCGTTGACGACAAAGTAACCGACAATTTCTGCTGCAACGCATTTTTGTACACTACTTCTACATTTGACTGCAGTTTTATTAAATAATTCAGCAGCTTTATTCAATTAATTAAATTCAAATAATAAGTTAATTTATATATTAATGTATTTCGTTGTGTAAAAATAATAATAAATAAAAATAATAATTCAATTATTACAAATGAAAGCATATCCAAAAAAAATAAAAAATAATTGGAATAAAATTATAATAAAATATATTTAATAAAATAATAAAAATATCGTCCTGATCGGTCTGAGGTTCACACTAAACTGAATTTTTTACTACAACTTGTTTTTTTGCACACAGAGAAGAGGTTCTTTGTCACAACTATATTTACAGCCAACTGCAATTTGGCGGTTCCTTGGACTACTATCACATTATTTAGTTGCGATCAGTGTTGCCAGAAGTGACGATTTATCGTCATTTTGACGATTTTTAGTCACAAAAACATAAAATGATGATTTGACGATTTCAGCTTCTGGAATGACGATTTTTAGTCTATTCCAAAATTGAAATTGTTGGTAATGCAAGAGCGACAGCTATATACTATATTTAAACATAAACTTAACCCATCAAGGGATATTGGGTAGAAAAACTCCCCACAAATGGAACCATTTATGAAATAATAGAATTATCGAGATTACATTTTTGTAGACGGGCTGGGGAAGTATAGAACTATTAAAAACTTACGATATTAATGTATAAAACATACTGTGTCAATAATATACATACATATGTATGTAAATACCCTAAATATTATCTGTGTGACGTTTAATCAAATTCACCCAATTGAATCGGGGGTCAGCCAATTAGGGGTTAATGAAAATTATTCATGAAGGACAAAAACTGCATCAACTCTTCTTTTTTACCCTATAAAATATAAATTTACAATTCCTGTTCACATTTCTTTCAGAAATCTCCCGTGTTGTTTTATTTTTGTATTAAGCCGCCAACATTCTGCGTCTTGACGCCAGGGAAAGAAAAAGAATTCTAATTGTTGTCGTTTACGCCAGAAGCGACGTCAAATGCCAGCTTTTGTTTTTATTCCATAAGAATACGTGTACAAATTTGTACCGCCTACGTTATCGCTCCGATTGTGTTCGTACACATATTTGTCAACTCTGTTCGTTGGTTGTTTGACCAATAGTTGAAGAGATTTCGGAATAGAGTTTAAATAAAGATATATGAATTTTAAAAATATTACTATAACATATTGATTTAATTGCTTTGTTTTACTGTTTTCCCCCCACAAAAATATTGATATTTGGTACAGCAATTGCAGTTTTTAATGTTGACGATTTTTTGACGATTTCGAAAAATTTTTTTGACGTTTTGACGATTTCTGCACCTCCAATTTGACGATTTCTGACCGACTTTATCTGGCAACACTGGTTGCGATTACCAATAATTGTGTTCTTTTTCACCAAATGTTGTGCATATCAGTTGATTTGTAATTCAGTTTTGGTTGCAAGAACTGAAATATTTAGTTGAAGTCACATGAACAAGAAATAAATGTGATCTGTCAATCGAGTTTTAGTTGTAGCAATCAAATTATACTGTAGTCGTGAATATTATATTAATTGGATGAACGAAAAATGTAGAAACTAATTCGGTTGTACCAAATAATATATTGGTATGCTCAACTAATTACTTGAATTTGTTGGCTGTCACAACCATTTTTTAGAAAAAAATTTTATAGAAAAAAAAGTAAAAAAATAATTTTTTATTAAAATTGTGTATTTTATATTTAAATATAAACAAAATTATTATTATTTCTTACCAGGGTTCGCATTTCGAGCCCATTTTTGATCGAAAATATGAAAAAATTTCTATATCTCAAAAACGGAGCGTCGAATCGAAAAAATAACAAATATTTTCGGGTTTCTAAGGGTTTCTCACAAAGTGTTCCCATTCGCATGAAATAAATTGTTTTCAAAAAATTGTCAAAATAAGAAAAGCGCTAAAATAAAAAAATTGCTTAACTCGAAAACGGTGCATCCAATCGCAAAAATAATAAATTTTTTACCAATGGATGTCTTTACCACGGCATTACTTTTATTTTAAACAAATCGCTGAAATTAAATTTTTTCGAATAAAAAGTCGCTAAACCGCCATTATGTACATATTTCGCAAGCGGAATGTTCAATCGACATATAACTAATTTTTTCGGCTTACTAAGGGTTTTTCGTAAAGTGGTCGTATGGACTTTTTTTTGTAAAAATCATCAAAATAAGTAAATCGCTAAAATAAAAAATAGCTATATCTAGGAAATGGTGCGTCCAACCGCAAAAGCAATCAATTTTTTACCTCTGTAGGAGGTTTTAACCAATGGATGCGTCTCATACGGCATCACTCAAAATCCGTTAAACTAACATTTTTCAAATAAAAAATCGATAAAACTCACATATGTAAGAAAGTAAGATGATCGCTCACGTATACATACATAAATACAAAAGCCTAAATAAAATCCTTCCAAAAATAGTTTGTTTAACGAAGTAGTAATAAAATGCAAACTAAATGAAATCAAACATTAAGAAATTTGCTTGCACTCACTCACTCACAGATTGGACTCACGTGAGCATATGTTGATACCACTCTCGACAATCATGTGTCTCGTGTCCATCTTTAGCCATGAGTGTATTGCGAACTCAGTGCGTGAAATGATAAACGAATGATAAGCCTGACTCGTTATGAGATCACTGCTGCGTCTCAGGTTAAATAGGTGACACAAAGGACATGTTCTGCGAGCGCCTAGAGGAAACATACGACCGCTGACCTGGCCATGACATTGAGACTGTTCTAGGTAATTTTAATTCTAAAGTCGGCAGGAAAATATCTTTGAAGAAACAGAAACTTCCGATAACAGAATGAGACTGTTAGATTTCTCTGTTGCGAAAACCATGATTGCCAGTACTATGAGATTCAAGACATCCACAAGGCTCCTTGGATATCCCCTGATCAAAAGACGAAGAACCATATTGGTTACCTGGTGATTGATGAAAGGTACTCTACTATTGTAATGGACGTATGTGTGATTCGAGGAGCAAATATCGATTCAGGTCCCTACCTGGTTGCATCAAATATTGGCACAATGATAAACAGAGCGAAAAACGTACGAAACCAGACATATAGAAAGCTGGACATAGGAAAGCTGTAAATACCAGACATAGCCACAGGCTAAGCACAGAAGCTTACTCAGATACTGGCGCAGAATGGCCCCATAATCCTGAAGGGCAGTGGAAGTACATTTCCTACTCTATGAAAACTGCTACAGAGACAGTACTTGTGTATGAAAAACCGCTTAAAGAAAAACCATGGTACGATGAAGAGTGTCGCATGGCAAGCGATAAATATAACCCTGCACCTATGGCAACGCTTCAGTCAGTTGCAACGAGAGCCGTAATAGATCGGTACAAGTAGAAGAGGAGAGAGGAAACCCGTTTGTTTAAGAAGTAAACAATGGTTGTGGAGAAATCTCGAGAGTGAACCAATTGAATCTTACAAAAGGAAGAATGAGACCCGTAAATTTTACCGTAAAGTACAAAGCCAAACCAGCAGAAATGTATCAGGACCCCCCTTTTGTAAAGATAAGGACGGGAGTCCTATCACAGATGTATTGGGAGTATGGAGAGATCACTTCTCTACTTTACTTATCGCAGGCGACCTCAAAATAAAGTAGATGAAGGTGTGGATCAGATATAGGACGATAGCGTCGACCCCCTAACCAAAGCGAAGTTAGTACATCAGTTTCCCGGCATAAGATAAACAAAGCCGCTGGTGATGATGGACTACCGTCTGAGTTGAAAAGGCAAAATCTGGCTAGACGAATGCATGCTCGACGATGGTAGTCTTAGCATACTGTGTCCTGTTTTCAAAAAAGGCGACCCGAGTATATGTACGAACTGTGGTGGAACTATGGTGGCCGTCGGTGGTGCAATGGTTAGTGTTCGCGGCTCTTGTACATGAGATGCTGGGTTCGAATCCTGCTCTGACCACCTTCAAATTTCTTTCGGCGGCGGTCACCTCGCATAGTGACGACGACACTATCGAGTATATAGCCATGCTAAAGCTGCTCAAAATACCGTCCGGAATTGGTGTAAAACTGTAGGTCCCAATCAGGGAGTGAAACTGGCAAGCGCACAGCTCAGTGATTGTGAGAAGTTCTCCCCGGTCCCTTCATGGGATGTAATGGGAAACCATTTATTTATTTTTTATGGTGGAATAAGCCTTTAATCCATCGCATACAAAGTCCTCTCGACCGTAATGTGTCAGAGACTAAAACCGTTTGTTGCACACCTGATCGAACATTATCAGTGTGGTTTTAGGCCTTGAAAGTCAGAAAAGCTGCAGTCAACACGAATAAAACCATCAGCAGCAAAAGTCGCATGCTACTCGCGTATGCTGATGATTTGAACATCATTGGGCGAAATCTGCGAGAAGTTACTGCAGTATTTTCGAGAATTGAGAAGGAATCACCAAAAGTGGGTTTGGCAGTGAACGAGGACAAGACAAAATTAGTGGTCTCGACAAGCAGAACATCCACCCGATTGGATGAAAGGGTGAACTTTGATAACCGTCATAATTTCGAGGCAGTGGACGAATTTATTTACCTCGGATCTGCCATGAATAGAAGAAATAGTATGAATTTCTCATACATTAACTAAAAACTAAAGAAATCGGTCATAAAATTCAAATTCAAAAAAAGAAGACACAACGTTAGCATAGAAATCAAACGTAGAATTTTACTTGCAGGCAGGTGTTATTTCAGACTAAGCAATCACTGAAGAGATAAGACCACAGAAGACAAAGATCCAATTCTGTCAGACTCTCATACAGCTGTATTGCTTTATGGCTCAAAATCCTGGGTCATATCGCATGCCGATGAAACATCACTGGGAGTCTTCGAGAGAAAAATATTCCAAAACAATGTAGAAAATGGCGAGTATCGACGACGGTTGAGCACCGGGCGACGTAGTTATGCGTATCAACATAGGACGTGTTACGCTGGCTAGGCCCTGTCAGTAGAATGAATCAGAATGAACCAGTGCGAAAGGTATTCGAAGTCGTACTCGAAGGATATCGAAAAATAGGACGTTCAAAAACTTCGCTGGAAAGACTGTTGGAGAAACAGATTATCCTCATTTTGTAAGGCTCTTGATCCCTCTGGGTTGTTTGATGCCACCTAAGTAAGTAATTAAAATGTCGCGAATCGCAAGAGAACTGCCAGAAATTCTACACTGAAAAATAAAACAGCTAGAAAATCACCCTGTATACTTTATTTTTCATCCTCATTACTAATATACGGACAATTTGTTATGAACAATTTGTTATGAAATTAATATACTTAGAGTATATAGTTCGTATTGTAAGTTTATCAAGAGTTGCACGTTTCGAGGCTTTGCTGTATATATATTTGCAATATTTGTAATGAATATTTTCCATACCTTATTTTTTAGCACTTAATGTAAACAGAGTGTTGCGATTGGTATCAGATCAATGTTCATTTATAAAACAAAGTAAAGGTATCGATAAGGTATAGGGTATAATTTAAGCATGACAGAATTTTGAGCCATATAGAGGATTTAATTAATTTAAAGTTATATTAATAATCAAAAATGCTATACTACGGAAAAATACAACTCTGTGATATAGATTAAAAAGAAAAACTCACCTCAAAGCACTGCAACAATGCGAGAATGCATGAGGAAAAGAAAAACATGGTGGAAAAATTCTGTCTGTTCTTGTTGTTCTTCGATCAATACTAATTCGCAAATGTGAATTGCAGCATTGAGTTTGTATATATACGATTGATGATCAGGCACAGTAGTTAGGCATCTGATGATGAACTTGTCACGGAGTTCGAAACTAGTCATGCCAGTGAGTGTGTGTTGAACTGAATTGTCTATTATTTCCAACAAAATCCAACCATTTTTCAATTAGAAAAATATTCAGGACTTGTAAACTTGTAGTATGAATTTCTCAGACATTAACCAAACCTAACAAAAAATTGAACATAAAAATTTAAATTCAAATAAACATAACTGACACTAGCACGGTCTTCAACAATGCTATACTACGGAAAAATACAACTGTGTGATATAGATTAAAATGAAAAACTCACCTCAAAGCACTGCAACAATGCGAGAATGCATGAGGAAAAGAAGACCATGGTGGAAAAATTCTGTCTGTTCTTGTTGGAATTATAGGCCTTTCAGTGATGTTGATACTTAGGGATCTTCGATCGATACTAATTCGCACATGTGAATTGCAGCATTGAGTTTGTATATATACGATTGATGATCAGGCACAGTAGTTAGGCATCTGATGATGAACTTGTCACGGAGTTCGAAACTAGTCATGCCAGTGAGTGTGTGTTGAACTGAATTGTCTATTATTTCCAACAAAAACCAACCATTTTTCAATTAGAAAAATGTTCATGACTTGTAAGCTTGTAGTATGAATTTCTCATACATAAACCAAAACTATTAATACTTAAGCAATTTATGTTTGTGCTATTTTTGTTTCAAGTTTGATGTTATGTTTCATTCTAAAATATTGACCCTTTTAGCTGATAACGGCCCTGGTTATTATTGAAATGTAATCACGCAATATTTTACCAAGAATCTCTTATCGAACCGATATCAATGAACATATATTGACATAAGACAATAAGTTCACAATAAATCGGAACGGTGTGAGATTTTGCAAGAGATGATACAATTTATATTTCAAATATTCGTAATTGCACGTATTCAAGTCAGTTTCAAAAGAAACGGCCAGAGTTATATACTAAAGACGTTACGAGTATTAGTTGTCTAAGAATCACAGTCTTGTTTCATATATCGTAATGAAGGTAAATGATTTTCTTTACCTTTACAAACTCATCCAACGAGTTTGTGTCTTAGGGGAAAAATTATCATCTGACGTAACTGAAATTAACCAGATGTATAGATCCTGTGTTCAGATTTATAAGAGCACAATTCCTATTTATTCTTTTAAATATTTTACGTTGAGTGTATTACCCTGGTTTACACATGTCAACAAAGTGTTCATATAAATAATAATAATAACATGAGTACGATTTAAGGCTGATATTATTATTAAGGCGTTGATAATAAATCATAATTCATTCATCATTTGTCTTGATCATTAATGACGAAGGAAACATCTTTGTTGTGTACACATTTTATTTTCCATATGTACAATAATCAGTGTCTTTAATCAGAGATTCAGATGCATACTCGTCGTATACGCACATACATTGTGTTTTTGTGTGTGTTATAAATGATCAGATCTCGTTAGCTCCGGGTTGATTCCAGTATTAAACGACTCATTAGGATTATGAATTATGCATACGCATATATACATATGGGAATAGTGTTAAGTTATGCATCTGCTTAATGATTATGCACTGGATGATGAATTACATTGAAGTGCCACTTTGTATATTTCAAACTATTTCGTAAAAGAAAAAAATCCATGATTATGCCTTAATCGACTTAAATTTTAATAGTTTCACACGGTTCCCATAATTAATTTCTATAAAAGATACATGAAGCTTAAGCCGGATTAAAAAAAAATGCTATGAATTAAAATGAATAGTGCTGTTGCTCCACAGTTAAAGTAAATTACATATACCCATTTTCCTTAAAATCGGTTTGTATTTCCAACCAATCTACAGATTAACGCCTGTACTAAAATCAACATTTCGTGAGACGTTTATAAACCTACATTAAAAAAAAGGTCCTGCGAAATGAGACCTGTACTAAGATCAACATTTCATATGAAGAAAAAAAAAACGGATGTGAATTATTAAGGAAATATTACCCCATGTGTAATAGTACAAAGTTGGTCGAACGAAATTTCAACAACACGTGTCGTGCAACAATTTAATGTTTCTAAGAAAAATGTAGCGATCAATCAGGTTGTAGGAACAAATGATCATTGTGGGCAACTCCATACAATTTCTCTTAAAACAAAAAGAAATGATTTTTAATGTAAACTTTAAAGACAAACAAATATATTGTTGTCAACAGTGAAACGAGTATGTTGCTTGCCCATTTCGCAGCGAAAGAAATTGACGTTTCTCAATATTTTACACGCAAACGACCTTAGTACTCTGCTATGTAAACCAAATTCTTCCGCACGTCTAGTAATAAGCTGTTCCCACGAAATATCAGCAACATGAGTTAACATTTTAATTAGAGTTGAAAAAATCGGTTTCCGAATTATATAGTTTTTTTTTTTTACTATTCGATAAAAGTTTCAGTTCTTCCGATGAATTGAGACGGAACCTGTAAATATTATTCAACCAATCGTTCAAAGAAAAACAAGATAAAAGAAAAACAAGATAAGTTGCAATGGAAGTCGCTGTAAAAAATGTATCCAAGGACTCTGCAACACTATTGGATTCAGAATGAATTTTTACATTTTTATTGAGAACAATTTCTAACAACAAGATATTATTTCTCAAAATTTCTTTTCCGTTACAGCCCATGAAGGGATTAGGGAGAGCTTCTCGCAACCAGTGACCTGTGCGCGTTCTAATTTTACACTCACTGATTGGGACCAATAGTTTTATAGTGGTTCCGAACAGTATTTTGAAAAACTTTTTCATGGCTAAATACTCGATAGTGTCGCATCTCTAATACATAGAACTAAAAACATTCCTATTATAGGTATAAGTACACTCAGGAAACTTTCCATATCTGAGGAATAGTATGATATCGTCCAAAAATAGTGTTATTGATTTCGCAGAACTTTATAACAGTCTCAACCATAGTGTAATGATGTATAAATTTTGTCCGATTTGACGTGGAATGTCCCATTAGCAAACACCTTTTCTAAGTCACATTATTTAACGTTACACTATTCGCACCCATTTGAAGCAAATATCAATGAGGCAGTTGGTAACTTAAAACTAGAACACCCGACTCTGGACGAAGCTGAATTAATCACCGCAAATGAACTGGCAAATGTTTTAGCGAATCTTAAAACCCATAAATCCCCTGGATTGGACAACGTTCCTAACGCCTTACTGAAAAATCTTCCTGATAAAGCTTTACAAATTCTTTTAGCCATTTTTAACAGTTGTATCAGGATGAACTATTTTCCACCTGCATTCAATAAAGCCAAGGTTGTTGCTGTGCATAAACTCCACAAACCCAAATGTAATCCGAGCAGCTACAGACCTATAAGCCTTCTAAGCAATTTGGGCAAGGTATTTGAAAAACTCATTCACAATAGAATCAATGACTTTGTTTCCTCCCGCGGTATAATACCAAAAGAACAATTTGGTTTCAAGAAAGAACATAGTACAACTCACCAAATGAGCAGAATAAAAAATAAAATTCTCTCAAATAAATACAATCGTAAATCGACGGGCATAATACTGTTGGACATAGAAAAGGCGTTCGATACAGTTTGGCACCATGGTCTAATCTACAAGCTGATTTCAATGCATTTGCCCAAATATCTTTGCAAACTCATCGCAGATTTCCTTGATAGCAGAAATTTTTCTGTGTCAGTGAACAATGTCCTTCTTCAACAAAGGCTATTCCTGCGGGTTTGCCACAAGGATCAATTCTCTCCCTACACTGTATGCACTCTATACATCTGACTTCAAGGCACCAACAACTATTGATGTTGCTTACTATGCAGACGACACCGAACTTCTTACATCCGGCAAACTTACAAGTGCTCTTTTGGAAAAAATGGAGAAAAGTCTTGTATCGTGTAGCAAATATTTCACGAAATGGAAGATAAAAATTAATGACGAGAAAACACAAGCAATTATCTTTCTATTTAATAAGCCTCCTAAAAGAACTCCAAGTCGGCAACTTACATTTAACAATAATCATATAAACATTCAAAACCAAGTCAAATACCTCGGCGTCATATTCGACAAAAAGGTATTATTTCGCCCACATATCGAAGCAGCTTGCGAAAAAGCTGTAAAGTCCTTCAGAGCATTATGCCATCTTTTGAATCGCCGCTCAATTTTAAGCCACAAAAACAAAAATTTATTATATACATGCGTCATTAGTCCAATCCTATCCTATGCATCTCCAGTATGGTATAAGGCCGCTAAATGACATCTAAAAAAGATGCAAATTATACAGAACAAATGTTTAAAAATGATAAACAATAAGCACTGGAGATATCCAACTCAAGCACTTCATAACGAAACCGGATACGAAATGTATTCTGACTTCATTCTAAGAGTTAATCAGAATTATTTTTCCAATATTAGAAACTCTTCTTATGATATAATAAGAGATGACTGTTTAGACTTAGTATAATTACTAGTCTATCCTGAAATTTATCAAACAGTAAAGTTTGTGGTATAGCAGATTATTTTTAGCTAATTGTCTAAGTATTCACATCCATATTTTCTGATATTGTTTAACATATAGTATATTTTTATTTTATAATCAAATTAAGGTTTTTTACCCAATTTTTCCTTGTTACACAATAAGTTATTTTTAATATAAATACAATGTTATAAATCGTATAAGAACTAAATATAATTTGATGAAAATCTTCGTGATATATCCCGTAAGTCGTAGTTTAGTACATACAGGGTTTTTCAACAGAGACGCTACAAAAGTAAATCGATAGGGACAGCAAACGACGCCATTTTTCTCCCCCTCTTTTGACATTTCTCTTCAGTAAGGTTTGCCAATTTCATCATGGAAAGATATACGAGCCAACAACGAGTCGAAATTATTAAAATTTACTACTGAAATTTGGAGTCAGTGGCCTCAACTTTAAGAGCGCTACGTCCAATTTATGGTCGTCATAATCGTCCTACCAGATCAACAATTGGGCGTCTAGTGGACAAATTTGAATCCACACGCACAGTACAAAATGTTCCCGTGCCAGTGAGACAAAGAAGTGCCCGTAGTGTGGAGAATATTGCTGCCGCTGAGGCTTCAGTTCAAGAAAGCCCAAATGTGCCTCTCACACGTCGTTCTCAAGCGTTGGGCATCTCTGTGACGTCGTTGTGGCGAATTTTGCGAAAAGATCTTGGCCTACATCCTTACAAGATCAAATTGACGCAAGAACTGAAGCAGCTTGACCACCATAAGCGTCGTATGTTCGTGAATGAGCAACAACTTGAAAATGATTCGGATTTTCATCGGAAAATCATCTTCAGCGATGAGGCTCATTTCTGGCTGAATGGCTTCGTCAATAAGCAAAATAAGCATTATTGGTCAGATAGCAATCCACACGTAATCCATGAGTTATCATTGCATCCCGAAAAAATTACGGTTTGGTGCGGTTTATGGGCCGGCGGCGTCATTGCGCCGTACTTCTTCCGTGATGATCAAGACCGGCACATTACTGTGAATGCGAATCGCTACCGTTCAATGATAACCGAATATTTTTGGACCCAATTCGATAATATGGACTTGGAGGACATGTGGTTCCAACAGGACGGCGCCACAAGCCACATAGCGAATGCCACAATTAATTTATTGGAAACCAAGTTTGGTGAATGTGTTATCTCACGAAATGGCCCAGTCGATTGGCAGCCTCGGTCGTGCGATTTGACGCCGTTAGATTATTTCCTGTGGGGCTACGTCAAGTCTATGGTATGTGCCAATAAGCCAGCGACGATTGATGAACTTCGTACGAATATTGAACGTGAAATTGCAGCAGTATCGGCCGATTTATGCTTGAAAACCGTCGAAAATTGGGTTCAGCGTCTGGATTTCTGCAAGCGTGCCCGTGGTGGCCATGCAAAAGAAATCGAGTTCCATACATAATGGCATCGAACGTACTTTCACAGGAATAAAGAATTTCATTGGTATCTAAAACCGGTTTTGTTTTATTTAAAAAAACCTCTTTTAATTTGTAGCGTTCTTATTGATAAACTTGTTACAAGCGCGATACGGACCAATGTGCACAAGTTTACAGACATACAGTTCACAAATTTAGGCGGAAAAATCACATTAGTTGACAAACACTTGCAGCAAAGACTTGTCGTATACTTTGTAATTATATGCATAAATATTATTGTGATTTCGTACTCAGTAATCTGTAATAGACAATATTGTACTTGAAGGACTGTTTTCACTCATGTTTTATAAAATCTTTGTATTTTTCTTATATTAGATCCTTGAAAATAATCAACGAAGTCGATCGAAATATTGGAAACTAAATAAATTGTGATAAAAGGAAAATTACTCTATTTTCGAGCCGATACTAAAATTGAAAATCATAATAATAGGAAAGATCAACTATAAATACAACCTAAAACTTCTTCCATAAAAAACTATATCTCTATAAATAGAGGTCTTGGTCTTGAATAGTAAAATAAAAAAGTACCCAAAAAGGGTCGAATAAATAAAAATCATCCCTTAGTTAATTATACCTCATAGGGATGGGGGTAGATATCATTTAATATGTAAAAAAAATTTAACACATAGAAGGCGTCATAGTAGACCTTTAGTACCTTTGGAAGAAATTCGTTTTAGGACTTTTTAAGACGTTTAAGCCATGTCCGTCTAACTGTCTGTCTGTATGGCTGGCTGGCCAACACGATAACTGCCGCAAATCTTTACAGATCAGAACGAAATTTTGTCAGTGACTATTATTTTTCAATATTGAGTTTGGGATTGAAAATGGGATTTGTGACCATGCCCCTTCTGGTACCTCCCATACAATTCGACACATTTAGCACAAAATAATATTTCTTTCAAACCTTTCTTCTGGTAGATGTGATTAACTTCAACTGTCACACCGGTTAATAATCTGTAAATGCCTAGTTAACTGGAGGAAATGGTAGAGATTATCACGCCAATTCTGGTACCTCCCTTACAAAATAGGGTGTTCGTTCGGGTTGTCAATCCGATAAATCGCGTGATAAATCCGACCTTAATGAAATTAGGTATAAGGCTTCACGTTATCATACAAAAGTTGTTTGGCCGTCTGTTTGTTCGGCACGAGAAGTTCCGCAAACCCGAACCAATCTTTATGATAGTTTGTACTAGTCAATATTTAGTCATTCTGGTACCTCCCATATAAAAGTTACGATAACTCTACGATAACTCTCGTAAGGTACAACCGATATTTTGCTAAAAACTACTGTGAAATTAATAACTGACTATTGTGCCACGCACAGTTTCGTACCTCCCATACAAAAGTTGGGCGTATTTGCAGTTTGCCGACTCGATATCTCCGATATATCATAACGAATCTTAATAAAATTTGGTACTGATCAGATTTTTGGCAACAACTTTAAATGCCCATTTTTGTACCTCGCATATAAATATTCGGAGGGAAACGAACTAATTTGGGTATTCAAAAATATATAGCGCAATGTCAATCTGCTATTGAATATGGTCACTTTTGAATATGGGCGTTTTTATTTAACAGATCTCTCACGCAATGGATGACATAGGGTGAGGGTATGATTACGTCGGTTCACCCGACTGAAGCTTATGTACTGGCTTTATTTAATTTGGACCACCCATACATATGATGGGATTATTGTAAAGTTTGGTACTAACTTCTTTGGCACGAAAACCATTGAGCAATATCAATTGAATGAAAGCTGACAACACTTAGCATTTGTGCCTCCAATCTGATTGGTCGTTAAATTTTTCTTCGAAACATTAAAATGTTGAATAAAAAAAGTTTAATAAATTAAAATGATTGAGCTCCATGTGGTTGATATTTACGACTAAAATTTTCAGTCTTTTTTCACCAAAAAATCTTCTTTTTTTTTGGGAAATTAAATGAGAGTTGACAGCATTGAACATTTCTTCCAATAATTTGATTGGTCGTTTTATTTTGTCCAGAATCATTAAAATGTTGCTAGATACATGTTGCTGAAATATCGTGAAATTCCTTCACTCTAAAAAATAATCAGCACCAGCAACATATTGCAGGAACCAGATCTTAAAATCAGATCTCTTAGTATAAACCAAGTTTAACCAGTATAAACAGCGGTGAACTTTATCCCAAAAACTGGAGCTTAGTACTACATGTGCGGAAACTATTTATTTAACATTTTATCAGTGGTGCAATGACCAATATCCGCGGCTCCTGTACATGAGATTGTAGATTCGATCTCCCATCTTACATTCTTTACAAAAGCGGTCAACTCGCTTACTGACGGGAACACTATCGAGTATTTAGTCAAGAAAAAGCTTCTTAAAATACCGTTTGGAACCAGTGTAAAATTGTAGTGAGTATAAAAGTAGAAAGCTCACAGGTTATTGGTCGTGAGAAGATCTCCCCAATCCCTTCTTTAGATGTAATGGGGACCCATTATTTTTTATTAAATATAATGAAATACAAATTTAATTTAAAGCAACTTTTATTTTTTGGTCATATGAGTTATTTTTTTCCTAATTTAATGGCTAAAATCCCTTAAAAAAACTAACCTATCGATTTGTTCCCATTACGTCTATTGAGTCATCGTCTCTGTCTTTGGGCAATAACAATTTCCTACTCTCCTAACGTACAATTATGAATTTAGTGTTGTCTTTTGCAAACTTTCCATTGGGTTAGTGACCCTTTCCGCCTGTGCTTAAGAAAATTAACAATGAACTCCTTTAAAAGAAGGCGTCTTTAATGCGTTTAACGTAAACAACGCGAGAGTATTAGCAAATGCGGGACAAACAAACCCATAATATGTACATAAGAAGGACGGACGGACGGATGGATGAACACTGGGCTTGTGAGTCACACCCAAGTTTTTGGGGATTATTTAACGATTGTTTCATCTTTTTTTCGTTGGTTTTTTTTTGCTCATGTCTTCTTCAAAAAAACGTAATGTTTTCAACATTTTATATTTTTTTATTCGTCATTTGCTTGTTGTATAAAACGGACATGAACGTTGCAGAGTGGTCATGAAATTGCAGTAAAAACAAAATGAGAACGTAATAACGACAGGAACCAGTGCAAAAACTAAACACAGTCAGACAAACACAGAGCCAGTCAAATCAGATAGCCAGCAAAAACCATGACGAAATAGTCTGTCCACACTTTACAATCCAAGCACATTTGTTTCTTTTGCGGAGCACCATATCGTCTTGAGAGTGGAAATTAGTGCCAAGAAAATCTCTTGTACAATTTCACAAATGTTGCAATGTTGCATATCAAATTGTCGAAATAAACGTTGCAACGCATTTTAAGTTTGTCAAAGTAAAACGGTTTGTTGCCAACATCAAATAGTTGATTTCCTCTACAGAGACTGTGATAAATCTTGGAAAAGAAGTCTAGGTGAAAGGTGTTTCCCAATACGAAAAAATAGTGGAAAATTTAAATTTTCAGTAACTAAAGTTTGAACTGAATTTTAAATTGAAATTTGAAGTCACGAGATCATTTCAAATTTATATTTGCGTTATGGAGCTTAAAATAGGTGATCTAAATGAAGATTATTGGAACAGATGGAATGGGAACAGATGAGATTATAGAACAGAATGAAGATTATATGGGCCATGCAAAATTTGAGTTTAATTTAATTTTGCTTTTGAAAAATACTAATAGACATTTTTTCAAAATTATGATTTTATTGAACCAGTGTAAAATTGTATTGGGCTGAAATTAGAAACCGCACAGGTCACTGGTTGTGAGAAGCTCTCCCCAATACCTGCATGGGATGTAATGAGGACCCATTATTTTTTATTAAATATAATGAAATACAAATTTAATTTAAAGCAACTCTTATTTTTTGCTCATATTTTTCCTAATTTAATGGTTATAATCCCTTCATGGGATGTTATGGTACACCATTATTTTTTATGATTTTATTGATAAGACTCACCATTGACATTTACGAATGAACCAACATTGTTCAAATCATAGATTAATTTATAAAAACCTTTGTCATCCGTCTCATCTGACGTTTCTCATTGAGCTTCTTCAATGAGGAAACGAACTTCTGTCAGCAACATCGAACAAAACCTTCAATTCTTAGTTTTGCGCATTCACGATGTTCATATATTCACATATTTTGAACATTCACATTAACAATTTCAGCTGTGTTTATCAAACGGTGGTGCAATGGTAGTGTGCGCGCCTCTTGTACATGAGATCCTGGCTTCGATCCCTGCTCAGACCACCTTAAAAATTTCTTTCGGCGGGGGTCACCTCGCATAGTGACGGCGACACTAACGAGTATTTAGCCGTGAAAAAGCTTCTCAAAAATACCATTTGGAATCGGTGTAAAACTGTAGGTCTAGTAGTGAATGAAAACTGGAAAGCGCACAGCTCAGTGATTGTGAGAAGCTCTCCCCTTGTCCCTTCATGGGATGTAATGGGAAACAATTTATTTTTTCAGACCCCAGCGACAGAGTTCTTCTCTTGAGTTCGCTTCCCTTCAATCATTAAACCGATGAGCGAGTTGACAAATCTATGTATAAATTAATCTATGGTTAAATAGGTTACAACGACTTTCGATCAATCGATCCAAATTTTCAGTAAATTTTCGATTGTTTGGGCCTTTATCTCATATACGACAGCGCTGATTTCGTGTTTGAAGTATGGATTTTCCGAGCTTCAAATGCGACAACTTTGTTTGTTAACGTAGTACTCGATATGAAAATGACTTCCTTTGGAAAACATATTTTTCGGTTCATAGGAAAAGATGATGTTTCGGTTCGCTTTTGGGACTCAGATTTTTGGAAGAAAGTTTTTAATATTTCCCGATTTTCTTTAAGGGCAAAGCGACCCATTTCGAAAATTTCTATCCTTTAACTAATAATTTGTTACTCTATAAATGTCAAATTGGCCATTGGTTTCGAAATAACGGGGGCTCAAATTTACATGACCCACCCTTTTTATCTACATTAAGAGAACAACGTTTCTTGGCAGGTATCAAACGTGTTCGTTAGTGTTGCAATAATAAATTTCGTAGCGTCGACGATTATCTCGTTGCTGCAACGAAACCCGCCATACCAAACTTCTTGACCGTTCGTTGTTGCAACGACTTAATGTTCGCTGTAGCAATGAAGCAGTTAATTATTGCTTTGGTTATCAGTTTAAAAAGTGTTAATGCTATGTGAAAGAAAACAATTCAGAACCTCGGTATACAAAATTTCAAACTCGTGAATCTGTGGGTCCAAATTATTTTAAGGAATTGTTTAGGTGATTAAATCGTAGACGTCGGAATTGTTAGGTGGGAAATAAAATAACTGCTGGCAATCTTTAATCGTTCAAGTACCTACCATAAATTTTAACAAAATTTAGTAAAACCTATTCTTTGTTCGAAAACTTTTTGATTAACCTCAACTTAGGTGTTATTAGATAAAATGTACAGTTTTAACCAGTTACAAAATATGAAATTTTGGCACGCGCATGACATGATTAAAAAAACACAAATAAATGGTTTCCCATTACATCCCATGAAGGGACCGGGGAGAACTTCTCACAATCACTGAGCTGTGCACTTTCCAGTTTTCACTCACTGATTGGAACCTACAGTTTTACACCGATTCCGAACGGTATTTTGAGAAGCTTTTTCATGGCTATATACTCGATAGTGTCGCTGTCACTATGCGAGGTGACCGCCGCCGAAAGTAATTTTTAAGGTGGTCAGAGCAGGGTTCGAACCCAGGATCTCATGTACAATAGTCGCGCACACTAACCATTGCACCACCGACGGCCATGATTGACAGGATTACTCGCGTAAAATAAATTTCTTTGCTAAACGTTATTCTGCTCGAACGCGTTTGCCACGCACTTGTTTGCGCCTCAAATACAAAAGATTGACTGCAGACTTTCTGGTCTACACTGTTACATCCGTAAAACTTAAGCTCTCTCAATGGAATTCAAAATTGGTCATTTTGTCCCGCACTTAAAACAAGTGGCCCGGGCCAAAGCTGTGCAGGTGCTATATTGGAAGCCAACCCGACTATATAACACTCTAAACCACCACGTCTGACTGCTGTCTGGCCAGCTGGCTGGATGGCCAAGCCCAAAAGTGAATATGTTTTCCCCAGCAGTGAATATTTTTTCCCCAAACTTAGTTTGGGATTGAAAATAGGGATGATGACTATTCTTCTACCGCCCATACAAATCGACACATTTGTTACAAATGTTTCTCATAACACTTTGCTCTTGTTGTACATTTGATTAGCTTGAACTCAGAATCTGGTGAATAATCTGCAACTGGCTTCTTAATTGGAGAAAATTGATTGCCACGCCCCTTCTGGTACCTTCCATAGAAAAG
Organism: Phaonia tiefii; assembly: GCA_963931995.1. NCBI lineage: Eukaryota > Metazoa > Arthropoda > Insecta > Diptera > Muscidae > Phaonia > Phaonia tiefii. The sequence goes on along the minus strand of OZ008370.1, from coordinate 163,711,933 downwards.
TTGGGGACCGTCCGGTTTGCCGATATGATAAATCACAATAAAAAACAATGGCGATGTTAATGAAATGAGGTATTTGGCTTCATGGTATCAAACGCTAGTCACCGACTAAGACACGGGCGATTTTGCCTCACCCATTTTGGTACCTCCCCTATGATATATGTGGGGCTGGTTGGCCGACAATATAACTCCCGTAACATACCACCAAGGTACACAGCTGTGACAAAAATTACATGTGGTGTGAGGGAACACACAGTTGGAACAAAGTTCGTTTCGCTATATATTATGTTCTAGTTAGTTCCACAAGCCTAAGGCGCCAGTAGAAAAATACGATAATTTAAATGGATCTTTAAGAAAATATACTTTTTGTAAAATGATAAACTTTTTTTTAAAATTTTTTTTTATAGAATGTATTTAAAAAAAAGTATACTTTTAGGTCCTTTTTGTAAGAATATGTATTATATTTTCCCGAAAAGGTAATTTTTTAAAGAGTGGCACTTCTTTTGTTAAAAGCTAATTTTTTTTTAAGAAAAGGTACTATTTTTAAGAAGAAGTACTTTGCGTAAGAAAAAGCCATAAGTGTATGAATTTTTTTTACAAAGTACTTTTTTAAGAACAGGTACTTTTTAAAGAAGTAGCTAGTACTCTTTTAAAGAAAAGGTTATTTTTTTAAGAAAATTTACTTATTTTCAGAAAGAAAAGAAAATAAAAGAAAGTAAAAAGTAATTATTTTATTTTTAAGAAAAAGGACTTTTAAGAAAAGGAATTTTTGTAAGAAAAGTTATTTTTTTAAGAGAATGTATTTTTTTGAAAAAATTTTTTTTTTTATGAAATGGGATTTTTTTAGAATTGGTAGGTACTTGTCTCAAGAAAAGTTATTTTGTTTCACAAAGAAGTTACTCATTAGAGAAAATTTAGTTTTTTAAGAAAAGGCTGGAGGAAAATTTACTTTTTTAAGAAGAGGTACATTTTTTTTAGAATTGGTAGGTACTTGTCTTAAGGAGAGTTAATTTGTTTCACAAAAAAGTTACTCTTTAAAGAGAATTTAGTTTTTTAAGAAAAGGCGGGAGGAAAATTTACTTTTTTAAGAAAAGATACTTATTTAAAAAAAATTACTTTTTTTAAGAAAAGGAACTTTTTGTTAGAAAACGTACTTTTTGTTAAAAAACTTACTTTTTTTTGAGCAAAGGTACTTCTTTAAGATAAAGTATTTTTTTAAGAAGAGGTACTTTGTTTAAGAATATGAATAGGTATTTTTTTGAGAAAATTTACTTTTTTTTTAAGAAAAGGCACTTATTTGAGAAAATTGTCTTTTTTTAAACTTCTTCCACTTTGGCTTTTCTAAATTTACTTTTTTTGGAATCAAAACTACAATATATACTAAATATTGGGTACAAGTTCCACCTTGAAATCTTCCCATTAAACAAATTTCCCAACTTATGTTAGTCTAGACACAAACCAGAGCAAAAATACCCATTATAGTTGATAATACTGGGTTGCAGTATAATAGGTTGTAGTAATGTAGTATAATAGTGTCGGTGGTGCAATGGTTAGTGTGCGCGCCTCTTGTACATGAGATCCTGGTTTCGATCCCTGCTCAGCCCACCTTAAATTTCTTTCGACGACGGTCATCTCGCATAGTGACGGCGACACTATCGAGTATATAGCCATGAAAAAGCTTCTCAAAATACCGTTCGGAATCGGTGTAAAACTGTAGGTCCCAATCAGTGAGTGAAAACTGGAAAGCGCACAGCTCAGTGATTGTGAGAAGCACTCCCCAGTCCCTTCATAGGATGTAATGGGAAACCATTTATTTTTATTTTTTAGTATAATAGTGTTAAATAAAGTTGTTTAATTTTTAATTATTTATTTTAATTATTCGGTTCAAGATCAATATCTATTAAAAAGTACTTTTTCTATGAAAAATAACATTTTAATAGAAAATATTAAAAAAAGAAATATTTGAAATTGATTATTATGGTGGATGGTTCATAGAAAAAGTACTTTTCAATAGATGTTGATCTTGAACCGAACAATTATTAAAGAACATCAGAACTGAAAGATCGAATAATATCAACTTAAACGGAAATAATTCGAAGACGGTACACTCTAAACGCCAATCTCATGGCAATCGATGTTTCTTTTATGAAACAACAACATATGTGACCTGCTCCACAAAAAGGGACCTCTGCGCCGAAAAATTTTGTTTTTACTTTTTGAGTGATTCTTGTAGGAAACGCTCTTTCAAATGCCGCAAACCGCAAGTTTCTATGTCTTTTAGTTTTTTTACAAATCACCTGTAAAGATGAACATAATTAATGAAAAAATTGAAAAATGTGATATAAACAGATAATATATATAATATTTGAAATTTAAAAAAAGTTCAAAAAAAAGTAAATATCAAAATTTTTTTATTTTTCATAGAGGCAACACTGCATAGTGAACATCGTACAAAGTACCAGAGAGTCGAAATACATCGCCAGATGATCAGGTTGAAGGAAGAGTTGCATAACCATGCGCAAAACACGGAAAAACGAAGCGCTTTTTTTAAACGCGTTTTTCTCAATAACTTCTTTTCGGCGCAGTGGTCCCTTTTCGTGGAGCAAGTCACATATATGCAATGGCTTTCGATGAAAGCATGCATAGGAAAGAAATGTTGTGAACATTGATGGTTATGGTAAAGTATTTGTTGTGGATGTTTTCGCACAAGTAGGAGTGTTGAGACAATTCTCGCAAAGTTGGGTTTTTTTTATCCCTACAATGTGTGATGATATGTGGAGAAAGGAGCTGATGATTTGCCTTGGTGAGCATTGAAATAGCTATATTCCCAACCATCCACCGTAATAATCAGTTTCACATATTTCTTTTTTTTAATATTTTCTATTAAAATGTACTTTTTCATAGCAAAAGTGCTTTTTAATAGAAATTGTTTTTGAACCGAACAATTATTATTAGAGAACATAACAACTGAAAGATCGAATAATATAAACTTAAATGGAAAGAAACAAAAAGTTGTTTAATTTTTTTTCATTTAGCCCCCATCCCGCAACGTGCGATAAGGAACTTCTTTCCAACAATATTCCGCTTTTTCGCTTATGTATACAACATAATAATGTGTTTCTATTGATCAAGTATATTTCAAAACTCTTTACACTTTCATTTTTAATACTATATATTAGTAAAATTTGCAACTTTCCACTTGTTATAGTGCTGCTATATTAAATCATAAACAAATAGATTACACTGTGTGTAATTTTTTAAGTTATGGAAATATAACCATATACGGACACCACTACGTGATAAAAGACCAAGAAAGAACCCGTGTCCCCCAGTTTTGACCAAAGTCATGCACTTATTTTTTATGGGCCCCCAAAGATTTGGGGCCTCGGTGTCATTTTTTCAAAAAAGAGATCATTTAGTCAGGCTCATATCCAGCAAATCGTTGGGAATTTTGATTTACCCTCTGAGGGAAAGTTGTAGCTCTTATCAGAGCTACGGTATTTTGAGAAGCTTTTTCATGGCTAAATACTCGATAGTGTCGCCGTCACTATGCGAGGTGACCGTCGTCGAAAGAAATTTAAGGTGGTCAGAGCAGGGATCGAACCCAGGATCTCAAGTACAAGAGGTGCGCACACTAACCATTGCACCACCGACGGCCACAGTTTTTTGGGATACATGCGGAATAAATTTCTCTCCCACCATGACAACGCACCGGCGCACATGTCTGTAGATGCCAGGGCAAAAAACATACGTTAGGTTACGAGTTGCTACCTTATCCGCCATATTCTCCAAATTTTGGGCACGGTGACTACTTTTTATTTAAGAGATTTGGGTCGAATGTAGAGGTCATCACTGAAAAAACACATGTTTTGAGGACTTTGAGAAACCCTATTATTTGGAAGGAATAAAAAACATGGAAAAACGATGGACTAAATGTATCGAGCTACAAAGAAACTGTTTTTTTACCGAAAAAGGTTGAAAAGAAATGTATGCAGGAAAATATATTTTTGAATTTTAATAAACCCCAGACAGATTCTTGTTCCTTATGGTCTAAAACTGACTTAGTGAAAATTTGAGCCGAATCGGACAACTCTAAGCCGTGCCGCATTTTAGTCAAAGTTTTCGGGTTTTAGCATTTTAGGTGAAAATTCCGCTGCATGATTATACCATGATATAGTTTATTGGAAGGGTATAGACTTCTTTTAGAAGTTATTGGAATCCAAGTTAAATATTTTTTTCATTTAGATACAATTTTTGGAAAAAAACCCGACAAACACAAATTTTAATTTTTATCTAGATCCAAAAACGTATTCTTTGTTATATTTTACTCGTAGAAATATTGCTGACTTCTCAGACCCGTACACTATAAAAATACTTTTTACTTCTTTTGTCCGTTCTAAATTGGAATATGCATCTCTTATTTGGAACCCAACTGCTTCAAAACATATTGGTCGTATTGAGAAGGTACAAAAATCATTTTAGAAATTTGCTTTGGTTTCTTTATATTTTACGGATCCAATTCCCTCATAAGAAAGTCGTTGTATGTTGTTTTCTTTAAAAACTTTAGAATCTAGGAGAGTTATAGCCTCCATTGTGTTTCTGCAAGGTATTACTTCTGGTTCAGTTGATTGCCCTGAATTACCGTCATTTATTCGATTTAATGTCCCTTCTCGCATATTGCTTCATTTTGACTGTTTTAATATAGAATTTCATACCACTAATGACGCCTCGAATGAGCCTATGAAGCATTTTAATTGGGCGTTTTCGGAAATGCATCACTGCAGAGCATCTGATGCGCATCACGTTCGAAAATGCAACACTTTGCAACACTGCAAGAGTCGCATGTTCTAAAAGTCGCAAAATACGCAGTAGCAAAATGGCTGATGCAATAAATAAGTAAGTACGGAATTTGATATTAATTTATGTTTTTTTTTATAAAACTTACTATTTCAAATTAAATCACAAATTAAATTTCACAAATTAATTTATTTCACAAATTAATTAATTTCACAAATTAAATTTATTAAAAAATTTTCCATTGAAATATTTTCGTGTTCGGAATTGCAAATCAAAATAAGCAACAATCAAGAATCTGCATCAGCTGATTGGCATCAGCAGTGCAAACGCACAACAGTTGCGCATCAGACCCTCTGCAGTGATGCATTTCCGAAAACGCCCATTCTATTTGTAATAATATTGATCTCAGTTTTTCAACATATATTTTTAAGAAATTATTATATAACAGTATAACTTAAAATTGTATTATTTTTATTATGAAATTGCTAGTCTGTAAGGATGTTTTCCATAGACTCTAATAAATAAATAAATAAAAAAATAAATCAATGTGCATTTTTTTTCCAAATGCACCGAGAACTGAAGATTTGCTAGTGTATGCGAATTTTCACCCAACATGCCAAAATCCGAAGACTTTGACTAAAATATGGCACTGCTTAGAGTTGTTCGATTCGACCCAAATTTGCACCAAGTCAGTTTTAGACCATAAGGAATAAGAAACCGCCTGGGGTTTTTTAAAAATCCAAAGTTGTTTTTTTCATTGCCACCCTAATGTACATGTACATATTTAAAAAAATCACAGAGTTGTCAAACTGCCCGTATACTTTAAGAATTGCACCAAAATTTGTTTAAATATTTTCAAAGACATTATTTCATACAATGCCTATGAGTCTTGGGAATTGCTAGAGTCTTTTACAAAACAAACAAAAATTAAGAAAGATTTTGTAGCAAAGAAAAAACAAAGAATGGTTGTTGTAGTACATGAGACAATTTTATAACTTTAATTAACAAAATGAAAAATTTACGACCCCATATAAACGTATGCATGTATAGATGGATGGATGGATGGATGTTGTGTTCACTAAGAAGATACAAACTTCGTACAAGTATCCCACAGATAAACATCTAACAACTACAATGACAACACACACAAAATATCACATATTTAAAATCAACCATGAAACTGTGAAATGCGAGGAGAACTGAGTTTAGTTACACCGAGTTAAGTGGAAAATCCTTTTTCTGACTCTCGGTCTTGTTGTCTCTCTCTCTCTCTGTCTCTATATTGCTCTGCATCACTGAAGGCAGGAGGAGGTGGTGGTAGATGTCTTAAGATACCGGAAAAAGTATGACAACGAGATTTGTACCGCATTCTGGGATTTACGTTAAGTTTTATAAAATATGATTTTTTTTTGGGCAAAAGTTTAAGTTTATGATGTCATTGTTGTAAATTTTATGATGTTTTAGGCATATTTGAGAGATATAAAACACAATGGCAGAATATGGAAGTTAATGGGTAGCATAAGTTAGTAATGTTTATAGTACTTTCTTTGGGAATCCAAGAAAAAGAAATGGTAGAAATATAGTTTAATGTGGAGAATATAAATTGCATCTACTGCACGTAGTATGTGGTTTAATGCGTATCTAAATGCAGGGTCGTGGAAACACGTCGTCAAAGCTGCCAACATTTGAAAACAAATCTAACTTTTTTACTGAATATAAAATACAGAATTTAATAAAAATATAATTTTGAAGAAAAATTCTAGGAGTTGTATCCCACTGATTTAATGGCGGTTATGCTACACGATCTCTACGTGCTGAAATTTTAAAGTTTAAATTAGCATAAAAATGCAGGAAACTCTATGAATTTATATTTATAAAATCTTAGGACGTATGTTTTGGTTTCGTAAAGCCCTGACCTCCTTTAGAGGTTTGGAATGTTTTCTGATATTCTTTATTTTTAACTAAAACACAAATCTCACTTAACATATTCAACTTCTTTAACCAAAATTGTATCTAACTGAGATCTAACATTTTCTTTGCAACGAAAATTATTTTTATCTCCGATTTAACAGCGTTTATTTGATCCCCATTATCCTCCCTTAGCCACCTACCACTGGCCGCACTATGTACATATTTTGGTTTCGAGTTGGTGCAATACATTTTCGTGTCCGTCCATTTGTCGTTGTAATTTTTGCGGTTTCGAGAAAGTCAACTATGTACCTACTATGTTCATAAGTACTATATAGCTGGCACTAGTATGTGACTATGACTTTTGTTGCACAAAACTTATAGTTTATGTTGCTGGTTTGTTGGTTTGCTGCAGCTGTAATTGTTGTCGTCGTCGTTGTTGTCTTTAGCTGGGCTAAATATTTTCCTGAACATGGCTTTCTTGGTACAAAACTTCCATGTTATTGTTTTGTTTCTTTTTCTAATAACTCTTAGGAAATAATGTTTTGTTGCATGCTTGAATAAGCATTACATACAATGATATTTTCTACTACATAAACTATTAGAGTATAATAAGACTATGTTGGGTGTTATTTTTTAAAACGCAAATGTCATGCGTTAGATTCATAGTTCGGCAACTTTGACCGACAAAGGTAACGACAAAGGTTGAGTACAAAATAATAGTTAAACTTCACTGGAGATTATTCACATTGTAAGCTATAAGAATCGTTCCATGTTGTGGAATTGTTGTGCTATCATGCGAGTATGATTTGGAACCACCTAACAGATACGTTTGCAAAATAAAGATATTTTTGCAGGACATAACCAATGAAGGGGCAAAGTGCATAAAACAGGGTTGTTCAAATACAAGTAAAATTTAATAAAATAAACTAAACTTAATTTCTTAGAAGAATATATTTTTTCCGTTTACGTTTACTAAAATACCCAAGTATCAGAACAAGAAGCCCAAGAACCCAAGAAGAACAGAACAAAACCTAACCATTTTTCAATTAGAAAAATGTTCCAGACCTTGTCAGCTTGTAGTATGAATTTCTCATACAATAACTAAAAACTAACGAAACCGGTCATAACATTCAAATTCAAAAACGTAACTGACTCTAGGCCAGTCATCAAAACATCTATACCACAGAAAAATTCAATATAAAGGGTTTTTCTACAGAGACGGTACAAACGTAAATCGCTCTTTTGACATTTCTCTTCAGTACGGTTTGCCATTTCATCATGGAAAGCTATACGAGCCAACAACGAGTCGAAATTATTAAAATTGACTACTGAAATTCGGAGTCACTGGCCTCAACTTTAAGAGCGCTACGTTCAATTTATGGTCGTCAGCGATGAGGCTCATTTCTGGCTGAATGGCTTCGTCAATAAGCAAAATATGCGTTATTGGTCAGACAGCAATCCACACGTAATCCATTAGTCATAATTGCATCCCGAAAAAATTACGGTTTGGTGCGGTTTATGGGCCGGCGACGTCATTGGGCCGTTCTTGTTCCGTGATGATCAAGACCGGCACATTACTGTGAATGCGAATCGCTACCGTTAAATGATAACCGAATATTTTTGGAACCAATTGGATAATATGGACTTGGAGGACATGTGGTTCCAACAGGACGGCGCCACAAGCCACACAGCGAATGCCACAATCAATTTATTGGAAACCAAGTTTGGTGAACGTGTTATCTCAAGAAATTGCCCAGTCGATTGGCCGCCTCGATCGTGCGATTTGACGCCGTTAGATTATTTCCTGTGGGGCTACGTCAAGTCAATGGTCTATGCCAACAAGCCAGCGACGATTTGGCCGATTTATGCTTGAAAACCGTCGAAAATTGGGTTCAGCGTCTGGACTTCTGCAAGCGTGCCCGTGGTGGCCATGCAAAAGAAATCGAGTTCCATACATAATGGCATCGAACGTACTTTCACAGGTATAAAGAATTTCATTGGTATCTAAAACCGGTTTTGTTTTATTTAAAAAAACTTTTGTAGCGGTCTTATTGAAAAACCCGTTAGATACCCATTTGGCAATGGGCAAATACCCATTCCCCACGCCATTTCCCAGGGCAACCAATTATCTATGAAATACCAACCGTGGTTCATTCAAATCACCAATAAATAAGCGATCCTGCGTTCGCTTTGCGTTTTACAAAATCACACAATTTCACAACAAACAGTCTGCAAGCAAACATTAAAACACAATAATGAAGTTGATCACAATCATCACCATACTATGCATGATCATTTGAGTGTAAAGCGCGTTTAGATGAACTTTGGAACCGGTTTAACTTAATCGACCGAACGACCGACCTGATGAAAGATGCGCATTGCGCTCCATAGTTACTGCATCCGTGCCACAACAACACAACATAAACTAAAGCATTCACCACTACGCTCGCACAACTCCATTCTTTTAATGCAGGAAGAATGAATGTTGACTTGTGTTGTTACATTTAAAACAACAGATCCAGCATGAAACGCTGGTTGGGACGGGAACTACAGGGGGATAAAATAACTATAAACTTAATCTTATAACCACAATAAATACCGTTATATTTACTGCATCTACATAGTATATCCCGTCCCGAAAATCCAAACACGAGCAAAGAACAACAAAGAATTACGGTTAAAACAGAAATCACCAACTGTTGGGATCAAAGGAAGGGGGCTGGCTTGGCTGCCACCACTAAACCCGAACAATAAGTGAAAGGTCGTCAAATTGTATTTTGCCAGTGTGCTGCTGCGCTGCTTGTAATTTCTTTGTTCTTCTCGCCAGCCATAAAGATCTCTCTATTACCATTTGTAGCGGAAAATATATGGCCACAACACACACACACACACAGTTAGATATTCAAGCATATTAACATGTATTCCATATGTTTGGTAGTAGACAAAGAGAAGAGACTTCATCAAATGAAACAATACCAAATGCTAGACCACAAACAAAAAAAAAAAAAAGATTGGTTGATTGCAGCCACCACCAACTAAATATACTCTAGTAACTCCATGGCCTACGAGTATTGCCACCAAAATCATTCCTCCTATGTATTGCAGTTGCTGGAAGTTGGAAAGCGTTCAGCTTTGGTTAAACGCTTTTTCTTTTTAACCACAAAAAAAAAGAGAGTTGCGATATGTAAAAGTTTTATTGGGTCAAAATTAAAACTATCCCACTCATTTTAATTATATTTGCGTTAATTACAAAAATATTCTTGCATATGAATTTCGAATGGATTTCAGTTTAATTACAGAAAATTGTATTAACAATTAAATTTGAATTGTTGCAATCAATGTGGTATTTAATTCAGATGGACAGAGTTGTTGGCCATGACCCTCATGGTATTCCCCGGCCCGATCTGACAGAGACACTAACTGTTTCGGCTACTGCTTGGTCTGTTGAGATGGATACAAGTTTCGTTTACTGTTATTGCTATTGATGCAATGCTAAACACTTGTAGTACGTAGTTGTTAAGCGACTACTTTTGTGGTCTATGCAAAACAAACGTGGAATCCATCTAGCCGATAACTGTTTCATATCCAATTAATCATTGTTAATTGATACCACTGATCCATATGATACGATAATCCTCTGACATGTATAACACCGTAAAATAATCACAAGCCGGGATTGCAGAGGGCTTCTCACTATCCGTTTGCTGTGTACTTCCAATTTTTAGACTCTCTGATTGAAACCGACACTCTTACAGCGATTGCGAAAAGAGTTATTTAGAGATAGAGTTATTTATAATTCAGATACAATATTACGTTTTTCCAACCTCAGATAAGTGGATCTGTTTGAATAGTTTCGGACGGAAATTGAATACAGCGTCTTTTTGATTATAAAGATTATAAATCTTAAATTAGTTGCGATAACGAAAATTCTATCATTCCCAACCTGATCAACTGCCCCGCTTTTTGGTGTCCTATTCCGACTTAAATCGAAAATAACAAAAATATTAAAGAAAAATAGAATGTTTTATTACACAGCGCAACACGAGAAAACATAACCATATACGGAAACCACCACGTGATAAAATACCCGTGTCTCCCAGTTGTGCCCAAAGCCATGGACTTTTTTTTTATGGGCCCCAAAGATTTGGGGCCTCGGTGTAATTTTTGCAAAAAAGTGATCATCTTGTCAGGCTCATATCTCGCAATTCGTGCGGAATTTAAATTTCCTCTCCGAGGGAAAGTTGTAGCTCTTGTCATAAAGAATAAAAATTCGTAACATATAAAATAAAAGTAACTTCATATTCAAGGTCAAAATCGCAAAAAACTTTAAATAATTCGATTTTTTAACCTTTTTTCCTCTGTTCAGGTCCATAGGTAGCAACCCGTTCAAAATTCAAGGAAACAATCAACAACAGAACTGTACCTAAGATCCTAATAAACAACTTTCTAGAACATATGAACTTCCTAAGAATGATTCTTAACACCTCCGTCTACTTCAACATTATGACAAGAGCTACAACTTTACCTCAGAGAGTAAATTAAAATCCCCAACGAATTGCAAGATATGAGCCTGACAAAATGATCACTCACCCCAAATCTTTGGGGACCCATAAAAAGAAAAATCCATGACTTTGGGAAAACTGGGAGAGACGGGTCTTTTTTGTTGGTCTTTATCATGTAGTGGTGTCATTATATAGTTATATTTCCATGAATTAAAAAATTACACACAGTGTTATTCAAGCTCAAGACCATTCTGTATTCCTGTTACCAAATATATAGTTTTTAAAAATAAGTTTTATAATTTTACGTCAATAAGTTTTAAAACCAAAACATTGCGGAAAACTATGTATTGAATACTGCGCACAAAAGTGGGTATGGATGGAATGGATAAACATGATATGGATGGAATGGATAAACATGAATCAGCGTCTAAAGTATGCAGAGGTACTCAAAAGAATCAGTAAAATAGCACGACTAAGACTCCCTTGGAAGGACCAACAGTAAAGAAAATGCAAACAATCTAAATTATTCGCAACATATTGCGTAAGGTCCTTGACCTAAACAGTATAGGATTAACCTATTAAAGTAAATAGTTGTGAGAGGCTTTCCAAATCCTTACTTGTCCGGTTTCCACCAAACCCGGGGGGTCAGGGACCTTATAAAACGAAGACAACATATTTCACCAACCAGTTCGATTTTTGCATTATCTCTCCAGTTGGTAATACCAAGTGTACCCAGCGATTAGTCAACCTGATCCCTCTAGCGGAGTCCTGTTCCTCCTATTTTTCGTCTTCCTTCGAGCTCGGTTTCGATCGTCTCCATCCATTGGCCTAGCCAGCGCAATAGCATTAACTTGATCCGCTTAACTAGGTCAATGTCGGGTTGTCGATAGTCGTCGTTGTGCACTATAGAGCCAAACATTTTTCGGAGAATGTTTCTCTAGAAGACTCCTAGAGAAGACTCTGCGCCACAAAGCAAGACAGCTTATTTGAGAGTCTGGTGCAGCTGGACTTTTGTTACTTGAGAGAGGGCTTTATCTCTAAAGTGATTGCTTAGCTCAAAATAACATATATTTGCAAGAAAAATTCTACGCTTGATCTCAAGGCTGACGTTGTTGTGTTTTTTTTTACGGCAGATCCAAGGTATATAATTTCACCCACTACCTCGAAATTATAACAAGCTTTGGCCTAATCGCGTGGAGGTCCTGCTCGTGGAAACCATTAATTTTGACTTGTCCTCATTTACTGTCAAACCCACTTTTGTTGACTCCTTCTCAATTCTCGAAAACACCGCATTAACTTCTCTAACTGTGCGCCCAATGATATCTATATCATCAGCATACGCGAGCAGAATGTGACTTTCTACATTAAGATGTTAACGAGATCGCGCGATAGGGTTTTGTCTTGCCTGAGGTCTCGCTTAGTTTTGAAAGGTTCGGTAAGTACCAACTTACACTGCGGATTTGGTGTTCGTCAAGGTCATACTGCAAAGGCGTCTGAGTTTTGCAGGAATACCGGGCCCAGACAATGCTTCGTAGAGATTTTCCCGTATCGGGCTATTGAAGACCACCATATAATCGACAATCAGATGAAGGTGTCGATTTGTTTTTCGTAGGTCTTCTCCAGGATTTGGCAAAGTGTGAAAATCTGACTGTCGATTTTCCAGGTCTAAAGCCAAGCTGGTATGGTAAAATCAGGCCAGCGATAATGGGTTTCAGTCTTTCGCACATTATACTTGATAGATCCTTATATGCAATGGATAAAAGGCTTATTCCACGGTAGTTGGCACAGAGACTTGGGTAATCTTTTTTAAATATCGCCGGGCATGCATTCATGTACCCACATTATCGTCGCCAGTCTTAAACATCTTCGCCGGTTATCCATCGGTTCCTGCGGGTTTGTTGTTCTTAAGCCGGGCAATAGCTGTCCTCACTTCGTTTTTGTTAGAAGGGGGCAATCGACGCCGTCGTCCGAATTGTGATCGATTGTCTCATCGTCATTGGATATCACAGGTACAGAGTGTGTTTTATGTTCCAGGCCGATGTTTTTTGATCGCCATTTCTGTTTGGTTGACATTTGTCAGTTTGTATTTGACAGTTGTGCAGAACAGTCGATATGAATTTATTATAGAGCATCTAACGCACCAACAGCGTGTTGAAGTTATTGCAACATTTTTCTAAATAATCGTTCAATTGTAATTGTAAAACCATTTAGCGTATTGTAAAGAATTTTGAAACTTTGTATACACTGGGAGATAAAATGAAGACTGGCGAAACTCGTAGTTCAGATGCCAAAGAACAACATTATTGAAGAGATTGGAGCAATACAACCCGTAATATGCCAAAATATTATGGAAAATATGGTTAATAAAACACACATTTGCGCTGCGGCCAGAGTCGGTCATTTAGCCGATATTGTATTTTATAAATAATTGTTACGAACCAAACTTTCATGCAATAAAATATTACTAAAATATATTATAACATTTAAAATTTTTTTAAAAAAAACCATCGATATGGAACATAAAAAACACCCTGTACCAGTAACTGCGGAAAAATGATTTCTCCATATTCCGAACATTCTCTGCACATCTGGGATCAGATTTCCGTATTTGTCTTTACAGAACTACCCCGAATCATGTCTATTAGTTCCGTTTTTGACTTTTTGGTACAATTTCCGGGCTTACTTCTGTATGTCTCTGTTTTCTCACTCTCCCGCTTTCTCCACTGCCGTTTTTTACGCCTAAAGAGACGGTTTACCACCATTCTTTTTCTCCTATATCGCCCAGTCGCAACTCGCGTTACAATTAACTGAAGGATTCCCAAACGTGCAGCGTTCTTCTCATCATTTTCTATGCGACATCGTACCATGGTTTGTTGCGAAGCGGTTGTTCAAAACCAAGTACGGTTGTTGCGGCAGCTTTTATACAGGGTTTCCACTGCGCTTCAGGTTCATTATCGGGACGGGGTGGATTCTGTGCCAAAAGTTGCGAGACCATCCTTGAGAAGGCTGTGGCTACCTCTGGTAATTGCAGCATTCCGATATCTAGATTTCTCTGCGTCTGGCTTCTTACGATTTTCGCTCTACTTAATCTGGGGCGAACCTTCCATCAACTACCACCTGATCTATTTGATTCTTCGTTCTTTGATCAGGGGATACCCAAGTAGCCTTGTGGATGTCTTTATGCTGGAATCTTATGCCACTAATGACCATTTTTTTCTGCGGTTAAGTTAATCAGTCTCATACCGTTTTCGGAACTGTCAGCATGTAGACTAAAATTGCCAATAGTTGGGTGAAACACATTCTCCCTGCCTACTTTGTCATTAACTTCTCCTAGTACAACCTTAATGGCATGGCCAGGGCAGCGGACATACGTATCCTCCAGGCGCTCATAGAATATGTCTTTGGAGCATCATCTTTCGTTTCTGTCGGGCCATGCACACAAATTAGGGAATTTTAAAAAAATTTCGCTTTTAAGCCACAACGTTCACTCACAGGATTGAACCTAGGGACAAGATGTCGCAGCCTTTTGCCAACTACAAATCCGCAACCAAATTCATGTTTGTTCATTTTTCAACTGTAGTAAAGTGTGTATCACTAAGAATGCACTTTTCCATTTTAAAATAAAGGCACGTAATTTTTGAGATACTAGTGACTTTTTTAGTGGGTTATAAAGAAGACATGTTCCGATTAAGTATCGAATAAAGTATCCATCAAATCTCGGATTTGAGCGCAGAAATCGTTTCTGGTTTATTTGCATAAACTCGAAATTTCACAAAACTCCAAAGAAAGAAATCGCACGGCATTAAATCGCATAATCTTCCAGTTGACTAGTTGACATCAGAATTTCATGAGACGATTTGTTCTGGAAATCGTTGGTGCAATAAATCGATTGTTTCATGAGAGGTGTGGAAGGTGGCGCCGTCTTGCTGATCCATGCCGTCCAGTTGAGGCCATAAGAACTACGTTATCATGTTCCTGCAACGAAGTAATGAATGCAGTACACAGTCACTGCAATTTCGGCCTCATCTTGAAGGAAGTAAGGCCCAATCACGCCCACGCCACCTGACCAAAATACGCACCCACCAGAGAGTTGCTCGTTGTGGATGTATTTGTATCTCATGAATTGCATGAGGATTTTCTGAGCCCCAAATTCGACAATTTTATGGATTCACGAAGCCATTCAGATGGAATTGCGCTTCATCGGAGAATATGAACTTTTGTCAAAAAATGCCATTGACTTCACTTTGCTCCACTACCCATTGAACAAATTGCCGGCGCTTTTCATGGTCTGCCAGTTTGAGCTCCTGAGTAAGCTGAGTTTTGTACGCACGAACGTGGTCTTTTGTCAAAATTCGCTGCGTAGTGCTTCGTGTAATTTGAAGTTGTTGAGAACGATGCCGAATTGATGTTTTTGGATTTACGGCAACACTCTCGTTTACAGCAGCAGTGTTTTAAGTGACCGACCGGTACGTTGACGCACAAGAGTGTTACTGTCCATAACCGATCCAGTTTCTTCAAATTTTATTACCGAAATGAAGTTGGCCCACCATGACTGGACCACTTTCTGTACAACGTTAAAATAGACCAAATCGATTGGAAAAGTTCTAACGTCAATTCTAGATACGTTATTCAGGATGTTATGTGTAATATAAAATTCACGACATTGATATGTGAAGAGATCCTTAAAAAGGATGAAATTTAACATTTTTAATGTACGTTTCAGAAAAAGTTCAAAAAGGTTAAAAAAAATAAAAAATTTTTAATTTCTTTATATGGTTTTACTATTGCTAGGAAATTTAGAAATAAAAACTCAATGACTATGAAACAAGACAAGCTCCTTAAAATCGGTGCAAACGAATTTCCGCTATATTGGAAATTCCGCTAATTTGGAAAATTTTCACACTTAATATTCACGTATGCTGTTGGAAGTACGAATCAAAAATTTCACAAAAAACGTCAAGGACATTGAAACAGGACTAGGTCCTTAAAATCGGAGAAAACCCATATCCGACATATATAGGACAACAGTCCGAAAATTAAAAAAACTTTGAAAAATTTTCACACTTTAATATTCACAGATATTATTGTAAGTGCTAAGTAGAAATTTTAGAAAAAATTTCAAGGACATTGAAACAGGTCTAGGTCCTTAAAATCGAAGAAAACCAATATCCTCCACATATATGAAAATTTCTCAGAAAATTAAAAAAAGTTTGGAAAATTTTCACACTTTAATATTCTGATATGTTGTTGCAAATACTAAGTAGAAATTTTATAAAAAATTTCAAGGACATTGAAACAGGTCTAGGTCCTTAAAATCGAAGAAAACCAATGTCTTCCATATAGATGAAAATTTCTCAGAAAATTAAAATAAGTTTGGAAAATTTTCACACTTTAATATTCTGATATGTTGTTGCACATACCAAGTAGATATTTTATAAAAAATTTCACTCCGTTTCACTTATTTAAAGGCAATAAAAATTCCATATTCAGCAGCTTGTATCTATTGCAATTTGTAAAACTGTTTTCTAGGTAATTACACCGCGGCTCCACGAAATACTCCCCAAGGAAATAACGCCCAGGAAATAGCACCCAATGAAATAAACCCAAATAAAGAAATAACATGTGTGGCCGTCGGTGGTGCAATGGTTAGTGTGCGCGGCTCTTGTACATGAGTTCCTGGGTTCGAACCCGGCTCTGACCACCTTAAAATTTCTTTCGGCGGCGGTCACCTCGCATAGTGACGGCGACACTATCGAGTATCTAGCCATGAAAAAGCTTCTCAAATTACCGTTCGGAATCGGTGTAAAAACTGTAGGTCCCAATCAGTGAGTGAAAACTGGAAAGCGCACAGCTCAGTGATTGTGAGAAGTTCTCCCCAGTCCCTTCATGGGATGTAATGGGAAACCATTTATTTATTTTAAAGAAATAACATCCAAAAACAATGAATGAAGTAAATTAACTCCAAGGCAAAATGGAGTGAAATTAACTCAAAGGCAAAATGGAAACAAATGCGAAAAAATTTCCTAGTAAAAGGCCCATTTGGAAACCCCGATTGGAAAACAAAATAACTTCCAAAAAAAATTAAATACTTCCCTAAAAATTTGGTAGTTTTTTCATATGAAATAACACCCAAAAATATATGAAATACATTGGAGATTATTTCATTTCGCGTTTGGGGGTTATTTCCTTGGGGAATATTTCGTGGAGCCGACACCCCGCATGCATCCTATAAAACTGTCGCCATGACTTTGTTGGCCGATAGGTCCAACTTGGCCTTCTTCGGTACACGTTCACCAGGACCGTTCTTAGTATCTGATGTGATGTGATGGATGGATGTTTCGTTCACGGTTATGAAATGGCGCAAACACTTTTCGGCTTGCGTTTGAACATCGACAAATACTTATTTGCATTGTGCATACGGTTTCACTTATGGTCTAGTGTGAGTAATGGTGGCTCATATCGCGTGGCTGGCTTTCTTCTGTCCAAATATACATATAAAATGTAATGAACCCAATCAGTTGTGATGCCTTCAGCCACAGCTACCTCATTCACTCTGATTCGCCGATTTCCAATATCATTCTATGGAGTGCATTTCTGGCGTGACGCAATGTTTTTTGGGCGAGCTGAACGTACGGCTCCGCTTGTGTTGGTACAGCTACAACGAAGTTCATTGTCCCTATAGTATTTATAAAGCCGTTCTTTGGTTTCGGTGATGGATTATGAATTCAATAAATTATCTTATTATTTATTTTCTAACTTTCGAAGATATTATCGAGGTGATCTGCTTTGGCCGTCGGTGGTGCACTGGTTAGTGTACGCGCCCCTTGTACATGAGAATGGGAGTTCGATCCCTGCTCAGACCACCTTACATTTCTTTCGACGACGGTCAACTCTCTTAGTGATGGCAACACAATCGAGTACTTAGTCATGAAAAAAGCTTCTCAAAATACTGTTCGGAACCGGTGTAAAACTGTAGGTCCCAATCAGTCAGTATAAAAACTAGAAAGTGCATATCTCACTGATTGGGCGAAGCTCTCCCCAATCTCAGCATGGGATGTTATGGGACCTAATTTTCTTTTTATCTTCTTTCAACGGTCGTCAAACATAAATTACAGACGCAGCTCGATTAAAATTTTACAGTAGTCAATTAATACATGGAAACTGAATTGTTTAAAAGGGAAGTTTAAAAAGTCCCGAGGCTTTCAAACTACCGACACTGCGGCTACTATGTTCTATTCCGATGTTTAAATTTTCGAGGGCGCGTACATGGTCGCAACCGAAATGAAGATCCAGCCGAATATAAGTTGCAGTGAGTGAATTTGGTTACGGCAACCTCAATTAACTTATAAAAAATAAATGGTTTCCCGAACTGTGCGAGTTCTAGTTTTACACTCACTGATTTTGACCTACAATTTCACACCGGTTCCGAATGGTATTTTGAGAAGCTTTTTCATTGCTATGTACTCGATAGTATCGTCGTCACTAAGCGAGGTGACCGCCGTCGAAAGATATTTAAGGTGGTCAGAGCAGGGATCGAACCCACGTTCTCATGCACAAGAGCCGCGCACACTACCATTGCACCACCGACGGCCGGTATAAAACTCATAAAAAACCGAATTTTTACTTGCTACAACCTCTTTTAAATTAAGTAGTTTTCAAAAACTATTTCTGAGCGCAACCTAAAGATGTGGACTAGTAGTTTGGTCAGACTTTAGGAGTCTGAGTTTCAAAATGTTTTTTTGAAATTCGAGTCGATGCTTCAGCCTGACTCCAGCTCTGTGTTAATAAAGTTGCTAAAAATGTTACAAGTCGCTAAAAATGAGAAAGAAAAATAGATGAAAGAATTCAATACCACCACGAAGATATCAATTGTTAGGCATTCTTAGTGACAGGACTGTCATACATATAGATTAGCATGGAACTACCGTCTCCGCTCACTACAACTGCTTCCCAGCGATATCAGATAAGTTATTAAATCGATTAGGATGATGTTTGAACTGGAAACTTATTTTCAATGTTAACTCTAGTTTTCGAGGTGAAATGATTTCGGAAAATTTATTTTTCGTCTGATATACAGATATAGGCATCATTAGTGTTTATTATATTGTCAATAGGTTCCAGCATAATGCAAACAAATTTTTAAAAGACCAAAATGGTGCCCCTTCGCCACAAATATTTAAAAGAAGATTTCCTCTGTATTGTTCCAGTTCAAGAGATGTCTCGGAAAACTCTTACAGAAATTTTACTAATGGGAGTTTTTTTTTATTAGTACGAGTAATTTTTCTGGTACAAATACCTACATTATTATACGATCATGCTACATACACTCCGGTTCACTTATATAAAGGCACTAAAAATTCCATATTAAGATACCTGTATTTTTTGCAATTTGTAACCGATTGCAGAATTTTAAAAGGGAAATGGAAGCTAGACGTCTTGAGATAGAAAAAAATCATGACAATAGTGTTTTCGTAACTCATTATTATTATTATTTTTAAAGTAAGCGATGATTTTTTGTAGGGAGCGTTTGTTTATTACAATTTATTACATCTTATTACATTGTTTATTACAATTTATTACATCAAAAAATTTTAAATCTATCGGAAAAGAACAAAATCGATGTTTACCATTCTGAAGGATATTCTAACCGCGCAAAAGCTAAAAAAATTGGACGGAGCCCAACAGTTGTCGACTGTTACATCAAGGACCCCGAGGGGTATGGAAGAAATTTTAAAGGAAAGGTTTCGTTGTCTTTATCTACATACGTACGTAAGTCATCAGTACGTGAGTATCTTAGATACCTGAAACTACAAAAAACCGTCACTTAATGCTCCTCGTAAGGAAAAGCGGCTTCAATTCGCAAGAGACTACATGGTATGGGATGCGCAGCCAAGACGTCATTTAAATGGCTGGAGAACCGTTGTATTTACGGATGAGAAGAAGTTTAATTTGGATGGGTCTGGTGACTACAACTATTATTTCCATGATCTGCGCAAAGACAAGCGTTTTTTGGACCGACATCACAGCCGAGAGGGCGACGTTATGGTGTGGGGTGCTATTACGTACTATGGCACCATCGATCTTGAATTTCAAAGTGCATAAATGACTGGTGCAAGCTATGAAACGTTATTGAAATCGGCTTTTCCAAAGTTGAGTGAACTATTTGGTCCCATATCTTGGATATTGCGACAGGATAATGCCCCTATACACAACGCCAGAGTAGTAAAGGAGTTCATTGCAATCCACAATGTTAATATTCTTGACGGGCCACCCTATTCGAGGGCCACCCATTATCGAAAATGCCTGGGGTAGGTTATCTCGTAAGGTTTGTGAAGGAGGTAGACAATTTGATGACAAGAAGTCACTAATTCAGGCCATTAAGGATGCTTGGAATCAAATTTCGTTGGATTACATAAATTATCTTTATCTCTCAATGGAAACCCGTATATTTGAAGTTATTAAAAACAAAGGGGGTTATACCCATTACTAATAGTTCTTAAATAAAGTAAAATAAATTAAAAAAACAAGAAAAAGTGATTTTCATTAAAATTAGTTAAAATGCCTTTATTCAAGTGAACCAAAAAAATAGCACATTTTTGAACTTTTTTTTATAAATTACTCAAAAAAGTTCTTTAGTTAAGAAACCACTATTGCCATGATTTGTTGCTATATCTCAAGATGTCTAGCTTCCATTTCCATTTTAAAATTCTGCAATCGGTTACAAATGGCAAAAGATACAGGCTGCTGAATATGGAATTTTTAGTGTCTTTAAATAAGTGAACCGGAGTGTAATTCCTGCAGAACGAGACAGTAACGAAATCGCGTGCGTTACACCTATTAATGCAATCAATATTATGAAATAACTAAATTAATTAAGTAAATTGATGAAAATCAATCACTTTAACTGTAAAACACTAAGTGGAAATGCTCATACTGGGTGAAATTACATGTAGCAGTTTAGTGAAATTGACGAAACCTTAACTAGAATGAAAATAACGAGTAAGTGACGATTTAGATAAAAACAATTTCATGAAAACGATTAAGAACGATTTATGGGATTGACTTGACTGACTCATTTAATCGTTTTACCCAAGGCGAGGCAGTCGAATAACCATAAAATTATAGAAATAATGATTAAGAAAATTAGTACTTTAGATATTTTGGCATTTGCTCCATAATATGCAGCGAACACGCTTACATAGTTAAGAGGAGAATTAAACAAAAATCAATTCAATTTATAATAGAACTTTTTTCTTAACAAATTCTTCGATTCATCTACAATTTTAATAAAATATGCAAATTTCTATTATTATACGCAAAGGGAGGCACAAATCTAATCATTAGATTATTTTCGAAAGAAAAACGACATCATTACGATAGGATGCTCCACCATGTATTTCAGGGTCGATACAAATTAGAAATTGATATTTAAATTTCCCTAGAAACTCAATAAATTTTTAATGCTATCTCTATAATAACTATGTATAATTTCAAGGCGGAGAGTAGGAGAACTTCATGCCACTAATCGAAAGAAATCACCCCTACCTAAACATGAAAGCATTCCAAGAATAAACCAAAACACAAACGCAAAGATACAAATCCACAATATCTAATTTTATTGGAACTTTTGCGAGTATTCCCTATGCTGTTACTCACACATTCTCACGCAAATATTGACCACTTGATATAATTATGCAAATTGAAAAGTCATTATATGGCAATTCTTTGATTTGTTTGTTTGTTGAAAAGATACCAATCTCATTGGTCGGTCGAAATCACCCAAAATGTGAAATGGACAAGTAAAGAAAGATATCATATAAAATCTTTGTTTGGTCTCCAATGGCAAATGTCAGACCAATAATACATTAAAAATTAGATTATTGTTTTTTTTTTATATTTCTGGTTAGGATTATATTCAATACTATCATCGTTAGCCACTCCATCTCTACAGTATATGGTCGATGCCTTTATAGTAGTTGGGTAGACGTACGTAATACCAACAAATGATTATTATTACTATTATAATCTACAGATTTTGTAAAAATTTGTATGGCGCCATGTAAACATGACTGCATTGTAAATCAATTTGAAGCAGCGAACTACAAAATTCAAGTAAAATCTCATATATGTTTCTACATATTATGGAACATAAAGGCCAACTCTTTTCTATAAATCCGTATTCACATGCCAAAATATGGTACAGATAGCCGAAAGGACAGACAGACGAACTTTCATATCAATGGTCGACAGTGTTTTGAAAACACACAATTTGAGATTTAATTTAGTTTCTTTAAATTTCAAAAAAGATTTTAACAATATAAGCCACGTATTCAGTTCTTGCGAAATTTTCGTATACAATTTTGTCATTTATTATGGTGCAATGTTTAGTGTGCGCGGCTCTTGTACATGAGAACGTGGGTTCGATCCCTGACCACCTTACATTTCTTTCGACGGCGGTCACCTCGATTAGTGATGGCGAGACTGTCGAGTACGCGGAATATTGCTGACTATTTATTTGACCAATAATCGGTCGGTGACTTTGGCACAAAGTGAATTTCGTCGCAGATTTCCTGGCCGTCCAACGCCTACTGGTGAAACACTATGACGTTTAGCCGCTCGCCTCGAAGAGACTGGCACAACACGAGATGCTGCCAGGCGTGGCAGACCCCGGAGTAGCCGTTCTGAAGAGAATATTGCTGCTGTAGCCGAGGATGTCAGGGAAGCGCTGTCGATGTTATGGAAGCGCCGTGAGCGCTACAGAGCAATGATCAACGAGTTGTTTTTGCCGCAACTTGATGAATTGGGATTGGAAAACATGTGGTTCCAACAGGACGGTGCAACGGCACACACTGCACGTGCCACAACCGATATGCTGAAGGATGCATTTCCCGGGCGCCTAATCTCCCGTTTTGGCGATTTGCACTGGCCAGCAAGATCGCCTGATTTGACCGCTCCAGACTTCTTTTTGTGGGGCTTTTTGAAGTCGCGGGTTTATGTCAACAAGCCTCAGACTCTTGCAGCTCTTAAAGACAATATCCGTCAAGAATGTGAGGACGTATCGCCGGAAGTTTTGGCCAAAGTGATGGAAAATGCCATAAAAAGGGCTCAAATGACAATCAACTGTGGCGGCGGCCATTTACATGACATCATATTCTCGACTTGATGTAAAAAAATTAAAAGACCAAATAAAAATAATCCACAAGAAGAATCAAAGTTTTTCATTTTTTTTTTTAAATTACAGCCAAAAAACATCGGAAGTTTACTTTTGCGCCACCTTGCACATATTTTTGATTTGCCTTGAAAATATTTAATTTATAATTCCTCTACGCGCTCCATTTTATTTATAACGCATGTCGTGTTGCTTTTAGTTGTTAAAAATATCAAAATTCCAGTCCCAAACAATTATGAATCAATTGTTTTCATCCGAAATAACTTTGGCGTAACAACCCTGTACTTGATTTTGCCTACGAAAATTGCGCGAAGAGCTGAGTACCAAGCAAATGAAAAGTAAGCGAAATTTTCGGTTCATGAAATTTTCGTTATACACGTACTTCTTGTGGTAACGCAAATTTCATAAAAACTGAATACCGGGCTGTAGCAGTAAATGTAGATCCATACGTTCTGATTATTCAGCTTACATTTCGGATAAATCAATTTAGATTTCAATAACACAGCGATAGAAAAATAACTACAAATACCTGGGAAGTGATATGAGTTTTTTTGTACGCGTTGTCGACAAAAACAGGAATCCATTTTTGTAAATTTCCTAAACACCCCCAAAAGCTTGATATACGGGGAAAAAACTGGGTTTTCGTACCTTTGCGGTTATAAGGCTGTAATTTCTGTAATTATCAACTGATTTTCGGTTTCTTAGAGGTTTCCGAAAGATGAAGGATCCTTCGAATGATATGGAAATTTCATATGAAATAACGCCAAGAAAAGTGGGTCTTATTTCATAAATTGTGGTCAATATTTAATTTTCACCCTTTGGGCGATATCTGATAATTGTAGATTCGAAAAATAGCCCAAAAACAATCTGGAATAATTACGAAATTTGTGGGCGGTTTTTCGTTTTCTTTCTTTAACTAAAATTGATATTGCAATTGAAGCGACACTGCACGAAACCGTTACTTATCTAAACGCTCTTAGCAACCACCTACATTTTGCGTTGTTTACGTTTACTTGGTGAAGATCATTCATTCGCTCGCTAACACAGAATATTCTCCAAAATCGCACGATTTTTTCGAAATAATTTTTCGTCGGCGGCGCTTGCTTCAATAGAATATAAAACAATTAGAAAATATCGCGTGATTTTTTGACGTGATTTTGATTGTTTTTAATTAAACACAATACAAAATTGTTTTGAAAAAGAATATCATGATATTTAAAAGTTACTTTACTTTAGCGGCGCGCGATAAAACAAAATATGAAAAATTATTTCGAAAAAATATAGCGATTTTGGAGAAATAATTTTGCGCCCGCGACACTTACAAAAAACAAGATAAAAATTATTTCGAAAAAAACGCGCGATTTTTCGCGGTACTTTTGCGAAATAATTTTTCACATTTTATTAATAAAAACTAAACAAGTATCACGTCTGGACTTCATGAAGATCTAACTAGTGAGCCAAATACAGCCAAGTCTGACTATAAACGGCTGAGGTTTAATCTTTTTCAAATCTTGAAGCTTTGGAATCCTACATGTATTTTTTATTTCATTCTCACCATGATTTTGGTCTATTTTTCATATGAAAATTTACACAATTAATTTGGGTAATTTATTATGGAAAATTATACAATACTTTTGGGCGATTTTTGATACATTTTTTGGGCCATTTTGCATTTATTTTTGGGGTAAATTTCATGTGTCATTTTTCATAGTTAGAGCCAATTTTAAAAATTGTGCGATTTTTCATAAAATTTTTGGGTCATTTTTCTTTTGGGCAATATTTAATGCCGACTTTCGTTAAAACTAATTTTTGAAAAAATGCAAGTTTGGTCATTTAACTCAAAAGTTATTGCTTGAGCGTTTTCTTATTTGTCTTTGAATTTCTCATTAATTTGTCTTTGAGGTGAACAGTAATATTCTGAAATCTTATTTATTTTATTTAAACCTTCAAATATTCTCGGCTAATTATTCCAGCTCAAGGTCTCTCAAGATTTCATAAAACTTTTCGGTTTTTTTCGATATTTCGATTTCCTTTGGAAATCTTCTTCAGGAAAATTTTAATATTAATAATTACAAACAAACATCAATACAAATTAAAATGAAAATTTTTGACAAATTGTGAAAAGTAATACTATTTATACATATTATAATACAGTATAGTTTACATAAAGTAGATGAATTAAATTATATAATATACAGTTTAAGCAGGTTTTTGAATAATGAAAAATTGAACAATTTTTTAAAATATGAGGACATAACGGCGGAAAAATTAATGAGAAAAGAAAAAGTGATACATAAGAAAAAGTTTGATAATTGCGTTAATTTGCAGAAGAGAGAATTAGGAATTAAATTTAATAGAAAATGGTTTGTGAATAAAACAGGTATAGATATCCCAGAAGATGTACAGTGGATTTTGTCTTTAGGTCAAAAACACGCCCTCCCGGTTAATAGAGAAGAGTTTCCAATGCTAAAGGTTATATCAGAGGGAGAAGATTTTATAGAAACTATTGAGAACAAAGAAGATCAGGAAATTGCAAGGTCAAATTTTGTAACAGTAATTGATAATCATATAAACAAAATGACATTAAATAGTAGAGATAAATTTACAATAAATAAAGTGAATAATAGTCTAAAGTTTCTTAAACAAAATAGGGAAATAATGATTTTAAACGCAGATAAGGGAAACACGACTGTAGCAATTAATAAAAAAGACTACATATCTAGAATTCAAAATATTTTAAGCGATAGTACAACTTTTCAAGTATTGAATAAGGATCCAACAAGCAGATTTCAGAAACTTAACAATAATTTTATTGAGGAACTTTTTAAATTAAATATAATAACATCAGTGGATAAAGTGAGACTAAAAACTTCAGTAGCGGTTGTACCAAGATTATATGGTTTACCTAAAATACATAAAGAAAATTTTTCATTACGACCAATTTGTTCATCAATAAATTCACCTTCACACAATTTATGTAAATACATAGTAAATTTTCTTGGGAAATTAACGGAAAATTCTAAATATAATGTTAGCAATTCAATACAATTTAAAGATAAATTAAAGGGCCTTTCGATTGAAAATAATGAAAAATTAATATCGCTTGATGTTGTGTCGTTATTTCCTAGTATTCCAGTTGATTTGGCCATTACAATTATAGAAGAAAATTGGAACAAGATTTCAGAGTTAACAAATATGAATGAAAATTTATTCATGCAAATTATAAAATTCTGCATTGTTGATAATAGATATTTTCAATATGATAAAAAAATATATACACAACTAAAAGGACTTCCTATGGGTTCTCCAGCATCTCCAATAATAGCAGATATCGTATTGAAAAATTATTAGATACATGTTTGGAAAAATTGACAGTAAAACCTAAAATAATAATAAAATATGTAGATGACTTATTTTGTATAGTGAAAGAGAATGAGATTGACATTTTGTTAACAACTCTAAACTCATTTGATCAAAGCATCAAGTTTACTATTGAAAAAGAAGTGAATTCTTCAATTTCATATTTGGACACATTGGTGATAAGGAAAGGAAATAAATTATTAACAGATTGGTATCAAAAACCAACTTCCTCAGGTAGAATTATAAATTATTTTTCAAAACACCCGAAAAGAATTATTATTAACACAGCCAAAAATCTAATAGATAGAGTATTAAAAATAAGTGATAATAGATTCCACAAGAAAAATAAAGAAATAATTAGAAATATATTAATAGATAATAGTTTTCCTAATAAACTCATTTGCAAATTAATAAGACAATACAATATTAGAAAATCCCGCAATGGGGATGAAATTATAGAACCGAAAGTTTATAAATCATTAACTTATGTATCTGGGTTTTCGGAAAGGATAGAAAACTCAAACATATATGACAAAGGGAAATATAAAATGGCACATAAGATAAATAATAATGTTGGTAGATTATTTACAAAAACTAAAGATAGAATAAAAAAATCAGATATGTCAAATTTAGTATATAAAATACCATGTGGTGGTAATGATATTGCACAATGTGAGAAAGTATATGTAGGAACAACAGGAACTAAATTAAAAACGAGAATAGCAGGACATAGACATGACCAAAAGTATAGGAATTATAATTCAACAACGAAAACAGCGTTATCAACTCACTGTAGAGATTTCAATCACTATCCAGATTTCGAAAATACATCTATTCTAAACACAGAGAATAATAAAAAACGTAGATATATGTTAGAAATGTTACAGATTAATAATGTTCCATTTGAAAAAAGAATAAATTTTAAAGTGGACACGGATAACTTAGCTCAAAATTATAGATGTTTATTAAATAAAAATAATAAAAATGTTAATAATAGGAGAAATTAGAACATAGGCCGCGAATTTTTGCGGCCTCGCGGTTTTATTTTTATTTTTAACAATTTAGGAAACTTTAGGGCTTTGGCGATTTTTAATTAATAATGGAAATCGTAGTCATAATGGGGTTGGCAATGTATTGCGGATTTTCGCGAATTTGGCGGTTTTTAATAGAGTTTTCGCCATTTCTTTTGGTTATAGTGATTATTAGGTAATTTTGTAACTTGTTTAAATGTCGGTAATTTTTCGCTAATTTTCGCAAGTTTTTATCAGTTTTCGCAGTTTAATGGGGAAGTAGATACATATAACTTCACTAAAAATGGTAGAATCTTAATTGATGAGAACAAATAGGTTAATAATAGGATAAATTAACACAAATGTCTTAAAATATTTTAAAATTTTGTTCAATTTAATATTTCTACTTTATGTAAACTATACTGTATTATAATATGTATAAATAGTATTACTTTTCACAATTTGTCAAAAATTTTCATTTTAATTTGTATTGATGTTTGTTTGTAATTATTAATATTAAAATTTTCCTGAAGAAGATTTCCAAAGGAAATCGAAATATCGAAAAAAACCGAAAAGTTTTATGAAATCTTGAGAGACCTTGAGCTGGAATAATTAGCCGAGAATAATTAATAAAATAAAGGTCGAAGAATTAGAAACAAATCATTAAACCTTCAAAGCGCTTTTAAATTGTAGCTATTTCTTTGTGAAAATCTTCACCTTGTTTCGATTGGTATCTAGCAAAAGTCCAAATGCCGATGCAAAAAAAAACATTGTTATACACATGTTGCCGCCCATTTCACCATACGCACGTTTAACTTCCTAGTAAATCTGTTTTTTAAAAAATTTACAAGTAGTAGCTTTATGATTTGAAGATTTGAAAAAACTTAGTTTCCTTATAAAATAATGTGTAAAAATATTGAAAAATTTAAAAAATTGCGTTAAATAGAAAAATGAGTTTCTTGTTCAAATACAAACAGATTTCTTAAGGTTTGTTACAAAACTTGTATATCGTTCGAAAGGTCTAAGTTACCTCATTCCAAATCCTTTGAGAAACTAAAAATCCATTGATAACTACCTAAGTTACAGTCGCAAAACCGCAAAGGGTACGAAAAACCAAATATAATGTAGCAAAAATGTCTGCAATTTTGAAAAACAACTGTTAATCATTTTTGACTTTTCGAACTTCAACGACCTTGAACGAACGTGACTTTTCGAACTTCCCTCATAGTTATATGAAATGCAACATTACTCCCATCAAGTACCACCTGTTAATAGAATAATGTCAAATTTTGAGCAAGTTTCGTCATTTACTTTGCGTTTAACAGTTGTCCAAAACATACAACCTCGTGCATTTTTTAAAAAATGGAAAAAGTGAGTTTCGAGTGCTCATTAAACAAAAACCGTCAATCAAACCAAGGAAAAGCTTGATAAATACTATGGGGACTCTGCATCGTCGATTTCAATGGTAAAAAAGTTGTTTACTGACTTTCGTTGTGGTTGCACAAGTACAGATGACGCTGAACGTTCTGGACGGCCAATTGAGGACAATACACACGAAAATGTCGAAAAAATCCACGATATGGTGTTGGCCGATCGAAGAGAAAAAGTGCGTGATATTGTTGATGCCATAGGCATTTCATATGGCAGTGCGGTTTCGATTTTAAATTATCTGTTGGGTTTAAGAAAGCTGTCTGCAAGATGGGTGCCGCGTTTGCTCTTAATTGACCATAAACGTAATCGTGTGACAACTTCAAAGGTTTATTTGGAGTTGTTTAATTGGGCTACTAATTGGCCATATTCTCCGGATTTAGCCCCCAGTGACTATTTCCTTATTGCTATTTCCAAACCTAAAGAAATGGCTCGGTGGAAAGAGATTTAGCTCCGACGATGAAATTATTGATCAAACAAATGCCTATTTTATGGACCTCGAAAAATCCTATTTTTGGAAGGGATACAAAAATTGGAGAATCTTTGGACTAAGTGTATTGGGCTAAAATGGGATTATGTTGAAAATTAATTTTTTTTCCAAAAAAAATTTATTTCATTCAAAAAGTCACGGACTTATTGATCCGGCCTTGTATCTACACTGGTTTCATTGATGGTGGCACTTTGGTCTTTCGATTTTTTGAGCAATTATGGCCCGCTGAAGCATCCGCCCAAACAGTGATTTTTTTGTAAATGACAGAGCATGTTCTACGAGTACCTGACTTGCCCAAATCAATATTACATGTTTCAGATACAATGATTAATATGTTATAATATATGGGTTTGTGATCCAAATACAGCGTTGCTTGTGATACAAATACAGCTGTGTTTGGTGCCCTGTTTACTTAATAGTTTCGCCGCTATGCTCTGTCGAGAGCAAAATAATATAGGGAGATTGTACTCAGCCTAAGTTAATTCCCCCACAAAGGCATCAAAACAGTTTTTTTTTGTTGTATGATCTGGTAGTTCTACCAGGCTTTCCCTATTCAATATTACATGTTTGTGACACAATGATTACTATGTCATAATATATGTGTTTGTGATCCAAATACAGTTTCGCTTGTGATACAAAAACAAATACAGCTGCGTTTGGTGCACTGTTTACTTAAATGTTTTGCCGCCATGCTCTGTCGAGAGCAAAGTAATATAAGGGAGATTGCACTCAGCCTAAGTTAAGATCCCCACTAGAGGATCCAAACAGTGTTTTTTTGTAAATGACCTGGTAGTTCTACCAGACTTTCCCTATTCAATAATACATGTTTGAGACCCAATGATTAATATGTAATAATATATGTGTTTGTGACCCCAATACAGCTTTGCTTGTGATACAAATACAGCTGTGTTTGGTGCACTGTGTACTTAATTGTTTTGCCGCCATGCTTTGTCGAGAGCAAAATAATATATGGGAGATTGTACTCAGCCTAAGATATTGTTATTGCAAGTTTATAACTGTGTTTGTGCATTCTTCATTCAGTCAGTGATTTGACTAATCTATTGCCATTTGGTTTCATGCATTCAGTCATCAATCGTTCGTTTGTGGGGGCAAACACGAATTCTTCGACGTAAGTATATGAATGTTTGGGATGAAACACGAATACGGCTCCACGTAAAAGTATATATCTTTGCAAGTAAACATGCAAATTTTTGCATTTAAATATAAGTGAGTTTAGTACTTGCAAATATGCGAGTATTTGGAGTGTTTTCCAAACATATACATGAGAGAATATGTTACAGAGGCCGTTTTTTCATCGTGTAAGAAATAAACAGCGAAATATGGCGGAATTTATGGCTGACCATATACAAATTAGAACTGATTTTGTAAATTACATAGAGATGAGAAAACATTACTACATTTGCTTGAATACTATAAGCATGATATTCTCTGAGTGTAGGGATATTCGGGCAACAGTAGTGATTTTATCCAGTAGACCAAATAACTATACGAGTATAAAAGTTTAAACAAAATTGAGGTGAAAATGTCATCGAATCGTATTATTAAGAAACTTCATAGGATTATACGCTGATAATATGACGCAACATGTTGGCTCATGTGTGCCTTATGTACCCACTGTGCAGTTGCAGAAGTAAATGTTTAAAATTTGTTAAAGAAAAAGGTCATAAATATTTAAAATTTGTTAAAGGAAAAGATCATAAAATTTTGTGTAGTAGCACCCTCGGTACAAACGTCCACCCGTGTTGTAGGTTGAATGCGTTTACTGCACAACGAGTAAACGTTTATATTCGAATTTTGTTGTCACAAAACTCTATGAAGTGACACAATTTTTACGACAGTAACCAATTTTCTTTCGTTTTTCTTGCTGTTCTTCTCATGCATTTATACATATATTATTATTTTTGTTTTAATATATAACACACAAAGGTTTATTGGCACAGAAAAAGCTGCATTGAAATAAAAGCTTCAACTTTTTTTTGCTTTGACTTCAGTGTCATACAGGGAGGATGTAGGGGCTTAGAGTGACGGAAATTTATATACGAGTACTACATAGTTATTACATTGGTCGGACGAACGTATTGTTGGCGATATTAGTGGGTGCATATCGTCGGTGACATATTGGATAGCTGACCATTGGAATATTGATATGTACTGCATGACATCAACGAGTAGTTCAATATACATACATACATATGCGCATAAATCCAAGATGAGTCATTGGAGTTGTATGTTTGTACAAATACTGACAGAAACAAATCTTAATTCCTATTTTCTATAAGTTTGAAATAATTTTTTAGGATATTTAACTATACAAAAATAACTCACAAGATATTGTGGTTGCAACCATGGAATTTGGTGTTAATTCCGTTGTAACCATCGAATTTGGCAATAAGTTGGCTCTATTCGGTTGCAACAACCGAATCGATTGCAACAATCGTAAAATGTGGTAGCTGTGACCGGTTTTTGTTTATTTCTATTGATACAATGGAATTAATTTTAAACTCGGTTACCACAAGATTTATGTGCCATTATTTGGAATCCCTTGCATAATATACGCATTAATCGTATTGAATCATTGCAAAACACATTTATTAAATTCTCATTGAATTTACAATTCTATTGTGATAACCTCTAATTCGGTTGCAACAACTTCAAATTCGGTTGTGATGACCTATTGTGTAGTTTTGACAACGTCTAATTCCGTACCGCCAACCTCCACTTCGATTGTGATCACCTCTTGTGTAGTTCTGACAACCTACCAATTCGGTTGTGGCCGAAGATTGGGAGCCTTCTGTTCTTAATCATGTGCCTATGAGTTTTCCCTTCACGTAGTGGTTCTCAGGTTTAGTAGGTGACTGCTGTCACTCAAGCTATTCTTAGAAGGCGAATGAGCCAAACATATGAACAAACGGCGGATAGAACCCAAAAGAAGAAAATGCAGGTTTGACATATTGCATCCTGGTGGGCTGCTGCAATCAAATATCCTGACAGTAGGTAAAATGCAAAAAACTCCCGCAACCGTTCATAAGGGCAGTGAATATACAAGAACGAAAAAGAAAACATAAACAACCCCTAACAACACCTGCAAACCTTATAAGGACCACTTCTTACGGATATGCACTTGGAATGTAGGACCTCTATATAGATCCGGTGCAAGTATGCAATTGGCAGATGTACTCAAAAGTTAGAAAGCTGACATTACCGCTATTCAGGAAATGAGATGGACAGGATATGGCTGCACAAGTTGCCATGAAAAAAAACATGAATTTGGTTGCGGATTTGTAGATGGCAAAAGACTGCGACATCTAGTCTCTAGGTTCAATCCTGTGAGTGAACGTATAGGCACAATCCGCATAAAAACGAAATATTTGTATATTTCCGCTTTGCAGCAAACCATAGTACGATGAAGTGTGTCGCATAGGAAATGAGGAAGAGAACACTACACGTATGGCAATGCTTCAGTCAATTGTACGGCCAGCAGCGACTGAACGGTATAGGGAAAAGAAAGGAGGTAAACCGTCTCTTTAGGCGCAAGAAACAGCGGCGGAGAAAGCACGAGAGGGAGCAAATTGAGACATACAAAGGAAGAACGAAGCCCGAAAATTCTACCAACAAGACAAAAACGGGACTAATGGACATGGTTCAGGGTCTTCCTTCTGTAAAGACAAGGACGGAAATCTCATCACAGATGTGCAGGGCATGTTGGCAATACGGAGAAATCATTTCTCCGCGTTACCGGTACGTGAGATATCCAATGAAGATGAGACAATCGATCACAATTTGGACGGCGACATCGATTGCCCCCTCCTAACCAAGACGAGGTCAAAACAGCAATTTGCCCGGCTTAAGAACAATAAAGCCGCAGGAGCCGATGGATTACCCGCGGAGCTATTTAAGGCTGACGGCGATGAGCTGATAAGGTGCATGCATCAGCTTATTAGCAAAATTTGGTTAGATGAAAGCATGCCCGTCGATTGAAGTCTCAGTGCACTATGTCCCATATTTAAAAAGGTGACCCGTCTCATTGTGCCAACTACAGTGGAATAAGCCTTTTATCCAAGGTTATATTAAGTATAATGTGCAAAACGGTGAAACCAATTATCGCTGTCCTGATTGAACCATACTAGTGTGTCTTTAGGCCTGGAAAAACGACAACTGACCACATTTTCACGATACTCCAAATCCTGGAGAAGATCCAAGAAAAACAAATCGACATTTATCATTTATTTGTCGACTATAAGGCGGCCTTCTGTAGCCCGATACGGGAGAAACTCTACGAAGCAGTGTCTGATCTTAGTATCTCTCCAAAACTCATACGAAGCAATGTCTGAGTTTAGAATTAGTAGTTAGTAGAATTAGTAGCTATATCCTTTGCAGGATGACCTTGACGAACACCAAAATCCGAAGTGAAAGTTGGTAAGGATCTTATCGAACCTTTCGAAACTAAACGAGGCCTCAGGCAAGGCGACACCCTATCGTGCGATCTCTTTAACATCTTAATGGAGATCATTATGAGAAAAGCTGCAGTCAACATGAATGAAACAACAGCAATGCTCGCGTATCTGTTGGTATAGATATCATTGGGCGCACATTTGGAGAAGTTACTGCGGTGTTTTCGAGAATTGAGAAGGAGTCAGCAGAAGTAGGCGTGACACTAAATGTCGACAAGACAAAATTAATGGTTCCAAAGAGCAGGACCTCTACGCGATTAGACAAAAGCGTGAACATTGATAACCGTTCTAATTTCGAGGTGTTGGACGAATTTATATGCACTCCGGTTCACTTATTTAAAGCCACTAATAATTCCATATTCAGCAGCCTGTATCTTTTGCAATTTGTAACCGATTGCAGAATTTTAAAATGGAAATGGATGTTAGACATCTTGAGATATAAAACAAATCATGACAATAGTGGTTTCTTAACTAAAGAACTTTTTTTGAGCAATTTATAAAAAAATGGTTAAAAAATGTGCTATTTTTTTGGTTCACTTGAATAGAGGCACTTTAACTAATTTTTATGAAAAACACTTTTTCTTACTTTTTTAAATTAATTTTACTTTATTTAAGAACTATTAGTAATCGGTACAACCCCCTTTGATGTCTAGCTTCCATTTCCATTTTAAAATTCTGCAATCGGTTACAAATTGCAAAAGATACAGGCTGCTGAATATGGAATTTTTAGTGCCTTTAAATAAGTGAACCGGAGTGTACCTCGGATCTGCAGTAAACAAAACCAACAACGTCAGCCTTGAGACCAAGCGGAGAATTGTGCTTACGTATGTATATGTTAACACCAAAAATGTTTGGTGGGTCAATAACCAATAATGCTGACGCTGTTAAGCGTGCCACAATTGGAGCAACGATCGCAGACGTTGTGCCATAAGTAATATCAAACAATGCTGACGCTGTTAAGCGTGCCACAATTAGAACAACGACCCCAGAGGTAATTTACGTTATGCCAGCAGTCAACGCGACGGTGCACATTTTGCGACGTCATCATTAGTTGGTAAGGTAGTTATCATTAAGAATTTTGTAATTAATTTAAGTTAGTTCATTTTGAATCATTAAATAAAGAAGTCGCTCCTCTAAGCAGCGCAATACAGGAATAAACTTTAATCTTGTTAATTGGCGCCCAACTAAATCAAGTACCCGAACAGGCTACAAGTGCAACTAAATCAAGTACCCGAACAGGCTACAAGTGCAACTAAATCAAGTACCCGAACAGGCTACAAGTGCAACTAAATCAAGTACCCGAACAGGCTACAAGTGCAACTAAATCAAGTACCCGAACAGGCTACAAGTGCAACTAAATCAAGTACCCGAACAGGCTACAAGTGCAACTAAATCAAGTACCCGAACAGGCTACAAGTGCAACTAAATCAAGTACCCGAACAGGCTACAAGTGCAACTAAATCAAGTACCCGAACAGGCTACAAGTGCAACTAAATCAAGTACCCGAACAGGCTACAAATTCAACACAATCAGCAGGAAGAGACCGTAGGACCTTCAACTGAGAGCAGCTGTGAAAAATTGACCCCTGAGTACCAACAAAGAAAAAGGATTCTGTCGACCTTCCGGCTCCCAGTATGCTAGCAATTATTTTAGTGTGAGTATAGTGATAAGTGACTAGAAGCCACTACGAATCCTACGGGACCCTCTAGCGGCAGTAAGAAAATTGTAAAACCAATCCTGTGTAGTTTAAACATAATAAATAAGTGATTAAAAATAAAATATTCAAAATATAAAAGAAAAGAAAAATATAAAATGGCAAACCCAAGCAATTTAGTGAGACCCCCTATCCTAAACATCCAAAATCCTCCCATACCCCAAATTCAACCTAACGTGAACGCGATTGATATCGACGCGATAAGGCAAATGTGTGCAGAACAATCCCGAAATGTAGTCAGGCAAATTCTAAATCCAAACGCAGATATTTCGGGAATAGACCAAGACATAGAGGAAAGATATAGGGGAAATCTTACCGAACTGGACAAAATTCCAGACGTGGTTAGGTGTCTTAGGGAATTCTCTGGCAACCAATCCGAGTATAGCTCCTGGAAAAAGAGCGTGGAAAGAATTTTAAAACTATATGAATCCTATAAGGGAACGCCGAAATATTTCGGTATCCTCAACGTTATCAGAAATAAGATTATTGGCAGCGCTGACGCCGCCCTAGAATCTTACAATACTCCTCTAAACTGGGAATGCATTTCCCGCTGTCTGACACTGCATTATGCAGACAAAAGGGATTTGTCAACCCTGGAATACCAAATGATATCTATTGTACAAGGCAATTGTACTATACAAGAATTTTACCAGGTGGTATACTCCCACCTGTCTCTAATAACAAATAAACTCTCCAGTATGGAGATGGGACGTGAATCGTTAGATATTCTAACACAAACCTATAGGGACAAAGCGCTGGATACATTTATCAGAGGACTTAAAGGTGATTTGCCCCGTCTTCTGGGAATAAGGGAACCCACAGACCTTCCTCAAGCTCTGCATTTGTGTCTCAAATTAGAGAACCAACAATATAGAGCACAGTATGCAAATTCCCATGCAAAAACCGAGAAATCTCAACAGCAACCTCCACCTCGTAAGAACTATAATCCGAAATATATTAATCCAAATCAAGGATTTATTCCACAATCCTTCAATCAAATACCTCAAGGGTATTTTAACCAAAACCAGCCATCAATATCTCAACAACAATTCTTTAACCAGATGCCTCAACGGCAATATTATCAAAATGGCTATGGTTTCGCTCCCCAACGTCCAACGGCACCGAAGCCGCAAGCCAAACCAGAACCAATGGATGTAGATCAATCCATGCGATCGAAAGCGGTCAATTATATGAATAGGCCGGTGCAGGATAACAAGTTTGTAGGAAAAAGACCTACCAATCAATCAGCACAGGTTCATCAACCAGCGAAAATACAAAGGAATTTTCACCTCCAAACAGATGCACCTCAAAACGATTCAAATGAAGAAAACTATGCATCGGAAATGTACAATTATGAAAATGATCAAGAATTACAACCATTAGATGAATATGTTAATGAATATAACACCTTCAATCAAGAGGATGAACAGAATGAAACACAGGAATTCATTGATATTCATTTTTTAGGCTAACAAGCTCGTCCCTACCATATATCGAGTGTAGGACGAGCTCAGGTCAAACACTAAAATTTTTAATTGACACGGGATCAAATAAAAATTATGTCCAACCCGAACTTATCAAAAACCCAATTCCAAATAATGAAACGTTTTACGCGAATTCTGTTGGTGGTAAAACCAAAATTACACACCATACGTTTATAGATCTTTTCCATACAAATTCTAATGGCACTAAATTTTTTCTGTTACCAACGTTGAAATCTTTTAACGCTATCCTGGGAAACGATAGCTTAAAGGAATTGAATGCGGTTATCTTTACTTCCGAAAATTATATGTTAATAGATAATAGAACAAAGGTGCTAATAAAGCAACAATACTCCCAATCCGTAAATACGATAAACATCAGGAACAACCATATGACTCAAAAACAAAAAGTCAACCTAGATTTAATTGTGAAGAGGTATGAAAAATTATTTAGTGACCCGAATGAGAAATTAACTGTCACCACGTCGGTCATGGGTGAAATACAAACCAAGGACGAAAATTCGGTATACTCACGGTATTACCCATATCCACTGCACCTAAAAGATGAAGTCGAAAGTCAGATTAAAGAATTATTGGATAACAATATAATACGACCATCTCGGTCACCATATAACTCGCCGATATGGATCGTACCGAAAAAGGCTGACGCCTCAGGGAAAAAGAAATATCGTTTAGTTATCGATTACAGAAAACTAAACGATGTTACTATACCTGACAAGTACCCAATCCCGAATATAAAACAAAAAATGAATAATGTTTTGCGAAATAATGATAGACAAGTAATTGTAAATAAACTATCTATAGATAATATGAATGCTCTAGCTCAAACAACTAATCAAATTGTAAAGTATTTCAATTCTCATGAAATAGTCAATGAATCACAAGTATCAACTCTTAAATACAAAATAAAATTATTAAAAGAAGAACTTTTAAGTATTCAATATGCCATCCACTGGGCAAAAGCTGGAATAGTAAACTCATTCATTCTCACAAACAACGAAATAAATATTGTTAAACAAATTTTTGAAAAGGAAGCCATCCCTTATATTAATTTAGAAGAAGCATTCGAGTTCTCTGAAGTTAAAATAGCCTCCAGCAATAGTCATCTTATTTATATTGTTACCATACCAACTACCGATGTAAATTCATGTAATAAATTAATAGTTAAACCTACTAAATTTGGAAAATACGTTAATAAGATTCTGTATAACGAAGTATTGTTATGTAACAACTCAACTTTTGGCATAAAGTACCCCTGTAAATCATACAATAAATTAACCATCTGTAATAGTATTAATGTTGAAAATATAAATAATGATACCTGCCTAACAAATTTACTGAGAAGTCACACTTCAAATTGCACATTAATAGACAATGCCGACATACCCACTGTTGAAGAAATTGTTCCTGGAATACTCCTACTAAATCAAATCAACGAAACTATTCATATTAACGAAGAACCACGGGATCTGACCGGAACCTACATTCTGCAGTACCATAATGCATCAATAGTTGTCAAAGACAAAACATATAACTATTTCCAAATGATGGATGTTCAACCTTTACCACCTATTTTACAGCCTAGATTACCTGGATCAACGATTGAGAAAACGCTTACCTTACAATCAGTAAAAGAACTTCACCTCAAGAATACCGAAGAAATCGGCCTCCTAGATGTCAAGAACAGATGGACTTCAGGAATTAATTTTGGATTATCCACCATTATCATACTATTCGTAGTGATGCTTGTGAGAGGAAGAAATCAAACAAGCAAAGAAATTGTAACCACTATACCAGCAGTACACCTCTCACTCCCTGAAGTTGCCACCACAAATTTTATGGAATCGCAACAGACCCCAAGATTGTCCCAAATACCATATTTCTAAAATGTCACGATCGAGGACGCTCATAATTAAAAGGGGAGGTGTTAACACCAAAAATGTTTGGTGGGTCAATAACCAATAATGCTGACGCTGTTAAGCGTGCCACAATTGGAGCAACGATCGCAGACGTTGTGCCATAAGTAATATCAAACAATGCTGACGCTGTTAAGCGTGCCACAATTAGAACAACGACCCCAGAGGTAATTTACGTTATGCCAGCAGTCAACGCGACGGTGCACATTTTGCGACGTCATCATTAGTTGGTAAGGTAGTTATCATTAAGAATTTTGTAATTAATTTAAGTTAGTTCATTTTGAATCATTAAATAAAGAAGTCGCTCCTCTAAGCAGCGCAATACAGGAATAAACTTTAATCTTGTTAATTTATATATGTTATTTTGGGCTAAGCAATCACTTTAGAGAGTCATCTCTTAAGTATCAAAATTCCAGATATATCAGACTCGCATACAACCTGTCTTGCTTTATGGCGCAGAATCCTGGGTCTTATCGTAAGCAGACAAAACATCTGTAGGAGTCTTCGAGAGAAAAATACTCTGAAAAATGTATTGACCTATAGTGCACAACGGCAAGTATCGGCGATGCATGAACCATGAGCTGTATGAGCTATATCCCGACATTGACATAGTTAAGCGGATCAGAATAAGGCGATTGCGCTGGCTAGTCCATGTCAGTAGAATGGATGAAGACGAACCAGTACAAAGGGTTATCGAAACCGAACTCGAAGGAAGACGAAAAATAGGAAGACAAAGACTCCGCTGGAGGGATGAGGTTGACAGGTCCCTGCGGTACACTTGGTCTTGCCAACTGGAGAGATATAACGCATTTACACCGCCGTTTATCGCGGCTAGGTTAGCGATAACCTTGTTCTCTAATCTTTGCCGATTACACCGCCCAATTTAAGACAAAATTGACATTTCACTTGGCAACTCCGTGCTTAGACAAACTCCGCGCCGAGGCAAAATAATCGTAAACGGCGGAAAAATTAAGTTGGCGGCTATTTGTTTTGCCAGTTTTGTGCTAATTTGGGATATTTTTAATATAACTGAAGCTTTAAAATTGGGTCAGTGAGTCAAATCGGACCAGTCGATAAAATCTGCTCACAGTTCAAACCAATAAGCGCCATTTATATCACCGACGGCGTGAGTTTCAAAAAAGTTTTGGTGGCGGAGATGCGTCGGAAAGTTTTCGATCGGCTTCCATCTGTCAAACAGTTGATTTTTTGTGTATGTTTTTGTTATGGTTGCAGTTTTTAGGAACTAACAGTGTTGCATCAAACTTTACACCAGTTTAAAATGGGGTTAAAAATTAAACTTCAGTTTCTACAGATTAAAATTGTTTGAGAAACCTTCGAGATATGCTAATCTTGGTCGGTGTAAATGCCATAATAAGGGAAAAGATCGAACTGGTTAGCGAAATATATTTTCTTCGTTTTGTAAGTTCCCTGACCCCCCGGGGTTGTTCGAGACCCGATATGTAAGTAAGTAAGTAGGGCAAAACATGAAAACTGACCAGGTGAAAAATAAATTTTAGCTTGGCCACCATGACTTAATGCATTATAAGTTATTTTTATTGCCGACCGGAATCTATCAGCTGTTTACATGAAGTCGTAAAATTCAAAGAGGAAATTACAGTGAAATAAGTTTCACCGCTTTTATAAAAAAAATTATTTCTGCTCATAGCTATTTGTGCGTGTATGATGCTACAAAAACTATTTAATTGAAGAAGAAAACAATTAAATTATGATTAAGCAATATTGGAACTAATTAATCAAGAATTTTTGATTATTCGATTAACTGATTAATCACCGTTTCGGTCTATCAAGTATGTATTTGTCTAGGGATGTGTAGTTATAACCTTTGTATTAATTTTAATATAATTTCTATTTCATTGGTGTTGAATGCAGTTTCCGCTTAAATACATCTTGCAATGCTATACTATACAAACACTTCAAGCAACGACATTTCATTAACTATCGATGTTCAGCATGCTGCACAAGATCCTCCTCCTCCTCCTCTGGATTGTCCATTTGGAAGACATTTGCTGAAAATGCAATCAAACTATAATGATTACCAGTAAATTAATGACTTTCCACCATATGAATCTAATTTATTTTGTGTTCACTTAACAGCTTTCTACATTATTTGTATTGCTGCTAATGCCAATGATCATTATGATGATAATGATGACGATGATAGTATTGTTGATGTTAGTTGTTGGTCTGTCATTCCTCAGCGTGCCATAATGCACCCATAGGGGAGGCAACAAATTGTGCTCTCGTCGTACATATAATGTCGGCGGGTACTACTATTGACTCAAGTATACTAGAGTCGATTTGATATCATAACAACAAATTTATTGTTACTGCATGCGCTGTTGCATATAATTGTATCAACATTTTAATTAAAGCAATCAAAATCATAGAATGAATTGCAAAAAGAAAATGCATGTAAACGTACATACGATTGTTGAAGTCAGTGAGAGAAAAAAAAGAAGAATTTTCATCATCATTTCCCTTTTTGCTTCAGAAAATTCAAGTTTTTAATGATTACAACTTTTTGTTTCGTTTTTCCGTGGAATGGGTGTGAACTATTTGGCGTTAGTTTAATAAACAGGAAACATTCAAAGAAAGGTAATCAAGAGGTTTATGAAATATCGAAAAGGCCGTAGACTATACAGTATCAGGGCTGATTAAAATCGGATAAACAAAAAAATATAACCTCAATATTCTACTTCGGAATATACTGGCATCATTGTGGCTTACATACATGCTGAAAAATAACGGCCTCTCTAACATATTCTTCCAAACATATTCTGCAGGAACCATGTATATGTTTGGAACACACTTCAAACATTAATATGTTTGCAAGTCCCAAACTCACTTGGCAAATATGTATGCTTTTACATGGAAACATATGCGTATTTTCCCCCAAAACA
The DNA here is from genome assembly GCA_963931995.1 of Phaonia tiefii. Lineage (NCBI taxonomy): Eukaryota > Metazoa > Arthropoda > Insecta > Diptera > Muscidae > Phaonia > Phaonia tiefii. Next base: position 163,669,744 of record OZ008370.1, on the reverse strand, counting down.
TAATAATATTTAAAAACGAATTATTCTTTAATTTCAATATATATGTATGTATTATTTAGTATGATTAATTTTATCAATGTAAGTCTACATTTATAAATACTTAATACAAAAACTTAAAAGATTTAAAACTACTTTTTTAATATTTAGGTGCATTGAATGCATTATTTGGTTTTTTTTTCATGAAATGAGAATCTGCCACTCTTTTGCATATCCTTTCTGTGTTGTCTCTCACGTTTTTGTTTTCGGAAGGTTTCAGCTATGCGTCGGTTATCACTATGCCTTGGTACACAAAGAATATATTTATATACAATCGTAGTTCATGCAAGACAAGTGGTTTCACAAAAGGGCTTCATGTTGTTGCCATTTCCAGTTTCTTTCCTCAAAATCGTTTCTCACTTTGGTAGCACACATACATATATACGAAACACATACACAAAACCCAAAGTAACATCACTAACAATTTAAGCGTCGAGAATTCGTTTATTCGTTTTTCACTGATCAAGCCCTTTTGATATCCTCTGTCCGATGAAGCACTGACGACTGAATACGTGAAACTAAAACGCAATACATCAGTCAAAAAAAGAAACACTGACTTCATCTGCAATTTGCACGCACATTCAGGAATATTTATGTTTTACTGACTGAGTGAATAATTCAAAAATACAGATACACATTTACAAGATAGACCTTCTGGTTGTCCCTCTTTTATTCTCTTGCTCTCGAGAGAGCATAGACAGTGCAACAAATACAGCTGTATTTGTATCACAAACACAAATATATTTGGGTCGCAAACACATATATTCTAACATATTAATCATTGTGTCTCAAACATGTAATATTGAATAGCAAACACAATATGTTTGGACACAAGTATATTATATTTGCGACAAGCTCCAAACACATCCAAATCCAAACAACAACAAAAGACAGATTTTTTAGCCTGTAGAGTAATGTCATATATAGCTGCCATATTTCTCATCCGAAGTGCTGCGGTCGGTGCGATAGAGAGTTATTTGACGTAAATTGACTTGCACCAGGTGGAATTACAAAAATTGTTGACTTAAATTTTTCATGTCGTTGGGATGAAAACTGTGAAATTTAAACGTATTTTGGACATTTTTTAATCTTTTTTGTTAGTAAATGTTTGTTAGTGATAACTGGAAAGCGCACAGCTCAGTGATTGTGAGAAGCTCTCCCCTGTCCCTTCATGGGATGTAAATGGAAACCATTTATTTATTTTAAATGTTTGTGGTGTATTTGCACAAAAATTTTAACGCAGAAAACGAAATTCCTTTGCTTCTTTCTTGTTGGTTGGTTTGAGCCATTGCCTCAATCTGGTATTATTAAAGCAATACTTTCAACATAAAACGTCCAAATGCAACACATCAAACTTCGAAAATTCACTGAGTCAAATCGCTTCTCTAGACGCCATTTTCTATGGTGGCTTATTGTTGGTTGCGATAGAATTGACTGGGTAGTTACGAAAAGTGGCTGTATATTTCTTGTAATCAGGAAAATTATCACAAACTATTTTTGAATGGTTGGAATTAATGGATATACGGGATTTAGCATGGAAAGTAAACAGTTGCTTATGGAAATCCATTGGTAAACTCCAAAGTAATAGCCGGTAATTCCTAAATTGTTTGGTACAAATCTGCGGCCACAACCTCCTTGATTTTAATGATATTTTCTTAATGTAATCAAGAGACATGTACAACATTGTTGTTATACAATAGATGTCTAGATTCGCTATTGCCCGAATTTCATCGCGTGATAAAGTAGTGTGGTTTCGTTAATTGCTACACTCTGAAAAAACGGCATGTGTAATATTATGCAGGAACCATGAATATGTTTAATAAGAACATCCATGTACTTACGTGTAACCATGGTTTTCATGAATTGAAGACCTGCTGCTTCTCTGTTTCGTTGCACTTTTCAACAAACCGTTAGTCACGAAAACATATGTTAGAACCCATTTATCATTGTGTCTTCAACATGTAATATGCACTAGCAAACAGAATGTGTTTGGACACAAGTGTACTATATTTGCGGCAAGCTACAAAAAATAACAACAAACAAAACAAAAACTACAATAAGAATAGTCGCATTCAGTCGCAAAAACATCGAAACTATCCGCCAGCTAATGTGAGTTCGAATCCCACCCGCGGCATTTACATTTCTTCCACTAACCATAAAAAATATGATTTGTTAGCATAAAAGAAATTACAACTTTCTAAAAAAACACGCTATATTTATTTGCGTCCAAACAACAAAAAAAATATACATTTTCCAGCGTGTAGTAAAGGAAGAAGTATTTAGAAATATATATTTCCAAAGCGACGTCGTTTTGCCATGATTTAGATAAGAAACGAAAGGCTGGAGTATTATATTTAAAAAATAAATAAAAATGTACATATTTCCTTGGAGCAAGGATAACAGAAAGGCAAAAATATCCTTTATATTTATAAATTAATATATGGTTTCCCATGAAGTGATTTTGAAGAGCTTCTCACAACCAGTGAGCTGGGCTCTTTCTAGTTTTACACTCACTGATTGGCATCTAGAGTTTTACACCGGTTCCGAATGGTATTTTCAGAAGATTTTTCGTGATTACATACTTGCCGTCACTAAGCGGGGTAACCACCGTCGAATGAAATGTAAGGTGGTCAGAGCAAGAATCGAACACACGTTCGAACCCATGTAGAAGAGCCGCGCACATTAAACATTGCTCCACCGACGGCCACGATTCGCATTACGTGCAAATGATAAAACTTGATTATCGAAATGGGGGATTTTTTTGGGCGAATGGGTAAGTCCGAAAGCAAAATTGCCGGATTTGGGACGATAACAAACCACACGAGGACAACCAAGTGGCAATGCATCCGAAGAAAGTCAGTGCTTTTTTTTGGATTGTGGGCCGGATTCAACATCGGTACGGTCTTCTTCGAAAACAATGATGTCATTGCTAGCACCGTCAACGGAGAGCGCTACTGATCGATTATAACCAATATATTTAGGCCTGGAATTATACGATATAGATATTGAACGATATTGAACGGTATGTTGTTCCAACAGGACAGAGCTTCGTGCCACACAGATGATGCATCAACGGTTATTCTGTACGAGCGATTTGGGGGCAATGTTATCTCATGCAGAGGCGACGTGAACTGACCACTGAGCTCGTGCGATTTGACCCCGTTCGACTTTTTCTTGTGGGGATTCCTTATGTCGGTAGTCTATAGCAATAAGCCATAAATGACTCTTAAATTGCCCTTAAACCCAAACATAACCTGTATCATAGCTCAAATCCAGTGTGATCCATGGAACAGAAAAATCGAAAATGTGACCTCTAGAATAAATAAAACTCGTTGATATCTCACATGTAACTTGTATTGCATAGTTTTAACATCTACACTTTCCTATTGGAAACCCCTTTATCACATCTCATTCGACTTTCAGATTTCAATGCCTTTGAAAGCATTTTATAGGTTTTTTTAGGGGTTTCCATAAATTTTGTCGATCGATAAAATATGTTGGTCTAGTCATAAACTGTTTTAAATACTAGTTACGCCCATAGAGTAAATATACCTAGAGTAACCACTTCTCTGTAAATTCACGACATTAGGCTTGGTTGCATATTGACAGTTTTGCTTTAATAATAACAGATAGATGCGTTTGATCAACAAGAAAACAATGACGACATTTCGTTTTATGTGCCGTTTAAGAGATTTAATAAGAGATAAGAAAAATGTCCGAAATACGTTTAAATATCACAATTCTCCACAGAAACGACATGATAAATTTAAGCCAACAGTTCTTGTAACTCCACCTAGTGTAAGTCAATTTGAGTCGAACATCTCTCTATCCCACCGATCTCACTACGAAGAATGTGGGATGAAACTTCAGATTAGAAGGATGTTACACCTAGGTATATTTACTCTATGGTTGCGCCCGCACGAAATCTCAAATAAATATATTTTGTTTAGGAGATATAATTGCGGTAACGAACATTTGCGGGAACCTCATAGTTGATAATGAAAGATATGTTAATTGCCACATATCATATCATAGTTGATAATAAAAGATATGTTAATTGCCACATATCTTTCATTATCAACTATGTAGGTTCCCGCAAATGTTCGTTACCGGAATTATATCTCCTAAACAAAATGTATTTATTTAAGATTTCGTGCGGGCGTAACCATAGAGTAAATATACCTAGATGTAACATCACAAAACGTTCAGTTTCAACGAAAAACGTTTCCAGTAACCGTTCTTTTGTTTACCACAAATGAGTTATAATAGTAACTCCAAACCTAGAATAACTTTTAAGATAAACTAAAAATATTTTTGGGACAAACTGCTTTTTAGATCACCTCAAAGAAATTAGAGTAACTTTAAACTCAAAACAAAACCTTTTACCAGAAACGGCAAATATTTGTGATAAACGCATCCATTTCGTATCATAATCCGTATTTTGGAACCCTGATAAAATATGAACGAAATACGAAAAATAGTTGTATTTATTCAAGTCAGTAGAGGAAATAGATTTCACCCATACTAGAGTTTTAGAAGTTATCATAAAATTGGCTTTATAAAAGCACTTTAGTAACCCAGATTACGATGCGAGACGGATATAATCATTTCAAATTTTGTTATGACCAATTTTCTAGGTATTGGTTAATGTATGACAAGTTCATACTACAAGGTTACAAGGTCTGTAAAATTCATTTATGTAAAAAAATGGCTGGTTTTTGTTGGAATAATGTACAATTTTGTAAATCACAATTACTGGTATGTCTGGTTTCAAAGTCCGTGACAATTTCATTATCACATGTCCAACTATTGTGCCTGAATTTATAAAAAAACAGTTTCCCATTACAACCCATGAAGGGATGGGAGAGAGTTTCTGACAACCCGTGAGCTGAGCGATTTATCGTTTTACACTACCTGATTGGGACATACAGTTTCCCACCGAACGGTATTTTGAGATGTTGTTTCATGGCTAAATACTCGATAGAGTCGCCACCATTGAGCGGTCAGAGCAAGGGTCGAATTCACGTTATCATGCACAATAAACTCGCACACTACCATCGCACAATCGACGGTAATGCGTGAGCTATAGCAAATTTTAGCATGTGTAGTAAAACGAATAATTTGTAAAATAAATTATTTTGTTAAATAAATCTAGAATTATCCAACCACTTTAGTAAATTAAAATTAATTGAATAAATAATCGACGTTTTGCCTTCTTAGTTTCCTTCTTCGTTTCTTTCGTTCCTTCAAATGATCAACGTTTAAAAGCCATTAGTCTGAAACGTGCTACAGGCACTTTATTTATAACAAAAATATATGAACTTCCATTAAGATGTATAAACAATTTGTGTCTAATTAATATTATTTTTTTCGAAAAGAAAACTTCAATATTTTAGGAACAAACAATACGATCACAAATCTTGTGGATGGTTTTAATACGATTTTCTTTAGCTTTTGCGGGAAAACGTGTGATTTTATTATTGGGAAATATGCAGTTCAAAACATCATACAAAATTCAAAAAGAATTCTAAACAAATCCTTCAATTCAAAAATGTTGTATGTAGATTTTTGTGTTTAGGGGACCAAAATACATCAAGAACGTAAAGTGCCAGTTCTGGATATAGAATAAAAACAACGTTTAAATTTTATGATGGATAGCGAACAACTTTTGTATTCTTGAATTGCGAAAAACTAAATGTTAATGTGAAGTGTTCCAATGGTCATTTTCGAAAGAGAACATAGAACATAGAACTGAGTAGAACTCATAGCGTGTTTCTTGATCCCGAACGAAGGCTGTCGTTCGTGTGCTAGGCAAAATAAAGTTGATTTGTGTGCCAAAATCTTGTCATTTGAAGTCGAATTTAGCAAAACTTTTCAGCAAAAATTTGGGTTCCTCTATGTATTTGCTGCCAATTGCGACCTAATATTGAGACAGTCGAATGCAAATTTCGACTTGAAGGAACCCAATTTGTTCCGAATGTTAGTAACTGGCGTTAGTTCGCTTAGATTTTCGTTCGTGATCCGGGAACAGACCATCAGTAATCTTTATAGAACATTTAAATTGATCGTCGCCTCGACGAATATTTTTTTTATCAAAAGTGAGCTGACGCTCAGATTGATACTTACGACGAAAATAAGTTTATTTACTGAAAAGTCTAACCCTGCAACACACCCGATTAATTTTTGCAATGAATATGTTTCCCTGCTTTGATTAACATCCCTATGGGAAATTTAATTGGTTCAGTACCATACATTTGGTGGGCAAGAATCGGTCCTAGTTCTAGAACTAATGTATGAGGGGACAAAACCTCGACCACATACGACTTTAATGCGAAATGTGAATAGAGAAAGACCCCAAGGGAAGTCGTATCTCCACTTCTCTGAAATCCAGCACTGGATAGTGTTTTACCAGAACTGGAAATATCAGGTTGGACAATCGTAGAATATTAAAAATTATCTCCCGCATGAAGAAATGTGATCCAGGACTTAATCAGAAGACTCTCTAAGTGTACCATGGAGAAGGAGGTGGGTGTTAAACCGTAGAAACCCAAGATCGTACTTTTTACCAGGAAGCAGAAAGTTCCCAATATTCAGTCACTGTCCCTACGAGGTAGAGAAATTTGCCTAAAGGATATTGCAATATACCTAGGTGTGATTCTCGAAAGAAAGCTTAGCTTCAAGTCAGACATCAGTAGAACCATAGTAACCCTATATTTGTGTAAAACGGCGATCGAAGGACGATGGGGTCTATCTCTGAAAATAGGCTACTATAAATATACAGCCATTGTCCGCCCGATATTGCTCTAAGGCATTGTCATATAGTGACCGGTACTGAAAAATCCACTTAAACACAAACAAATAGTTTCCATTACATCCCATGAAAAGATTGGGGAGAGCTCTCGCACGCAGTGAGCTGTGCGTTCTGTAGTTTTTACACTCACTGATTGGGGCCTACAGTTTTACATCGATTCCGAACGGTATTTTGAGAAGCTTTTACATGGCTAAATACTCAATTGTGTCGTCTTCACTAAGCGAGGTGATCATCGTCAAAGTAAGGTGGTCATACCAGGGATAGAACCCACCTTATCATGTACAAGAGGCGCGCACACTACCCATTGCACCTCTGACGGCCACTTAGTGTTGACAAAAGTCGAGAGAATGACTCACGGGAGACCCTCGTATAACCCTTACCGCGAGTTTGGGACTTAGTCTCCACCTACCACTAGATTTTCTGGAAAGGTAAATATTTGCAATGTCGGCAGTCCGCATAAGACATTCATCAGTCCATATGGTCATAGGAGGATTTTATGGTTTCTACGACAATCCACACTTAAAGTGATACCCATTTCTACCTGTGATAGAAACTCACACCAGGTTATAGAAGGTTTTTAGGCTTTTACACTGACGGCTCCAAACTACACTAATACTAATTGAAACTTAAAAAATATCAATTTAATTGGAAAAATATCAATTGAAATTTGAAAATTATATCGGAAGTTTAAAATACATCAATTGGAATTTAAAAATTGTATTTGAAATGTAATACTCTAATTTTTAAATCACTTCAAATGCATCAATTGCAATTTAAATGACGTCAATTTATATTTAAGAAACATCAATTGAAATTTAAAACACACCAATTACAATTTGAAACACACAATTGAATTTGAAACATATTAATTGAAATTTTCAAGACATTTACAAGACAAGTCAATTTAAATTAAAAATTCGTTAGTTGAAATTGTAAGATTATTACCCGTTTTAATGTATTAGAGTTTTGAATTTTAATTGATGTCTTTTAAATTTCAAAATGTTTCTTAAAACTCCAATGATGTCTTTTGAAATTCAATTGATGTATTTTAAATATAAATTGATATGTTTAAATTTCAGTTGATATCTTTTAAATATCAAGTGATGTCTTATAAATTCCAGTTGATGTTTCTAAATTACAATTGATATATTTCAAATTCTAAATTGAATTTTTTAATTTCAATTGTTGTATTTTAAATTTTGAATAGAAATTTTAAATATTAATCGATTTTTTTTAAATTTCAATTGAAAATGGTGTAGGTGGCATGGTGTGGTTTGGAGTCTATTCTAAAGTCCTGGGTCTAGACCTTGCACAGAGGCTTCCAAACCATTGTAGTGTATTTCAAGCAGAAGTCATGGCAGTCGGACAAGTTCCATTTGGCATGGACGCAACGTCATCATCGCCTGAGGTACCAACGACTACTCTGCCGTTTAAGAAAATGGTTTCGCTTTACATCGCATGAAGGAATTGAGGAGAGTTTCTAACAACCAGTGAGCTGTGTGCTTTCTAGTTTTAAACTCACTGACTCTGACAGTCAGGTTGCTATAAAATCCATGCAATTTGTATTCCTGACTTCAAAAGCTGCCGCGCATTTTTAAATGAAATGGGGAAGCAGTTCAATATTCACCTTATATGGGCCCCAGGCTACTATAATATTCCAGGCACCTATAGATCAATAGAGCTTGAGCTGGCAAGATTATGAATTTCTGCATGCAAGCTCATTCTTAAAGCTGAAGCTCTTAGACATGAACATGCAGTACCGCTTGACGACCAAGGTCGAGTTATAACCAGAATCGTACGTTAAACTTGCTATCCATTCCTACACAATATATCTCTATGCTAGTACCTGTGATCACTGGGCACTGTTTCATAGGCAGACTTGCGTCTAGTCATTGAATGTCAGCTCATGATTACTGCAGCAGCTGAGGGGATGAAACGGAGAACGAGAACGTCGAACATTTTGATGTGTAAACATCTATACGCTGGGGGTAAAAATCTTTTTCACAATACAATCACAAATTTAGAGTAAGATGTGCGATGTAATCGTTGACCAATCGTAAAGCGTTATCAAATCGGTGTGAGCTATGTATGAGTGTATTAGTGTACTCATACGCTGCATGCAATATACTCAACACCATCTAGTGTGCAATAGTAGCGACTAATTTTCACTAATTGTCGTACATTATGTTATCGTAGGCAAATGAAAACAAATAAATAAAATGAATACAAAAAAATATTAATTTTAATAACTTTTAAAAAGATTTTTTGCACTTTTAATAAAAAATTTACTAAACCAAAGCAAAATAAGGAAAACTAAAAACTAAACTTGTCAAATATAAGGAAAAAAAAACAGACAGTTGTCCGAGGCCTTCGGCCACTGACTGTCCCTGCAGGCTGTGTCAGAGACACGTCCATTAAGTTTAACGTAGAATACGCCATCCTATAAGACAGAAAACATATATAACAATAAATGATAAATAACATAAGCAAATGAATTTTTATTTTAATTTACTAAACGTCAGCTGCTGTCAAACAGCATCAAGCAGCATTGTTATTTTGCTTACTTGGCAGCACTTTCATTTAACATAAAAATGTATGAATTAATTTTTTCATATACAATATACATATACAACAATAACAATCTGACATGACTCCCTATACCGTAAGGTAAGACGTATTCTACGCCAAAACTAAAAACTAAAAGTTTTCTTCGTCTTTGAGATTGTCATTCATACTTAACAGCTGCATATAAGCACCATCTAGTGTGCAATATTAGCTACTAATTTTCGAAAACCATTGCTGTAAAATAACATTACATTTCAGTAAACAGCTGATTAATAACTTGTCAACCGCAACAAATACAAAATAATAAAATATTTTACAAAACACCAAAAAAATTATTACTCAGAACATAAAACAACACAAAGTGTATCAAAGCTGAATGGAGGTAATGTTAATTCTAATAAAATTTCTAATAGATTCCAATATAAATTAAGATTATAACATATCTTCATTACGTGCTGTTGCCTTACACTGAAGCTGGTGCACGACAATTGGGTAAGAATCTCCATCTCATGCCAATTATTATGGGTGGAGATTTTAATACAAATTGTGCAAACCCACAGTCGCAAGCTTTATCAAAATTTTTATTTGACGTTTTCCACTTGCATATGAGCAATTCTCCACAAACCCCCACAACTAACAATTCCACTACTATAGATGCAGTTTTCCATAGATTTTTAAATACAATCGAGTCAAAAATTTAAATATGTATCTTATTTTAGTTACCATAAGCCAATATTAACTATTTGTACTTAAGGCATTTACCATAGATGGGCACTTTGCAGTACTACTAAAATTTCAGTAAAAATAATTCTGTAACTAGTAAATTTTTACTGATTACTAAAATTTTTTTCAGCAATTTTTATAAAGTGCATACATGGTTATTTTTCATGGTTGAATTTTCAGTAATCAGTAATGCCAGATTACTGATTATTATGAATACGGCCCTATGATTTGACTGGTAATGCAAATTAAATTTCATTATAAGTAAAAATTTACTGAATTTTTTCAGTAATCAGTAAATTTACTGCTTACTGTAATTTTTAATGCAGTACATATATACTGCAGTGTGCCCATTTACTAACCAAATAAGTTAAATAAAACAAACAAAAACCAGCAAATTCCTATGTATTTACAATATTGAAAGTTTTGATACTTTTAATTGATTAATTAAAAAAATATACTAAGAGCATAAGTACTTCCAACTTAAAAAAAATTTGTCATTACTAGATGTTAACACATCTCCCCTGTGATCGGACTCATACATTTTTTTTCTACAGCCCGGACTGTTTGTTGTATGAGTAGGATAGCATAAATATAACAACCAACAAAAACCAAATCGACACCTACCACAAGCTGAAAAAGAACGGCCCCAGCAACATATTGCAGGAACCATGTACATGTTTGCAAGCATTGCTTTCGTGAATTGAATATCTGCTGCTTTTTCTTTCTTTATGGTGGCAGACAGCTGTACGAGTATTTTCAGCAGTTTTCAACAAACAAAACCACATTGTGGTCAAGAAAACATATATTATAACCTTTTAATCATTGTGTCCCAAACATGTTATATTTAAAAGCAAACACAATGTGTTTGGACACAAGTATACTATATTTGCGACAAGCTACAAACACGTTATATTTGCCTCTAAACAAAAGAAAAATAAAAAATTCAGCGTGCACCTCTTTGTTGATTATAAATCTGCCTTCGATACGGGGAAACTGTACCAAGCTATGTCGGAGCTTGGTATTCCGGCTAAGCTGACACGCCTTTGTAGAATGACACTGACTGACACGAAATCCTCAGTAAAGAGTAATAAAGATCTCACCTAATCATCTAGTACGACACGACGTCTTAGGCAGAGCGAAACCCTATCATGCGATCTCTTCCACATATTAATTTAGATCATGGTGAGAAAAGCTGCAGTCAAAACGAATAGAAACTATCAGCAGCAAAAGACACATGCTGCTCGCGTATGCTGATGATTTAGACATCATTAAAAAGGAGAAACGTGGCCGTCGGTAGTGCAATGGTTAGTATGTGCGCCTCTTGTACATGAGAACGTGGGTTCGATCCCTGCTCAGACCACCTTACATTTCTTTCGACGACGGCCACCTCGCTTACTGATGGCGACAGTATCGAGTACTTAGCCGTGAAAAACCTTTCTCCAAATACCGTTTGGAACCGGTGTAAAACTGTAGGTCCCAATCTGTGAGTATAAAACTAGAAAGCGCCCAGCTCACTTGGTTGTGAGAAGCTCGCTCCAATTCTTTCATGGGATGTAATGGGAAACCATTTATAGTTTTTTTATGAAGGAGAAGCAATTGAGAAGGAGTCAGCAGAAGCTTGGTTGACAGTAAACGAGGACAATACAAAACTAATGGTTTCGACTAGCAGAGCATCGACTCGATTGGATGAAAGGGTGAATGTTAATAAAGGTTACAATTTCGAGCTAGTGGATGAATTTATTTACCTCGGACCTGCAGTGAACAGAAGCAATCACGTTTGCCTAGAAATCAAACGGAGAATTTTGATTGCCAACGGGTGTTATCTCGGGCGAAGGCACTTCAGAGATAAGACCCTCTCTCAAGAAACGAAGATCGAAATATCTCAGACTCTCATACAACCTGTCTTGCATTATGGCAGAGAATCCTGGGTCATATCGCATCCTGTTGTAACATCACTGGGGGTCTTCCAGAGAAAAAACGGCGAGCATCGATGATGGATGAACCACGAGTAGTATAATCCCGATATCGACGTCGTTATGCGAATCAATATACCGCGTTTACGCCGACTAGGCCACGTCAGTAGAATGGATCGGAATGTACAATTGCGAAAAGTATTCGAAGGAGTACTCGAAGGACATCGAAAAATAGGACCACCAGGACTTCGCTGGAAAGACCAGAGCTTCGTGTTAGAAAACTGGAGGAGAAATTCTGAAGATCGAGCCGGTTGGAGAAACATCTTATACTCATTTTGTAAGGTTCTTGACCCCTCTGGGCTGTTTGAGGCCACCTAAGTAAGTAAGTATGTAAGTATTATTATTACAATCCGGTACGATGAATTGAACCGAGTCGTTCAGTTTCTTTAGAGGATTTAAAGGTTTCGTTACTGATATAAATTCTCCTATAAGCCCTCTATTCCTTACACTGCGGCTTCAACTTTAGTCAATCTAAAGGAAAAAATGATTCATTTATGCACAAATCCAGCCACCACCATTGTCGCAAATTCCCAGCCGAACAATTACATAAATGAGACATGTCCCCATTTATCTATGTACTATTTATCTTAAACATTAATGTTGTAAAGATAAATTCATTACTAACCATATGTTCTACTATCGAGTACCAAAATCTCATTCAAAATCCCAAATCCAAATATGTGCTCGTAAAGATTTTCATAAAAATTGCATTAGTTCCACTGAGAAAAGTTTGAAGTAAAAAAAAAGTAAAACGGATCCAAGTCGGTGAAATAACATAACATGATTGGTGGTGGCTCCCCATAAGGACATTAGAATCCTTGCAACATATGTTTGTTTGTTTGTTAAAATAACAAAAATATTTTGATGCTTTCTATGTAAGAGAGAAGAACATTCAGTTGGGACATGTTCGACTAAACCGAAAAACAGGAATAGGAATAGGATTTTAAAAGACAACAATAAAAACAACAAGTACCACTGATACATACCCAGTAAAAATAAAACACTTGAACCTCTTTGGAAATATGGGCAAATTTTTAAATACTCCATGGAATTGAGTGTAGACAAACGGGCCAAATTGTAATTTTTTTGTTGTGTCTTGCCATAATCGGCGAGAGCAACAAAGGACTAACGAAAACTTTTTCTCTTAAAATTGGGGTTGAAATGAATTGAACGAGATTTTCTATTTGGGGGTATGCCAATGGGTGGGATTGCATAGCAATACGTAGTCGACCATGAACATGTACTACTATGTTCCAAAATGCAATCAACAACATACAGACAGACGCACATATATTCCGGCTACGAGTTGTACATGGGTTGAACGCAAAATTCATTGGCACCGAAAGAATAGTAAGTCCCAGTCGCTGTCACAGTCACAGTACCGAATATGTGGTAGAACTTGTAGTACCCATAGTCGGCCGACAAAAAGTGACTGACATAAATTATGGCTATAAAATAAAGCACACACACACATACATACATTTAAACTCGTGTCTGGCTTTGTGTTAATGTAAGTATATGCGTGTACGCCTAACACATACATGTATATATATATATGCATTTATATTTGTATGCGGCCTTAGGCTTTGTGAACAGCCTTTACTACACTCTGACTTCTTAAAAAATCACCAAAATCTCAAATTTAAGGGTGAATTTCGACCCTTTTATTGTAGTAGTTGGGTTGTTGTTATTGTTGGTGCAGTCAAATCATAGGAATGGCAACCGCCTGGTCTACCCACGCATTCTACTCAGCGCATTGTAATTTTTCATTACGAACAAAATATTTCTAATGGGGAAATTCGTTTGCAGTACAGTCTCACGCCAAAGTATTATTGCAAGTAATAGATTAGTATTTTAATATATTCATGAATAAATATTTTACCATAAACCACATTGTGAGTTCCGATGGCAAATATAAATGGCATGATTTCACGAATAGATGTTCTCAGTTTCACTTGTGATGGCAATTTCAAATAAAAGTGGGCTGATTTCACGAATAAGCATTGGCTGTTTTACTTGTGAAAACAAATTAGGAGTTGGCGAATAAAACTAGATATGTCCTCAGTAAATTAATTTTTAAAGTTTTTTTTGGGCTCTCCAAGTACACATCATCCAGCCAATGTTTCAAAACCGAAAAGGTTTAATAACATTTTCCTGTGAAAAGAAAGAAAAATCCTTGTTGGTCTCTATATACGTAGTTCAGTCCTGTATAATACGGTTAACGGGACTAGTGTGGGTTTGTTCGCCAGCTCCTCAAATTATAGTCCAAAAAATGTATCACTAACACATTTTTAATTGTTCAGGGATGATTTTTATTTATTCGGCCCGTTTACTGGTTCTTTTTTATTTTATTTAAAAGATATGGGTTTTTAAAAGAAGTTTTTCAAAATGGCCTTGATTCTTTTCGAACTTCTTTCGAATTCGAACCATACGATCGCAACAACCGAACTTGATCTTAAGTCGGTTGCAATGACCGAATTTTGCGTTAATTCGGGTGCTGTGGCCGAATCTCTCATAAGTTCTTTTGGCACAATCGAATATTAAATTACAAAAGCAAAAAAATAAAATTACAATTGTTACAATATCACGAATTTTTTCGTGGTCATTAGGAAAGGTAACTAAAAATATTTTAATTATTGTTTCCTAATTTGTGTCCTATTTTGTAGAATAAGTCAACATTTATGAGCGTGCTGTACAAGCAGATGCCAACAGTTCAGTTGCTCAGGGTCGGTCGTTTGCCTTGATCTGCCATCGTCTTTTTATAAATAGGTTTAGGACCTAAATCGACGGACATAATAGGTCAGAATTGGTGCGGTAACCCGAATGGTCGGGTTTTCAAAACCGGTCGAAAGTGGATGTAAAATGAATTGGTTACCCTAAAGATTACCCCATATGAATCAGTTCCTCGCTTTATTATTATTTATGAGAATACAGGAAAATATATCATCATTAAATTAATAGGCAACCATTTCAAAACTCTCAAAAAACTGTAATTCGGTTGTGACAACCGCTAATTCGGTTGTGACAACCTCTAATTCGGCTGTGATGCCCTCTAGTTGTGGTTGTGACCATCTCTAAATTCGGTTACGAATTCGGCTGCATCAACCGAATTTTTCCGCGAGTCATTTTCTGATTTTATAACCTATAAAATAATTACTGTTCTTTCCCTGCTAATCTACACCGTTTCCAATTGAAATTTGAAAAAAATGAATTAAAATTTAAAAATTATTTTTGAAATACATACATCAATTAAAATTTGAAAATTCTATCAATTGATGTTAATAATTTTTAAATTTCAAGTGACCAATTTTAAATTTCAATTGATGTCATTCAAATCTGTTGCTGTCTTTTAAATTTCAATTGATGTCTTTCAAATTTAAATTGATGTGTTTTAAATTTCAATTGATGTGTTTTAAATTTCAATTAATGTCTTACAAATTTCAATTGATGTCTTTCAAATTTCAAATAGAATTTTTAAATTTCAATTGATATATTTCAAAATTAAATTGATATTTTTCAAATTATAATTGGAAATGGTGTAGTTTGTCGACCACTTTATATGGAGAGCTAAGAGATATTAAGCGATTTTAAAATTAGTTCAGCGGAAAATAAAAAACACGCACAGGGAAAATATTAGTTGGAAATCAATTCAGTCATTGGCAATTCATAATTATTATAATTGATAATTATCCTAACTCAGAATTATTTATCAATCTTATTGATAAATTAAAAATAGGCCTTACTAAATAGAAGTTGTTACTACAGAAATTAAGTTGTATTAATCAATTTTAGTATTTCTAAAACCTCATTCATCTCAAATGGAAGATACAACTAATAAAAGGTAGATTATAAGAATTCGTGTTCAAATACTAGTCACTCTAATCATAATTTAGTTTCTGTTGCAAAAATACTTGTTACAAAGTTATGTATTCGATTTTTCATAAGAGGCTTTGCTGTCAAGGAGAAACTAAATATATGTATCTGAATGTTGCACGAGGACTTTACAGAAAAACTATTATTTTACACAGAAAGTCAGAAAAAAATTTGTGAAAAAACAATAAAGTGTATAGATATCATCCACCGAAAAAAATGGTAAGTATACATATACAATAAAAACTCTGTCTGTTACCCTGGGTAATCCGTCCCCATTTTTGATCGAAAATGTGAAAATTTTCGATAAAATGTTTATATCTCGGAAACGAAGCGTCCAATCGAAAAAATAACGAATAAAAATAAAAGTTTTGGGAGATTTTAAGCGGTTATCATTTAGTGGCCTAATTAATTTGGAAGCATTTTTTCAAAAAATCGTCAAAATTGGAAAATTGCTAAAATAAAAAAAAATCGTATAATTCGGAAAGGTGCGTCCAATCGCAAAAATAATAATTTTTTACCTCCATAGGAGGCTTTTAGCTAGGGATGTCTTGAACACGGCATCACTTTTTTTTTTAAATCGCTAAAACTAAAATTTCTTGAATCAAAAATCGCTACAACGCCCTTATACCACAGATCGTCCAATCGAAAAAATATCTAACTTTTTAAAGTTTATAAGCGTTTTTCATAAAGTGGTCCAATCGCATGGAAAACATTTTTCCAAAAAATCGCCAAAATAAGAAAATTGATGAAATAAAAAAATCCTACAATTCGGAAATGGTGCGTCCCTCCTATCGCAAAAATAGCAACTTTGTTACCTCCATCGAAGGCTTTAGCGGAGCGTCCAATCGAACAAATAACGAATAAAAATAAAAGTTTTGGGAGATTCTAAGCTTTTATCATTTAGTGGTCCAATTCGTATGGAAGAATTTTTTTCAAAAAATTAAAAAAAATGAAATAAAAAAATGGGTAAAATAAAAAAATGCCTTTAATTCGGAAGGGTGCGTCCAACCGCAAAAATAATATTTTTTTTACCTCCATAGGAGGCTTTAAGCTATGGCTGTCTTGAATACGGCATATTATTTTTTTTTGAAAAATCGCTAAAACTAAAATTTCTTGAATCAAAAATCGCTAAAACGCTCTTATACCAATATCTCAGAAACAGATCGTCCAATCGAAAAAATAACAGACTTTTTTAAGTTTATAAGCGTTTTCCATAAAGTGGTCCAATCGCATGGAAAACATTTTTCCAAAAATCGCCAAAATAAGAAAATTGATAAAATAAAAAATGTCTACAATTCGGAAACGGTGCCTCCGTCCTATCGCAAAAATAGCAACTTAGTTACCTCCATCGAAGGCTTTAACGGAGCGTCCAATCGAAAATATAACGAATAAAAATAAAAGTTTTGGGAGATTCTAAGGAATTATCATTTAGTGGAAGCATTTTTTTCAAAAAATCGTCAAAATCGTGCGTCCAATCGCAAAAATAATATTTTTTTACCTCCATAGGAGGCTTTAAGCTATGGATGCCTTGAATACGGCATCATTTTTTTTTTTCTTTTGAAAAATCGCTAAAACTAAAATTTCTTGAATAAAAATTGCTTAAACGCCCTTATGCCAATATTTCGGAAACGTAGCGTCCAATCGAAAAAATAACTATCTTAAAAGGGTTTTTGTAAAGTGGCCCAATCGTGTAGAAAAAATTTTTCCATAACCAATGGATATCTTTTATACGGAACGACTTATTTTTAAGAAAATTGCTAACACTTACATACACAGTGCAACACGAAAAAAATAACCATATACGGACACCACTACGTGATAAAAGACTAAAAAAAAAAGACTCGTGTCTCCCAATTTTTCCCAAAGTCATGCACTTTTTTTTATGGGCCGCCAAAGATCACAATCGCAAAAAACTTAAAAAAATTCGATTTTTTTTACCTTTTTTCCCGTGTTCAGGTCCATAGGTAGCAAACCGTTCAAAATTCAAGGAAACAATCAACTACAAAAATTTACCTAAGATCTCAATAAACAAATTTCTAGAACATATAAACTTCCTAGAGATGATTCTTAACACTGTTTAGGTAGCACGCAAAAGTGAAAAATTTGCCGAAAATTTTTTATAAACATAATACGAATACTTTTTTTTAATATTTTTGTAATAGATAGCATAGTATCTCAATGTTGAAGTAAATAAAAAACAAATGAAATTAAAAAACGGTGTTAAGAATAATTCCAAGGAAGTTTATATGTTCTAGAAATTTGTTTATTGAGATCTTAGGTAAATTTTTGTAGTTGATTGTTTCCATGAATTTTGAACGGTTTGCTACCTATGGACCTGAACACGGGAAAAAAGGTAAAAAAAAATCGAATTTTTTTAAGTTTTTTGCGATTTTGATCTGGAAGGTGAAGTTTTTTTGATTTTATATATTCGCAATTTTTCTTTATGACAAGAGCTACAACTTTGCCTCAGAGAGTAAATCGAAATTCTGAACGGTTTGCAAGATATGAGCCTGAGAAAATGATCACATTTTTACGAAAATGATAGCGAGGTCCCAAAATTGGGAGACAAATTACACAGGTTTACATGATATGTTCGTTTTCTCGATTTTTTGACGTGACAACGTCTTAAATTAGGTTGCGGCTGGGAGTCACTTATGAAAAAGTGTAACGCCCGGTAACGTTACGATGAGTCACCGAACGAGAGAGAGGCCCGCCGAATGCCTTGCGTCTCTCTCCCACTCAATAAATAATTCTGTGTGTGCGGATGTGTGTGTTTACTTGTGTGCCAGAAACGATTTGCTTTGCTGGCTTCTAGTGGCTGTTGGTCGGTGGTGTGAGTGTTTTTGTTTTTTGGCACATCATATATATGACGACTGAGCAAGTATGTATGTGCGTATATATGTGCGTGTGTATGAATATTGATTTAGATCAGTCTGCATTGGATAAGGTATTTTTTTTTGTTTTTTTTGTTTTTTGTTTTTTGGCTTTATGATATGTGTAGTGTATGTTTGTGTGTAGAAATTTTCATATGAATTAGGTAGCCAAAACGAAACAGAGAGCTGCGGTCGGCTTTAAAAACGATATGCGAATATGATGAATTGAAATACTTTTTGGTTAGTAAATTATTTTCTTTTGTTTTTAATAAAAGAAATGTTTATTTTTTATAATAAAAGAAATGTTTATATTTTATAATAAAGGATATGTTTATTGTTTATAATGTCACATTTGATAATGTGTTCATAGAAATCGCACAGGTACCTAGATGGTGTTGAAATTACTTCTATTTTCCTAAACCATAAGTTTCAATAAATGTTAAAACATCGCCCGTGAGTTCTAACACTCATTGGTTTTTTTTTTTATTTTACAAATTTTAATTAATTTCAAATTTATTTAGCAAAAATTTGAACCTTCGATCTGAATAAATGTTTTGATTTTCGAATTGATTCTTTAAAATTACAAATATTAAGAAAAAGTGGCAGATATAAGAAAACTTGATTTAAACTGTGTTGAGCAAGAATTTTAACATCTAATCAATATGAAAATCAAATCAATCTAAACAAAATATATTTCTATAGTTAAAATTTGTGCAATTCTTATTTTCATTCAATTCCTTGTTCCTATTGTGCAATTTAATTATATTCATATCAATAAATATTCTACCGAGAAAAAGACGTTGTCACGTAAAATCTTCGCCCGTAAAACCGACTTTACAGGCAACAATTTTATTTGAACAATTTTAGTTTAAGAAATTAAAAAAAAAGTGATACCGTATGAAATACATCTATTGGCTAAAGCCTCCTGTGGAGGTAAAAAAATTATTCATTTGGACGGATCTTTTCCCAGTTATAACTACATATGTATTTATTTTACCGATTTTTTATACTTTGGCGACTTTTTTTTTATGAAAACACCCTTAGAAATCTGGAAAATTTGAACGCTCCGCTTTCCAAAATTTGAACATAATGGGGTTTTAGCGATTATTTATTCGAAAAAATTTAATTTTAGTGATTTGTTTGATTCCGTATTAAAAACATCCATTGGTTACATACAGCCTCCTACGGAAGTAAAAAAATTAATATTTTTGCGATTGAACGCACCGTTACCGAGTTATAGCCATTTGGTATTATAGCGATTTTCCTTTCTTAAAAAAATATTCCACACAAATTGCACTACTTTATGGAAAACCCTTAAAAACTCTCAAAAATTAGTTATTTTTTCGATTCGACGCTCCGTTTGCGAGATATCGAAATTTCTTTTAATTTTTTCATATGTTTGATCAAAAATAATGTGGGTAACCCAGTGTAACCCATTACCAACGAAATAAGCACGCACCATGCTTACAAATAATATGAACTTTGTTTATATTTTTGATTTTATGTATAGTTTTTTTTAGTTTTTTTGCATAAAATATATAATGCGATATAGCATCAACAAATGGTTGTGACTGCCTTTAAATTCAAGTAATTAGTTGAGCATACCAATATATTATTTATAACAACCGACGTAGTTTTTAATTTTTCGTTGATGCAACAAATATAATATTCACTACCACAGGATAATTTGATTGCTAGAAATAAAACTCGATTGACAGATCATATTTGTTTCTTGTTGCTGTGGCTTCAACCAAATATTTCAGTTCTTGCAACAAAAACTAAATTACAAGTCAATTGATATGCACAACATTTGGTGATACGGAACAAAATTATTGGTAATCACATGTGAATAATGTGGCAGTCCAAGGAACCGCCAAATTTTAATTGGCTATAGATTTAGTTGTGAAAACGAATCTCTTCTCTGTGTGCACGCTTAATGTGTTTGCACTTCTCCGTACGTGTTATAATACCACAATCGTATACTGTTTTAAATTCATTCATGCATACAACGTTCAGCACACGTTTGCACTCTGAACGCAGACAACACTAGAGAGGGTTGTATTTTGGTATTCGTTTTGTGTGGACGTAATCGGAAAACTGTGAGAGTACATTTGTTTTTCAACACATCAAACAGGAAAGCGAACAACAAAATAACAGTTAAATTCAA
Source organism: Phaonia tiefii (assembly GCA_963931995.1). NCBI lineage: Eukaryota > Metazoa > Arthropoda > Insecta > Diptera > Muscidae > Phaonia > Phaonia tiefii. Next base: position 163,648,723 of record OZ008370.1, on the reverse strand, counting down.
TTGATTTTTATATACATATTTAACTAACCAAAGATGAGAAGAACCATCGACCTTCCAAAACCACTAGTCGCCGGCCGTCATCACTGCCTATCGTAGACAGACTGGCGACCCCTCCCTTCCTTCAGTTATACAGAAATTCCTCATCGTTCAATGATTAAAATGGAAATATGCTAAAAGACATTAAGTCTAAACAACTAAGGGCATATGACTTATACCTTTTCAAAAATGGAAACAACAAATATGTTCCAAAAGGCACAGCTCAACATGTTTTCCAAAGTATTTGGGAAAATTTTTATTGCTCATTTCATGTGGCTTCACAACGCCTACAACTCCGGCAATGAATGTGTGAAAAGGGGAAGTTTTAGTTTCCAAAAAGTTAATTAGTTTACCAGGAAATTATGGACCTTGAAAAATTGCAATATTCCCATTTAGAGCAAAAGTGTCGTTAATAGGTTTTGTATGTGCAGTGAGATATTTGAAATTGGGGTTGTTTATATGAAATACTCGTACCTAAGATTTCATAATTCTGAGATCTATCATACAATTGATATATCCCTATTATTTCTATCGTACATATGTTGTACTTTGTATAATTTCATGGCAATAAAATTCATATTAGCCATAAAACATTAAGAATTAGTTGAGGTATTTGAATTTCGTAGTCAAAATTAGTTCAAGTTCAAGTCAATAGCCAAAATTTAGTCATTCATAATACATCATTTAAAGGTAGGATAAAAGTTTGCCAATGTGAAAGTTTCTTAAAAGACAAGTGGGTTATATCAGTATTAGGTAACTGAAATATCGAAATTAATAGATTGTCTGAACAGGTTAATGATTTTCTCTACTCTGTCAAAAATTATTATAAATTCTGTCCAAAACATAGTTTGGGATTGCAAGTGGATGTCGTGCTCACATCTGTTCTGGAACCTCTCACTCAAATCGGCAAATTTAGTTCAAACTCGTGCTTCTTCCAAAACAGTTTCCAGTTATACCGGGTCCGCCAAACAACTTTTTTTTTTGAAAATTCTATAAAAAAAAACCTACTGAATATTTTCTCAAATTTCTTTTTTTATTTGAAAGTACAATCCTTCCGGTTAATAATGGAAAATAATTTCATTCAAATGGCCCCCTCTGCTGGGCATGCAGTAGGCTACACGATCGGTCCAATTCGATTCACACTCGATGTTTTGCGCCCTGTTTTTGAAGATCGCATTATCAGCCGTAGAGCTGATGTCGTTTGGCCACCTCGCAGCTGCGATTTGACACCGTTGGACTATTATTTGTGGGGTGCCCTCAAAGATAAGTGTTACGCCGACAAGCCAGAGACAATTGATGCTTTAAAGGACAATATTCGTGAAGCCATTGGTGAAATACAGCTGCACACAATCGATAATGTGCTTAAAAACAATCGAAAATATACTGAAAATTGGGTAGATGGAATAAGCTACTTAGAGCAAGTCGTGGAAGATCTTTGTATGATGTTGTGTTTCATTATAAATGTTAAATTAAATTAACATAAAATTATAATTTTCGAAAAATGTTTATTAGTATATTTGTTAAAGCGAAACCAAATTTCAAATTTTACATTGCCAATCCTTTATGTATATGAATTTCATTAAAACTCTTTCGGTTTAAATAAAAAAAAATGATTTCCCATTACATCTCATGAAGGGATTGGGGAAAGCTTCTCACACCCAGAGAGCTGTGTGCGTTCTAGTTTTAAACTCACTGACTGTTACAGTTTTACATCGGTTCCGAACGGTATTTTTGAGTAAGGTAGCCTGAGCAGGGATCGAACCCACGTACTCATGTACAAGAGCCCCGCAAACTGCCATTGCACCACCGACGGCCACTTCGGTTTTAACTGCTTTTGTATAACATATGGACATATTACACTTAGTATTCAATGCCCTTTCTTTTGTATCCCAATTATCTGTAACCAAAACTGTAGTCTTTCCTTCGAAAATATTAAAAAAAATCGTTATTTTAAGTACTTACTTAGAATTCAAACACAATCGGCTTCGTGTTCGGCTTTGGCCGAAGTTTAATATGTTTTCCGAAGTTCTGCTTGTACACAAAAAACCCCCTTCGGTAGAGCCCTCATCACTTCCTAGCATGTAAAACTAATCGGAGAATCCCAAATATTTTTACAATTGTTATCATTTCATTCGTACATCTCAGTTTTAAGTTTGTTGTTCTCTCATTACTAATTATCTCTCATTACTAATTATACCTTCCATCCCGGTATTCAGTTTTTATGAAATTTTCGTACGTGTATGAAAAGTAATGCAAATTTCAGGAACCTACTCACTTTTCATTTTACTCACTTATCATTTGCTTGTTACTCAGCTCAGCACTTTGAGAAATTTTGATAAATTTTTAAATTTTGAAATTTCGGTAAATTTTTTTTAAATTTTGAAATTTCGGAGCAGATCCGATGAGAACAAATCTTAACGTTATTTGAGGCGCTGAATTCGAATTCGTTTCTCAAGATTGGTTCTAATTTTCGAGTTCTTGTATGTTGGTTGCACTGCACTGTAATAATGACAATCAGCTGTTGGCTTCGCTAGAAACATCATTTCAAATTTATTCCTAAAATTATTTTTTGTTCCAAAACCTGTGAAAATGCAAAGAGAGAAGTGCAAAGTTGATTCCAAATGTTTTGTTACGAGTATGTTTGCGGATGTTATATGATCAGAAAAAGTGGAAAAACTATTACAAATGTGCTGAGAGAAGAAGTATAATTCTCATTTTTAATGCCAATGTTATTGAGAGAGCCGAAAAATCATGTATGTAGATGACTGTTATATTTGCTTGATGAATGTGGTCGGTCTAAATGCAAAAACACAAGCAAAGTCTAAATATTCTAACATATCACAGTATGCTAGCCAGTTCCCCTTACGAGCGATGACTTTTTGCCAATTTGTCCAGGCAAGATTGCAAATTCTGTGGGAAGATTTTAAAATGGAAGGAACACATTTACTTTTGCATGTAATGCTGAATGACTTGATTCGTAATTTGGATTTATCGAAACAAAAAGCAGAATTGTTCGCATCACGGTTGCAGGAGTGGAGCTGTATTGACACTCAAACAAAAGTCACTTTTTACAGAACCAGAAATCAGGCGCTTTAACCGTTTTTCAAAAATGAAGAGAACATATGTTTCTGCGATGACACCAACAGTGTGTTTCATGTGATGAATATACCATACGATGTAAATTAATGGCATTTGTTCATAGATGGCTCAATATACAGCCTGAAGGCTGGTCTGATATACAATGGAAATAAATAACTACCCATTCTGATTGCTCATGCAGTACAGACGAAGGAATGTTACGATACAATGTCTAAAATTTTTACCAAGATCTAATACAATGACAATCAATGGAAAATTTGTTGCGATTGAAAGGTTTGAAAATAAATTCTAATTCAATTGTAAAGAATAAATTATTTATATACTATTCCAATATGCCATTGGTCTCTTAATGGGGATGCAATCTGGATGTACGAAATTTTGCTATTTTTTGTGTCTGTGGGATAGCCGTGCAACTGACCAACATTATGTGAAAAATTATTGGGCAAGTCGAACTAGTTATTAACCAAGAAAACAAAACGTCTCTTCTACATCACTTGTGAACCCACAGAACATTTTCCAGCCACCTCTCCACATAAAAATTGACCTTATCAAAAACTTCGTCAAAGCACTCAATAAAAGCCGGTCCTTTTAAGTAATAAGGTGTTTCCCAAAGTTTCATACACCAAAATCAAAGAGGGTATATTTGTCGGACTTGATATTCGAAAATTAATGGCCGACGGCAGTTTTTCGGCAAGCAGCATCACGGGGATCATTTCAAGATGTTGATCACGACTTCCTCTGTCACCGCAAGTCCCCGGATTTCAAGCAAATAATCAACAGTTTGTTGCAAAATTATCGCAAGATTGGAGCTCGAATGTCTCCTAAAATGCATTTTCTCCATTCCCATCCCTTTTCCTGAACACTTAGGTGAAACGAGCGGCGATCATGGAGAGCGACTACACCAAGACTTGGCGAAAATCGGAAGACGATATCGTATCAAGGATGTTGGGACGAGGGCATGATGAGCGAATAATGTTGGACTCTAATGCTTGAAACAGATCCCAAACACTACAAGCGACTCTGTTCGACTGCTCTTCATTTCTAAATTATCACATTTTATTGAATAAAATGGACACTAAAAGTCAAACATTTTAAAAATATTTTGTTCAATATCTCAAAAACTAGAACCAAACTTTAAACACGGAGTGCATATTCTAATTCAGCGCCCCAAATAGCCTCAGAAATAAGTTTTAGTTGCTCTGCTCCAAAGCCGTGAATATTTGTGTAATTGGTACATCGGAGATGTGGGTAACTTTGAGAGATAAATGACAAAATTTTTAATGTAAATTTTGCAATAACTGGATACGGGGCTGTATCAATTAAAACTAAAAGAAGAATTTCAAATATTTCGACAATTGTTAGCATTTTATTAGTTCAGACCTTGTTTGAAGTTCGTTATCTAACCCCATTTTATAATCTCCAATTACTACACTGAAAGAATGAGCTTCATAAAATTTATGAATTCCTTCATCTATTTGATAAAACATTTCCTTAGTTTTTAACCTACGACATATTTCGTTGAATTGATGAAGAACATTTCGTCACTTCTTTCACCCATGCTTCATCAGGTATGTTGAATTAACGAAAATGACAATTTTTCATCAATTTAATGTAAGTTTGTCATCAAGTTGAAGTAAATTGTTCATCATTTTGATGTAAGTTGTTCATAAATTTGTTTTACATTTTTCGTCAATTAGATGTAATGTTGTCATAAATTTTATGTAAGTTTGTCAACTATTGGATGTAAATTGGTCATAATTTTGTAGGTTAGGTTGTTAATGTGTAGCCAAAATCTCTGGACTATTTTTCGTTCGAAAAAATTCACAAGAACAGGGTATAAAACCACATAAAAAATCCTCATAGCATGGATATTGTATTCTGTCCATTGAAGTATGTATTTATTTTAAATTTTCTAGTAGTTTTTAGTTTTATCTTTATTTTTTCAATACTACGTCCATATTTTGAATGGATCCCCTTAATTATTTCTTAATTCCACTGTGGAGACTGATGTAAAAAAGATCATCAATTCAATGAAGCCGAAAAGGTGAAGAAACGCACAATCTTCAAATTGAAGAACATTTTCATTGAGTTGATGAAATTTGTTAGCAATTAAATGATTTAATGAATTAAATAATCGATTTGATGTAAAGATTTTCTTTCAGTGTATTCTTGTCATTAGGGTAGGGTGTAGAGCGACTGCATTTAGTCCGAATCAGTTGTTGTTTTATTACGTTTTGACAGTTTTTGACTAAAAATGTGTCTGCATGCAGTTTCTCAAGTTCAAATCAATACTGATGACATATTAAAACAGACCTCTGTTTAAACGTAAAAATTTGATCTTTCCGCTGATTAGACAGTTTTTGACAACAAAAATTTTCGTACGTCGTGTCTGCGACCGAAATTGCGTGTTTCGTCCGCTCATTACAATGTCTTTTGCATTGTATACATGGGAATTTATAATGTTTAATATATGTAAGCTTAGACACTTTTATTACCTTATGATTTTATAATGAAATAAGGTTCAATTCCAACATCGAAAACTGTAACAGCGCAAAATTACCTAAAATGAAAAGAAGTTATAATTTTCAAATTAATAACATGTTAAGGGGAATTTGAATAATGTTTGTTTACGTGCAGTTTTTGAAATAATACTACATTAATTTGCTAAAATAATATCATTATCATAATATGCGGAAACGTTAACGCTCGAAAGCAATAAAAATCCACCTAAAGTGGTTAGAGTTTCGTTGTAAATTGTTGCAAATTGACAGACAAAACCAAATGCCAATTTATGTCCGGCAGATGGTAATCGATTGTTATCGAAATAACCAGCAGAAAGCCAAATGTCATGACTCCTGACAATGACCAATATGCTTGTATTTATGTATGTATATTCCCTTGTTTTCTAATGATTTAGAGCATTTATTCCACACAAAAAGGGTTGTTTGTACCCGACAGACAATTGATGGAAATGTTTAGATAATGACTACATTTACAATGAATGCAATAAAATTCTATAATACACATTATAATGGACATTCAAAATTTATTTCCTAATAACAAAATTCAAAACAGACAAAATAAAACATAAATTTTCGAAAATCCAAACAGATATCTTGATAGAATTACACTGTGTGTAATTTTTTAAGTCATGGCAAAATAACCATATACGGACACCACTATGTGATAAAAGACTAAAAAAAAAAGACCCGTGTCTCCCAATTTTTAACAAAGTCATGCACTTTTTTTTTTATGGGCCGCCAAAGATTTGGGGCCTCGGTATCATTTTCGTAAAATGTGATCATTTTCTCAGGCTCATATCTTGCAAACCATTCAGAATTTCAGGCAAAGTTGTAGCTCTTGTCATAAAGAACAAAAATTGCGAACATATAAAGTCAAAAAAACTTCACCTTCCAGATCAAAATCGCAAAAAACTTAAAAAAATTCGATTTTTTTTACCTTTTTTCCCGTGTTCAGGTCCATAGGTAGCAAACCGTTCAAAATTCAAGGAATCAATCAACTACAAAAATTTACCTAAGATCTCAATAAACAAATTTCTAGAACATATAAACTTCCTAGAGATGATTCTTAACACTGTTTAGGTAGCACGCAAAAGTGAAAAATTTGCCGAAAATTTTTTAATTTAATTTTTTTTACCTTTTTCTCCTGTTCAGGTCCATAGGTAGCAAAAAATGAAATATGCCTGGCCAGAACCATGTGCATTCTTCAGTCTATGTTGTTGTATTTGTTCATCCACACTTCCTCTTGGCCTCCACGAGTTACATTGGAGTTGATTCAGAGGTGAGCGTGAATCCCAATTACAAAGAAAACAAAAGAATTTTGGGAAGCCGCCCTTATCGATGATCCCTTGCAAAATGTTGATGACCTTCAAATCACAGCAAATCTTCCATTTATTTTCGTAATATTTGATTTTTTCCATTATACCTTTCAATGTTTCATAGCTTTCTTTCATGTTGATACCCATTGCTAGCGGAATGGAAGGTTTTCGGTTCGACACATGCAACAAGACTGCTTTCAAGCTTGAAACAGAACCATCAATAAATAATCTCCACTCACTAGCGATGTAGTTCATTCCCATTTTTACCACCAAAGCTTTTATATCGTTGCAGTAAGCGAACGAATTGTCATCATTTAGAGTGTAGAGCATCTGAAATTCAGCTTGTCGTTTGCGGTACGCCGTAGAGTTAACATTAGCATGTGTGAGTTTTCTTTGCTTTAAAAAAGCTGTCAAAAATATTGCAAGTCGCTGCGATAATCCCAATATGGCCACAATGAAATCCATTTCCATTTGTGTTATTAGTTGTGGTCCATCTCTTCCCTGTTGGGGCTCATAATCGGTATCAAATGGATCTTCATAAGTAACACCACTTGATGTACTCATTGCTGTAAATTCTGTAGTACGATCTGGAGTTGGCGGCCTTGGTGATACAAAATTTTCAGGTGCAAGCACTGGTAGTGTGGCTGTTGCAGTTGCTTTATAAATTTTGTTCTTCTCAGAATGTCGATTTAGACGACATGTGTAATTTACGCATGCATAGCAACTGGTTGCATCATGATCACCTGGGCGATTAATCCAGTTTACCGGCTTCATTTTTTGCTACCTATGGACCTGAACAGGAGAAAAAGGTAAAAAAAATGAAATTAAAAAATTTTCGGCAAATTTTTCACTTTTGCGTGCTACCTAAACAGTGTTAAGAATCATCTCTAGGAAGTTTAGATGTTCTAGAAATTTGTTTATTGAGATGTTAGGTAAATTTTTGTAGTTGAGTGTTTCCTTGAATTTTGAACGGTTTGCTACCTATGGACCTGAACACGGGAAAAAAGGTAAAAAAAAATCGAATTTTGTGATTTTATATGTTCACAATTTTTGTTCTTTATGACAAGAGCTACAACTTTGCCTCAGAGAGTAAATCGAAATTCTGAACGGTTTGCAAGATATGAGCCTGAGAAAATTATCACATTTTACGAAAATGATACCGAGGCCCCAAATCTTTGGCGGCCCATAAAAAAAAAGTGCATGACTTTGGGAAAAATTGGGACACACGGGTCTTTTTTTTTTTAGTCTTTTATCACATAGTGGTGTCCGTATATGGTTTTTTTTTTCGTGTTGCACTGTGTTATCAACTAAAATCTTGTTGCATTACGAATACAATGAATTCAACCAAGTCTAGTATGAAATATTTATTTATATATAGAACGTATTTGTGTCCACCATTAGGCGAGAGACTCCGAAAATGACTTATTGAACTGCGGCCATGGTTAAAAAAAAAAATAGAAACACTGCCATATATCAACTGACTCCGATCTTGATTATTTATTAATTTACGAAAAAACCCATATGTGACGCCTGTGAAAGGAAAAAGTGTACACGGAAATCTCGGCATCTGCATTTGAAATGCGGCTGCATGCGACACACATTTCACTCTATATTGTGACTGAGTAATGAACTACTGCATGGATAGACGGAGAACGGGAATGACTGTGGGTATGGGAATATACCCCCGTCATATATCATGGGTCATGGGATGGCTAGATGATGGTGGTAGCTGTAAATATACATCCATATGCAGCAGTACTGCAAGAGGCAACTAACATACCCATCACCCCATCGTCGTGGCTTAACAAACCGCACATACTTATGGCGATTGGAATGAACGACAAACCTCAATGTGCAGCACCAGTGTAAATGGAGAAGAGCCTAAATGAGTACGACGTACAACATGAAAGCAGTCACACGTACGAAAGTAGTCCATAAAATATTAGTTATTTGGTAACCTAAAGAGGAGCCATTAGTTGAATCTTCATTAGATTAGATTGAGGGCAATAATAGGGTGCCCAATGGATACAATAAAATCGGAATAGTTTAGAACATGATGTATGTATGCATATGTATTACAAAGACTGGCAAATGAAATTATTAAAAATATAGCTCTAGGTTAAATGGCTTGATTGTCGTATGTGTTAAGTCAAAAGATTCTTAGAAATTTATAGAAAAGAATAAAAATTGTGTGACAAAGTAAACTATGGTGTCTCTTAGTTCCTTAGTTTAAAAACATAAAAATTATGGTTTCCCATTAACGAATTGGGGAGAAGTTCTAACATCTACACGCTGAAAAATAACGGCCTCAGCAAACATATTGCAGGAACCATGTACATATTTGTAAGCATTGTTTTCGTGAATTGAAGATATACTACCTGTTATTTCCTTATTGTCTTTGATGTTTGTATTTTCAGCTGTTTTCAACAAACAAAACAACATTTGGGTCACAAATACATATATTATAGCGTCCCAAACACGTTACATTGAATAGCAAACACAGTGTGTTTGGACAAAAGTATACACTGTTCTAGTTTTTGACATGACATTTTTGTATCAACTTTCTATTAAATTGTATCGGTTAGAGTCAAGTCTGCTGAGTTGATCGGTATCCATGAAATGTCTGAAGAACATCAAATTTTCCAAAAAATCTATTTTTCCAAATTCTCAGATTTTCCTGCACTTTATTTTCTGCACATATCTTTAAGGGACTCCACATTTTTCACTTACAATATTTGACAACACTGTAGCCATATAAAAAATATGGTTAGACAAATACATGCCCGATGGTTGGAGCCTTAGCATACTGTGTCCTGTTTTCAAAAAAGACAAACCGAGTCTATCTACCAACTATAGTGGAATAAGACTTTTATACAGAACCTTGTATTCTCATGAGCGTATTGTGCGAAAGACTAAAGCCATTTGTTGCAGACCTGATGGGACCTTATCAGTGTGGCCTTTGGCCTGGAAACTCAACTATCGACCAGATATTGCCATTTCGGCAAACCCTGGAGAAAACTCACGACAAGGGAAACCGAAACCTTACACCTCTTTGTAGGCTGCCTTTGATAGCCCGATACGGGGAAAATTGTGTCAAGCTATGTCGTAGGTTGGTATTCCTGCTAAACTGACACGCCGTTGTAGAATGACACTGACCGTTACGAAATTCTCTGTAAAGATTGGTCAAGATCTCACCGAACCATTGCGATCTCTTCAACATGTTAATTGAGATCATCGTGAGAAAAGCTGCAGTCAACACGAATAAAAACGATCAGCAGCAAAAGTGACGCGCTGTTCGAGTATGCTGATGATTAAGACATCAGTTGCCGAAATCTGCGAGAAGTTATTGTAGTATTTTCGGGAATTGAGAAGGAATCACCCAAAGTGGGTTTGGCAGTAAAGGTGGACAAGACAAAATTAATGATTTCAACAAGCAGAACATCTACCCGATTGGATGAAAGGGTGAACGTTGATAACCGATATAATTTTGAGGTAGTGAACGAAAACATTTTCCTGGGATATGCAATAAATTGGATCAATAACATCAGCCTAGAAAAAAAACGGAGAATTGTGCTTGTAAACAAGACTAAGTAAGCAAACACTTCAGAGATCTCTCTCGAGAGTCGAAGACCCAACTATATCAGACTTTCATATAGCCTGTCTTGCTTTATGGCGCAGAATACTGGGGTATATCGCATGCTGATGAAGCATCACTGGGATTCTACGAAAGAAAAATGCTCCGAAGAATGTATGGTCCTATAATAAAGAAAGGCGAGTATCGACGACGGATGAACCACGAGCTGTATAATCTGTATCCCTACATCGACATAGATATGCGTATCTGAATAGGCCGTTTATTCTGGCCAGGTCATGCTAGTAGAATGGACGTATCGATGGATAGCGAAAAATAGGACGACCAAGACTTCTCTGCAAAGATCAGGTGTAATATTGCCTGCGAGAACTTGGTGTTGCTAAGTGAAGGAGAAAATATGAATATTGAGCCGGTTGCAAAATTATGTTGTCCTCATTGTGTAAGGTCATTGACCCCTCGTGGTTGTTTGAGGCTACCTAAGTAAATAATTAAGTGAAGATTACCCCATAAGAAGCGCATTAACTCCTCGTTTTGTAATTATTGGTTTTGAAATTATACAGGAAATCAAATATCAATTAGGGCGAGTTTGACAATCGTCATTTAAAAGCTCACAGAAAATTTTCATATTAAATGACAAGCATTGGAAATTTAAAGTTCATTTAAGTTGAGAATTTTCAACTGTGAAACTGGCCATTAGGATATGATAACCTCTAAATTCAGTTATGACAACCTCTAATTCTGTAATAACAATCTTGAAATCCGTTCTAACTGCCCCCAGTTTGGTTGTAACAACCTCTAATTCGGTTGTAACGACGCCTAATTCGGTTATGACAAGCTCTAATTCGGTTATGACAACTTATTATTCGGTTGTGACCACCTCTAAATCGGTTGACAACTTTTAGCTCTGTAGCGATGACATCTACTGTGTTTGTGACAACCTCTATATTCGGTTACGGCTAATTCGGTTGTCTCAAGCGAATTTCTCTCTATGTGTAAATTGCATCGACAATCTTCTCGCATAGAATGTGGCAACAATATCGAGAAATTAGCCACGTTTAGGTTTCTTAAAGCAAACCCATTAAGAATCAGCTTAATGGTGGAGGTACACGCAAAGAAAAGTGTCATTGCGTCTAAACGAAATGTAAGTTAAATTATCTTCGTTGGGGGAACGCAATTATGGCAATGGAAGAGTTGCAATTTTCCAATATTTGAATTTGCTTGTTTGCTTTGATTGATAAGAGACAGAATCAATTCAAGGGGCAGTGACAGTGTGAGTCAGTATGTTGGTGTATAAACTTGACTTCTTTCAGAGAAGTAAGAGATAATCAATTCGTGGGAGTGATCACCTTTCAGTGCATACTTGTGCGTATACACTTTTTCGTTAATAACACTGTGTGTAATTTTGTACGTCATGGAAATATAACCATATACGGGCACTACTACGTGATAAAATACCAAAAAAAAGACCCGTGTCTCCCAGTATTGTCCAAAGTCATGGACTTTTTTTTACGAGCCCCCAAAGATTTGGGGTCTCGGTGTCATTCTTGCAAAAAAGTGATAATATTGTCAGGCCCATATCTTGCAAATAGTTCGGAATTTAGATTTACTCTCTGAGGGAAATTTGTAGCTCTTGTCATAAAGAACAATAATTGTGAACATATGAAATCATCTCCAAGGTCAAAATCGCAACAAACTTTAAAAAATTCGATTTTTTTTGGTCTTTAAAATTCGGTCTTATTTTGTCTGTTGTCACGTAGTGGTGTCCGTATATGGTTATATTTTTTTCGTGTTGCACTGTGTAATTAACGGGTTTCATTCTTTGCCGCAAACGTAAATTATGAAAAGTTTCAGATAAATATAAGGTCGTTTACAACAAAAAAACTTTAGGATAAACGTTATTTGTTTGTGGGAAAACTGTTATATTTTGCGGTCAATCATGAGTCTAGTAGCAAACGAAACATATTGATGGGGAAAGAAATTTGTTTTCCACCAATCGAGATCTAAATGGGAGGTTACTTTGCGGCTACTGATAAATGAGTCTAGAAATTAGAAGCGTTCAGCTTACTGGCTGCTGGAACCTCTCCCACATAAGTCATTGAAATTCTGTAGAATAGGATTTAATTCAGGTTTAATGACTTGTCCATCAGCATGTGTTTCGTTCGTAAAGTGACTCCTGGATCTCCTTTAGATATGAACATAACACCACGTTTCTCTTTTTAGAACTTCTCCCATAGGGATAAATCTGTAGTTTTTTGTGTTTGGACGCAAATATAACATGTGTTTGGAGCTTGTCGCAAATATAATATAATATACTAAATATAATATACTTGTGCCCAAACTCATTGTGCTATTCAATATCACATGTTTGAGACACAATGATTAATATGTTATGACATATGTGTTTGCATCCCAAATATAGTTGCGTTTGTGATATAAATACAGCCGTGTTTCTTGCACTGTTTATGTTCTCTCGAGAGCAAGAGAATAAAAGAGGGGCAACGAGTGTGTATGGCTTGTGAGTGTGTATCTGTATTTTTGCATAATTCTCTCGTAAATATTCCTGAATGGCGTGCAAATTGCAGATGATGTCAGTGTTTCTTATTTTGGCTGCTGAATTTCGGTTTAATTTCATGTATTCAGTCGTCAATGGTTCAACGGACAGAGGATATGAAAAGCGCTTGATCAGTGAAAAATGAATAAACAAAAGCTCCTACGGTAAAATGGTTTGTGATGTAGCATTGGTTTTTGTGTGTGTTTCGGATATATTTATGTGTGCCACCAAAGTGAGAAACGATTTTGAGGAAAGAAACTGGAAAGGGCAACAACGTGAATCTCTTTTTCTGCCCGAACCTCTACTGAAAAAATCGGAGTGACGGACCATTTGTGAAATATAATAAAAGAAAAACACAAGTAATTAATACACGCTTGTCTTGCATGAACTAGAGTTGTGTATAAGTATATTGTTTGTGTACTAACGCATAGCGATAACCAAGGCATAGTTGAAACCTTCTGAAAGAAAAACGAGAGAGACAACAGAGAAAGGAGAAGCAAAAGAGCAGCAGACTCTTATTTCATAAAAAAAATGCAAAGCGTGCTGAATGTAAAAAGGGTAATTTTAAATATTTTAATTTTTGTATTAATTATTTATTTTAATTATAATTATAATAAATAATTCGATTCTAAATATTATTATGTTTGGGAGAAAATACGCATATGTTTCCACGTAAGCATATGGATGTTTGGGATGAAGCACGCTTATGTTTCCACGTAAAAGCATACATATTTGTCAGTAAACATGCTAATTTTTGCATTTAAATACAGCTGAGTTTGGGACTTGCAAACATATAATTGTTTGAAGTGGATTCCAATCACATACATGGTTCCTGCAGAATATGTTTGGGAGAATATATTACAGAAGCCGTTTTTCAGCGTGTAGCATTTGATACGGAAAAACTATAGGGCATAGGAACCATGCTAGATCATAGGAATCTTTGGACCAAATTCGTTAAAAATTTTTGAGATCGATTTAATCATGTCCGGTTGTTTCTCTGCCGTGTTCCTTGTCTGATCGTTTGGCTTGCAAACAGCGTCGGCGGGCCAATTGATTTACGCGATAACCCCCACAAACACACTTATCTTAACGAAATTTGGATACGAAAGTTGTGTAGCTAACAGGTTGGATGACACGATAACTCCCTTAAAATATAACCAATTGCAAACCATTCGGTACTGTGCATTGTTTTGTCAAACGCTATTTTGATGAATGAAATTGAATGTGGTCGAATTTGATACCTCCTAGACAAATGCTTGAAGGACAAATCGCTAGCAGACAGATAAATGCCGAAAATTACAACAGATACAATTTAGTGTTCGACAAGATGGAACCAATGACACTTTTTCTATCGAATATGGATGAATTTGCCACGACTATTCAGTTAAGCGACGGTTTGTTGGAAGCAAAACAAATATCACTTCATCTCTTAAAACTGAGCTACCATTTAAAAATAGAATGCGGACCTTATGGTTGACCCGACTGAATATTGGTATGACACTTATTTTAGTTCCAAACGGATAAAGTCACAGTCGGCCTACAAAGAAATTATTATCTACCCTATTTCGATAAAATTATAAATCATAATTTCCCTTATGGGAATTTTTATTCGGTCTGTTTTCTAGTACTTACAAATTTATTCAAGCTCAAGACCTTTTTAAATAATATAAAGTTATTATCTTTATATTACTTTCAAAAAAGTCGAACATAAAAATGTTCCAATGATACCAAGGCTGTCTGTATAGCTATTTCGGATCTTGCCAAGATCTTCATCAGCAGACGTTTTTGGTATGTTTTTGGTGAATTCTTCAAAAATATATATCCAGAAACTCTCATCATATTAATGAGAATTCCTTCATATACTCGTTTGAAGAATACCAAGCACTACCATTGGAACACCTTCATGCACAACTCTTTTTATCATGCCGTAAAACCATTGGTTTTAATCAGACATGATTTGTTTTTGTTATGTCATTACAAAAACAACAAAACAGAGGGTTGCCATCAACAATATTATTGTTTCAAGCTCGCGGTGCTCTTCGTCAACTTTCATAATTTCCCTTATGGGAATTTTTATTCGGTCTGTTTTCTAGTACTTACAAATTTATTCAAGCTCAAACAAAACAAATCATGTCTGATTAAAACCAATGGTTTTACGGCATGATAAAAAGAGTTGTGCATGAAGGTGTTCCAATGGTAGTGCTTGGTATTCTTCAAACGAGTATATGAAGGAATTCTTATTAATATGTTGAGAGTTTCTGGATATATATTTTTGAAGAATTCACCAAAAACATACCAAAAACGTCTGCTGATGAAGATCTTGGCAAGATCCGAAATAGCTATACAGACAAGCCTTGGTATCATTGGAACATTTTTATGTTCGACTTTTTGAAAGTAATATAAAGATAATAACTTTATATTATTTAAAAAGGTCTTGAGCTTGAATAAATTTGTAAGTAAAATTATAAATTTAAAAAACTGAATATAATTCATGTTAATACTCATTTTTAGAAATAGTTGTCACTCATTTTTAGAATAGTTGATACATAGTTAGATATTAAAAAACAACTAAAGTTCTATAAATCTGCTCGACATAACGGCCATAAGTTGGATCTCCAATCTGGCCACCTTAATGCTCGTATAAGACTCGCTAGCATAAACAGCAGCAACCAAAACACTACAGTCATTAACAAGAAGCATCCAAAGTACGTAATTACATTACATTTATGTTTACATTATGGAAATGCAAACGAGCCGAGGCAAAGTTAAAAACCCATATTACAAGACTACGTTCACGAATCGGGGGAGGGGACGAATCTCAAATATAGGTCGCTACAATTGCCGCACTATCGTATCGATTTGAAATCTTACCCATGTGTGTTGGGGGATGTACTCCAACATACTCATTGAATGCAGGCATGTAACATTTCAATATTTCTAAGATTGGAATCGGGTAACAACGAACATATCAGACCCACCATGTGATGAAAATGAAATCGAATGGAACACAAAACCACCAAATATGAAAGTTTTGTTACGAAACAAAATAGAAGGAAAAAAAATTAAAATTAAAAAACTATAAATTTTGTTTAATAGTACCAGAGGGAACCAACCAATCAACACCAATACTATGTGCAACAAACACATGAAAATACAAACACGAGAATGGGAAACATCGAAACCCCAATGCAGCAGATCTCTATTACAGACCGTTATCACAAATGTAAATTACAATGTATATGGAAGCATAAAATGTACTGGAACTACGTAATGAAATATCTATGGACTGTGAATGAAAGTCATGATTTAGCACCAAAAAACGACAAAAAGAAAGAGACAATGTTGTTACTAAGATGTACTAGAGATTTGAAACAATGTTTTCTTTTTTCTACTCTCCTCTTTCATCCATTACGATCATATTGCATTCACTCGTTCATTCATACAAATAAAGTGAGTACAAACTGAAAATCAACCAAAATATATCGAAATGAAATTTCAGACACTTTAATTCAATGCCATTTAAGCTGCTACTTTGCACAGTGGGGCTGGAAAGTATTGGGGAGATATTGGTTGTATTCCAATTTTAGCAATTTTAAAGAACTTTGCTATAATGTAATACGATTTCAGTGAAACGAACTCGATACATCAGGTTGAAGATAATTTTGGCCCAAAAGTGGTTTACAGGGTTTTTATCATATCGCACCCAAACTACAAAAGAATCACAACTCAAAATCTCCAAGTTTTCAGTACAGGCAAAAAAGTGGGTTTGCTAAATTAAAAAGTGTACGAATATTCCTAATAATAGGCATGAGAATTTTGTTTTGGAGACAGATTTTTGAGCAACAAATTAAAATCTGAATATTTTAACCTATAACTCTTGTGATATATCGATAATATTGATCCCGACAAATTAGTAACGACTAAACGTCGTCTCTACAGAAAGCTTACTTTTAAGCAGGGTGCAGAGAATGATTAAACTAAACTCTTTCCCGCGGCGAGAAATCTATTGATTCATAGAGAAATACTTAAGAGTTTCCATTACTCTCTTCGCTGCCTCTTCATGACGCCATTTCATAGAGTTTTATTTGCTGCGGTATTTTACCAATTTTACACTTTCGTTGGACATAAAACGGACATAAATCGAAGGCAATTCGTATTTTCGTTCAACACAAACAATATAAAATATAATTTAGCCTGTCATTAGCATCAATAAACACTATTTAAAATTAGTTCCTGTCTTCTTTGCTCTCTCATTCTCCATCATCGGCCTAGTACCTTTTCGATCAGCTGTGCCATAGAATCCCCCTGATTGATTCCAATTTATCGCGAGCGATAAAGTAACGATGAGAGTAAAAGCATTTACAATCTGTCACGAGCAATAGCAACGTTCGAAAAATTCACGAACGAGAAAATTTCGCTGCAAGCGTCGTTGGTTCGATCTTTCGCGATCATTCGTTGTTTGCGAGCGTTCATTGTAAAATTTAATCAGAATTAAAATTTAATTTCTTTTATTGTGCACATACATTCAACATTCATACATTCAACAGTCAACATTCAAACAAAACAAAAAGAGGGTTCTCGTTCGTTTTCGTTGGCGAGAGATTGCCTGGAATGATTGTATGCTCTTTCGTTTGTAATGTAAACTCATGGCATACAATCTTTCACTAACGAATACGAACGCAATGTTGTGGCGAACACACGTTCGCTTAAGTACCCAGAGGCGGAAGTCATGACCTGGAAGGCCTGAAATCATAACCAAACAGGCCTTCTTTAAAATACGGAAGGCCTTCCCTACACATTACCTACTCCTTTCTTTTTAACATTGTGTGAGATTGGGAGGCAAGGCCTTCCTTGCCCATTGCCTAAAGAATGCCTTAGAAGGCATGCAAAGAGGAAGGCCCTACAAGGGATTTAGTTTAATTTAGTTTTGTTAAACAATAATAAAATTAAAATAATTTATTTTATCACAAAATCATTATCCACTTCTACATATTTATTTACGAGTATTAGTATGTATGTATCTATCTTAGAAAGTTGTATCACGCCCAACTTCAAATTGAAAATTTTAAAAATACCCTGAATAATGATAAATAAAAAATATAATTTTAGAATTTGTATGAAATTTTCCAATTAAATTACGGTTAAAAAGAATCGGAAAAGAAATTTCTCAAAATTTTAAAAATCTTCTTCTTGGTTACATCTGATGAATTGGTTACATCTGATGACCTTATTTTAGGAAGGCATTAC